>JAUIMM010000255.1:1420000-2145000 GCA_031769625.1 Taudactylus pleione | reverse complement strand
GGGTGCAAGGGGGTTCCCGCAGCTTTGCACCCCAAAATCCCAATTCTGCACTTTTTTTCGACACCTATTCATAGGCGAAACTTTTTCGAAGGTTCCGTTGAATTGAGTTTCTGCACCATTGAAAAGTCTTCGGAATTGAATACGGAGTAAACTCTTCACAAGGCAAAATGACGTCACTCATGATTCTTTTCCACAGAAACTGACTTTTTGCACTTAAATGAATACGGTCCTAAGTAAGAATGTATTAACTGAGAGTTTCCCAAATACCGCCATTACAGTCCAGTTTTTAAGGATATCCATGCTTGAGTCCAGATGGTTAAATCAAATTGACTGCAGTACTCACCTGTGCACAAGCACGGATATCCTTTAAGCGTGGACTATTGGCAGAGTTTGGAACCCTCTGTATTAACTCATAGGTTCTCAAACTCTGTCCTCAGGACCCTAAACAGTGCATGTTTTCCAGGTCTCCTCACAGAAGTAAAACAATTACCTCTACCTGTGGATTTTTTAAATTGTGTCAGTGACTAATGAGTACACCTGTGCACCTGCTGGGTGACCTGGAAAATGTGACCTGTGTGGGGTCCTCAGGACAGAGTTTGAGAACCACTGTATTAACTCATAATTAACCTATCTACTTTCACTGTGTCTTAATATCAAATGTTATCTCCTAAACAAAATATAAATACACTGGATCTAATCAAACGAGCTTGTAATCTAAAATGAAATTAAGGTATTGATCCAAATCAATCTTCACAAGATGTACTGTAAATTGGTTGAAGTAATAAAAAGAGAAATGCAATTTAGACAAAGGTAAACTTACTGTAACTTCTGAAAGGACTGCACCACTTAGCGTATTTACTTCAGTGACTAGCTGTTGCACTTGTACACCAGCATAGGAAACCACCTCTGCAAAATACAGTAGAGTGCATGTTAATCTCTATTCTAAATGGTAATATTTTATGTTATAAAAATAAAATTTAAGTAACTAAAATCTATATTTAAAGTGTTTGCTTTGTTTCTATGTTCTGATTTAAATTGAAGCTTAAAATAAAATATATTTATTTTGATTGTGAATAGAGATTTGTGTTTTCCTCCATTCTAATCACCTCATCTCTGCCGAAACAGTAAGATTTAAATTAGGAACACGAACAAAACTCTGCACAATGAATATATCTTGAATTAAAGAATATGTTTTGTCAATTAAATCTTGAGTGCTGCCTGCTCTAATGGAATATGATATCTTTATTATATACTGTACTATTCTGAGTTGTGTCATGAAGAATTGTTCTTCCTACTAGAACAACTAAGGCAGTGGTCGGGGAACAGGGGTAAATTACCCCACATGGGGTAAAAATAAAATTCCTGGGGGTAATGAATGGACAGCCGGGCATGCATATGAATCATTCTATAATATAGAATGATTCATATGCATGCCCGGCTGTGCCACAGGGAGGCTCTAAGCCGGACGCCCGCTGAGATGTTACTACCAGCGGGCGCCCGGCTCCTTCCCTGCAGCGCCGCGTTAGCCGGTGCTGCAGTTCTCTTCTGAACTCCAGCTTCCGGCTCTCTCCATACGCACTATGGGAGAGACGTCATGACATCTCTCCCATAGTTCCGAGGAGCAGCTGCGCGGACAGGGCAGCAGCGGATACAGGAGCGGGGAATAAGGCAAGTGTTTATTTATTTTTTACAAGTGGCATAACTAAGGGAGCACTACTACAGGTGCATAACTATGGGGGCACCATTATATGCTTTCCTTCCTTTCAAATCAAGGGGTAACATCGGCATATCTAAATATATTTTGGGGTAAAAGGTAAAAAAGTTCCCTGAACTAAGGAAAAAATGGGAGCAGGAAGTTGAGTATATGCTGCTCTAAGCCAGAGGCGTAACTAGGGTATTCGGATGATGAAAAATGGCGCCACCTCCAATGGTATAAATTACACTGTACAGCAAATTAATACTTTTCATTTGTTTCCTTTCTAAAAATAGTCATACATTACTAATTTGAGGTCAAGAAAAACTAAAATGATTTCAGAATGTTTTTACTAGCTCTATTTTTTTAGCTACACTACTTGCACTATACTGTATGTACATTAGTAATATAGTCATAGTGAAAAGCTATTTTAAAATAATCTGATATTTTCTTGATAGAAAATAAATAACAGTTGTTTAATTCAATCAATCACAAATAAGAACACAAAACGAAACAAACATACAGCATACGAAACAATCGTACAGCATACAAAAGTACTATCTAATATAGTGGCCTATTCATGGGGGTGCTTTCTCTTTGCTTGTCGCTTGTACTCCTCTTCTGGGGCATCTCTTGTCACTGTCCAACAGTAGTGATTCACCTACCCTGATATCTTTGTTCCATTGCTGAAATGTCTCGGAGGAATCGCTCACTATGCTTGTCACTCAGTGCACCACAGTTATCTTGTGTGGGTAATCCCGTGTATCACATGTATTGGAATAGGGGACAAATAACTGATTCATTTAATTGGGTCATTAGGCCCCACCCCCTCTACGCGAAACGCAGATTGCTGGTAAGATTCCATTCTGCCCACTTCACTAGGAATACCCCTACATCGTCATAAATGGGCTATATCTCGGAACTCAGAGCTAACTGAGTTTTAAATGTCATATTCATTCTTTGCATGCTGAAATCAATTAGAAGTAACTATTTTCACATCGGAAACATTTTCATTGTTGTGCAGTGTTATCTGTGTACTTTCCCCTGTATTTTTGTCTTCACAAAGTCATGCTGACAATTAGAATAAGACTTATAGGGGACAATGCAATTCTGAAGGATGTACCATGGAGTGTCTCTTCACTAAATTTTCCTCATACCCTATAGAGGTGTAAAGGCAGGCTTGCCTACTCTCCCGATTTGGTCAGGAGCCTGCCGAATATCGGGTGCCGCTCCCGACCCCCGGAAAGGCAGGCAAGCCTCCCGGCTGCCGCCTGACCCCCACGTTAATTACAGAAACCCCCGCAGCGGAGGGGCCAGTGACGCGATTCGCGCATAATCATGTCATCGTGGCCCCGCCCCCTGCTTCACAATGCCAATATTTTCAGCATTGTAAAGAGGGGGCGGAGCTACATTGACGCACACGTGGTCCCACCCTGGCTCCGCCCCTAATGCCACATCATAACCCGGCCACGCCCCCCGCTGTGCTCAGTCATTCAGCTCCATCCCGGAAGGAGGGAGCTGAATGTAGGCAAGTATGTGTAAAGGGAAATAAGAAAAGATGCCTTAAGGGGGGTATCCACTAGACGATAAAGTTGAACAATAATGATAAAATCGTTCGATAATCGTTCAAACATCGTTTGAACATCGTTTGCAAATCGTGCAGTAATTGTTTCTAACGATGTACGATGCGCGTTCCCGCTGGTAGTTTGATCGTCTCCTCCATCGACTGAACATGCAGGTCAATTTCACTTGATTGTTTACACATCGTTCAAGCTGAACGATCAAACGATGAACTACTATCTGCCCACTATAGCTGAAAGCTCTCAATCACAGATTGAAACAACATAGTTTATCGTTAGATCTTTTGCAAATCCTTTGCATATCTTTTACAAATCTTTTGCAAATTGTTCAGAGTGGAAGATCAAATTTCAAGGGAAACTTCAAGGGAAAATCGTTAAGAGGTTGGACAGGGATAAAATTGTCTAGTGGATGCCCCCCATTACTGTAACTCTGGTGCTGTTTGTCAGCAGATCACAGAGATTTGAATTCCCCTCTTAATGTATATTTGATCTACTGTTCAAACCGACCATTGTCAATGACAGTTTGTAACAATTTCACCCAGTTACATTTCTAAATGAAAAATACTGGAGTGTCCTTTCTGGAGCCTGAGGAATAATTCTAGGATGTTCATTTTAAATATTGTTTTAACAAGAGTCAATTCTGGCATAGATCATTACCAGATTTAAAAAAAAAAAACAGTGTTCCTACAGGGCCGAAACTAGGATTTTTGTCACACGGGGTGACAGTAATTCCCTCCCCCTTTCTCCCTCCCCTGTTATCATCATGTTTTGGTTTTCACAAAAGCACCCTCAAGTGTTTTGATTCTGTTTTGGATTATTTAAAAATCGATAAAAACAGCTAAAATTGTTTACTCTGGACCTGTTTACATGCAATCTAAAACCTGAGTTCAGTTTTTAAATCCAAGTTCCGACCTAACAGCAGACGCGAGCAGCGACGCTGTTGGACTTGGAACTCCAAAGTGATTCCAAACTAGGACTCGATTCGACTCTGAGCCCCTAAGTTTGGGTATGTTCGTATTTCAGGAAAACCAATCCGTACATCTCTAAACATTATTAAATAATTTTATAATTGTATCTCAGTTTGCTAAGAATGGCGAACTTATCTTTTGTATCACGGTGACATCAAGTCAGATGGGTCCCAATGCTACCGTTCCAAATGTATTGCACATTAAAGGTTATGTTGACCAGGAAGCATAAGTTCTTTAATGAGGTGCTCTCCTCTCAACTTTTGGGATTTCAGAATTGGATTAGGAGGGGGGTTGGGGCTTGTCCACAGCACACTGGGGGCATGTCCATGTCACAGTGGACCTGACCACAAAAAATCACCATTTGCAGGAGTACAACTCCCACCACCTCCTCCACTGTTCTGATTGTGTTACAGCAGAAAAGCATCCTCAAACCATACCTCGGAAATCGGGATGGTTGGGAGGGACGTATCATTTATGTTCAGTGTTGTAGGAAATCATGTTTTATTTATTACAATTGTTTAACATTGTGCTTTTATTCATGCAGAGAAGCCTGCTCAAATAGGCATCCCTAGGAATACAATACTTAGTTGTGACCTGTCCAAAAAAAAAAAAAAAAAGTTTTCCAGTCACCTTGTTGTATAAATTCTTTGACCTACAGTAAAGATGATTTGTTAAAATCAAGAACCTACTTTATTACAATATATTCAATATTATATAATCAGCCATTGTATCGTAACACGTTGTATGCTTATGCTGGCCATACACGCTGCAATTATCGGGACGATCCGCCCGACATCGGCGGATCGCCGCGATAATTGTAGCGTGGGGGGGGGCGATCGAGGGTTAAATTATTGCTTGGTCGGGCATGCTGGAATTGTCCAGCATGCCCGTCCCATGCGATATTTACCCGGTAACTGTCGGCCGCATCGGGCAGTGTATGCCCAGCGCGGCCGACAGACAGACATTTCCTGTGTTCCTTCCTATGGAAGGAACAGGGAAATGTCTCCTCCCCCGGGGGCGGATCGCAGATGTCGGGCTATACACTGTGAGATTTCTCTCACAGTGTATGCCGCAGACATCTGCGGCTGGCAGCCGGCCAGATAAAATGTCTGTCGGTCTGACAGACATTTTATCTTGCCGTGTATGCCCAGCATTAGTAATAACTTAAAAATGATTAAGTATTCTTACCGGAGAATGTGCTGCCTTGTTTATTGCAGTCATTTGCTCCTGATAGTAAAAGAACTCTCAACTGCAAAGTAAAAACACTACTTACTCACACATTACAACAACACAATGAGTCGCATTAATAGCATCTTATAGAGAAAATATCACTGCTACAGTCTGAAGTCTTCTGCAAATTTAAATATAGTTGTTACTCTGATCTAGGAAAATGTTTATTTACGTAAAAAGATTTCCATATACATTAATAGAAACAGTGACACTTAATAAGCAAAAGTACAAATACATCAATATTCTATTAAAAGAAAATGACAAAGCTTTTTGAGGTGGCAAGGAGTAAAAGTGGAAAATGGACCCTCTTTACGTTTCCTTTTTTTTTTTTTGCAGTAAAGAATATTTACTATTTGTAAAAAGTAATTGTATTTATTATTATTACAGTGGGTAGAGATGAGCGGTTAGGTTTTGGCTCGGATCTAACCACCAAGTTCAGATCTCGGAACAAGGCAAAGTGTCCTCTTTCATGGACATTTCAGCACAGACGTCCATGAAAGATGATGTTTTTGCCTCGTTCTGAGATTCGAACTTAGCGGTTAGATCCGAGCCAAAACCGAACTGCTCATCTCCACAATAGTCATGTCATGTACAGTGCTCGAAGTGTGCCGATGTACAACTTTATGGTATACCGGAACTTCCAGCACTGACCTGCCCGTCGACGAGAGGGATATGGGGAAGGCACCGCCGTTGCCTTTTCCATAAGCCGGGCACCCGCTGAGATTGTGTTACTAGCGGGTGCCCGGCGGCTCCCTCCCTGCACTGCAGCTGGAGTCTGGAAGACAGAGCTCAATCCTGAGCTCCGCCTTCTGGCTTCCCTAGCGGGTGTTGGGAGAGACATCATGACGTCTCTCTCCCTCTCCCACAGTGCAGAGCGGGGAGCTGGCGGCGGGCGCAGGAGCGGGGCTTCAGGTAAGTATATTTTTGTGTGTTTGTGTGTGTTTATGTGTAAGGGGCTCTTCTACAAGAGGCATGATTACTAATACTGTGGGCACTACTACAAGGGGCATGATTACTACTACTGTGGTCACTATTAGGGGCACTACTACTATGGACACTACTACAAGGGCCAGTATTATTGTGGCCAATGTATTAGGGGCACTATTACAAGGAGCACTACTACTTGGGGCATTGTATAGTGGGCACTACTATTGTGGGCCATGTATAGGGGGCACTTCTACAAAGGGCACTACTACTGTGGGCAATGTATAAAGGCACTACTACTGTGGGCATTGTATAAGGGCACAACTGTGGGCATTGCATAAATGACACTACTACTGTGGGCATTGTATAGGGGGAACTACTATTGTGTGGCATGTGTATAATGGGTACTACGGTGTGATACACTATTGATGAAAAAGGGGCGCGTCATAAAAACAAGGACCCTATTAAGGTGGCCACTCTCCCTTTTTCGACTCATGCACGCACATAAGTGCAGCCTTAAATTTTCCATACCCCCACTTCAAAATTTCCACTTCGAACACTGGTCATGTACCATATTGCACACTATTCAGTGGAAGAGTGCTGAAAATGGTCATATATTAAAAAGGATAAATAGATGATCTCATTTGTAAGGCACTGCTGAACCCTTGTGGCGCCATACATATAAAGAATTATAATAATGGCACTGTGACAATGTCTTGCTCAAAATTGGCAAATATTCAAAATAATAACTGAGAATTTTATAAAAAATGCACTCATTGATGGATCTGATATATTTCTATGATAAAGTACATTTTGTCCAGAGCTGACATTAATATATAAGAAATAAAAGTAGAAGCAGCTTCTGCAACAAATAGGGATGGAAAGGAAAGTGTTTAAAACATTGCATAATCTCAGAATTATACATGAACTGTTCTAGTCTCTGGAAGGATCCACTTTTTCCTGGCCTCTTTTTTTTTTTTTTTTTTTATTCCTGTGGGCAAGTCAATAATTTTATTGACTAAAGGTAAATTTACTCATGGGTGGATGGTCATTAAAACCATGTCCCTCTAGGCTGCAGGATGACATTCAAATCACCCAGCATGCCAAATACATGTGCCACGGGGCAGCCACTGTGCTGCTTCCTAGGAACTGCGTCCTGGGTTGTGGCACCGCTAAACCACCCCTAGTTATGGCTCTGGAAATGAGTGTCTTCAGGATTTCACAACATTGGAGCAGGAATGTTTTGAAAAGAGATGAGCATTCAGTTCTGTAGAATACAGAAAATGGTTGGTTGTAAGCAGTTTATAACCAACCATATACTGTCCCCTGTTCAAAGCACCCCTGCCTATATACAGGACTTTTATGAGTTTTTTAAATTCTATATTTTAGCTGAATTAATAAAGGAAAGTGTGCACTTTGCTCAAACTGAGAATTGTGTTTTTATATGTAAAATTGGATTGGTTTAAGTACATTATTACGCCACTTCCTGTCTGTAAAAAATGACAGAGAAGCTTATCGTATAAGAATGAGCTGAATCCACCAGTTAAGTGTACCTTGATAAAGACTCCAAGAGGTGAAATACGTTGGTGGACAGTAGCAGAGAGAGAGCAAACTTTGTTACAGCCTATTTAAGGGTTCATCATGCCAGTATTGCCACCTCAGGTTTTATTCCTGGGAAAACCTGATTTACTTTATTTAACATGCTCTATTTGGTGTGTTGTGTACACCTTCCTATCTGGTACACTGCTGTCTCCCACTGGTGGTGGACATATTGTGTTTACTTTTATTTATCTATTAAAATGGTACTTCACAACATTTGGTCTATTTTTCTCCCTTATGTGCTACTTATGCCTCTATTCTAAACAGTGGCGTCCCTCCCCGCGGTGACACCTGGTGTGAGGAGGGATGCCTAAGGGGGCGTGGCCTCAGGTAAGGGGCCGTGGCCGGCCCGTGTAGATTATGGAGAGTGGTGGGGGGTGCTGGAGGTGTGGGCAGTGCAGACTCCCTCACTGTGACAGGAGCCGAGTGCTGCACTTAATGATACAGTGCAGCACCCGGCTCCTGTCACTGAGGGGAAGACTGCACCTTGGTGTCACCCCTTGGCGGGTGACACCCGGGTGCGGCCTGCACCCGTTTGTGACGCCACTGATTCTAAATACATTGGGAATGTATGAGGACCTAGACGACAACACCCCCTATTCAGGTGAAGAATTGTTAAATATACCTTTTGAAACAATATAAGAAAAAAAACGTGGAATAATTATATGGTAAATTAAGAGAACTTGGTTATATAAACAAGGACTGTATTGTCTTGATGTACCCTAGTGAATACCTATTGTTGTCTGTTTTATTTGTGTTTGAATAATGACTGTTAGAACCTGATTGGTTAGTACTTTATCTCTCTCCAAGGCTTAGTACATCTACCCCTCCATGCCCTATCTTATCTTTTTTTTGCAGATTTCGTGTACTGAGGTTTAGTGCTGGGTGTAACCTATAGCAAGAGGAAATTACCAAACCAAGTTTTAAACTGTGTTCTATAGGATTGTCATTTAAAACATCTTTGGGATGTTTAGATGAGCCTGTTAAAAACTTATATTTGTTGAGGTGTGCGTGTTTGAATGGAGAAATATACAGCCATACCCAGTCATGCAAATTGCATGACTGAAATAATTCATTTCCAGTAGCATGTACAGAGCTTAATGAGCATACAATAGGTTAACTGTTGATGAACATACAGCATTATAATAAATAATTACATGCAATGCTGAAATAAACAGCTAAATTTAGATAGAAAAGGTATATGCATTTGTGACAGTGAGTCGCTCCCACATTCTGAGGAAAGGGTTAACCTCTCTGTAGCCAGGGAGGAACCAACCCTTACCTCAATTAAGGCCAGCTAAGGTATAAAACCCTGGTAACTTAAAGGGCCCCATACATTAGCAACGGATTTCCACGATTCTGCAACCCGGCATCACAGGATCTCAGAAAACCAATAAGTTGGATTTTCCCGATCTGACGTTCGCGATCAAAAAATGACAGTGATTGTCAAATCAGGGACATTTAACATGTAAAATTTCAGCGATCCTGTGATGAATAGCAAAACATCGATGGTGGGCGATCGGAAATTTCCGACCGGTGGATCATCATTTCCGATCGCAACGATTTGTCGCAGATGTATGGGCACCTTTAGTTAGTGAGGAAAAATGTGAGAGAGAGGTTGCACCTTTAGCACTCTCCCTATGCTGGACAATATGAACCTTGACTGTACTATGGATACTCGTTTGAAGCACTGACTCATGTAAGCTGACTTATTATTCCTGAACTGTTTGCCTTGTGTAAGAGAAGCCATTACACTTGTTTTGCCTTTTCAAGCCTGCAATAAAAGCTTACTTGTTTGCAACACCTCAGTCTCCCATTGCTCATCTGAACTTACCCGCTACAGCATTGTAGCTTTCAGCATATATACTTACAAGGTCCAGTAGATTACTTGCTCTTATTGTGATATCGAGAGAGTTCAGAGAAATGCCAAGTGAGCTTAATAGATTACTGTAAAAATAACAAATCAGAATATTAACGTGCACATTCATGAGCAAAATAATAATATTCAGCATATACTGTACATGAAGCAAGAATTATCTTCTGTGAAAGGGAGGTCAGTGTGCAAAATAAAAACACTTTCAGGGGTATTCAATAAGGGAGCGAAAAGTCCGTGCTGGACTTTTCGATCCACATTGGAGATTTTTAAGGGATAAAGTATTGGGCGCGCGCCCGCTTTATCCCCGTATTCAATATAAAAGCTACAAAACGGGACCCGGCGAAATAGGATCGGCGAAAAAAAAATGAAATTTTCCTGGAATAAATAGGACCCCCCTAAAACTGTAAAAACATGGGGGATCACTATGGGTACCCCCGTTTTAGCCCGCAAATGAAAGTCGGGGATTTAAATAGCCGCAGCAGGTGTTTTTTTCCTGACATTGAAAAAGTGATGCAGAAGAGCACTTAGGTTATTTTTTTTCCTTTTTTTAAAGTGGTCCCATCAAATTTGGGGTACATGACAATGGGTACTAGCATATTTTTAAGTCCCTAAAGTCTTTATTTAAAAATTCTGCAAATATGCACCTGCCGCTAATAGCCTATTCTAGAAAACACCTGCCGCATACTTGCAGAATAACCCTGAACCTATTTCCCTATTTTGAAACACTTTTTTCCCATTTTTTTTTCACCCCAAATTTTGAATAATTTTTTTTGGGGTGTCCCTATTTTTTTTAAAAAAAATTTTTTGACACAGTTTATTTTAAATTGACATTCCCAGGGATGCAGGCTATTTTTTTTTAAGCCTGAAACCCTAAACCCCAATTCTACACTTTTTCGCCACCTATTCAGTGGTGAAAGGTTATCCCCGTTTTTTTTCAAAGACTTTTTGAACCTGCGAAATGTCTTTGAAATTGAATACGGTGTAAAACCAAAACCTCCGAAAATTACGTCATCGTTGCGAAATTATCACAAAAACTGACTCTTCGCTCCATATTGAATACCCCTGTTTGTCTTTAGTTCTAGAGATAGTATTGCTGCCTCCATCCTAGTGTGTTAACTTAATATTAATGTATTGTGGGGCTGATTCAAAGGTGGAAACAGTTTAGATTTGGTTGAAAATTAGCAATATTTAGTCGACTGTCCATGTGTCGGAGGTGCAGTACCCATGTGTCACAATATTGGATATTGCTGTGACATCGGACACTGTGATGTAACTTGCAAGCATTGACAAACTGCATCACCATTTTGGGAGGAGTACCAAAGCCAGTGACTACATTTTCAGATGCAGATCCACTAGCCCCAGCAGCTTAGTTGAGGTGGACATTACCAGCGTTGAACTGGGGCTTAAAGACAGCCAGCCACCAGGGGGGTTGTAGTCAGCCACAACAGAGGCTTGGCTAGCCTTTAGAGAGTGCATGGCCTAGACCTCTTTATAAATATATATATTTAGTCAAAAATCACTGTTTCGCAGGGGGTGCTAGGTCCAAACCTCGTAATATGAACACTCTGTCACTAAGCAAGCCACTGATAGCTATGTGGTATGTCTGGTTTCATGCCATGTGATTAAACCTGTGGATTCATCTAAACGTGAATGCTGGTGTTTTGTTTACTCTGCAGGCGATTAGCTTGCTTAGTGACAGGGTGTTTTATATATATAAAAACAAATACTGATCGTGCATGCATGATAATGTACCGGATTGATAACTGTAGTGAATACACCGTAGTCCTGGAAATGCAGTATAATGTAACAAATGTATAATAATAAAGCATATGATGGTGATCCAGTCTATATCACATTCACTGTACAAAAGAATAGGGGATCCTGTTACTGACCGGCCAGTATCTAAACCGCAATGATAACTGCAGTAGGTCTAGTAAGGCCAAATACATGCCATTGTAAAAAAAAAAAAAATTAACTATCTAAGCTCTTATCACTGGGATGACTTAATTGTAGGTTAGCAAATGAATGCAGCGCCACAATGCCATTCCAATCAATGGGAGGGTTTGTGTTCATTATGCTAAAGCCCACAGCCAACAAGAGGAGGGGACATGGTAGTGTCATGACCACCCACTTTGTTTAGCAGTAGAATAAATATTGGTGTACAATAGTTTCCATAGAAATGAACCAAGCATCCATGTTTATCAGTGGTCCTGCTCTTCCAGGGAACTGACCAAAGTGATAATGTATAATTTAAGTGCACAGTTTGAACCCTGATTCATAAAGGAGTCGGTAAGCCCCAGGCAAAGAGCCCACTGGGATTTCCCATGTAGCCCTGTGGGCCAGTCCAACCCTGGACATTATGAGCAACCCTAAGGTTGCTCAGATGTCCGATGGTCACAGTGTTTCTCTGATTCTGCATCTTTGGACGCATGCGACGGATCTTACACAAGACACCACCTGCAGCATTTGCATAACTTCTGCTGGAGCACTGACTCGGACTGCAATCACCTGTGAATCAGGCCCTATGCTTAGAGAAAACTTGACATAGTTTAAACTGTAAAAAAATTAGAATATTAGCCTAAATTTACTTAGAAATTTGCTTCACTCTTCCCTAAGGAAGAAAGGCTTATGAACACAAAAAAAATTAGAAATGTTTTCAGAATATAGTGGTGCCTAAGATCTCCTGTCATAAACAGGCATCCCGTTTCCATGTGCATGCCTTAAACTAGCATGGAAGTCTTGCTATATGACCTCCACATTTCCATGTCAATCCCACAAGGCAGATCTTTTCAGCACGTTTGCAAGGTAGCCACCCATATGATGCCCAGAAATGCCCTTTTCCCTGATAGGCTAGGCATGGAGCGACCTGAGCTTCTTTTCTGTCTGCTGATAAAGGTAAAAAGCAACCACCGCTGCATCAGAATCAGGTCCTATGGGTATAGCTACTTGTGTCCTTGGCTGCACAAGTCAGTTCCTTTATGCAGGGCCGGCAACAGAAATCTTGCGGCCCGGTACACATGTTTTTTGGGCCCCCTATCCCTCTCCTAGTCCTTATCCTAGACCGTCACACTCCCTCTCTTCCCCAGCCCTTGTGTATATCACACATACCCCCTCTTCCCCAGCCCCTGTGTATGTCACACACAACCCTCTTCCCCAGCCCATGTGCCTGTTCGCTCACCTGCCTCTTCCCCAGCCCCTGTGTCTACCATTCCCTTCATCTGTTGCTCCCCACCACTCACCGCGTGATTCTCTAGCCCAGCCCAGCCCAGCCCCGAACAACACTTACCTGCTGCGTTGCCTGCGTTCCTCAGTCTTCCCTGGCGGGTGGCTCAGCTCTGATTCAGCGGCACGACGTCATGAGGTCAAGCACGCTTCGCCAGCCCGGACTCCCCTGTAGGTTGTTCCCTGTCACTGCCGGAGCTCGGCAGTATCTAGCCACAATAGTCGTGCCGGGTCACCTTACACAGCAGGTGGCAGAGGCAAGGGGGACAAGTGAACTGAGCTCCCAAAATTCCGGAGGGTTCGGGGCCCTTCGGAATCTCGGGGCCTTTGCACCCCCTGTCGCCGGGCCTGCCTTTATGTGATCTGCAAATCTGAGCTGTGGACTACTCCTTGTTTAAATATTCTGCATGGCCTTCCTCCACTTAGACTTCCTCTCTCTTGTCTGAAGCAAGTTGTCAGATGACACTGCAGCTCACAATGCTGGAGGTCTTATTACTTTCAGCCTCTCACTGCAGCAAAAATGAGACCATCACATTGGTAGTATATATTAGGTTAGTGGTGTCCAAATGTCACATGATTCTGGGAAAACATTTCTATAAACTGATCCTATTTTGACTTCCTCCATCTGTGCACTAGATTTATGAAGAAATGTTTCTTATAGTCGATAAATTCTTTATGGATAAAGCATATGACAAAATACAACAAATATTAGGAACTTATTTAACCTCAGCACACTTACTTAATTACGTCCACTTTAATTTTTGTTGTAGAAACATCAGGGGACAAAACGTGATTTCCAGCTACAGCTTCTAATGTACAAATATGGAATACCTTAACTCGAATTTCCAAAATAGTATTTAGCCTTTAAAAAGGAAAGATTAAGGTAATTATTATTGAAAATAACATATAATACAGTGAAACATTGCTCGTGATTAAATTGCAGAATCTATAGTATAACAAATTAAATAATATTACTGTGTAAGCACAAGTTGGCAATTACATTTGGCTCTTGACTTTCTTCTTGTAGGACCTAGAATATTATGTCTAGCAACCAGTGGCGTAACTAAGGGGGGGTCGAGCAGGGCATGCGCCCTGGGCGCCGTAGGACCGACGGCGCGGGGGAAGGGGGCACCACCAGCCACGGTACCCAAGCGCCCTAGTTAGGCAGTGTAGCGCAGACCGAAGTGTGCGCGGTCATCGCTACACATTTACAAAGAACCGGCGCTAGGCTTCCCTGCGCCCAGCGCCGGTCCTGTGCTGCACAGCCGAGCCCCTCAGGCGGGCTCAGGCTGTGCAGTTTAACACACACGGCGATGTGTGTGTTAACCAGCAGCCAATGAGAGTCAGACACTCTCTCATTGACTGCTGCAGCGCCCACTGCAAGAGCCGGGCTGGAGCTCACTCATGAGCTTCTGCAGGGAAACTACTACTGGGGACACTATATAAGGGCCTTACTACGAGGGGACCACTACTGGGGGCACTAAATAGGGAGGACCACTACAGGGGGCACTGGAATAGGGGGGATCACTACTGAGGACCTGCATAAGGGGGACCACTACTGGGGGGAACTGCATGGGGGCACTATATAAGGGGCTTACTTGGGGCACAATGGGCACTGCACAGGGGGGACCACTACAGGGGCACTGGGTAGGGGGGATCACTGCTGGGGGCCTGCATAAGGGGGACCACTACTGGGGGCACTGCTTGGGGTGGAGGACTACTGCTGTGGGCACTATATAAAGGGCACTGCATAGGGGGGACTACTGCTGGGGGCACTACATAAAGAGCACTGCATAAGGGGGTACCACTACTGGGAGCACTGCTACTAGGGGCACTATATAAGGGGCACTGCATAAGGGGGACCACTACTGAGGGGGCACTTCATAGGGGGAACCACTACATGGGGCACTGCATAAGGGAGACCACTACTGGGGGCACTGAATAAGGGGAACTAATGAGGGGCTGCATAAGGGGGACCACTACTGGGGGTACTGTATAAGTGGCACTATTATGGGCCTGCATTAGAGGGACCACAACTGGGGGCATTGCATACTGGGGGTACTATATAAGGGGCACTACTGGGGTTAAGGTGCATATGGAAAGGAATGTTCAGAGTGACGATAAGTGGGTGTGTGTCATGTTGACATGCCCCATTTTTAAGGGACCATGCCCATTTTTTTGCACGTAGGGGGGCTACATCTTTACATTTGCCCTGGGCTCCAAATACCCTAGTTACGCCACTGCTAGCAACAGCTCTGAGTGGAACATTTATATTAATGATTTGCTCAATTTCAGTTACTGTACACTTTTGTACGAGTATATTACTGTTAATAAATGTAACAAAATGAAATTCAGAACATGCAGAGATTTGTATATATATATATATACACTGCTCAAAAAAATAAAGGGAAGACTAAAATAACACATCCTAGATCTGAATGAATTAAATAGTCTTATTAAATACTTTGGCCCTCATTCAGAGCCGTTCGCTATTTGCGGTCGTTCGTTTAAAAACAAGGGGTGGCTATTCAAATGATCCGTACGCACATTGTAGTCTGTTCACACCTCTAAGTCTGAACGAGCGAGCAAAACATACGCTCGTTTATTTGTTAAAAACGCCCCCTGGCCGCTCGCATCCTACGTCATGTCCGCTATTTATTAGATTAATCGAGTACATCGACCAGCGTATGAACTGCTCGCTATTCTTGTGGTTGGTGTTTGCTACCACAAATTTGCGAGCAGTTCTGGCTATAAAATAACCCAGTGACGTGAACAATGACGCTGCTGTTTTAAATATACACACCCATAAAACGCCCGTTTTGACCTTTAAGCACGCCTGCGTTCGGATCTCCACTCCCCATTTTCAAGCACCTTCCCCTGTTACCACCCACATACGCCTCATTCTGTCATTCAAAATAGCAGGCACTCGCTATATTGCGTACCAACGATTTTTGGCCGCACTGACTGGTTCGCGCATGCGTACTAAAAACCGTACGCATGCGCAGATGTGCAAACATCGCTCGGAACGAGCGTACTGCCGCTAACGAGCGGCTCTGAATGAGGGCCTTTGTTCTTTACATAGTTGAATGTGCTGACACCAAAATCACACAAAATTATGATTGGAAATCAAATTTATTAACCCATGGAGGTCTGGTTTTGGAGCCACACTCAAAATTAAAGTGGAAAAACACACTACAGGCTTCTCCAACTTTTATGTAATGTCCTTAAAACAAGTCAAACTGAGGCTCAGTAGTGTATGTGGCCTCCACATGCCTGTATGACCTCCCTACAATGCCTGGGCATGCTCCTAATGAGGTGGCGGATGGACTCCTGGGGGATCTCCTCCCAGACCTGGACTAAAGCATCTGCCAACTCCTGGACAGTCTGTGGTGCAACGTGGCGTTGGTGGATGGAGCGAGACATGACGTCCCAGATGTGCTCAATTGGATTCAGGTCTGGGGAACGGGCCAGTCCATAGCATCAATGCCTTCGTCTTGCAGGAACTACTCACACACTCGAGCCACATGAGGTCTAGCATTGTCTTGCATTAGGAGGAACCCAGGGCCAACCGCACCAGAATATGGTCTCACAAGGGGTCTGAGGATCTCATCTCGGTACCTAATGGCAATCAGGCTACATCTAGCGAGCACATGGAGGACTGTGCGGCCCCCCAAAGAAATGCCACCCCACACCATTACTGACCCACTGCCAAACCGGTTATGCTTGAGGATGTTGCAGGCTGCAGAACGTTCTCCTTGACGTCTCCAGACTCTGTCACGTCTGTCACATGTGCTCAGTGTGAACCTGCTTTCATCTGTGAAGAGCACAGGGCACCAGTGGCGAATTTTCCAATCTTGGTGTTCTCTGGCAAATGCCAAACGTCCTGCACGGTGTTGGGCTGTAAGCACAACCCCCACCTGTGGACGTCGGGCCCTCATACCACCCTCATGGAGTCTGTTTCTGACTGAGCAGACACATGCACATTTGTGGCCTGCTGGAGGTCATTTTGCAGGGCTCTGGCAGTGCTCCTCCTGTTCCTCCTTGCACAAAGGCGGAGGTAGCGGTCCTGCTGCTGGGTTGTTGCCCTTCTACGGCCTCCTCCACGTCTCCTGATGTACTGGCCTGTCTCTTGGTAGCGCCTCCATGCTCTGGACACTACGCTGACAGACACAGCAAACCACCTTGCCACAGCTCCCATTGATGTGCCATCCTGGATGAGTTGCACTACCTGAGCCACTTATGTGGGTTGTAGACTCCATCTCATGCTACCACTAGAGTGAAAGCACCGCCAGCATTCAAAAGTGACCAAAACATCAGCCAAAAAGCATAGGAACTGAGAAGTGGTCTGTGGTCACCACCTGCACAACCACCCCTTTATTGGGGGTGTCTTGCAAATTGCCTATAATTTCCACCTGTTGTCTATTCCATTTGCACAACAGCATGTGAAATTGATTGTCACTCAATATTGCTTCCTAAGTGGACAGTTTGATTTCACAGAAGTGTGAATGACTTGGAGTTACATTGTGTTGTTTAAGTGTTCCCTGTACTTTTTTGAGCAGTGTATATATATATATATATATATATATATATTTATCAGGGAATTTGTTGATAATGTACAATGTAGAGAAAATGATATGGATCCTTTGTAATTGCCCATATTAGTTATCGTAATGTTTACATTACAACTTTGACTTTTTAAGATGGTGCCATATGGTAATATTCATTTATTTCTTACTTTTCTTTAAACAATTGATAAATTGACATACAGAGAAATTGTTATCCCCAGTATTTAAACTTCGGGGGTAGATGTACTAAGCCTTGGATGGAGATAAAATATCAATCAATCAGCTCCTGTCATTTTTCAAACACAGCCTGTAACATGATAGGAGCTGATTGATTGGTACTTTATCTCTCTCACTGTATCTGTTCAAGGCATAGTGCATCAAAAACATTCAATCTTGACATATCTTATTCTAATTTACTCAGTAGGTGAAGTGTTGTGCAGAGGTTTAACAAATCAGTTTGCGATCCTCCTACTCACAAATTCAATTAAAAGTTTTATTCTAAATATATATTTCTAAAATATACTTACAATAGCATTTTCAAAGTGATCATCAGGTCGAAATCAACACCAAACACAGTAGTGCCTTCTGTTAGAGTAAACTTTACATTTGACATGGAGATACCAACATCTCCCACTCTGTAAGAAGAAATTCCAATAATAATAATAATCAATGAGAATGGAAGCATAAAGAAATTACAATTATAAAAACATTTGTAGAAAAAGGTTTTGTGCTGATGCTCTTACTGTACCTTTTACAAACAGCAGTCAAACAGACATTTGGAATTGGTATGCGTTCGGCATCCCGGCAGAGGGAATGCCGACGCTTACAATATTGGCGTCAGAATACAGACGCTGGTCAGAACACCGGTGCCAGTATCCCAACCGCCAGGATGCCGAAGGTAAGTAGCGGGGTGGGGGGGAGGTTTAGGGTTAGGCACTAGGGGAAGGGTTAGGCACTAAGGGGGGGAGGGAGAGGTTAGGTTTAGGCACTCAGGGCTGATTCTATAATTACGCATGGTACGCGGGCACGTAGGGCGCCACATAGTCAAGGGCGCCGCGACCATGCTGATTTATTACTTAAACAATAGAGCCAGCAGGAAAGGCAGACTGCGTCACAGTGACACAGCTGCACCGCGGTTGTAATGAGCAGTCGTCCGATTGCTTCTAAGGGGTGATGTGACGTCATGACATCACGTCGCAAGGTCACAGGCACATCACGTTAACTAGACTATGGCGGGAGCGCGGCGGTGGAGAGTGGGACGGGAGTCGTGGCCCGCACTTGGTTATTGGCGCCAGGAACCAGTGGTAATCTTTCTGCTGCCACTGCCAGTACTGTCCTGTGGGCCAGAGCGGCAGATCCGCCCACCCGGGCCTCCAGTCGCCGTCATCGGGATTCGGGAAGGATATCCACATCCCTCCTGTCCCAGAGCTGCCTGCTGGTTAGTTCATATAACACGGTCAGTGTCAGACTGACAGTGTGTGTCGCAGGAAAATACAGACTCATATCAAGTGAAGAGGTGCTGGCCTGGGACTGGGCTTAAACATGCTAATGTTGTCGTTTTATTGATATATCTATAAGATATATATCCTCACCAAAAATAATTTGACCCTAGGCTATCATACAGCTATATTTATCTAATTATATGGCTTAATCATGCTAATGGTGTGGTTTTATAGATGAATAGGAGAAACAAATGAGACTGAGGAGATTGGTTGATTTAATTATCAGAGCACAGTCACTTTTTCCTTATGTCTGCAATTAAATACATAATAGCTGCCTTATTTCTTGTATATAAAGATCTGAACTGACGTATTTAAGTCAGAATATATTTTGGAATCAGAGGAGAAATAAGAAAATAACTAGTCCAGACAAAGTATATTATCTCAGAGATCAGAGATCTTTTTACTGTAGGGCAAGTGTGTCGGGCACAAATATTATTGTCCTGAAGATGTTGGATGATTATTACTACTCAGAATCTCCTCCAGATGTACCAAACCAGAAGCAGGACTCCATAGACAGCATGGTCTGAGAATCCAGAATCTGTCTTTCTAAACACTTCTCAGGTAAATTCATTTTCTTATATACCCTTTATAGGTATATGGCGTTCTAAAAGTGAGGTCCTACGATGTATTATCAACAAGGCCAAACATAATTTTAACCAAGTTTCTAGATATATTTAGATATATTACTTTTCTTTAAATGTGATCGTTGTATGCAGGGAACACCGCTCGCCTGCTGCCCTGCATAACAGTAGGATGTACAGTAGTATTGTATCCCTTGCACCTATACAGAGATCAAATATATTTTTATCATATGTTTATGTTGTATCTCTTCCCTTATACCTGTGTGTATATAAGTACTTTCATTGAGCTTGATATCTACTCTGTGATCTTGCACTGATATAACAGGACCAACTCTAGATACAGGCATGACCTTCCTACCTCATTCCATGCCTATGTGTGGGTAAAAGTACGCTCACATTGTTTACTGCTGTAATTTTAGCACACCGTGTGCAGCAGCTGCTAACCTCACACACAACTAGGGGAGCTATTGACTTACCTCTATTCTCTATTATTGTTACCTGACATTAACTCTGCTGCAAATGTTATGTTATATGGAGCGTTTCACTATACATTTATTATTTGAATTTCTAACACAAGTGCCTAATGAGATTTTCTTTGACGTATTTTATATACTACATACATTTGATAATTTTATGATACTTTACATGCTGTGTACCTTATACTGTATGTACATTTCTTCTCTCTGACTGAGCCAGCAGGAGGCCACTGTTTTATTTCTATTTTGATTAGACCCAACAAGACTTTAGTGAGTGTATTAGCACATTTAAGCACAATACCTACCTGTATTTAAGAAAATACACTGCAATTTCAGCACACAGTGTACAGGGGTTATAGTTATGATCCCGGCGTTGGGATCCTGAGTGTACAGCAGCTGTCCACCTAACATAACTCCAGGGGGCCTAATCATTTACCTGTATCCTCTGTTTTTGTTACCTGACAGTAACCTTTGCTACTCTAGTATTACAGTACCTTATATGTAAGCTGCATTATACAGTACCTTCACTGATTGAATCTCAAGCATTACTGCTATATGATCTTTTTTTGGATCCTTTTGAGACATATGCATCTGATATCTCTATGGTGAGCTACATGTTCAGTATATGTAATGTACAAGTCTCTCTGTTTGATCCAATAGGAGGCAATTTATTTCTTTGAAAATTTCTTCTATGATTAGGTCCAACAAGATTTTAAGTGATTATACCAGTGCATTTATGTGCATACCTACCTGGATTTAAGTACACTGTATTACAACAAGACATGATAGCTTTCGTATTATTTGGGAGTATTTATCTCCTATACTGTATTATAAAGAAAAAAAAATGTAATTGATTTTATGTGTACAATTTGATATTAGTGTGTGTTTGTGATCTATGCATGTGTTTAGTCCAGATACTAATGGTGTTAGTTTTCAATAATAATAAAGTTTTAAATCCTACTCAGACATAGTTAGTGCCCCTAAACCCAAGAGTATTTTTTTTCCTTATTGTTTCGATAAAGGTAAAGACATGCAACAGTGGAAAGGTTATTAGATGACATAGTGAAAAATATTGTCAAGGCAGGGAGTAATTCTAATGGCTGATCAGGAGATCACTGATTGGAGGCTTGGCTAGAACTTGGTTGCTTATTATAAACTTCCTACTGATGGCCAAATGTGGAAGTTAAAAAAACACAAGTCTAATTATTGGCTTTTGATACAGTAGTTCATAATGGTTCATAATTGCTTACATTGTTTTGGGTGTAACTGCAGTTGCAGAATGATAAAGGATGATGACATTAGTAATTATGATATTAAGATAGAAATGTTGTATTGTAGGAATATTGAGGAGGTCATGATTAGGTCATTACTATGCAGAGCTGATAATGAATTCTTTAAGATCCCGCTGGGAAAGCAGATATAACTGCTCAGTTTAGGTTACATTATGAGTATCTCTCTTGTCAGTACATGTACAGTATCTCTCTTGTCTGTGGAATAACCATGTGGGCACACCCTATGATACACATGGATGAAGAATGTATCCTTAGCTATATATAGTACTGACAAAAAAGTAATCCTCTCACTTAATAAAAGATTGCTGCCAGAATCATATAAAATATAATAAATTCACAATATGAATTAGAGTCATCTTGTATATATGTCCTGGTCAGCTTTTTCTCTCATCTGTTTTTCCTGTGTACACACTTTCCATTAATACCCTGCCCTTTCACCTGCTGTTTGTTATTTTAATAGTATGCCTCATATATAATAAAAACATTTAAATAATATGTTTTTCTCCACTGAGAACTTACATTAGATTGAGTGATAACCGGTCTAGATTCCATTTATTTTTCAGTTCTCCCAGTAGAATCTTATAACTTTCCAGAAGCTCTGAAAGTAAGGAGAAAATAATGACAAATTAGAAGTAGGTTTTCTTTTTCCTAAAAATGTTACAATACAGTAAGTGTAATTACATACCTTATTATAGGTATCTCTTTAAAACCAGTAATCACATATGTGCTACAGAGGCTCATTGAAGTTAAGAACAGATCTGTTATTTTAGGCATATTTCACATTACTCTTAGAGGCATAAGTTATTTAACACTCCGATAGCATAACCAAGGACACTAATACCCCTTCCACACTGCTGCTTTGTGTCGTGGCTCAGTGTGAAAGAGTCCTTGAAATATAACCAGGGTCGAGTGCTCAGGTATTTCAAACCAGGTAGCTACATGGAACATTCCAGGTTACGCGGCAGTGTGAATAGTCTGACCAGGCTTATCTGACCTGGGTCACCTGCAGAAGCCACTGATTGGAGTTTCCTAGGGCAGTGACATGTGATGTCATCTGCCAGAGCCCCACAGAGCAGAAAGAGAGAGCAGAGACAACTATGGAGACCGCATTGAGAGCATACACCGGGAACTGCTGAGCATAAAGGGAGAGGTGGAGATACGGCGCCAGCACCAATAAAGATGCCACAGTTTACCGCAACATTTAAATGATCCTGGCTTCATGGTGAGTTAAGAGGTCACAACAAGTTGTGAATAAGCTGAAAGCCCTCCATCAAGGTCCATGACCATAACATAAGGAAAAGTGGTGCAGTGCAGAAGGAGTAGACATTCTACGAGAGGTGCTACAATATATTTAGCAACACGGTTTTGACTAACCCCGTCAGCTTGTCTTTCTCCAGCTGTGCCAGTTCACAGGTCTCTGTCAGGGAAAGCAGCAAGTGCAGCACACAAGAGATGTCGCCAAGCACCCAATGCTGCCTATCTTCACCCATGCTAATCCCAAATAACCCAAGTGACACAAGTGAGTTGTAAATCACCCATGACAGCAGCATATTCGCCATCATCCAGGAGGTAGTGGAGATGCACAGCAGTGACCCTGGGATATCGAAGAGTACAGAGACCCCAGCTTTGCAGTCAAATATTATGTATAAAAAATTTTAAATACACAAAAATAACACACTACATTCATTTAAAAAAACACAAACATAATGAACACCTTAAACCGGTAAAAGTACACTACCAAAAAATACCCAACCCAAATGGTATCATGTGTTTAGGTGTTCTTTTCAGTAAAACATAATAATATCCCTGGTGCGTACATTAAACAATTAAAAAAGTGCTAAAAAAACCCCAGCAAAATGTCTGTCCCAAATTGTGGAAAACATTTGTTGTCACGTATTCACTGGCCCACTATGACCTCTGCTGCATTGCATTTAAACAGTTGCGCCCTTGAGTGCAGCTAGTGTGCAGGTGGGAGAAGGTCACAAACACATGTACGCTAACACACCTTGCAGTATTCAGTGTTCCGCCATAGAAGATAAAATTATATAAAACAGAATAGGCATGCAAAGCAAAGACATCTGTCCTCGTCGGGCAGCTACGGGACATAGATGCTACAATGGCGATTCAAGACGACACGCACCTGTAAAGGTTTTTACAGGCTGGGTGGGAAATGCAGCTGTCCTTCATGTGCCATCTCATGACCATGCATGAAAGCATGGCAAAGGAAGCACATGAGCGACAAATTACGTTCGAGGATCGTCAAACGTTCCTTCAGTGCATGTTTGCATGCAATCAAGAGCAACCCACCCAACCATGAGCATGCTTATACCCCCTACAATAGAAGGCCTTATTGTGACCCTAGTATGCCTCCTGCAAACCCCCAGAGACCTGAGTACATAGTGTACCTTAAGTTGCAGTAAGTGTGCCTTTTGTTTACCACTTTTCCAGATGTTTAATATTTGTATGCTATTTTATATTTTTATACAAGTTCTTTATTTTGTATACAAATTATACATACTGTTTAAATATGTACTGTATGGCTCATAGGAAGCCTCTTTTGATGTATGTTTTGTTGTTTATATATTGTCCGCATGCATATTTTATAGTATGCACTTGTTTTATTGTACCATTCTATAATAAGTGTATACAGAGATACTGCTTCTGTGGCCCAAACAAATGTACGTTACTGCTACTGTTTACTCTAGGTACAGGGTGCTGATTTGTGAGGTGGCCATATTTTAATTTAAATTGGCCTGATTGTGTGAAAGGGTTATTGTTCGATACAGCTTCTCATTACAATGTAGAGTCTGAGTCACACAACAATAACAAGGCATACCACACTGTGTAAGTGCTGCACATCACTGCCAAAATTGCCGTAATCTTTCATAAAATAGACCGCCATACAGAATTACTTCAGTACCGTATACTATATTAAAGACACCTTTTACACTGTGCAGTTCAGTACGTGATTGGCCCGCCTGTCAGGCCTTACTGTACTATTGCATTCTGTAGTGTCATATCCATCCACTGCTGTAGTCTTCATCACTGTAGTTTTTACCAGTGGAGCACTGGCCACCCAGCTGTCAAGCTGTGTATTGCATGCCGTGGATATTGTTAAGTCTCACTGAGCCTTACCGTGCCTCATGCCTCGATTTAGAAGCCTGTAAGGCGCGACTTGAGCAACAACGTAAGAGGACACATCTGTATACAGTATGAATAATAACCACACTAGTGTGATGAATGAACTTTCACATAGAGGCACATTCCTTTACAAATATTTTGCTGTAATCGCTCTTATAGTTGGCGGGTTGCTCAAACAATAGTGATAATAAAATATAATATAAAACGTGTGGCAAATCCATTGACAAACTCTGTTCTCCAGTTTGATGATGCATTTACTAAGTTAATATTTAAGAAAATATATATCTGATGGACGCTTACGTTGTTCGTAAACACAGGGACATGAACTGATTGCTGAGTCAGTTCCACTGGCCAAGAAGCCCACCAGAAGGAAAACACACCAGGTTACCATCTTACTTTCTTGTATCAGTCAGCAGCACTAGAAGAATGAAAAAAGTAAAACATCAGTAACAAGATGTAAGGCTGGCATGGAGTTTAATTATAATGGTACGCCTTCCTTTATTGCGTAAATGATACAACTTGTAGGCTGTATGTTCACTTTCAATACATAATAGAATCTACATGCACCACTGGTAGCAGAAGCTGGCCGGGAACCGGTGTGCATTATAAAGGGTAACCAGCAAAGGCCATGTTCTTGTGTCAATATATTTATATACCAAAGGAATCTTATTATGATCTGCACAATGCGGGCAACTTTACTTTAGTCTATGTTTCTACAAATAATACTAATGCTGGGCATACACTATACAATTATTTGTCAGATATCTGTCCAATCTGGCTGGTTGGAATGAAAACCTGGTAATGTATGGGAGCAAATGACAATTACAGTATATCGTTTTAAACACTGGAAAACAGACAAAAACGATTGTTCAAATTGGTTAAATTTGTTTTATTTAATCAATTTGGCTGAACGTCATTTTTGTCTGTTTTCCAGTGTTTGTGAGCAAATGTTCGATTGTCATTTGCTCCCATACATTACCAGGTTTTCATTCCAACCAGCCAGATTGGACAGGTATCTGACAGATAATTGTATACAGTATGCCCAGCATTACAGTAAATTCTGCAAGAAGGATACCTTAGATACAATGTACTACAAGTTGGACTAGAAGAGGTTTCCTTGTACCTGTATATCCCTTGCTCTGCCTGTAAGGGATGGCCTTTTAATGAGGCAATATGAGGCAGCATTATCAAGCAGCAACTATTTCAGGCAGCAACAGAAAGAGTATTAATTTAGAAATGAACATTTTGCTAATATGTAAATCTGAATGAGTGGTATGAACATTGTCAGTAAATTGACAATATTGTCCATATTTATACTAGATTGTATAAAGGGTGAAGAGGATTGAATCATGGTTTTACTGCAATCATTCCATTGCTTGTATATGGCATAAACTAAGTACATAGGATGGAACATTTAAACAAGAAACATTAGAAACAAGAAAAAAAATTACTATTTGCATGTCAATTTTCTGTAAACTATAATTAAAAATGGCCCAATATACTCTAAGCACTGCATCAATATACAAAGATACAAGTTGTTTTACCCCGTAATATATTTTGTCAATAGTTAAAGGCCGTTATATAAAATTAAATTCTTATATATATTTTGCCTATTAGTGTTATTCAGCATAAAGTCGTCATTGTAATGCTCTGTCCAATAATTGGTCAAAAGGTCTTACCTGGGTTATCAGACAAAGATGGCTGATTTTCTGGTAAGATGCAGCTGCTAGTCTGACACATGGAATCTGCCCTTTATATAGCTAGCAACCAGCCTCAATCACGGAAATGCCCTAGATTCTCAAAGGAACACATTATTTGTTGTACGTTTTCCAAATACAATAGTTGTTGGCAAAGGTTGAAATGTAATCATGAGCCAGTTCCTTTTGGCCAACACAAACACTCTATGTTTTAAAGCAGGGCTTTTCATTTAAACACCATTAACTATCTCATTCATTAAAATACATGAAACCTGTATTGCTTTACATTAGAGCAATACATTGGTTGTTGTCCGGTTGGAACCGGCAACAACCAAATTTAGGGGTTCAGAGTCCGATTTCAGAATAACTTTGGAGTACCGAGTCGAGTCCCACTTCGGACCTTCCTGCTGTTCGGAAATCGGATGTTTCGTATAGCATTGTTACAAGGACAAAATTACATTTTAGCTGTTTTTTTTTTTTTTTTAAATACAGATCCAAAACTAAAACACAAACATGAATCTAGATTCAAAACCAAAACATGGAGGTCAGCGCACATCTCTACTTTACATATCTTATATATATATAATTAATTGGTCTATTTGTTTGGTCATTTACTTGTGTGTCTGTTTGTCTGGTTATGCATTCAGACACCCTTGCACCGATTTGGATGAAACCAATGTGAGATGGTCCAGCTGGATCCTGGCCAGGTTTTAGGGGGTTTAGGGTCCCAGTTGGACCTCCCTTTGGTGTACGCTAGGCAGAATTTTGACCCGGGGAGCCTGTTCTGACCCTTCCACCGAATGTATTTGGACGGAAACTTCACAGAGTGGTAACATTGGATCTCAGAAAACATACCAGGGGGTTGAGGCTGGTTGAACCTCCTGTTGGTGTACGCTGGGCAGAACTTTGACCAGGGGAGCCTGTTCTGGGCCTTCCACTGGATGGAATTGGGTGAAAGCTTCACAGAGGGGTTGTAATTGATCTGGGGTGCCTCATGGAGTGGTTGGGGTCGGACCTCACGGCAGAGTGTGCTGGGCAGAACTTTGACCCAGGGAGCCTATTCTGGGCCTTCCACTGGATGGATTTTTATGACCTCACATAATAAAACTTAACAACTTGAAGATTTAAAACTGGGCAATGCCGGGTACTTCAGCTAGTTACTAATAATTCAAGTAAAAATCCATTAAACAGAGCAATGGTGATTAAATTTCACATTGGGCAGTATATATAATCAGTAGCGGAACTCCCGGAGCCAATGGAGTCAGGAGTCAGATGCCGCAGGGCGCCAGCCCTGAAGGGGGCACCTCCTCCATTGTCACCTGGGTACACGTAGCATGTGACCACCCGCGAACCTGTGCCGGCCCGAATGCCGAGACTGTCTTGGTCCTCTCAGATACTGCAAGGCAAAGGCGGCTGTCATTGCGGAGAGAGTGGCCGGGGACTCAGGTGAGATAAGCAGTGGCTCTGTTCCATGCCAGGCTCTGTGGATACCTCAGCTCTAAAGCTGTCCGACTCCCTATGGGACAGGAAAGTGAACACATCCAGACTCAGATCAGACTCCGTAGCCCATTGAAGAGGAGGAGGAAGTCCCCAAGATTGACTGGACAGACAGGAGCAGAGGATGAGCTCTAGATACTGGAGGATGAGAACCATAGTCTCAGGGAACTGGTGGAGGGCAGACAGATGTATAATAAAGATTAATAATCCATGACTGTCCAGCTGGTACTGGTATGTAGTTATGAGACCAGCGGCCACATGGCCGCCGGTCTCAATACCGACAGTAGAATCCCGGCAAGGGATCTAACATAGGCGTCGAAATACCGATGCCTATGTTAATCCTAATGTCGACCGGACACTGGACCAATCGTCCAACGCCGGGGATAAGTATCAACGTAGCCAGGGATGGGGGGGTTAGGTTTAGGGACCCCCTGGGGGGATTTAGGACTAGGCACCCCCCCGGGGGAGGGTTAGGCTGGGGGAAAAGGGGGTTAGGTTTAGGCACCAGGGGGGAGGATAGGGTTAGGCACCCTTCGGGAGGGTTAGATTTATGGTGCAGGGAGGAGGGGTTTGGGTTAGGCACCCCTAAAGGAGGGTTGGGGGGGTTAGCAATAGTAAACTTTCCTCCACTGTCGGGATATCCACCATCTGGCTGCCAGCGTCGGGATTTCAACATACTGAGTACCTCCAGCTATTGTCAAAAATTCAGCCAGACTTTTAGGGTATGCTGGGATTTGTAGTTCAACAACAGCTGCAGAGTCGCATTTTAAGTAGTGCAGCCTTATTCAACATTCAGCATTTATACTTCTATCAAAAAGGCATAACTCACTAAACATATTACTTTAAATACTAACAATACTAACACCCAATAAATAATTCTAACACATAAAACTTGACTACAGATATTGAGTTTACTATAGAGAACAAAATAAGTAAGATTAACGTATGAGTCTGAAGTTCCCTTCTATTCAACTATTTACTGATTAGTAATTAAATAACATTTTACAAGATTTGGCATGCACCAATATGTTTTGGACATGAAGAATTACCCCCAAATTGGAAATTCATGTGAACTTTGCTTATCTGAACACATGACTGCTGTTTGCTATTCTGCCAGTTTCTTACTTACTAGATGACTTTGGTAATTGGTTTGGCAGTTCGTATTGCAGATAGAGAAGCCCTTAATATAATATTGCTGAATGAAGCTCAAAGGAGTTATTGACAGTTACTTTTATAGTATTTATTTAGTACCAGTTATTTATATTGTGCACACATATTCTGCAGTGCATTTCCAGAATATATTTGGCCATTTACATCAGTCTAGGGGCAGAACTATGGGAGACAATAGAGGCGCCTGCTGCCTGGCGCCAGCACTGAAGGGGCACCTCATCCATCTTCCACAATATATTCACCCCACTTAGGGCTGTAAATATGTACTCGGAGTGTACCGTCACGTCCCGATCAATTCCCGGCACCTGAAAAGCTACCATAACCATATACTAGTGGAGGGCTATGTGTCAGACCATCACGCCTCCCCTCACCCTTAACTCTCCATCTCACTATTCCCTGGCAGCAGCCATTATCATATATTCGGGGTGGGGGGGGCACTGAACGATAACCTGCCTCCGGGCATCTGGGATGAACTTACGCCACTGTATATGATCCCTTCTTGCCGATTGATAAACATGTACTAGTGCTGCACAGCATACAGTTCAGCAAATTCCTCAAACTCTAATAGCTTCATTAACCACTTTAATGCACAGTTTTCTTGCCCCTGTGCTGAGCCCATATTTACAGTTTTGCACTGGTCACATTTTAATATCAATACCATTAATTTTTTCCAGAAGATTACGGAGTTTCAGAAAACATTATTAGGTTTTTTTTATTGCTTCTTCTAACATGTCAAATAAAATGTGCCTAAAAAAGTGTTTTCTTTCTTTGAATTACAAAAAAGTTAACTAAAAGTAAGGTTTTATTACAGAGGTTTTCCATAGTGAATCTGTGCTTGAAAATTATATTGCAATTTTGGGGTCTATGTACTACTAGGCCTTGGAAATAAAGTGGACGGAGATAAAGTACCAACCAATAGGCTCCTATCATTTTTCAAACACAACCTGTAAAGTGACAGCAGCTGATTGGTACTTTATATCTCTGCAAGGCTTAGTACATAGACCCCTTTATTTGCTATTTTTTACTACCCTAAAATACATTTACAATGGATAGGAGCAAGTGGATTGCTTAAAAGGCATACATTTTTTTTTTTACTATTTTGAAACTATTCATTTAGGTTTACTGATATTTATTATGAATAAATCTAATTGACACAGTGAATTTTATTCATAAGCCAAGTGAGGTTTATATGCAAACAGCTAGTCTTGATTGGTTACTTGCAGACAGGCCACTAGACTTTTTAGCATTAAATAATATGTTGCACTACATATTAGAGATGAGCGGGTCCGGTTCTCAGAGAACCGCTCCGTTCGAACTTTGCGATCTGGTACGGGATCTGAGTCTGGCTTGGGTTTCCCCGCCTGACTCGGATCCCAAAATGAGGCAAAACTTCATCCTCCCCCTGTCTGATTCTCGCGGGTTTTGGAATCTTTAAAGATCCCTGGTCATCGGTGCCATTTCACTCCGGCTGTGGAGAGTGTAGTGAACGGATGTACAGGGGTGCTGTGTCTATCCAGGGGCTGATGTGTCCATCCAGGGGTGCTCTGTTGTCCATCCAGGGGCTTTTGTGTCCATCCAGGGGTGAACTGTTGTCCATCCAGGGGCTGCTGTGTCCATCCTGTGTACTCTGTTGGTCTAGGGGTGCTGTATTGGTCTAGCGGTTCTGTGGGTGCTCTATCCGTCCAAGGATGCCCAGTGTAAAAAAAAAAAAAAAAGAAGCTAATATAACAAAAAAATATTTACATATATATTCGACAATGGATCAGCGACACTCAGGAGTCTTTAAAGGTTAGTGAAAAAAAGGTGTCTTTATTTCGACGTTTCTGTTGCCCCCAAGCCTTAATGAATCTTTAAAATTTTTTGCAATAATTTTCTGTAATGATTTCCTATATACTGTTTATATATATATATATATATATATATATATATATGTAAGCAAACAAGAAGTGAAGGTGGCACTCAGAGGCTTCAATATAAGGCTATGTTGTATTGAGAAAGGGGACTCGATCCCCGAAACATTAAAGCTACTCCGCAGTGGGTGCCTGGTTTACCTTATATTGAAGCCTCTGAGTGCCACCTTCATTTCTTGTTTGCACATGCATTTGGGGAAACCATACCCCTTTGGAAGGCCCCGGAGGACTGGTGAGTGGACTGGTGAGTGCCGGGTCACAGGTGGATATATATATATATACAATTTTTTTCCTGTTTGGTACAAGGACAGTATTAGTCATTTTGGGTATTTGTACCGCTATATAGTGTTGAGTAATTTTTTCGAGATTCTCTAATATAGTATATTGTTATGGCATGTCATTTATTATTATTTAGGTATGTTCACAAAAAATTTTTTTTAGACTTATGTAGTATAAATTTTTTTTTATATAGCATTGGTGATATACATGATTATATATATTTTTTAATTATTATAACATATTTAGCGCTACTATGCACTATTTATATTTTATACCACACATTTTATTCACTATATTTCAATCCAGTTCCTGGGTTGTTCCCAGGTCTTGATGCATTCTGTTTTTTATCCACAAGATGGCGATATTTAGTGTTTAGTTTTATTTTTACTGAATTATGGCCCTCATTCAGAGCCGTACGCTCTGAGCAGAGCGCACGCTCTGAATGAGGGCCGCCCTCCATAATTATGGAGCGTCCTCCTGGACGCTCGTATAGCTGTGGGTCACCACCCACAGCCTATACGAGCGTGCAGTTTGATGGCCGCGATGGTCTTGACCATCGCGACCATCGCCACTGCGAGCCGGAGCCTGCGGTTGAGTTTTTCAACCGCAAGGCCCGGAGTGATTTTGGCTCTATCAGAGCCAAAATCACTCCCACTGACATCACTAGTGATGTCAGTGGGCTGGCTTCTGACGGTAGGCGTTCCCTTGGGAACACCCCCGTCTGGGAGGCACGCCCCCGGCATGCCCACCAAAGGGGGCGTGCTGTCAATCAACATCGACAGCACGCCCCCTTTGATCAGACACAACGAGCGAAGGAAAGTCCTTCGCTTGTCACGTCTGGCGCATGCGCACGACGGAGCTCCCACCGTCGTGCGCATGCGCAGTGCACAACATCGACCCACTTGCGAGCGGACAGCCGCTTGCGAGTGGGTCTGAATCAGGCCCTATATGTGTATTTATTAGTATCCAGCACTGGCATCCCTAGCCAGACCTTCACTATGTTTTAAAATAGTTTTTAATGCATATGCACTTATTTTGCCTACAGTCTTCCCCGGGCAGCCAGCCGAGTTCCGGATGACGTCACTTCGGGTTTTCGGATGCCGCGACCGGAAGTGAGCAGTCTGATGGTGGGGGGTGACTTCACGTTCAGCACTTACAAGGTATTTAAGTCACTGATTGTATGTTATGTATTTTTGTGTGTGTTCCTGAAGACTGGGTCACTTAACCCCGAAACGTCGAAATAAAGACACCTTTTTTTTCACTAACTTTTAAAGATTCCTGAGTGCCGCTGATACATTGTCGATTGCATTAAGGGGAGTGATCTCTACCTTCTGAGGGCACCTGGAGCAAGGTATATAGGTTTGCAGAGTGCCAGGCCATTTGCATAGTAAATATATATATATATATATATATATATTTTTTTTTTTTGGGCTGTACCCCAGTGTACAATCTTATTATGCTTTGTTTACTGTGACGCTGCCGATCAGACCGCAGAGTAATATTCATACATGTATTGTGAGACTGTAAGTGGAACTGCAGGGCCATATGTAATTGGGTATCTGATTTAGTAACAGCACAAACTCGCACCTACTCGCGTTTTTTAAAGGTGCGAGTTTGGGCTGGGACTCGCAAATGTAATAGCCTGCAAACTTTTCAGCTCGAGGCTACTACACTCTGCGAATCCATGCAAATTTTGGACTATATAAACTGACACCTTTTAATGTGACTAGCATTAAAAGGTGCAAGTTATTGTCGAAGTCGGATGATTGGCTGAGACCAGATCTTAAAATTAATATCGAGCAACGCCATTTTAGGTTGCCTCTGACAACACCATCTTGCGTGGTCAGCATGAAACCATGGTGTGTGATGCTAATATGCTATTATTAGCATCGTGTGATCACATTACCACTACATACTGTTTAAAGCCCTATCATACCCCATACGCACGGATACAAATATAAATATATATATTTAAAGACTTTATATATTCAGTGATGACAGACTTGTCTTGTAGATATGTCTGTAACAATTAATCAAGAATACACAAAGATACTGTGAGTGTTTACTTCAAATATATACACAGTATGTCTGTATAACTCAGACACTGATATGCACAATTGAAGTGTCCTAAATGTAGATTAATAAACAATTGCCAGACGTGTAGCTATTGTTAACAAATATCCAATGCTGATGTATTTAAGTTGTATTAGCAGAGCCCTTTTTGTTAAAATTATCAGATTGTTTTCCAAGGCTTGCTCCATTCATGAACAGGACAAAACCCCATCGTCTGTCATTCCTTTAGTCCAGACAGAAGTAAAATAAATAATGACTAGTTTCAGGATATATATATATATATATATATATATATATATATATGTGAGTATGTGTGTGTGTGTGTATGTGTATGTATATATATATATATGTATGTATGTGTATATGTACACATATATATATATATATATATATATATATACACAATTAAATGATCACATGGGTATCCACAAAGCATGCACACATAGATATACAGTTAAGCGCACCTTTTTCCGCTGCATGAAAACACACACACACAGACTTACATGCATACACACATTAAATAAAACATATAAATATTATCAAAGCACAAAACACATAAATGCACCACTCGTATTAGCGAAACTACACAATATTCTTACACTTACACATTGCACACTTACATAAAAAGGTTCCCTAGCATTAAGATTAATATTCAAGGTTTAATTTATTATTAAGTATGTAATAGAGACTGTATTTTAAGATCTCAGGTTTAGTATATGATAAGCAGACCGTGTTTGGTGCTATTCTAAACTACTGTTTATTTGCAGACTTCCGGTCCCATCGATGGGGAAATCGCAACATGCGGTTGCAAATTATGGATCATAGAGAGATAGGCATTAAAATGTACTCTGTAATGCAGCCAGTTTAGACTTGTTATTCAGTAGGAAAATGGACACAAAGAGCTGTTGGAGGCTGGACTGTGATCTTACAAACCTTGTGATTGTATAATTTGTTTGCGCTAATTGTATTTAGATCACAGCGTGTAACTATCTGCTTTTTGGTGAATAATATCTTTTTGCGCTTTGGAAACACAATCAAAGTCTGAAGAGTAATTATTTCTTGTGCGACTTACAACGCTAAATAGCGACATTTTAGAGTGTATGGATAGGTAGGAATCAAAATTATACAGAAGCCATCGCAGATCAGTGAGATCCATGACTGCTTCTGTCTGTGTTAAAAAACAAAACAAAAACGTGCCCTCCCCAAAAGCATAACAAGCCTGGGCTCTGTCCAGCCTGTCCTGGTTCTAAAAATACAGGCGCCAAAATGCGTAGGGTGCCCCTGTATATTAACCCGCACAGGGCTTTGCTGAGTTGGTCCTGGTTTTGGGAAAGCAGAGGAGAAAATGAGTTGGGGTCCCCTGTAATTTCCATAACCAGCACAGGACTCATTCTAGCGAGGGGGGGTAATGCCACAGCTAGGGAAACCCTCTCCAGGGCTGATAGCCCGGGGCTATCCCCGGCAACCCTGGCCGTTGGGTGCCGGGTTGATTGTGTAAAAGTGTAGTGTAAATTTAGAATTGTCAACATTGTCTTTACAAGTAGAACTGCAGGTCTCAGTAAGCCTCCCCCGCATATCCCTTGATATCCACCATTAGTGCAGTGGGCTTTAGACAGTTAATTGAGGTCCTGTGTCCCCGCTACCAAATCCCATCTAGGTTACACAATTCCCAGCCTGTACAGGGACATTAAAAAACTTAACCACAGATATGTGGACAAGTGGAACAGGGCAAATGCAAGATTACATGACTGTAAAAGCCCACTGGGTGGGTGTATTACCAACAGCAGCAACATCTAAGAAACAGCTGCTCATTCAGAGGCATTCTACTCTGTGTATACCGCTGACAACCTCTTAGAAAAACTCAGGGAAGTCATTGCAAAATGGCTTACACCACTTGGACTCTCCTCGAGATTTGTGATTTCTGACAACGTCACCAATATTGTGAGAGCATTACAGCTGGGTAAATTCCAACATGTCCCATGTTTTGCTCTCACAATAAACTTGGTGGTGCAACATTTTTTTTTAAAATTACAAGGCTGTGCAATAGATGCTCTCTGTAGCCAGCAACATTTCTGGACATTTTAGCCATTCAAGCAGGTGCAGCTGGAAGATTGCAGCACCTGCAAGAAATGTTGGATTTGCCCTGTCACCAGCTGAAGCAAGAGGTAGTTACAAGGTGGAACTCCACCCTGTATATGCTTTAGTGGATGGAGGAACAACAAAAAGCCATCCAAAGCTACAAAGCAAAGTATAACATAGGAAGAGGAGGGGGAATGTACCTTACTCAAGCTCAGTGGAAAATATCCGTGTTATGCAAAATGCTGAAACCTTTTGTAGTTTCAGCATTAGTCACCTATGAAGGGAGTTGAGACACTGCCATCTTGAGTCAGGTAATTCCCCTAATTAGACTGTTGGAAAAGCAGCTTGAGAAACGGAAGGAGGAGCTGAAACAAAGTGATTCCGCTAAGTATGTCAGACTTGTAGATCAAGTCCTTTATTCACAGCACCAGGATCCAAGGGTTGCCAGGATCTAAGGGTTGTCAGGCTCTTCCAATCGGATCAATATATTTTGGTGACCGTGCTCAATCCTAGGTTTATGGCATACATCATGTCTTTCTTCCCAACAGACACAGATCTGAAGAAATGCAAAGATCTGTTGGTAAGCAAATTGTCAGCTGGCCACAGCCCAATGGGTATTTACAAAGATAATGGCAGTCATGACGGCCTGTCTCAGGTAACAAGGAATCAGGATACTGCTATATCTGGACAACCTCTTGATATTGGCCCAGTCTCAGGAGATGTTGCAATGTCATCTACGAATGACTATTGTTTGCTTACAGGAGCACGGCTGGGTGATCAACTGGAAGACATCTTCCCTGTCACCGACTCAGCGAATGGTGCACCTGAGGGCACTGCTGGATTCTCTGCAGAAGAGGATCTATCTGCCGGAGGACAAGATTGTGGCACTACAGTCTCAGGTGCACAACCTATTGGGCTAGCAATTAGTGTCAGTCCATTTTGCTATGCAGATACTGGGCTCCATGGTATCCACATTCGACATGGTGGCTTATGCCTAGTTCTACTCCAGGGCCCTACAGTTGTGGATCCTGGCCCAGTGGGATGGTCAGCATCATCAGATAAAGCGTCCACATGATTTGTGTCTCAAACAGAAGTTCGTCTCTCTCTGTCTTGGTGGCTGGAGACGACTCACTTAGACAAGAGTCATCCATTATGGGTCCTGGAATGGGAATTCCTCACCACAGATGCAAGTCTACGAGGATGGGGGCAGTGATGGGTCAGTACACCTTTCAGGGAAGTTGGACAGACCAAGAAAGCCATTTACCAATATAGATATTGGAGCTTCGGGCAGTGCACAGGGCACTTCTTCTGGCACAGGACTTTCTTCAGGGCAGGCCTGTCCAGGCTCAGTCCAACTATGCAATGGCAGTGGCCTACATAAACCATCAAGGAGGCACACAAAGTCTGGCAGCCATGAAGGAGGTGGCAAAGATTCTGACATGGGCATTGAACCATCTTCCTGTGATCTCAGCAATTTTTATCCCAGGTGTGCTCAACTGGTAAGTGGACTTCCAAAGTCGCCAGGACATACACGCCAGAGAATGGGCTCTTCATCCGGAGGTGTTTCAAATCCTGGTGGACAGGTGGGGGTTACCAGTCCTAGACCTTATGGTGTCACGTCACAACCACAAGGTCCCCAGTTACGGGTCCAGGACAAGGGACCCCTCAGCAGCCTTTGTGGACACCCTGGCAGTGAGATGGAACTTCAGGTTAGCGTACCTGTTTCCTCCAATCTCCCTCCTCTCAAGGGTTGTCAGGAAATTCTAACAGAAAAGCGACAGGATGATTCCAATAACTCCTGCCTGGCCCAGGAGGCATTGGTTTTCAGATCTGACATGTCTATCAATAGACAGTCCATTTTCACAGCCTCTGTGGAAGAACCTGTTAATGCAGGGCCCATGTCTTTACCAGGATTTCCCTTTCCTGGCTTTGATGGCTTGGCTCTTAAGTCTTCCATTTTAAATCCAGGGGGTTTTCTCCATCAGGTATACAGATGATGCTAAGAGTGAGGAAGCCTTGTTCTGCTCGCATCTATCACAGGATTTGGCAGTCATTTTTTTCTGTGGTGTTACAGCAGGAAATATGACATTAAGATATTCAAAGTGGCCAGGGTACTTGGTTTTCTCCAGGCTGGATTGGACTTAGGTCTTTGCCTGGCTACCTTGAGAGTCCAAGTTTTGGCTTTGACTGGTTAGTTTCAGCACAAGATTGTTTCTCTGCTGGATGTTAGAACATTCATGCAGGGGGTACTGCGACTGCAACCTCCATTCCTCTCACCGGTAGCACTGTGGTATTTGTCTCTGGTTCTCAGGGCACTGCAGATGCATCCCTTTGAATCCTTGGATAAGGTAGACTTGAGATCGCTGACGGTGAAGATGCTTTTTCTCCTGGCTATCTCTTCAGCTCACAGAGTGTTTGACCTGGCAGCTCTGCCATGTCGCTCTTCCTATTTGGTGTTTCATCAGAATAGAGCCGTCCTCCGCTCCAAGGCGGGCAACCTTCCAAAGGTGGTTTCCCGTTTCCATATTAATGAGGAAATAATAGTCCTGGCCTTTCAGTCTTCGGACCTGTCTGCAGGTGAAGCTTCCCTTGTGTGGTTCGAGCCCTCAGGATCTATGTGGATCGGACCAAGTCAGGAAAACAGATTTTCTATTTGTGTTGTATGGATTCTACAAAATAGGTTGGCCAGCAAATAAACAGACTTTGTCCTGCTGGCTCCGTATGACCATTTCCCAGGTCTATACTCAGGTTAATCTCCCTGTTCCTAACAGTGTGACAGCCCATTCCACTCAGTCTGTCGGACCATCATGGGCGGTAAGACAGGGCGCCTCTGCTGAACAGCTCTGCAAGGCAGCCATCTGGTCTTCCATGAGTACGTTCATAAAGTTCTATGCTTCTGATACGTATGGCTCCCAGGATCCTTCCTTTGGGCGGCAGATTCTCCTATCTTCTCAAAAGTGTCCCCATCAATAAGGGAACTGCTTTAGGATGTCCCAAGGTAATTCCTGTGGACCCTATGGAACCCGAAGAAGAAATACAGAATTATGGTATAACATACCTTTTGCTAATTCTTTTTATTCAAAGTCCATAGGGTCCATAGGGCATTCACCATAATGCACCTGGCCTCAGATGTACCTGTACTTAAAGCTTTATATCACAGATTCCCTCTTTGCTTGTTGAGTGTTGTCTTGTGAAATGTTTCTTCCTTCTCCATTCTCCTTCTCTTGCCGTGAGGCTTAGTCACAAACTGAATGCCTGGGGGTGGGGTATATAGGGAGGAGGATCAGTGCATGCTGGGAGCTCCAAAGCTTTGCTGTTTGGTGCCAAGGATGCTGTTCAACTATATATCCCAAGGTAATTCCTGTGGACCATATGGACCTCGAAGAAATAGAATTATCAAAAGGTATATTATACCATAATGCTGTATTTTCCATTATAGTGTCCTTGATACTATATTTAGCCTTTAGGTTTTTGAGACCCAAGTGCATGATGTTTATTTAATTTTTTTGCATTAAACTGTAGTTGCCATGTTCTTTTCCATTCCTCTAGTCTACCCAGATCATCAGTCATTTGTTTTACCCCTCCTGGTGTGTCTACCCTGTTGCATACTTTGACTTCAATATTATTTGCAATATCACTAACATAGATATTAAAGAGCACTGGCCCAAGTACAGATCCCTGGGGTACTCCACTGGTAACCTTTCCCTCCTGTGAATACACTCCATTTGCTACAATGCTCTGTTTCATATCCTGCAACCAAGAACTTATCCATTCAACAGTCATAAAATCCAATCCCAAGCTTTCCAGTTTGATTATCATTCTGCAGTGCAGGACAGTGTCAAAAGCCTTACTAAAGTCTAGATAAGCTACATCTACAGCCCCTTGCAGAACCCACCCTCCAGATAAGCCAATCTGAGAATTGCTGCCCGTGACTTTTACAGGTTACCTCAGCACGTGTGGTTAAATAAACCGGGTAACTGCCACTAGCAGAAGAAAACTGTAATGCTAAAGTGTAAGGTAGGCTTTTGCTCCCACCTGCACACACTTATCAATACTTAGAAAAATAGGTAACATGAGCCATATGGGGCCTTGGGTCATAAAAACAAAGGTCCAGAACTAGAATTAATGCAAGAATATCTTAAAAGCTTAGTTACAAAAGTTACAAGGTTATGATAATTTTAAAAGGAATCTCACAATTACTCACAATTTTTAGAAATCAAATAAAAATAACAAATTGGGAAAACAAGCCACTCAGACCACATCGACTTAATTGGTTCTGAGATGAGGCAGTCGCAATGTAAAATTCCGGATCATCTGTACCTTTTGATAGCCTAAAGCAGAATGAAAGGTCACCATTCAAAGAATGGCTGAGGACTATTTTTTAGTGACAGCATCCAAATAGGCATGTCAGACAGTCCGTTTCACTACTGGCAGGATAAAAGGCAATTTGGAGGTCCTTGCACAAACTGGTTTTGCTTTACTTGAGCTGCCCACTCTACAGTGTGTACTTAGCAAGAGTTTACAGCACAGCTGGGAACCTTGTCAGCAATTGGCGTAAGAGGCTGCTTCCTCAAAATGTGGGAAAAATTATGTTAATCAAAATTAACTACAAATTCCACGAGCAAGACTTTTACCGCTAATTACATCCAAAAATTTCAGAGACACCTGAGGCTGCAATGTTGAATTCCAGTGGGGATAAATTAATATTGCGTGAAGATGATGTACACACTGATGAGGGTAAGGAATTGGATGATGATGGCGACAACCTCTTGCCTCTGTAAAGCCAGTTTGTGCATATAGAGATCATTGCCAGCAATGTCAGCTGTCCATTGGTAGCTTGTTTAGTGGGGGCCCAAACAAACCAATCGCTTCAGGCACAATTGGCAGACCCTGTTGCTGAAGTGATTGGTTTGTTAAACTGTGAATGTCTTGTTTAATATATACAACATAAGGGTGGGTGGAAGGGCCCAAGGACAATTCCATCTTGCTTCTTTTAAACTGTCATCCTGTCTGCCACTGCAGTGCCATTCTCTTTCCTAGATGTGCCATGTTAGTAATTGAACTGCTACAACCGCTGAAGTCTTCGACATGTGGCTGCTGAATGTCAGTTTCCCTGTGGGAAACTGATGCCAACGCCGCCCCCTGATCCCCCCACACATGCGAACACGCAGGACCTATACTGCACATGCGCAGTGTGGGTCTGGTGCCTGCACAGATTACCAACCACTGCTGAATAAGATCCTATTAAACAGAACTCCAAAATAAACATTATCTAAAGACATAATATAGAGCATATATTTGTAGTGCTTGAAAACTATACAAAAACATTATAGTGAGGTATTATTCCAGTGACTCAGACCAGGGGGTATTTATTTACTAAAGTGCAGGTTTTTAGAAGTGGAGGTGTCACCTATAGCAAATCAGATTCTAGCTGTTATCTTTTAGAACAGGTTGGTGGTCTAGCACAAAATCAAATTATTTATTGTCAATTTAGTTTAAATATGTGGATAAACAGAAGCTCAAACCTGTTTACCAGCACATAACTGAACCTAAGGATGACAGGTAAGCACAAATTACTTTACTACATTTTTTTCTGAACTTCTCAATAACAAACATTTGGCTTAGGGGTGCCGTGATCCAAAAAAGTTTGGGAACCACTGCTCCAGTGTATCAGAATAATTGCCTCCTGTGACCCATAATAGTGTGGGATATGAACCAATAAAGTCATATCTTAAGTAGTAGGTCTGGCTGTTGATCTATATTGAACACAATTTACAGACAAGTATAAAGGTAGTTCTCCCTTCTATGTACTACTGAAGACGCTAAATATTGTCTGTCATACAACAATACATAATATGAATTAAGGAAGAAACATCCCCAGTGTCCTGTACTCATTCACTTTTGTCATCCTTGTCTGAACACTAATTCTTTTGCAACACTAATTAGATGGGATATTGTTACCGCCTCCATAAGGCTCCCCGAAAAACCAGAACCAATACTGTAAACCCATTTTCAATGGGTTTTTTTTTGTGCAGTTGTTTTTCTACAAAGTATGCAACTTACAAAATAGTTTTGTGGTACTTTATCATTGGGGGGAGTCCAAAGGGTTCTGAAAGAAATCCCACATTCTTAGGCAAAAATAGGTATTTTACATTTTTTTTCTCCACGTCTAAGGTGGAGAAAACTTTTCTCCTGTTTCTCACTATAAAAGATAATCGGCCGATCTGATCGCTGGCGAAATTATTGCTGCTAATTGAATACGGACTTAAGACTCAGTATTTGTCATTTCCGATAACACAAGTAACCTTGTGCGAGCATTGCTGGGTGAATTTCAACACATACCATATTTTGCACACACAATAAACTAGGTGGTTTAGAATTCCTTAAAAGATAGGACTGTGCAGGAGATGCTGGCTCTGGTTAGTAAAATTTATGGACATTTTTGTCATTCAGCAACCACATGTAGAAATTTGCAGGAGCTGCGAGAACGGTTTAATTTGCAATGCCACCAACTGAAGCAAGAGGTAGTAACCAGGTGGAATTGCAACCTTTATATGCTTTAGCTACTGGAGGAACAGCAACAAGCCATGAAATAGGGAGGGGGGGAATGTTACCTTAGTTCAACACACTGGAGAATACTGGCCCTCATTCAGACCCACTCGCGAGCGGCTGTCCGCTCGCAAGTGGGTCGATGGTCTGCACTGCGCATGCGCACGACGGAGGGAGCTCCATCGTGCGCATGCGAGACGAGAGGAGCGAAGGACTTTCCTTCGCTTGTAGTGTCTCATCAAAGGGGGCATGCTGTCGATGTTGACTGACAGCACGCCCCCTTTGGTGGGCGTGCCGGGGGCGTGCCTGCCAGATGGAGGCGTTCCCAAGGGAACGCCTACCGTCCATAGCCGGCCCCACTGACATCACTAGTGATGTCAGTGGGAGTGATTTTGGCTCTGATAGAGCCAAAATCACTCCTGGCCTTGCGGTTGAAAAACTCAACCGCAGGCTTCTGCTCGCAGTTTCGATGGTCGCGATGGTCAAGACCATCGTGACCATCATCCTGCACGCTCGTATATGCTGTGGGTGGTGACCCACAGCTATACGAGCGTCCAGGAGGATGCTCCATATTAATGGAGGTGGGCCCTGATTCAGAGCGAGCGCTCTGGTCAGAGCGTCCGGCTCTGAATCAGGGCCACTGTTTTATGCAAGCTACTAAAGCCATTTGAATTTGTAACCAATTAAGTGAGTTCAGACACTGGCAGCCTGAGTCAGGTCATACCCTTAATTAATTTAGTGGAAAAGCAGCTAGAGAAGCTGAAGGAGCAAATTAAACTAAGCGATTCGCTCAGTATGTTGGATTAAGTTGTTTTTTTTTGCTTCACCACGACCAAATGGTTTGCAGCATATTGTCTTTCTTTCCAACTAACAAAGATCTTAAGAGATACAAAGCGCTCCTTGCAAGATAGTCATGAGCTCAAGTGGCACAACATGATTGTCTCCAGCTACAGTTTCTCCTGCAAATGCTGCTGCCAGGAAAAATGGACCTTTTCAAAGAGACCCACTGCTGATGATGATGAGTCAATTCAGTGTTATGACATCTGATATGAACTAAAAGAATTGCCCACATATATTAACACATCCACCATGACTCAATATGATAAAGTAAGTATCAATACTTTAATGATAATGTATACTTTTTAATATACAACGTAAGGGTGGGAAGGTCCAAGGACAATTCTATTGTGCACCACTTTTTATTATGGGCTTTGCCAAAATTGTGTGCTTGACAGGCAGTGTATATTGCTGTACTTTACAGGGGCATTGATGTTCTGTTTCTAGTAAAGCTTCTCCCATATAGGCCACATTTCCAGTAGCTTCTCTACATCCTTTAATAACAATAACTCAAAATTTCTGAAAATCAAGATTACAAGTCTCCACATGATTACCACCACACTATGCTACTGTACAATGAATGTAAATAGTGATGGCAACAGTATACCTCTGTAATGAGTCTCTTTTATGTTCCACTAATTGACTATGATGAGTACAGATCTGAGTGGCTCATTTCAGCTTTTCCCCTTCAGTAGATGTTGAAGAAGGCTCCAGCGCATCAACTCTCTTCTAGAGGTCACGGCAGCAGCATACATCTTATCCTGGACAGCAACTTGTCACAGGCATTCTGTATCTTGTATCTTAGATCTGTTTAATTTGGTTGGACTTAAGATTTGCCGATTGGATTCATAGGGCCTGATTCAGCACAGACCCGCATGTAGAGAATATATGCAAATGAATGCGATCGCAGCACTATAACAAGATGCCCCCAGCTCATAAAGCCACCCACTTCCCATTACATACATCCACAAGTCAGAAAAAACATCGGTAACATCGGACCCATACACAGAGTTGTGGGTGACTGTGTATGCCATCATTGGAGCTTTAAGCTGTCCATTAATTTATTGCAATTAACACTTGTAAATATAACCCGTTAAGCTAGCTTACAACTAATAAAAAATGACAAGACACCACTGCAATTGGTTTAAAATTAAACTGTATTTATTTATTTAATTTTAATTTAAATAATAAGGGTGGCAAAGAAGGACGCTACCACACACCAGCTGTAGCCAATGGACTACCTTAAAAAATTGGGGGACGACTAAAATACCCCCCCTCTATAACTGCATAACCCGCGTTGTGCAGGACTCACCACCCCTTACTCTGGCACAGTGTGGACGCTCCGTAAGGAAACGCCCGCTGTCCTCCCGCAGGGGTAGGACATACCCGCCGTCTTTCAAAAGGGTAAGTGCCCCACAACGACCACTTATGCCACTTGTGGCCGCTGGCTAGTAGCGCCTTCCCGCCATGGCTAGGTTCTGAAAAAACCGCAGCCCCGCCACCCTCAACTACCTTACGATCAAAAATTCCCCTAGTCCTTATCGACAAAGAAATGAATAAATATATTTTAGTAAAACTTCTACACCAATGTCAGAAAGATGCACCCCGTCCGACGTGAAGTATTGCGGACTCTGTAATGTCAACAACTGATGCCGAACAATTACTCCACCCGAAGCAGACACATACTTAAAAATAGCTGCATTAACCTTTTTTCTACATTTGTATATGGCCACCAGATCCCTGGAACCTCTCCAAACAAATCTAGGTATCATTTCTGACCATACCACGTGAGCGTCTGGCCAGCATGCAGCCACCTCTGCCAAGACCAGCTTAACTTTCAAAATCAAATCAATACCTTTCACCTGCTCATCGTCATTGCCTCCAAGGTGCACTACTAACCATCCTGGTCTCCCCAAAGACGTTCTTTCTTTAAGATTAACTCCAAAAACGCTGCCCACCTTAAACCTCGCACCATCTAACCTTACGCCCTTCCAACATCAATGAAGCCTTCCTAGCAAATGGATGTCTTTTGACCCAAAATATGTAGGAGTGACCTACAAACCACACTTGCTCCGTTGATGTATGGGACGCTGTAAAAGAAAAAATCCCTAAACGTCAGTATCCATGCCCAGAAAACCAAGTAACTGAAACGATAGCAGATGGCACGGGAAGGGAAGCCGCGTCCCGCAAGGGGGCACCGCTGTTTGGTTCCCCAGAGCCGGGGGAACTTTCCCCCGCACTGGAGGAGTGGGAAGCGGAGGATGCCGGTGATCCGCCCGCGTCATCGCGGAGATGGGATGACGCCGCCGGCTGTAAGCACCCGCTCACACTGGGTGGGCGGAAGCCGGCGCATACCAGCGGGCGGGCCGCGTCTGCAAGGTGCTGCGGTGGGGGAGCTGATCTTTTTGGACGGGGCATGCTGGCTGTGCGCAGGAAGGGACACAGAAACAAATAAGGTAAGCTCGTCAAAATGGGGGGGGGGGGGTGTGGGGGTGGATGACCCTGAGCAGCGCAAATGACGGGGAGAAAACTGGGGGGGGGATGGATGCTGGGTAGGTCAAGCTGCGGGGAAAAAACGAGGGGGTGTACAATAACTATAGATAAGCTAATAAATAAAAAAAATTCAGTTAAAAATTAATAGATGAAAATTAAAAATTAGTGAAAAGGGGTATGAAAGGGGGGGGGGAGGATTGAAATGAAAACAATGAAAGAAATGAAAGATGATTAGGGATAGAGAGAGTGGGGATTTTATGAAGTAAAGCCGGATATTAAGAAAGACAAGACAGATTATTTAATCCAGAGGAAAAATTCCTGAGGTAACATATATCTGACACATATGGTACTCAGCCTGACTTCCAAACTGCAAGAGGCTGGACCCTATTCAAATCCTTCCTTACATAGTTATTAAAAGGTATACACCCTAAAACCCATTCATATGCTAAAATCCTATGTCCGTCACTACCAACCAAACCAACTAATCTACCTAGCAACAGGTTCACCAACTTTTATAACAAATTACAGCCCTCAGCTAATTAAATATGCATGCCCCTGTAATGGCACTCAAATGCACAGGCACGCCTGTGTTCCTTTGACCACCCCCCCTCCCCTTCCCCAAACAGCACTTCCTGTCAATCATTTTGCAGTGCATGCGCAGAATGCAAAAAAACGACTGGTTGTGTGTGTCCACAGCCTTGAAAACCAGGCCCATAGTGTTTGTAAAGTCACATTTGGATGCTTGCTTTTTAATTGTTTTTTTCCATGTCACTAAATACTTAGTACCGCCAAACTCTTGTATTGACCTGTGGCCTGTGATTTGCTGTTTGGGGGAGTGTGTTAGTAATTTATTATATTATCTACTATGTCCCAGACATATAGATAAGTGATTCCGGCTACATGGTTAGCTACTAATTGTATTTACTAGAGGAACTGGATAACATTTATATACCACAAAGTCCAAAGATGATGAGTCTGTCCTTGTGGTGGGGATAAGGGCAGCTAGGCAAAGTGTCCACAAGATGTAGGTCTGAACAAATGTTAATTTATAGAAGGGGAGAATGATAAATTGTAGGCTACAGTTGAACTCCAAATGTCCCAGCGCTTGTCCTGTAAATACAGTGTACTGATTACCAAAATATAAAAGAAAAAGCCAAGAAAAAAAAATAGATAGGGAATTAGGATACAAAATAAACAATATCCTTGAAAAGACATATAAGTGGTGATTACACAAGGTGGCAACTACTGCATTTAAGACCTCACTTTCATTCTCTAATTTGGGGGTAATGCTCCCAATTCTTAGAGATTGCATGGTGTCCAATGTTTTATGATTCATCTGAAAATGCCAATTGTAAATTATGATGTACAGTGATGGTATTTGCTTTAGCACACAGAAAATGATGATTGCATCAGCTCCACCAGAGGCACGCAATGTCTGTAAAGTTAAGTATGTAAGCCATGGTAGAAGGAACACACTTATTTAAACTGAAAAATTACCAGGATGTTTAACATCCATAAATATTTCATATTTGCAACTGTCTTTTTGTTTGTTTGCAAAAACAGACTACATTTTACACAGAGGCTACACCTATGCAGACAATTTAGACATTGCAAACATGGCTTGTTCACAGGTGCAACCAGGCTTCAAATTCAGAAAGACTTGAGGCTATAATTGCTGCCAAAGGTGCATCAACAAAGTATTGAGCAAAGACTGTGAATACTTCTGTACATGTGATTTCTTAGTTGTTGCTTGGCACACCTATCTTTGGGCAGTTTCGCCCATTCCTCTTTGCAGCACCTCTCAAGCTCCATCAGGTTGGATGGGAAGCGTCGATGCACAGCCATTTTCAGATCTCTCCAGATATGTTTAATTGGATTCAAGTCTGGGCTCTGGCTGGGCCACTCAAGGACATTCACAGAGTTGTCCTGATGCTACTCCTTTGATATCTTGGCTGTGTGCTTAGTGTCGTAGGCAGGGACAGGGGAGGGTTAGTGTGCTTACCAGCCCCAGCCGGGATTTGGGTCCTTCTGTGTTTTGCTGTCGGTATATTCAGCTGTCGGTATTACTGTCGAAGCTGAATAATTGGCTGAGACAAGTTCAGTTTAAAATTTAATCGCAGCGACACCATCTTGCGACTGGCCGCAAGACGCCATCTTGAAAATGAGATCGCAAGACGCCATTTTGCGAATGGCCGCCTAAGCGCCATTTTAGAAAAACATGTGGCGATGATACTATTAGCACCATGCAATTGCATTTTTCACCATATCTCATACACACATTAATACACACAATTGCGCTGTTAACTAGTCGCATATTAGCGAATGCATAGGACTTTGTATGAAACCGCTGTTTTATTAGCTTTATGCGCACGCATCTGCCCCAAGTTAACTAGCGTCCTTATATCAGACCCTCAATACCCACACATTACATATTCACACATAAGGTTCAATAAGCTTTAAAGTGTATGATTTAAGTTGGTTCAGTTAGTTTAAATGCTGAGAAATAAAGAGATTTGATAACTAAGGTATTATACATGCTAAACAAGTCGTGTTTGGTCTTGTATTGATGTGTACTCTTTTTACAGTATTCCGGTGTTATCGGTGGGGAGGTCGCATCATGCAAACTCAAGTTATGGATCGCAGAGCCTACAAGCAACAAAATGTATATTTTAGGAACAACTGTTAGGATATTGTAGGGGGCGTGAAGAGGAAGACCCCCAGCTGTTAGAGGCAGGGAGAGTCTATTCGAACTAGCCTGTTAAATGTGCTGTAACAGATGCTTCTCCCCTGGGAACCAATGACACCAGCAACAAACTTCCCTATTGTCCTGTTTATTCTGGGGGGGTATAAATATGAGTGTACGAACGCTGGTTCTCAGTCTTCGTGCCGAATGCTGTATGACTAGGGGTCTCTTGCTGATGCCTATCTCCGGGTCCGGAAGCACCTGCGTATGTATACTGTACTTGGGTCTGTATAATTTTCCTTTTGTGCCTAAATTGTGTCTTGATCAATTGCGTGTAACTGTCTGAACTTTTACCTGAATAACACTTGTGCTTTGGAACCACAGATTCCACGTCTAAGTCTTTATTTATGGTATGACTGCGTACGCAAATTAGCGTCATCCTTAGAGGTTTATAGGAAGGGTTTTTAGAAGGTACAGGCAGGGGTATATGGAGGTTCTGATCCAGTATCGTTAGTTGGGGGCTCGTAGTGAAGTCACTTACCTGCTCACACGGTACATACATCTATCGATATTTCAGCAAAGGGTGGAGTGGCCACATGCAGGGTTTGCCTGCAACCGCTTTGTGCTGAAAGATCGCTATCCATCTCCCGTGTGAATCAAGGAAGCTGACTAGAATCCAGGGACAAGAGTAGAAAAAGTTTGTTTTCCTCTGTTGATAGAACCTTACGTTTAAAGGGGTGTCGCAGTACTGAGTACGCGGCTAAGTCGCAGGTTTGCGCATAGCAAAGACGCACTTTTGTGTACGCAGTTAGAAAGCCATTGTACGGTTGTGTGGTAGTTGCATTATTGTGTATGCAACTTGTCGCACAATAGCATATACGTACTTCCGGTTGTGCTGCCATGTGTTGGAACAAAGCCATTGAGGTTTAAATTTTTTTTCTATTACCAATATCTGGGTTAACGTGTATTTTTCTGTGCAGGAAAAAAGTGTTTAACAGTGAATATTTGTTGAACAAAGTTAAGGTTATCGTATGATCCTTAAAGGCTAGGTGCAAGGGTTAGTCTAGCCGCTCGGTAAGCAGCTTTACCGTTCTATACACAGTAGCAGGTGTACATGTTGTCTTTGTTGTAGAGAGGTGCGTGAGAGTAGTCGACATATAAACTCATAGCTGTGGAAGTTGCCTTACTAAATCTTATCCGGGTGTGGAAGTTGCCTTTTTCAAATCTTATCCAGGTGTGGAAGTTGCCTTACTAAATCTTATCCAGGTGTGTGGGCGCCGCTGACTTAAATCGTCCACAGGTAAGTGAAAGTGTCTTGATTTGTCTTTCACCGGTCTAAATCTTTATTGAAAAGCGTAGGAGTTGTCTCAGAATGGGAGCCACGCAAACAGTAGAGATGTTAGGCAATGTTGTGCTGCTAATGGAGGCGCCGATCGGATCAGCCCGTCGTATCATGCATACCAAGTACGGTACTTATGCAATAAGGTATTGTGATTTATGGTTTAATATGACGAGGAAGAGTGTTAGACCATTTCCCAGAATTGGTAGTTTTGACAAAAATGTGTTAGACAATGTCCGTGATCACATCAGTTTGATGCGCTCCCGAGAGAAAAAATGTGCAAATGACGCAAACTAGCGTCGTGAGCACATTGCCAGAAAATACATCCGCGACGCTGAATTGCAATACGGGCGAGCCGCAAATTGGCGTGCACGTGCGGCAAGGTAGCGTCGTGGAGAGTATTGCCAGCAGTTCACGCTCACCTCCCCCACCTTATGTGGATGGAGGTGCAAGTACAGTTACCAAAAATACCCATAAAAATGTAACAAGCAACTTGTACCCTCTCTTAAGCAACTATAAAGAAAATGTTCATGATGCGGATGATGAGCCTATTGTAATGTCTGCCATTTACCATGCTGTGCAGATGATAGATGCTGCATCACCACAATAACGAGTAGTGCCGCCATCTCCATCGATAACAGCAAGGGAAGTGTTAGTGTCCTCTGAACCCGTAGAGGAAGTTGTTCATACCATACGTAGCAGCAGCAGACTAAACCCCCAGCCAGGTAACCAGGTCAAAGGTAGCAGCGCCACCGGTCTGCATCCCATTCGGACAATAACTGTTCAAAATGGAAATGCAGATGCGAACGGTATAGTGCCCACGAGGGAAGTAGTAATGCATTGTCCTTGGACAAGAGCAGAACTAAATTCCATCAGAAATGATTTCCCAGATCCCAAAAAGGAATTAGCCAAATGTCAAAGATTTTTGAGAAATTTGGGTAGTTCACATGAGCCCACTAATAAAGATTGGCATGTGGTGTTAAGAGCCTGTCTGCCACGCAATACCGACGTGACAAAATTTATCACGGATTGTGTATTGGATGGTGACTTTCCCTTAACAGACCAAGTAAACCAAGGTAACATTTCCTGCATTGTAACTCAATTGGGTATATATATTCCAGTAGTAGTTAACTGGAACAAAATTTTCACCATTAAACAGAAAGAGAGTGAGACTGCAGAAGATTACTGCGATCGGGCTCTGCGGGCTATCACCCAGTACACTGGGATAGAAGATATTAAAGATAGCACTCACCACAGGGGAATGATAGTTACGGTACTTGTGGATGGTCTGAAAGAGAGTTTAAAAACTCGGGTTCAGACCTCGCAGCCTGGCTGCCGGGGACTTACAATAGATACCCTCATAGAAACTGCCATTGAACATGATAAAAACATCTCCAAAAAGAGAGAAGCCCAGAGCGAGAAACTAATGGCTGTCAGTATACAAGCTCTGGAGGGAATGACTGTAACATCACAGCCAACAGACACACTTGCACTTGCACACACACTCGCTTCTGAACAAGTATGTGCTCTCACTAACACCACTCAACAAACACCACTCTATCCCACTAACCCGATGCAACCACAGGTCCCAGGCTATCCACCAACTTCTTATGCCCCACAATACCCTTACCCTCCCTATCCTTACCCATATCCACCACCTTTACCCTCTGCGCAAACCTCACAACACCACATGTCTTCACCCGAAACACGAACCTGTTTTAACTGTAAACAAACAGGACACTTAAGTAGAAACTGTACAGTAAAAGGAGTAGGGATCCCACATCAGGGAAGACCTAGATATCCCCATAAGGGATATGCACAGAGGCCAGCAAATGTTCAGCAGGCACCAGCTCCAATTGTAGCCGTAAATGCTTTATTGGATAATGGTAGCCAACTCTAGGGGTCAGGTCATACCTGTAGTTTACAGATGGTCAGGTTAACGGGAAGTACCAGGGAAGAACCGGTCATGATGGTTGATGTAGCTGGTACTGAATATCCTTTTCTTGTAGACACAGGGGCGACCAGGTTGATGATAAAATCTCCCGTTAATTTGCAGGTGACCAACGAGACAGTACCAACAATGGGTGTAACAGGTAAAGTGGAACATTATCCTTTAACAAAGTCCACAGAGGTTACTATTGGGCCGTTGCCTACCAGGCATTCTTTTCTCCTGGCTGCTGCCGCTCCTACTAACTTACTGGGCAGAGACTTGTTATGTAAGATGGGATGTATTATATATTGCACCCCTGATGGTATATTTTTAGATATCCCAGAGAGAATGGTATATGAGGTGCGGGATATGTTAGACACTCCTCAAAGGATAATGTATCACTCTGCAGTTTTAAATGAAACTCCATCACAGGTAGATGAAATGTTGTCCCTAATTCCAGATTCCCTTTGGACTAAAGATGGACAGGACACTGGATTAATGGCAAATGTAAGCCCAGTAATGGTACATTTAAAAAGCGGTAGGCAAGCTCCAAAAATTCCCCAGTACCCACTAAAGCAGGAGGTAGAATTAGGGGTTTTTCCAATAATTGAGCGGTTATTGCAACAGGGAATTTTAGTTCGTACAGCTAGTGTAGCCAACAGCCCCATCTTTCCAGTGAAGAAGAGTGGTGGGAGGGGTTATAGGCTGGTACAAGACCTTAGAGGTGTTAATAAGGTAGTAGAGAGCCAATTCCCCGTAGTGCCGAATCCAGCTGTCATTTTGATGCAAATCCCACCAAATGCAACCCATTTCACTGTCATTGACCTCTGTTCAGCTTTCTTCTCTGTGCCTCTCCATCCTGACTGTCAGTATCTATTTGCATTTACATACAGAGGTTTACAATACACATGGACACAATTACCCCATGGTTTCATAGACAGTCCCAGTATCTTCTCCCAAGCATTGCACGACTGTTTACAATCTTTTCAACCTGCCAATGGATCTGTTCTAATTCAATATGTGGACGATTTATTGCTATGTTCTGACTCGTTTATGTCATGTTTGAATGATACTAAACTTTTGTTACTTCATCTCTCACAAACAGGACACAAGGTGGCTAAGGACAAACTACAGCCGTGCCAATCCAGAGTAAAATATTTGGGACACTGCCTAACCCAGGGGTTATGACACTTCACAACAGATAGAATCCAGGCCATACAAAACATGACACTGCCGCAGAATCAACAGCAAATTCGTACCTTCTTGGGAATGTGTGGATATTGTAGAATGTGGATACCAGGTTTTTCTATTTTGGCCTTACCTTTACAGGAATTAGTCTCTTCCTCAAAGCCCGATCGTGTCATACACACAGAGGAATCAGAACAGGCTTTCCTTAATCTTAAGGATAGTCTGACAAGAGCTCCTGCATTGGGAATACCTGATTATGAAAAACCTTTTGATTTGTATTGTACGGAAGCCGATGGTTGTGCTGCAGGTGTCCTTACACAACATGGTGATGCCAGTAGGCCCATAGCATACTACAGTGCCCAATTGGACACGGTAGTAAGATCACTCCCCACCTGTTTGAGAAGTGTAGCAGCTACCACTCTATTGGTGAGTAAAAGTGAGGACGTAGTATTGGGCCATGATATGATTGTCTACACTCCCCATGCTGTATCTGCTGTGTTGAACTCAGCTCAAACCAGACACTTCTCCTCGGCTAGGTTCACCAAATGGGAACTAGCTCTAATCACTCCTGCAAATATTACTGTTAAACGTTGCAGTACGCTGAATCCAGCAACATACCTACCATATGTACAACATGATGTACAAAGGGTGGAAGGAGAGGAGTTGCTGGCGGGAGGTGAGTTCGGCAGACATAATGATATGCACGATTGTATAACATATCTGAATCAGACCTTTACTGCTAGACCTGACATACATGACACACCTTTAGAGAATGTGGATGTAACTTTTTATATGGATGGGAGTTGTCATAGACAAACAGACACAAGTGAATTATGTACAGGTTCTGCTGTTGTAAATGACACAGACATCATAGAAGCTAAACCTCTCGGTCCTCCTCACTCAGCCCAGGTGGCAGAGTTAGTAGCACTGACTAGAGCATGTGAACTGGAAGCAGGCAAATCTGCTAACATTTACACTGACTCGAGGTACGTGTTTGGGGTGGTGCACGATTTTGGGGCTCTATGGCGTCTGAGAAATTTTATGACAGCAGCAGGCACACCAGTTGCACATTCCCGACACATAAAACATCTTTTAGAAGCAATCCAACTGCCCAAAGCAGTGGCAGTAATTAAATGCAAATCCCGCACATGAGAGGATGACCCGGTGTCACTGGGCAACAACAGAGCTGATGAAGCTGCAAAATGGGCAGCAGGGTTAAAAATGTTTTCTCCAACTGAAACAATTATGTCATTTCAAACTATTGATATGCTGAAATTAATTGAGATGCAAAATTTGTGTTCAATTCAGGAAAAATCCATTTGGAAGTCCAAGGGATGTGGGCAAGAGTCCTCTGGGCTCTGGAGGGACGGACATGGTAAGCCAGTAGCCCCCAAGGCATATTACCCCAGCCTGGCTGAGGCAGCACACGGTCTGACTCATCTGGGTACACAGGGTATGTGCAAGTTGGTGAGGGCATACTGGTGTGCACCAGGTTTTTCTTCACAAGCCGAGAAGATAGCAATGTCCTGTCTGACCTGCTTGAGAAAGAACATAGGGAAAGCGATCCCTACTGAACCGTCCCACATTCCACCGACTGACGGACCTTTCCAGGTGATACAAATTGATTTCATCCAATTACCACCCAGCAGGAACCTTAAGTATGTATTAGTGTGCACAGACGTATTTTCTAACTGGGTTGAGGCTTACCCAGTGGCCACTAATACTGCTGCGTTTACTGCCAAGAAAATAGTTCAGGAATTTGTATGCAGGTACGGTATCTCAAGAATCATCGAGAGTGATAGGGGTACCCATTTCACAGGTGATGTTTTTCAAAATATGTGTAAGCTGATGGGTATTAATAGCTGACTTCACACCCGCTACCGACCGCAAGCCAGTGCCAAGGTAGAGAGGATGAACGGGACTATTAAAAATAAGCTAAGTAAAATCATGACAGAGACTGGACTAGGATGGCCAGAAGTGTTACCTTTGGTCCTACATAGCATAAGGACCACTCCTAGACCCCCTCTAAATCTGTCCCCATTTGAAATATTGTTCGGTAGACAACCTCATTTGATTATAAGTCCACAGGATGATCTAAAGGGTAACAACGAGGTAACTGTGAAGTATCTTATATCAATGAGTAAGCAGTTAAAGCAACAGCAGCAGAAACTGAAATAGTTGTCTAATGATATGCCTGAAACGAACTGTCATGATGTTGAACCAGGAGAATATGTAATGATCAGAAATTTTTTGCATTCAGGTTGTTTGACTGATCGGTGGGAAGGTCCGTACCAGGTGCTGCTGACAAGTACTACATCTTTGAAGGTGGCCGAGAGAGATACCTGGGTCCATTCCACTCACTGCAAAAAGGTCAATCAACCGGTGGAGAAACAAGTCGGAGACAAAGCTGATAGCGTGGACCTGTCACTCACGAGCTTGTTCCGGGAGGATTGAAAAGGTCATAGTAAGATACCTGAACTGAGAAAAATTTGCAGGTCTTGTTGTGACAATGGACGGGCCTGCTGTGTTCATTTTCATATTCTCTTTTAGAGTGTTCACCATCCTGGTCAGTCTGGGGATTTCCAGTGTCTGTGATGGGGGACCGATTGAGGAAACGGGAGCTGATGGCAGTGCTGATGGAGTGGAATCAGGAGGAGTGCAATGCCAATCAGGGGAGTGTCTTTCCAATCTTAGTACTGTTATTGTTAAAAGAGCTGTCGTTCCAGATACTCGGGGAAGGTGTGGAGGCTTATCGTCTGAAGATTCCTGTATTTGTGAGCTTTGTGGGTCCCTAGTTGATGAGAACTGTATCCAACGGTGCCAACCTAAATATAATCCGTACTGGGGTGGGTATCCTCTAGAGGATTATCATAGCTTGGTAGGCAAAGTGTTAAATCAAACTGATTGCTGGGTGTGTTCACATGTGCCCCAGGGGACAGCATAACATAGGGTTGGTGCCATTTCCGCTGAATATCACGGTAATTTTAGAATTGCAAAAAGGGAAGACTTTGGATGGAAAATTTCTCTCATCCAAACCACCTCATTTCAAACTCTATCAATTCCAAGTAGATAGATCACTTTTGTGTTTAAGCATAACCAACCCCAATAAACCCGGGAGTTGGTAAGTGACAGGGAATAATCAGATGATGACCTTCTCACAAAGAGCTGATAATGAGTCCATAAACCATGATCTGCTGCGCTCCATTAAGTCTGGTGGGAAACATTTTAGGTATCGGTATACATTGAGTTCCACCAAAGAAATTATTGGTAAGGTGCCAAATGGTTATTGTGCTAAAATAATACAGCCAGAAACTTGCATGAACCAGATGGAAGAACCAGAAATAGGATTGTTTGCAAGGGAAATGTGTTTAATGATAATGATGCATACCATTCCTTATGTTCTCCCTGATAATGTATATTTCATCTGTGGAAGAAAAGCGTATAAATGGCTCTCCCCGAGTTCCGAAGGTTTGTGTTACCTGGGAAGAGTAGTCCCAGAAGTTATGACCCTCACACATGTTGAAATGCTGGGAATACATAAAAACACACCGTCACCATATCTTCACACACAACATGAACACTGAGGCAAAAGAAATATGGTACCTGGTGATATACATAAAGCCACACAGTTAATCAGTGAGACAACTGGCTTTCAAGTTCTGGTCGCATTGGACCCCACCAGGATCGCTCGGGGTACATGAAATTTTAGATATATCCAGGAACTTGCTAAATTAATAGATATCACCGAGATGTACAATGACACATTCAGGTATACAGGGATAGAATTGCAAGCGTACAAGAAACAACTGGTGCAACACAGGCTAGTGTTGAATTATTTAACTGCTGTTACTGGAGGGTATTGCGTAACATTGGCCACCCAATTTGGAGTAAAATGTTGCACCTATGTCACCAATGATACCAGCGACCCTAAGGAGGTGATAGACCGGAAGATGGATGAAATTGTGCAGCTAAAGTGGGAATTTCGCAAGAACCATAACGCTTCAGTGGCTGAAATAGGCGAGAAGATAGAAGGATGGGTTTCATGGCTGAACCCAGTGAAATGGTTCTCCGGTCTAGGGGAATGGGTCCAGGAAGTGATCGCCAGCATAGGCAAATTCTTAATCCTTATACTGATTGTCATCATAATAATTGGCATATGCGTCTGGTGTGTTCCTATTGTGTTGAAGTGTGGAAAATATAAAAACAGAGTGAAACGAAAGAATGAAACTATGATGGTGGTCAGTAATGACAATATGTATACCGAGGTAAATATAGAACTGCATTACAACCCTGAACTAGGAAATACAATCGTTTGATGTATTATATTTAGACATGCATAGAATGTATTATTGAAATGTTATTCATAGAACACCTCAGATAATGTAAAGTCTCAATTCCCCTTCAAGACTGCTTTTATAAGATTGGTGCATTCCCACACCTTTCACATGATCTTCCAAGATCCGCGGTGTGCGTATAATAGTTGTTTTATGTCCCCACCCAGAGACACATTATTGATGGACTAAGAACCACCTTGTGCCATCCCATAATAACACCAAATAATATGTTAATGTAAGCCTAAATTAAATTCTAATAGCAGATTGTGATAGCATGTTGTTTGCTATCAAAGGGTGGACTGTCGAAGCTGAATAATTGGCTGAGACAAGTTCAGTTTAAAATTTAATCGCAGCGACACCATCTTGCGACTGGCCGCAAGACGCCATCTTGAAAATTAGATCGCAAGACGCCATTTTGCGAATGGCCGCCTAAGCGCCATTTTAGATAAACTCACATTTTAGTACATGTGGCGATGATACTATTAGCACCATGTGATTGCATTTTTCACCAAATCTCATACACACATTAATACACACAATTACACTGTTAACTAGTCGCATATTAGCGAATGCATAGGACTTTGTATGAAACCGCTGTTTTATTAGCTTTATGCGCACGCATCTGCCCCAAGTTAACTAGTGTCCTTATATCTAACCCTCAATACCCACACATTACATATTCACACATAAGGTTCAATAAGCTTTAAAGTGTATGATTTAAGTTGGTTCAGTTAGTTTAAATGCTGAGAAATAAAGAGATTTGATAACTAAGGTATTATACATGCTAAACAAGTCGTGTTTGGTCTTGTATTGATGTGTACTCTTTTTACAGTATTCCGGTGTTATCGGTGGGGAGGTCGCATCATGCAAACTCAAGTTATGGATTGCAGAGCCTACAAGCAACAAAATGTATATTTTAGGAACAACTGTTAGGATATTGTAGGGGGCGTGAAGAGGAAGACCCCCAGCTGTTAGAAGCAGGGAGAGTCTATTTGAACTAGCCTGTTAAATGTGCTGTAACAGATGCTTCTCCCCTGGGAACCAATGACACCAGCAACAAACTTCCCTATTGTCCTGTTTATTCTGGGGGGTATAAATATGAGTGCATGAACGCTGGTTCTCAGTCTTCGTGCCGAATGCTGTATGACTAGGGGTCTCTTGCTGATGCCTATCTCCGGGTCCGGAAGCGCCTGCGTATGTATACTGTACTTGGGTCTGTATAATTTTCCTTTTGTGCCTAAATTGTGTCTTGATCAATTGCGTGTAACTGTCTGAACTTTTACCTGAATAACACTTGTGCTTTGGAACCACAGATTCCACATCTAATGGTGCATACACACGATCAGATTTTTCCTTCAGATATGAACGATAACGATTTAAAAATCGTTCAGTCGTTCATATCTGAAGGAAAATCGTTCATATCTGACATGCCTGAACGATGGACGATCAACGATGCGCGTTCCCGTTTGTCAGATAACGATATCTGACATCTGATGGGTTTGCAGTCAGACTTGGACGATTCCATTCATTTTAATGCAGTCAAAAATCGTTCAATCGTTCAAATCATTCAAATCTTTGGTAAAATCGTTCAAATCGTTCAATCGTTCAATCGTTCATCTGACAAATCTGACAAGTCTGACAAATCTGACCGTGTGTACGCTCCATTAGTCTTTATTTATGGTATGACTGCGTACGCAAATTAGCGTCATCCTTAGAGGTTTATAGGAAGGGTTTTTAGAAGGTACAGGCATGGGTATATAGAGGTTCTGATCCAGTATCGTTATTACATACCGATTCCTATGTATCTACAGTATCCTAAATGAATATATGTAACTATGGGCCTGATTCAGCATTGACCACAATTGCAACTACAGTACATACACAGATCGAGCGATTGTTAGCAATAGGAATCCATCACAGAGTGAGTGACAGGCTGTGAGGTTTCGGGGTTGGTGACGGGGGAGTAGCCAGAGACACCCAGGAGTGCCTGTCAGTTTGAACGCCTTTGCAAGGGCGTTCATAAATTAGCCACTGCAATTACTTATGCAGCTTGAGAGCCTTCTGCGTGTGACGAGACTTGCAATTTCATGTGACGGGTCAGACCTGCTGTAATTGTGCATGAGAGGCCATTGTACTTTGATGTTACCAATGTATATGCAGGACTGCAAAGTATTATGGATGTGTGAAATCAGTAGTGGGCGTCTCTTTGCTGGCTGACCTGTGGCAGACATTAGCATATTTTTGCAGCTGCGATTGCGATTATGCAGCTGCGATTGCAATTGCGATCCGTGCTGAATCAGGCCCTATGTACACATATATGACTGTATATGAGTCTATTATGGCCCCTCCCCGCTCTGTAGCAGCTCTTTTTTGCCCATTGAAAGCTCAAACCTGCTTCTTTATGGTAAAGGGTTACTCACAACTTCATCTTGATACAGGGGGCCTGTGTCAGAGGTTGATGCTAATGTAGACGTTACTGTAAATGTGTTCAAATTCTTTTTTGTGATTATTATTGATGGTGTGGTGTAGAGATGTGCGCCGACCCCCGTGTTTTGGTTTTGGATCTGTATCTCTTCTCGTTTTGGATCTGGATTGGTTTTGCCAAAACCGCCCTTGCGTGTTTTGGTTTTGGATCTATATTTTTTTCTAAGAAAATCCTAAATACAGCTAAAATCACATAATTTGGGCCTGTGTTTGTTCCTACAGTATTATTAACCTCAATACCATTTATTTCCACTTGTTTCCAGTCAATTTTGACCACCTCACAGCTCACAAAATTGATTCTTTCATCTAGTTAAGGGCCAAAAGGTTGCATTCAGCTAGCTGGCTGACTAAGCTAAGCGACAGCAGTGGGTGGCACTAACATGTGGCAATTCAGCTTCGAACATGGCACAGAGTGCAGTGGATGGATGGTAGTTTAATAAACTATACGACCCCTAAGAATTTTAAAACCAACATTGTTTTTCTTAACTAGGTCAGAAGCCCGACCGAGTTGGAATGTTTATGAACTGAAGACAGGGAAAGGACGGAAGTATTGATTCGTTTTTAATTTATTTAATTTAATATCTTGATTCTTAAAAAAAAATTATGAAGGAAGATCAATCGAGGATCAAGTTCTTCAATTCCTGAAAGACCTCTTTGATCTGGAGGAGGTTTTTTAATTTTTTTATACATCATGATCTAATAAAAAAAAATTAGGTGGCCTTGCTTGTGGAAGTGCTGCTAGAACATACTGAACAGACGTTTACTAGTTTGTACTCAGGGAGGTTGTTAGGGATAATGGGACCAAGACTTTCTGTTTACATCAGAGGAAAGCACTCTTTAATGAAAATATAAGTAAATATGATAAAATATAACTTTTATTAAAAATGCATTAGGAAGGGGTCAGTAGCTTTATAATTGTGAAAAACTTTATCATTGCTTTGCCTGAAAGGCTGTGGATACTGTTTAGAGGAAACTTTCCTACATGACATAATATTATATGGGTGTGTCTATCTAAGACACAAGCAATTTAGCAAAAGTGTTAAATACATATTTTCGCCTCATAGATTACTACGCATATTTTTTTCTCAAAGGGACACATGGGTCTAGTAGGGAGTTACTGACCCCTTCTTAATGCATTTTTTATAAAAGTTATATTTTATCACATTTACTTATATTTTCTTTAAAAGAGTGCCATAAAAAAGGTTTCTTCTTTCCCTCCCGTTTCTTTGGAAGGAACCCTCTGACTATATATTCAGCTACTACCATAGGGTGCACCACCAACACAATGATATTATATATCTAAACCAAAAAATTCTTGGATGTTGGTTCTACATATGTTGGTATATGAGACAATTTTTTGTGCAGAATCAATCCCCCCCCCCCACCTATCAGAGGAAAGCAGCCTGTAGTTCTCCGGCTGAATTAGAACTCCCAGCATCTGGTTCAGAAAGGAAAGGGGCATGCAGGAGATGCTGTCTGTGGCCATTACAATTTCTGGACATTCATAAACCATAAAATTAAAAATGACAGGCAGCAACGCCCCAAACAGCACATAATGCAAACAAAAGAGGTGCAAGATGGAATTGTCCTTGAGCCCTCCAACCCACCCTTATGTTGTTTATATGAAACAGGACATTCACAGTTTAACAAACCAATCACTTCAGTGACAGGGACTGCCACTTGTGGCTGAATGATTGGTTTGTTTGGACCCCCCACAAAACAAGCTGCCAATGCGCAGTGGATATTGGTGGCAATGATCCCATACACAAAGTGGCTTTACAACATAGGTAAGAAAAGATGTCGTCATCGTCATCCCCATCAGTATGTACATCCTCTTCTTCACATAATATTAATTTGTCCCTGCTAGAATCCACCATTACAGACACTTCTGTATTTTTTTTTACTTAAGTGCTGGTAAAGGTCTTCCTCGTGGAATTTGTAATTAATTTTGATGAACATCATCTTTTCCACATTTTGGGGAAGTGACCACCTACGCCGATCACTGACAAGTTTCCTGGCTGCGCTGAACACTTTTCAGAGTACACACTGGAGGGTGGGCAACTTCAGTAAAGCAAAGCCAGTTTGTTTAAGGAACTCCAAATTGCCTCTTTTTCATGCCAGTAGTGAAAAGGACTGTGTGACATGCCTATTTGGATGCTATCCCTATTATAATCACCCACCATTCTCTGATTGGTGACCGTATCCAACAGTCACGGTAATCATGTCACTCATTGTAGGCAGTTCTTTCAGACCCAACCAGATGTCAATAGGTTTTGCTGACTGATCTGCACCACCACCAGCAGTGGGTCTCTTAGGAAAATTTAGTTTTTTCCTGGCAGCCACAGAAACTGAAGGATGAGATACTGCCGTGTCACGTGCCGCTTCAGCTGAAAATTATTTTTACCACCAGCTCTTTTCAGATTTATGTATGTCCATTGGAAAGAAAGACACAAGGTATGACTTAAGCCTAGGATCAAGTATGGTTGCCAAAATATAGTGATCTGATTTCAAGAGATTAACGACCCTTGGATCTTGGTGAAGTGAATGAAGGGCTTGATCTACAAGTCAGACATACTTAGAATCACTACATTTCAGCTCCTCCTTCAGTTTCTCCAGCTGCTTTTGCAAAAGTCTGATTAGGGGAATGACCTGACTCTAGCTGGCAGTGTCTGAACTAACTTCACATGTTGAAAGTTCAAAGGTTTGAGAACCTTGCACAACATGGAAATTATTCTCCACTGTGCTTGACTAAGGTGCATTCCCGCTCCTTTCCCTATGTCATAGGCCATAGTGTAGCATTGAATAGCCTTTTGCTGCTCCTCCATCCGCTGAAGCATATAAAGGGTAGAATTCCACCTAGTTATACTAGCTCTTGCTTCAGCTGATAGCCAGGGCTGGCAACAGTAATATTGGGGCCTGGTACACATGTTTTTGGGGCCCCATATACCCTTTCCTAGCCCTTATCCAAGCCTGTCACACACACACCCTCCTCTTCCCAGCCCGTGTCTGTCACAAACCCCTCTTTCCAGCCCCTGTGACTGTTACACACCCCTCTTTCTCAGCCCATGTCAGTCATCCCCCCTCTTTCTCAGCCCGTGTGAGTCACACCCTTCCTCTTCCCCAGTCCCTGTGTCAGTCACACACCCCTCTTCCCCAGCCCCTGTGTCTGTCACCCCCCCCTTTTCCCAGCTTGTGTCACACACCCTTCTTCCCAAGCCCCCATGTCACACACCCCTCTTCCCCAGCTCCTGTGTCACACACCCCTCTTCCCCAGCCCTTGTGTCACACACCCCTCTTCCACCGGCCCCTGTGCCACACACCCCTCTTCCCCAGACCATGTCACACACCCCTCTTCCCCAGTCCATCACACAGCCACTGTGTCTGTCTTATCTCCCCCTCTTCCCCAGCCCCTGTCACATGTCCACCTCTTCCCCAGCCCCTGTCACATGTCCCCCTCTTCCCCAGCCCCTGTCACATGTCCCCCTCTTCCCCATCCCATCACATATCCCCCTCTTCCCCCAGCCCCTGTGTCTATCACCCCCTTCATCTGTAGCTCCCCACCACCTGACTGGTGACTCTCTAGCCCTGCCTGGCTTCAGCCAACACTTACCTGCCTATATTTTTCAGTCTTCTCTGGCGGCTCTCACACCCGATGGCTCCTTGGTCTGATTCAGTGGCTCAACGTTAAGGATATTGAATTAGAACCTCTATACACTCCTGCCTATACCTTCTAATATCCTGCCTATACCTTCTAATACCCTGCCTATAAACCTCTAAGGATGACACTATTTTGCGTACGCAGTCATATAGTAAATAAAGACTCCAGACCTTGAACCTGTGGTTCCAAAGCACAAAGTTATATTTCAAGTAAAAGTACAGTCAGTTACACGTTATGATCTAAGTACAATTTAGCACAAAGAATTATACAGATCCAAGTACAGTTATACATACGCAGCGCTTCTGGACCAGATGTAGGCATCAGCAAGAAACCCCCATCTATCAGCATTCAGCAAGAAGACTCAGACTGGCGTCACAACACACACATTTATACTCTCACAGAAACAGACAACACAATAGAGAGGCTTGTCGCTGATGCCATTGGTTCCCAAGGTGGATGCATCTGTTGCAGAGCATTTAACAGGTTGATTCAAATAGACACAGTCCAGCCTCTAACAACTGGTTGTCTCTGGTTTCCTGCCTCATGCACATCCTAACAGTTGGTCATATAATGTACATTTCGGTGCTTTAAGTCTCTGCGGTCCATAAGTTGAGAATGCATGTTGCGATCTTCACACTGACGATACCAGAATGCTGTTGAAAGAGTACAGATCAGTATAATATCAAACATGACTTTACTTATCATGTATTAAACCTTAGCTACCAAATAACCTTTATTTCACAGCAATTATAATAAATGAACAAACTTGAATCTTCTACTTTAAAGCTTATGAGACCTTTTATGTGAATATGTACTGTGTAAGTATTTGGGGTTTGATATAAAGACGCTAGTTAACTTGGGGCATAAGCTAACAAACAGCGTTTTCATACAGGATCTTATGCGTTCACTAATATGCGACTAGTTAACAGCGCAATTGTGCGTATTTGTGTGTATGAGAAATGGTGTAAGATGCAATCGCATGATGCTAATAGTAACATCGCCATATGTACTTAAGTGTGAGTTTAGCTAAAAATGGCGCTGGGCGGCCATTCGCAAAATGGCGTTTTGCGATCTGATTTACAAGATGGCGTCTTGCGGTCAGTCGCAAGATGGCATCGTTACGATCTAATTTTAAGCTGGTCATGTCTCAGCCAATTACCCAGCTTCGACAATCATGACGTCACGCACGCTGCGCCGGTCCGACCTCCATGTTTGCTGGGGCTAGTTGGGAGGAACTAACCGCACGTGTCATGCTGGGTGCCCTGCTTACACAGCAGGTAGCTGTCTGCAGAGGCAAGGGGGACACATGAACTGGGCTCCAGAAATTCCTGAGGGTTTCGGGACCCCTCAGAATCTCAGGGCCTGGTACAAGTGTCCCCTTTGTCCCCCCCTGTCGCTGGGCCTGCTGATGGCAGGGTAAATTCAACAGTACTTGCAGGTGCTGCAATCTTCAACATGCAGTTGCTGAATGTGTCCTGAAAATGTCCTGAAATCTTTCGGACCACTGAGAGCATCTCGTGCATGCCCCTATCATTTTTAAAAAAAATGTTGCACCACCAAATTCATTGTGTGAGCAAAACATGGGATGTGTTTGAATTCACCGACATGTAATGCTTGCACAATATTACTGGCATTGTCAGAAATCACAAACCCTGAGGAAAGTCCAAGTGGGGTAAGCCATTTTGCAATGATTTCCCTGAGTGGTATATCTCTTAGTGAAACTGGTGATGCACAGAGTAGCCTGCCTCTGGTTGAGCTGGCATTTGTTAAATGTTGCTGCTGCTGTTTGCACTGTTGGAGGCAATACACCTACCCAGTGGGCTGTCACAGTCATGTAATCTTTAGTTTGCCCTGTCCCACTTGTCCACATATCTGTGGTTAAGTGGACAGTGGGCATAACGGCATTTCGGAGGACATTAATAAGGTTTTTTTTTAATGTCCTTTTACACATTGGGAATTGCTATTCTAGAGAAGTGGAATCTAGAAGGGACATGGTAGCGGGGACACAGGACAATTAACTGTCTAAAATCCACTGCATTAATGGTGGATACTGGACGCACATCTAATACCAGCATAGCTGTTATGGTGTCAGTAGTCCGCTGTGCAAATGGGTGTCTGCAATGGGGAACAAGTACGACCGCAAAGGATTGTTTGAAAGTCAATTGTTTGGTTAAACTAAAAGTAGTCTTCCTGGTCCCCTTCTGGGATGAAGATCACACACAGCAGCAGCAACAGGCCTAGCACTCAAGCATCCTTCTGAGGAACCACAGATAGGAGTCAGTCATTCTTATGAAATTGGATGCAGGACTACTTCCGATCACGATTGAGGATGTTTATGATGATGCAGGTGTTGGTGGTGGAGATTACAGGTGCTTAGATCCAGAGAGAAGGGAGCAGCTAGGTGACACTGGACTGATTGTTATGTTTTTTTTTAGCCAAAGTTTCTGAATTTGAAAAACCATTTTCAATTTGTTGAATCTGCTGCAAGTGATGTGACAGGGAAGAGGTTCCTAGATAGTTAAGGTCCTTACCTCTACTCACTGTTACTTGGCAATGGTTACAGATGGCTTGACAACTGTTGTCCGGATTTGGGTGGAAATAATTCCACACATGAGAGGTGGATTTTTTGGTCCTTTGCCCAGGCATGGCAACAAAGGTATTTTTACCACCATGGATAACTGTTGCCTGATTTAAAGTTTTTACACAAACATCCTCAGCATCAACATCCTCATCATCCTTGTTAGTGCCAACTACAGAAATATCCTCCTCATCCTTCTGGTGCAATTCCATAGAAGCTTCCTCGATTTGTACATCAGCATGTTGACTTGTGGTGCTCATCCCCACATTTGCAGAGGGCGCACAAATGGTGGAAGGAGGATCCTCTTCAAGTACAATATTAGAAAGGTCAGGTTCACACTTTGTAACCACAGATATATTTGGACTCTTCTCGGGGATCTGTGACTTTCCTGAGCACACAGTTGGTTCATGTGCCTTAGCGATTTTAAGTTTTTTTACTCTTCTACAGTGAGAAGGGCTTACATCATCATAAGATGCAGAACCTCCAGTAATAAATAAAGGCCAAGGCCTTATCCTTTCCTTGCCACTTCATGTAGTAAATGGCATATTGCTATTTTTTCTTTCTCTGCAGCCAACTTGGCTTTTAATTTTTTTCTTTAACACTGTAAAACATTGCTTGCTTGATTTTAGATGCATTGACTTAAGCCCTGTATGCCCTTGGGCATCAGCTTTAGTAGATGATGTAGATGGACTAGTATTGTCATGACTGGTGGAACTGGCAGCAACTTCACCACTAGTGTGTGGTTCCCATAGTCTTAACATCATTCTCCATAACAAACATGAATGAAGTGGGGTACAGCACACATCAATTTGTACCTATTTTAAATATTACATTGCGGTATTAATGACCTACAATGTGACAATATTTTTTACGAATACACCTCATTTTCCACTTAGTGTGACCAGGGCTGGATTTCCCGCTAGGCATTCTAGGCGCTCGCCTAGGGCCCGGCGGGACCCAAGGTGCCCGTGTATGGGCCCCTTTGCCTGAAGTAATTACCCATTCAGCACTCCCAGAGGGGCACTGATCGAGTACCGCGTAATGTCATGACGTCACATGGTCCTTCCTCCACTACCAGAGAGTCCCACACGGCTGTTGGTGCTGTGTTGTATGCGGCAGGCAGCCGGCCCTGCGCGCAGTATGAGAGGGTGTGCGTGTGTGCACACTGTCTGCAGATAGAGTAACTCACCGGGGACACGCCGCCCTGTCCCTCCCAGCTGATCCATCATCCCCGCCATGACCCGCCCCAGCAGCCACTCTGCCAGCCTTCCAAGCCCTCCTCCATCCATCAGCAGCAAAGAGCAGCAGTGCTGCACCCAAGGCCAGGCAGTTGGCGACCTCTATTAATTACCCTGCAATATACACACACTATATATATATATATATATACACTGTATGTATAAACTGTTAACATTGTAAAAACTATGCATATATCCAGTAGGTGTCACTAGGTCAAGTCTTGACCTAGTGACACCTACTGGATATATGCACAGTTTTTAGAATGTCAACAGTTTATACATATATATACTGTGCAATATAGTCCGGCACTCCACCTCCTGAATCATTGAACCCGGGTGCCCTCTGAGTGATCGTAGCATGCAGGAAGAAAAAACAGCGGCACTCCGGGATTTATAGAAATCACATAGATATATTAGATCCTCCAACGTTTTGGGGCCGTAGCGCCCCTTTGTCAAGGTGTACAATGAATACATAAAAAAGTACTTTACCTTAAGAAGGTTCAGAAGCCCTCGAAAAGTGCAGAAAGACTGTCGAGCTGCCCAAGTCGCTGGGCAATGACGTCAAGGCGCCGGAGGTCCCATGGTAACCGGGGGGAAAAAAGCCGCGCCGTGACGGCATGCTGGGCGCGAAAAGAAAAACATAAACGAACTGAAGTATAGTGCACAGAAAGAACTACAACCAATCTGAAAAAAGAGAACACATAAGATAAATACTTTTTGTATCAAAGACAAAATAGGTTCGTATATATATATAAATCCACGTGGCAAAAAGTAAACACATTATTGAAATAAGGAAAAACGATCCTGTTGTTCTGAATGTTCCGATGGTACATGTAAATAATTCAACTAATACTGTATGAAAAAATCATCCGTAGTGTCTAAAAGTAACAAAATACGTTATAAGATACAATGTGCACAAATATTATCAACTGTATCTGAATACTCGACCTAGCACAACAGGGATAAAAAATAAATAAACTGATATTGTAATCTCTCATTTAGCAAAATACATTCCGCGTGAATTTTTCATTCAATCCGTTAGGGCTCACTGTTCTCAACTTGAAAATCCATCTTGCTTCAGTTTGTAGAAGTTTTTTAGCCCTATCTCCTCCCCTGATGGACTTAGGTGTATGGTCAATGGCCATATAACATAACGTAGATAAGGGGTGCCTTGTTTCAGCAAAGTGGCGGGCCACCGGTTGTTCCGATTGTTTGCCAGATATGGCTGCCTTTATTGCAGAACGATGAAGGGCCATTCTTTCCCTCATCGTTCTAGTAGTTTTACCTACATAATACTTCTTGCAGGGGCAAACAATCAAGTACACTATAAACGAAGAGGTACATGAAAGAACGTGTCTAATTCTGAACTCGCGATCATCGTGAGGGTGTTTGAAGGAAGGGCCCGTGATCATGTAGTTGCATGTTGTACAATGAAGGCATTTGTAGCAACCCGGTGCTTTTGTCAAGAAAGTGGAACTGTGAGATTGAGGAGTAGAGAAATTAGTGATGTCCGTGTGTACAATAATATCCTTTATGTTGCGCCCTCGAGTAAAACATGCCATAGGATGCTTGTGCTTAAAACAAGGTAAGTCTTTGTCTGAAGAAACGAGGGACCATAGGGCTCGTGATGCCCATGGTAAAATTGCACTGGCAACATTAAACTTACTGACCCAAGGGATAGTATCCTCAGTGTTTCTGATAGTGGGGCACAATAATTGATGTCTAGAAATAGCCATCACCTCATTCTTCACTTTAATGAGATGATTAAAGTTGTATCCTCTAGTGCAGAACTTGCGTACGACCTTGTCCAATTCCGCCTTTAAACAGTCATGATCACTGGTGATCCGAGCCACCCTTATCATTTGTGATTTGGGCAAGCCATTTTTTAAGGGACGTGGATGATGGCTATTGGCCTGTAGTAACGTGTTCTTATCAGTTGGTTTAGAATACACGTTTGTTATGATTCTATTGTCCCTGACCGTGATCTGAACGTCCAAAAAGTTTAGCTTTGTGGTGCTAGTTTGAAAAGTAAACCTAATCGGAGAATTCCTAGAATTAATATGTTCCATTAACTGTAGGAACTCCATTTCACCACCTATCCAACACATAAACAGATCGTCTATGTAGCGAGCATAGATTTAGTAGAGATGCAAGGGTCCTGAAAGAACATGATGTGTTCCTCTTTGAACATAAAAATGTTCCCAAACGATGGGGAGACATTACTCCCCATCGTGCAACCGTTGAGTTGCAAATAAAATTTCCCATCGAAGAGGAAGTAATTCTGAACTAAAGTAAGCTCTAAAAGATGCATGAAAAGATCCAAATCAATGGCTGTCATGTTCTCCTTAATCAAAAATTGTCTGGTCGCATCTAACCCGTCTTTATGGGGAATGCAGGTGTACAGGCTGCTTACATCCATGACACATAATAGTGAACCGGTGGGAATAAACTTGATGGTCTCCAAAAGGTTGAGAAAGCTGGTAGTGTCTTTAATAAAGTTGCGTTGGTTGGTCACCAAAGGCTGGATATATATATACTGTATTTTTTTTCCCATTGAGATAGATGCATATATATATATATATATATATAATTTGCTGAGTTACTACCTATTGTGTTGTTGTTTTTATATTATTTTCTGTTCCCTAACCTTCTCTCGTCTCCCTCTGTTCTTCCCCCTTTCCTCCCGTCTCCCTCTGTTCTTCCCCCTTTCCTACAGTCTCACACTGTTTTTCCTTCTGTCTTCCTCTGTTCATTTGACCTCCTTTCATCCCTTTTCACCTATCACACTCTGGCCCTGATTCAGAGCCAGACGCTCTGACAGAGCGCTCGCTCTGAATCAGGGCCGTCCTTCTGGATTTTTTAGCGGCCTCCTGGCCGCTTGTATAGCTGTGGGTGACCACCCACAGCTATAGCTAGCGGCCAGGAAGATGGTCGCTATGGTCAAGACCATCTCCACCATCGGGCTTGCGATGAGTCCCTTGTGGTAGTGTCTCGTCTGCCGCAAGCCCTGGAGTGCTTTCGGCTCTATCAGAGCCGAAGGCACTCCCACTGACATCACTTGTGATGTCAGTGGGGCCGGCCCCAGACGGTAGGAGTTCCCATGGGAATGCCTCCATCTGGGCAGCCACACCCCCGGCCCGCCCACCAAAGGGGGCGTGCTGTCACTCAACATCGACAGCACGCCCCCTTTGTAGCGAGACCTGGAGCGACGGCTTGCCCGTCGCTATCCGGGTCTCGCGCATGCGCACTACGGAGCCGCCTCTGTCGTGCGCATGTGCACTGGGCCAACATTGACCCGCTTGCGAGCGGGTCCGAATCAGGCCCTCTGTATGTATGTACACACACATGCACACACCTTTCATGTATATATTTGTTACAGGAATATATATTTATACAGGAATATATATATATATATATATATATATAGAGAGAGAGAGAGGATAGTGTGTGTGTGTATGTGTATATATATATATATATAGTCAGGTGCATAAATATTGGGACATTGACAGAATTTTCATATTTTGGTCTCTTCACCACCACAATGGCTTTGGAGTGAAACAAAGAAGATGTGCTTTAACTGTAGACTTTCAGATTTAATTTGAGGGTAATTACATCCCAATCAGGTGAACGGTGTAGGAATTACAACGGTTTCTATATGTGCCTCCCACTTTTTAAGGCGCCAAAAGTAATGGGACTATCAACTCAAAAGCTATTTCATGGACAGGTGTGGGCTATTCCCTCGTTATTTCATTATCAATTAAGCAGGTAAAAGGTCTGGAGTTGATTCTAGGTGTGACATTTGCATTTGGAATCAGTTGCTGTCGACTCTCAATATGAAATCCAAAGAGCTGTCACTATCAGTGAAGCAAGCCATCATTAGGCTGAAAAATCAAATCAAACCCATCAGAGAGATAGCAAAAACATTAGGTGTGGCCAAATCAACTGTTTGGAACATTCTTAAAAAGAAAGAACGCACCGGAGAGCTCAGCAACAGCAAAAGACCTGGAAGACCACGGAAAATAACTGTGGTGGATGACAGAAGAATTATTTCCCTGGTGAAGAAAAACCCCTTCACAACAGTTGGCCAAATCAATAACACTCTCCAGGAGGTAGATGTATATGTGCCAAAGTCAACAATCAAGAGAAGACTTCACAAGAGTGAAAATAGAGGGTTCACCACAAGATGTAAACCATTGGTGAGCCACAAAAACAGGAAGACCAGATTAGAGTTTGCCAAACAACATCTAAAAAAGCCATTACAGTTCTGGAACAACATCCTATGGACAGATGAGACAAAGATCAACTTGTTCCAGAGTGATGGGAAGAGAAGAGTATGGAGAAGGAAAGGAACTGCTCATGATCCAAAACATACCACCTAATCAGTGAAGCAGGGTGGTGGTAGTGTCATGGCATGGGCATGTATGGCTACCAATGGAACTGGTTCCCTTGTATGTATTGATGATGTGACTGCTGACAAAAGCAGCAGAATGAATTCTGAAGTGTTTCAGGCAATATTATATGCTCATATTATATGCTTCAGAACTCATTGGACGGCGCTTCACAGTGCAGATGGACAATGACCCAAAGCATACTGCAAAAGCAACCAAAGAGTTTTTTAAGGCTAAAAAGTGGAATGTTATGCAATGGCCAAGTCAATCCCCTGACCTGAATCCGATTGAGCATGCATTTCACTTGATGAAGACAAAACGGAAGGGAAAATGCCCCAAGAACAAGCAGGAACTGAAGACATTTGCAGTAGAGGCCTGGCAGAGCATCACCAGGGATGAAACCCAGCGTCTGGTGATGTCTATGCGTTCCAGACTTCAGGCTGTAATTGCCTGCAAAGGATTTGCAACAAAGTATTCAAAAGTGAAAGTTAGATTTAGGATTGTTTAGTTTGTCCCATTACTTTTGGCCCCTTAAAAAGTGGGAGGCACATATAGCAACCGTTGTAATTCCTACACCGTTTACCTGATTTGGATGTAATTACCCTCAAATTAAATCTGAAAGTCTGCAGTTAAAGCACATGTTGTTTGTTTCATTTCAAAGCCATTGTGGTGGTAAATAGAGGCCAAAATATGAAAATTCTGTCAATGTCCCAATATTTATGCACCTGATTTGTATATAATCTATGTATATATAATGTGATCTATTAAGACTGTAGTAACTGTGCATATAGTACAGTAGGTGTCACAGGAGCAAGACAAGGAAAACCTGGCCCTCCCCATGTGGAAAAGAATAGGCGGCATTCTTTTGATTCCCAAAAAATGTGTATTGATCACCGATGGATTAAGACCTTTCCGTCAGGATTCAAGAGTGCCGCCTATTCCTTTCCACAGATTGGACAGGTTTCCTTTGGAGAAATTATATATATATATATATATATATATATATATATATATATAATATAATAAAATATAATATAATGTGTGTGTGTATGTATATATATATATATATATATATATATATATATATGGAAGCCTGTATATAATATGATGCATGTATATAATATGATGTGTGTGTCTTGCTCCAGTGACACCTGCTGTAATATATGCACAGGATCGTTTTCCATTTACAGTGTGACAATATTATTTACGAATACACTGCGTTTTCCACTTAGTGTGACAATATTATTTATGAATTTATGAATACACTGCGTTTTCCACTTACAGTGTGACAATATTATTTACGAATACACTGCGTTTTCCACTTAGTGTGACAATATTATTTACGAATACACTGCATTTTCCACTTAGTGTGACAATATTTTTTACGAATACACTGCTTTTGACACTTACAATGTGACAATATTTTTTACGAATACACTGCGTTTCCCACTTACAATGTGACAATATTTTTTACGAATAAACTGCGTTTTCCACTTACAATGTGACAATATTTTTTACGAATACACTGCGTTTTCCACTTACAGTGTGACAATATTATTTACGAATACACTGCGTTTTCCACTTACAATGTGACAATATTTTTTACGAATACACTGCTTTTTACACTTACAATGTGACAATATTTTTTACGAATACACTGCGTTTCCCACTTACAATGTGACAATATTTTTTATGAATACACTGCGTTTCCACGAACAGTATCAATATTTTTGACGAATACACTGCGTTTTCCACTTAGTGTGACAATATTTTTTATGAATACACTGCATTTTTCCACGAAGTGACATTATTTTTAGGAATACATTGCGTTTTCCACTTACAGTGTGACAATATTTTTTACGAATACACCCCTGCAGCCTCTGCCCCTGGATGGACACAGTCAGAATCCCTTGGATGGACACAGCAGCCACTGATCCTGGATGGACACAGCAACTCCTGGATGGACACAGCAGCCACTGTCCCTGGATGGACACAGCAAAAGCAACCCCTGGATGGACACAGCAGCCACTGCCCCTGGATGGACACAACAACAGCAACCCCTGGATGGACACAGCAGACCCTTGATGGACACAGAAGCCCCTGCTCTTGATGGACACAGCAGCCCCTCTTGGATGAAGCACAGCCCTGACAGCCCGGGACTCAGCAAGCAAATGGCGCTGACCACTATGGGGGAGGGACTTTTATACAATCCAATACCAGCGAGAATCCAACACAGCGGGATGATGACGTTTTGCCTCGCTTTGAGATCAGAGTCAGACGGGAAAACCCGAGCCGGACTCTGATCTCACCCCTGATCTGCAAGTTTGGGTGGGCCATATTGTCTGAGAACCAGACCCGCTCATCTCTAGTGTGGAGCACCATTGTTTATAATGCTGTGGGTAGTCAGTCTCTTTGTGCCAAGTGTGTTGGCAGAAGGGTTGTATGGGAAATACTATTTTATGTTGCCGGGTGGGAGATAAGTGGTGCATGACTACAGCACATGCACTAGGGTAATCAGGGTGGTAGAATGAAGCTTTGCCTAAGGCGCCCAGAAACCTAGTACCGGCCCTGTGTTCACATACAGTATGTAACACTGTGAATGTAGTGAGCTGTAAGACGTAAACTGTAAGGAGTCAATTTAAAATAATAATTTTTCTTATTTTTTTGTACTATGCTGATAGATATGACAATGAAGTGTCCATATTTTCTTTTATAATGTACACTACTCTTATTTTCAATGTTTGTAAGCCCAAAGGAAGACATGTAAACATGAGGGACATTAAACCACAAGTGTTTTGAGTGTTGCCCCTTTAAATTTAGCTGGTCTAATGCAGCCAATGAATATTTCATGGGGAGTGGTCTAAGAGTATTTAATGGAGTGATGTATGGAAATCTGCCTCTTTGTTCCAGTTTTTTCCAGGACAGAGAAGTGCATTTATATTTAAGATATTTTAGTGCTTTCAATTCTTTCTCCTACTCTTGCTTGATTCTCCTCTTCTCCTCACTGTCCCTGTCATTTCTGCTATCCCTTTCATTCTCACCCAGCTTTATTTCCTCATCTGTCCTGTTCTACCATGCCCCGCCCCCGCCGCTCTTCAGGTCCCTCCGCCCGACTGGCAGCATATTTGATGGAGGGGAGCTCTGCGAATGCAGGCTCTCCAGTTCCCCCTCGCGGCCGCCGAGTTTCAGCTAGTGCTGACCCGGCGGCTGCGCATAGTGCCGTCAGCAGGGCCGTGACTGAAACTGTGGTCGTCGGCCCTGCTTGTGCTTCCAGGACATGGGGGCGTGTGGTGGCTCGTGGTGCTCCTGCCTCCCTCACTGTGGTGCCCGCTGCCCGGCATAGCCGACGCGCCCGGGTCTGTACTAGGCCTGGGGCGTGGCTCGGTCATCCTCGGGCAGAGCCACGGCTGAGCAGTTTGCCGATGGCTCCACCTCTGTGCTTGTGGACCAGCGGCAGGCCGTGATCGCAGCCACTGCTGGTCCCGCTAGGCCCCAGCGCAACACGGCACGTGGCAGGTCAGCGGCATGACGGCAGGTGGGGCCGCGGCCGGGTGTCTGGCCACTGGGATCCGCCTCCATCTTCAGGTGTCCTGGCCACTATGAGGCTCGTGAGCCCAGTCGCGCTTAGCCATTGTGTGCGGCCAGTTTTGATAATGACAGGAGGATCCCTGCTACTCTCTCTAGGCGAGGTAGATAGCCCTCCTATATTGTTAAAAGATTCAGCTTTGCCCTGAGTGCAGCCGCCATCTTTATACTGGGGGGCTGCTGCCGCCTGCTCTGGGCATGGCAGGCAGCCCTTCCAGGTACCACAGACTGCACTATTTGTGCCCAGTTTATAAAGGGCCATACAAAAAATTTGGATCCCCTCAGTGTCACAAATGAAATAACTAGTACTACAGTCCCTGTTGATCTTTTAAAATGTCAGCCAGTAGTAAAAAATTGGAAAGCCAGTAATGAATGTAGTTGAGCACCGACTAGGTGATCTGGAAAACATGCACTGTTAGGGGTGCACTGATATAGACCATCAATAGGATCGATTATTAATACTGAATAATACAATATCCAGTACATAGGGGGTCCAATCTGTACGTCTCTGTCCATGGCAGTGCACGGTTTCATTTTCTGGCCTCCCCCAGATTCCCTCACTTGCTCAAATGATCTGTAATGGAGCTCACATATGAAGTAAAACGATTCAGCTCGAACAGGATGGCCCTACTTCTGCATATAATTGCTTACTGTGTCTGCTTGTCCTGTATAGGCCAGAATTATTTCATTCCGTATATTCGTATGATGTATATTATAGCTGGTTTTAAGTGCTGATTATGCCCTCTTAATGGTAACATGTTAAAATCAATTTGAAAATCCCTCTGTAGACATTACGCATTTGCCACTGAGCCCTATCCCTTTACAAACAAGGGCTGTTAGGATTGCCCAAGCGGGAGGCCCCTCCTATATATCGCAGAGGTTGCGCGTGTGTCCAGTACCGGTGGGCTCTCCACTACCACAGTACGCAGTTACTCCAGGAGTGTACTGAACTGAACAAATGGGGTATGGCCAGGGCCGGCCCACCCGTTATGCTGACTACGCATGCGCGTAGAGCGCCAGCCGGCAGAGGGTGCCGTGAAGCCGCCGGGCCGCATTTCAGTTCCCGGAGCGGCCACAGATACTGACTGCCGATCCGCAAATACATGTAATTAATGTCTGCCAGGTCAGGAATAGATTTGCTGACTGGGAGGACTATGGCTGCCTTGTAACTCTGCAGCTCCGCCTCCTATGGCTGCGCAATGTGGCGTGATGATGTCACGACGGCGCAGCACACCCGCCCACTCTCTTGTCTGCTTATGCACGTCACCACAGCGCCAATGATGGAGGAGCTGCACACAAACGCTCCAGCCTCATCATACGACGCCCACATGTTTTTTTTAGTCAAGGTGAGCGGTGATCACCACCTTTCAGGCTTCCTGTCACTGGATGATATTGCAGCCTTGGGGGAGGGAGGAGATAGATGGGGGGTGGGTGCATTATATAAAGTATTTTAGTGTAGTCACCCAGTTTAGTGTTTAATTAAAGGAAATTAATTAATAGATTTTTGTTTTGAACTCCCAAATGTGTAGTGTGTATGTATATATATATATATATATATATATATATATATATATAAACACACACTCCCAACAGCTTTTTTTCCCCAATAAATATGTGAATGCCTTGTCTGTAAAATACATACTGTGTGTCTCTCTCTCTTTCTCTTCTATACACACATATTTAGTGGAAAAAAACTATTGGGAGTTATATATATATATTTTTTCGATGGTGTGTTCGCCCACCCGGGGTTAGAGCACTGCACGGCACTGCAGGACTTTGAAGCATATAAAAAACGTTATTTCCAAGTCCTGTAGTGCCGTGCGGTGCTCTAACCCCAGGTGGGCGAACACACCATCAAGTGTATCAGTCCAACAACACCCTTTCCCTTTGCGGACAGCTCGCACTGTATCTCAAGTTCAAGAGAATAAATTTATTGCTCGTACATACAGCTTTTCCCACGAGACCACGCCCCTCTATCTTCGCTTACCAAAAAAACAAGGCTCGGGCCGGCAGTGGGTATGGCAAGCATGCGGGGGAATACTGGAGTGAGGAGTAAAAAACAGCAAACAATGGCAGTTTTTTCTGCTGGGCATTAAGGTCCTATTGGGGGAATAGATTGCTTCGGTTATGCGCTATCTGACATTAAGGGGTATCTGTTTTGACACTGCCTTATTTAAGTATAGCACCTAGGATATAACTGATCTCCTTTGAGTCATTGTTATCAGTTGATAGAAGAAATTGTATTATTTATTCTGAGCATTTAACTTACATTGACAGAATACATGTGCTACAGTGAAATTACACAGGGTGCACAGCTTATTACTGCCCCAAGCAGCTTTCGCTGGAGTGTGAACACCTATGGGAAGCTCCATTCTCAGCTACAGTATGCTCCTACTCAGAGCCGTAACTAGACTCTTTGATGCCCTGTGCCAGAAAGAGCATTGGCGCCCCACTCATTTTTCAAAGGGACATAATGCACCCAAAAAAGGGCCATGTCTTCATGGGGAAGGGCCAGGGAATAGATACGGGAGGCCAGGAGATGCTGGGGATGAAATAAGAGGAAGCTACAAGCAAGAATTATAATAAACAGAAATGTGACAGGCCCAAACAGCATCCCCTGACCTGTGGTGCCCTGTGCGATGGCACGGCCGCACTACCCTAGCTACGGCCCTGCTCCTACTTCACATATATGCATTGCATCTATATTAATGTGAGTACTACTATTCATGTTCTGTCTACCACCATTATTATTAATCCAGGTCTCCTAATAAATAAATTAAATAACAATAAATAAATTTCCATATCTTCTTTAGGTTATAGTGCAAACTAACCAGAGGAAAAACTAACAGGCGGCCGTTATACTATCTAGCGCCCCCATGAATCCCGGAACTCTGTATGGCGCCCTCTATCCATTTCATGCTCCACTGGAACCACCCTGGTTTGTTACACCCGCGGGTGCATTGTCTCCCTTGGCTGTGGCTCCCCCTCCCCCTCTTACCCAGCTGCTGCTATTGCTGCCCTCCATACGCTGTCATCTCGGGCCAGCATTTTTGATCCATTTGCTAGCATCCCAGTCTTCCACGCCTGGGTCATCAATTGATCAAGCAGGCTGGCCAGAGCTTGAGGTGTGGAGGCCTATTGCTCCTACCATAATTGGCAGGCGGGTTTTTATTATATTTGCGGCATGCTACCCCTGAAACCCACCCTCAGAAACTTTGGGGCATCACCCTGAAAAGGCTTGCTTCTGTGCCGAATCTAGTACTGCCCCCAGTCATCCAGTTGTCGACGGCGGATCTCCTTAGAACGGCATCCCCTATACGCCTTGGTCATATGTGTCGCTGGCTACAGCTATATCCCCATAGGGAGGTGGCTGAGTACTCCTGCAGTAACACTCAGCTCTAAATTTTTACTGACGCTGCTGTCGTGACTGGCTTTTTAGCTTACCTCAACGGTTCGTGGTGCGCTTCACCTTTGCCGTTGACGTGGGTTGCATAGGGGTTCACTAAGAACATGCTGTTGCTTGAGCTGTTCCCCATTATGGTTGCTTTAGAACTCTAGGGGGACCGCTTGGTTAATGCAGGTATAATTTGTTGCGACACCCTGGGCGCAACAAATTATACCTCAGAGTTCGGACTCTCTCCGGTTGTTCGTTTGCTAGGATAAATTGTTCTGTGTTGCCTGCTGCTTAATGTACATTTTGTTGCCAGGCTTGTGCCTGGTACACAAGCCATTGCCCCCAAGACTTTGCGCTGTTAGCAGGTGGGTTGGCTGTAATGGGAGCGTTTTTTCTAGTTTCGGTGGCTCAGGCATGTAAGAGCTTGCAGAGAGTCATGCTGACATTTATTTGGGATCTGTATTCGCCAGGGCGCGCGCTCGCTGTGTTACAGCATATTTTAGCAGGCGTGTCTGTTGTATGACGGGCCTTCATAATTTCAGGGCTCGACCCCTAAAGCAATTTACTGCAGGTGTTCCATTGATATGTCCATGTTGCTTTACTTGCTGGCTGCGATCCCTTCAGTTGTTTTTATTTTCAGCTTTGAATGCTTGCTGTTTTCAATTATGTTTTTCCCATGACGCTTCATGGGTCTGTGAATTAGTTGCCCCCTTTAAAAGGGCTGACCCACCATTCACTATTGGGTAAGTAATTTATATGCCTGGAAGCAATGCTAGGTCTTATACAGCGCTCCAGTGAGGACCAAGCTGGTAGAAGGTGCTGGCTTCACTTCAACCATATCCCATTCCTGCAGTATGTCCGGTGGCGCTGGCGGGCTCCTTTGAGCAGATGCATGACGATGGGATGGGACATGGTTGATGCACAAGGAGGTATCCCCGGTTACGAAATACCATTTTTTGTCATGTTTTTGCAGCGTTGTTTGGCTTTTTCAGAGCTCGAGCCGGGCAAGTTTGGTACTCAAATTTTTTAAAATGTTCTGAAACACTATGGTTCTCCAAGCCCCTTCGAATGTTCCGACAGTGTTCATAGTGTTTCAGAACATTTTAAAAATACCCACAAGTGTGACCCCAAAGGTTTGAAGTTCACAGGGATTGACAAAGTCACTTACAACTGGAGGGGAGGAAATAAATTAGAAGTCATCAACCGTAAAGAGAGCAGATGGATATTTGATCTGCAGACCCTACACCCTGAGGGCCTTAACATAGACCCCTAATTGTATTGAACTAATACCCCCAACATACACCTATTTTAATGGTCCATCATATTCTTATAAGTACATTGTATATGTAGAACACTTATCTCTACTTGATTACTTTATTTTATTTTATTTCATTAATGTTATATAATGTGGCTTATCTGGGAACTACCTTCAGCTAGTTTCATGCCATATTGTTTTATTAAGACTCACTTACATCAAGTGATCTACAGTTAAATAGAACCATTATATTAACATATAGAACTCTTGTTAGTTTAATCCTTAATATTTACATCCCATATGTCATTAATGCCTAAATATATTATGCAAACATTAGCGATTCACGCTATTTGGATGGTCTATTCGTCTACAACAGTGTGTATCCAACCTAAAATGGCCGCTGCCACGCTTGAGGACATAGAAGCCAGGCTTCTATGTTATATATGTTGCCTCTAATGTGTGCATATAACCATATGGATGCCCTATTCGTCCTCATTAGTGTGTATCTAAGATAAACCCAACCAAAAATGGCCGCCGCCACATCTGAGGACATAGAAGCCAGGCTTCTATGTTGCCTCTGATGCGAGCAAATGGAGGGCGGTGCGGAGTTCTATGCTGCCGCTTGTATGGTCACATCACCCGACATTTAGACAGACGCTGGTAATAGTCATGCTTAACTCCCGCCCCCACACACGCGGCGCGCGCGACCCGGAAGTGACTAACCGGAAGTGCGGCGCCGCTCCACATGGGGACTGACGATCAAAGAGGCTGCCTATATAAGATGGATTACACACTAGGAACATCACTTGCCCTTGATAAAGTCTCTGTAAGAGATGAAACGCGTTGGGACATCTATATCAGCATATGTACTTTTAAATTTAATCCCTGTTTGAAGGGTATTTTTGTTATTCTGCTACTCTGTATCATTTCAATACTGTTCAATAAAACAGTGTTGTATTATTGGACGATCAGTCATTTATAGTATCATAGCCTCCCCCTGCATACTCACACACAGTGATTGCGGATACAGATTGACACAGGACCAGCAGACTTCATGGTCAGGTAAGCAAATATTCCATACCTAAAGTTACTGCAATACTAGTGTCGCATGTCTCTCTGATACTACGTTCCTTTCCTGAGGTGGAGAGAGCAGTGGAGGAGAGGAGGTCACGTTTTCACCATACCCTGGTTAAAGGTTTATATTGCCCACAACTACCTGCCTACAGTTTTTGCCTATCTGCAATCAGCATATTGCTATAAGAATTTTTGAATATCCTGCCGACAGCTTTTGCCCACCTGATACACATATTGTTTGTTGATTGACATATTACATTTATTGGAGAGGCACATCTCGACTACACCATATTGGTATTCATGCCACACTTGAACTCCAGACGTATGAAATTCTAGTCCTGAAAACCCAGCCTCAAGTTATTGCCCACCAGCTTGGTAATACAAGCAGACTGTGGTATATATATATAAATATATATAGAGAGCTGTTTTTTCCTACGACATCTCTCACCAAACTAATCCAGTTTTGAACACACAGCCCTAAGTTTTTGCTAACCAGTTTTGGTACTAAATACCGACATATTTAATATACGGGAATACTGAAAGTCAAATTACTTTATATAGTAGACCCATTGCCACAGAGCGCTTTATCTTAATATTGTTTATTACTCCATCTTAAGATGGAATAAACATCTTTATGTCTATGGAGCCTCCAGCTGGCTTTGAAAAAAGTGAAAGACTCCTCCAATATGCTTGGGATGAAACTTGCAGGGACAGAAGTTATTGCTTTCACTGCCCTTGTGAGTTACAGTTAGTACATAGCTGGGTTTTTTGAGTATAAATTAAAAAAGGCAGTTGTGAGATGGACCAATAATTGCATCATTGCTGCGATTATTAATACATAGGTCCTTTAGTCTTATATATTGTGTGCCGAGTTATATAATTTGCAGAATCCTACCTAGGAATCTAAAAAGGTTTGGGCAACTAAGCTGGTATTTGTCAGTGTACTGATCTGTCTGTCAAACAATCCTTTCACAGGGTGAAGCAACTCTGGCAGCCATCATGCTGTTGCACAGCGAATAATCCAGGCCATGACAGCCATGTTGGCACTTTATCTGCGTCCAATATCTGCAATGAATCGAAAAGGTTTTAGCCGATTAGTAGAGGTCATGTGCCCATGCTACCAAATTCCATCTCAATTCCATAGCTCTCAAAAAGCAATCCCACAGCTATACAGGGAGGTCCATAGTCATTACTTGAATAAAAACATTGTACCCACTTTCCACCTACAGATATGTGGACAAGCGGCACTGGTCAGTTAAAAGACTACATGACCTTGACAGCCCACTGGATAGGTGTATCACCCTCAGCAGCAATGCCAGCAGTAGCAGCATCATCATCTTCCTCATCATTCTGTCAGCAAGCAGTGCTAGCACACAAAGCCACCTCATCATTTACAGGCAAGCTACTTTATGGGGCCTATTCATCATTACTTAATTTTTACAAAAGCAGATGACAATACATTTTTACAATTGCAGGTGAAAATGTTAAGTATTCGGATCCCTCCGCCCCTGTCCGCTCCTTCTGACAGACATCAGGGCTCCGGTGCGCATGCGTGACCTGTAGGTGGCACATGCATACTCCCTTCACTGCTCCGAAAAGGAGTAGTGAAGCCGCTTGCGGGACAGCTGATTTTCGCATTAGCTGTCACTGTCATTAGCAATGATGAATTGCTCTGGAATTCTCGGAAAGTTAGAATGTTAATTATCAGGGTCCAATAATTAACATCATGAATAGGCCCCTATGTATTACTGCCTTCACAAAGACACATACTATAGCAGTGTATACTTGTTACATAAGGTTAGTAATGTTATATTCAAATGGGTCATCCCACTAAAGCTCTTATTTGAATTTATCATATCTGATAACAGAACTAACATTGTGCATGCAATTCTAATAGGGAATTTTAAACACATTCTATGCTTTGCCCACACCACAAAAAACTTGGTGGTTCAGAATTTCCTAAAATAAGAGAGGTCTGTGCAGCAAATGGCCTATAGAATATTGCACCATCTGCAAAATAAAATAAAAAATGACCTGCCATGTCATCAGTTAAAGCAAGACATATTAATGAGGTGTGTTACAAGTCGCAGTCACAACTTGTCTCCTTCGAGCAGTTTACCCAGCCAGAACGGGGCTACTCCAGTTTCTCCTGTCACTAGGCGATCGGCACGCCTCAGGAAGTAATTAATAATAATTCTTCTTTATTTGTCATTAACAGCACAAGTGATGCCAACGAAAAAACAATACATACATATAGTAAGACCGGCAACAAAATTACACTGTAATACAACACCATATAACTATTTAAGCTAACCGTTTAACATACGCACGGCTGCAGGAAAAAAACTATTGTGCAAATGCTTTGTGCAAGTGCGCAACGCTCTAAAACACCTATTTGATGGCAATTTCTCAAAAAGAACGTGATTAGGATAGCTGGAATCTGCTAAGATAGAACTAGTTTTCTTCCAGAGCCTTTTTTCATATATCTCCTGTGTGCACGGTAGCACCACTCCAATGATTTTACTAGCTGTTCCAATCACCCTATTCAACGCCCTCCGCTCAGCCACAGTATAATTCCCGTACCAAGCAACAATACCATAAGTCAAAACGCTTTCCACAATGCATAAGGTAAAAATTTAGAAGGGTTCCCCTACTCACACACGCAGATCGCAAGCGGCGCCGAAAAAACAAACGTTGGTGCGCCTTCTTAACCAAGAAGGCTGAGATTAAGGACCATGACAAAGTGCTTGAGGCATAAAACCCCAACAACTTAAGGGAGGGTACTACCTCAATGGTCAAACTGCCTAGACACACCGTGGCCCTTATAGGAGCACTACGCTTCCTAAAGTCGATAATCATTTCTTTTGTTTTCATCGTGTTTAAAAGGAGGCAATTCCCCCTGCTCCACTCAAACATACTATCCACCTCAGCTCTATAAGCAAGTTCATCCCTGTTATTAGACCAACGATAGTGATATCATCCGCAAATTTAACGATCTTAACAGACCGAGAATGGGACACACAATCGTGGATGAACAAAGAATACAGAGCAGGGCTCAAAACACACCCATGTGGGACTCCAACATTCAGCACCAACTCCTTGGAGCTAGTTTTCTCCAACTTGACCACCTGGGGTCTGTCAGTTAAGAAACTTAGCAACCATCTACAGGTAAACCTACTTAGGCCTAAGTCAAACAGCTTGGTAATCAAAGCACTAGGTACAATAGTGTTAAATGCTGAGCTAAAATCCTTGCATAGGTATCCCTAGTTTCTACGTGGGCTTGCACCTGATGTAAAACATCCTCCGTTGATCGATTCTCCCTAAAAGCAAACTGCCACGGGTCAAAACCTGCTACGAAATGAGACTTTACATGATTTAGCACTAGCCTTTCAAAGCTTTTCATCACAAGTGATGTTAAGGCTATCGGGCGATAATCATTTAAACATTTCGGGGGACCATTTTTAGGAATCGGGACAATTGTAGTTTGTTTCAAACACTTAAGGACAGAGCAAGTAGACAGGGAAAGATTAAAAATCCCGGCTAACTGGTCACTACATTCCCTCAGGACTTTGCCCAAGATGCCATCCGGACCCGCCGCCTTCCTAGGGTCTACAGAGCGCAGACATTGACGGCCGGCCGGCTCGTGCAGCACCAAGGGCAACTCTCATACCCTTTGATCCAATGCGGGAACATCAAGATTACTACACTCATCAAATCGAGAATAAAACTCAGTTAGATCCTATGCTAAAGAACTGTCCACACTCCTGATCTCTAATGTTTTAGCTTTATAATCAGAGAGCCTCTGCAGGCATTTCCACAAACTCCTGGGGTCACCACTCTTATTAATCTTTCCTTTCATTTTAGTGGCGTAAGCCACTTTATCCCGTTTACTACCCCTATGGAGATCTGCCCTAGCAGCACAATACTTGACCTTATCCCCAGACCTAAAATACCTATCTTGTGCCCTCAAAAGGGAGCGGACTTCACTGTTTAGCCAAGGCTTTTCATTTGCAAACACCTTAAAACTATTTTTAATCGTTATACTCTCCACACAGCAATTTATATAACCTATGACCATAGGGGTCAACAGATCCAGATCAACTGAACCATTTACCGTGGATTCCTCTAAAAAAAGATCCCAATTCGTACATTCCAAACTATCTTTCAGATGCTCAATGGCCATATCAGGCCATACATGAACACTTTTTCTAGCTGATCTAACACGCCTTACAATAGGAACATACATAGGGACCAAAAAAAGTGACACATGATCAGAATTCCCTATATGGGCACAAACAAGTTTAAAATTTGTGTATACCTGGTCCAGGATATTTCCACCATGGGTCGGCACCCCAATATTCTTATGGAATTTGGGCAGTACAACCTTTAGATCCACACTGTTAAAATCACCGGTCACGATGAACAACCCTTCCACGTAAACTGCTAACAATTTAGATACGGCATTATATAATAGATCCAAGGCACAGCCTCCATTTGCCTGCGGGGGGATATAGATGGCCATTATTATAACTGTTGTGAATTCTCTCAACAGGTAGAATGGCCGGCATGTCATATATTCCACCACCTCCGAACAAAAAGACTCCATAATCACAACATCAGAACACCACAGATTATTTATATAGGTGCAAAGACCGCCGCCTTTCTGATTGCCGGAGGCCAATGTCATGTCTGCCCTAAATAGAGTCATATTATCCAGCTCAACTGCCCTGTCGGGTATGCCACTGTGTAACCAAGACTCCGTAAAAACAAAAATCGAACAATTCCTCAGAAAGATTTTATCCATTTCGGCCTGTATTGCATCCATCTTATTCAGCAAGGACTGCACATTTGCCAGAAAGAGACTAGGCAAGGGGGGGTGCACAGGGCACAATCTCAGTCTTACCCCTATGCCAGCTCTCTTCCCTCACTTCTGCCGTCTAAGCCTGCGTGGATAGCGTTTCCAGCAACAATCATTTGCCCAGCCGTGCACCCGATAGTGAGATTTACTGTGGCCATTTCCCCACTGACCCTTACCCTCCCGACCAAAGTAGTGTAGTGATGTGTCATTCGCAGTGCTGCGTGATTGGTGCTTCCTTCTGTATTTGTACTCACTGGACTTTTACTGCCTCGCTGACTATACTGTATCTGTGAGTCCCATCGGCTTTGCTGCATGGTCAGCATTCTGTTCCTCGTGGTACAGAATTGGACCTTCTCAAAGTGGCTTCCATGCTACCTCAGGCTCTCCAGCTTCTTCTACGGCTTCCATGCCGCACCTACACTGTTGTGCTGCCATCGGCTCTCCAAGCCACAGCACCGACTACTAATTTTTTTGACTCTTGCCGCACCTTCAGCACATTTGCTGTACCAACAGCTTCCATGCTGTTACCAGCTCTCCAGCTTCTTTTATGGCTTCCAAGCCGCACCTACACCACCGTGCTGCTATCGGCTCTCCAAGCCGCAGGAACGACTATTCACTCCTCCACCATCGGCTCTTGCTGCACCTTCGGCATGTTTGCTGTATCAACAGCTTCTGTGCTGTCACCAGCTCTCCAGCTTCCTCTACAACTTCCAAGCCACACCTACACCTCTGTGCTGCAATCAGCTCTCCAACCTGCAGCATTTACTTCAAACTACCTACTAACGGCTATTGCCACACCTTCGGCACATTTGCCACATCAACAGCTTCTGTGCTGTCACCAGCTCTTCAGCTTCTTCTACAGCTTCCAAGCCGCACCTACACATCCGTGCTGCCATCGGCTCTCCAAGCCACAGCATTTACTTCAACCTACCTACTAATGGCTATTGCCGCACCATCGGCACATTTGCCATGTGCAGTACCCGGCCATCGACCTGCTTGCGAGCGGGTCTGAATCAGGCCCTGAGTGCAGTAGTTGTCCCAACCCAATATTAAAAAAAGATTCTTGCCACACTCAAGGTGTAGATATCACAGCCCGTGGAGCAGAGTAAAAGCTTCTACTATAAGGTCACAGTCGACCAAATAATTAAATACATATCGGAGCATAGAGTCAATCTGCTATTCATCCTACCGGTGTACCTTGCTGTTTAGGGTGCTGGCGAATTAGCAATTATAGAACAAAAACTAATAGTAGAAACATTTGTGCTCCAAAACAATAGCAGGTATCGCTAAGGTGGTCACTACCACCTCTATAGAATCAAATATCAAACAATAGTACTTGCACTTACATGCGCCCTCCAAGGTATTTTCGACTATACACGAAAAGTTAACTTAATTCAGTTCTAAATAATGTCTTGAAGTTCTCACACTTCTCAAGATGAGATGTACTCCCTTACAAGGAGTAGGTATCCCTTCCAAATATGGCAATACTCTCAACTTCTCCATACATGATAACATAAAAAATGGTTATATTTATGTTTTAAATCCATAGCTTGTTTTTTATATACTTCTACGTCAGTGCAGTTTCACTGGATTCTTCTAATTTGAACCTTCGGCATATTTGGGTGTCCCACTGATATAACTGCTGTGCAGAAGAGACATGCATATGGGTTACATCACCACCCAAGCTGGTTAACTGTTGCAACATTCGGAAGCGTTAACTAAAAGTCGTTGGACCATGTACTTAAAATAAAATGGGCATAGCCACATGCCCCAAGGGCGTGGCCACTGAAAATAGGGGCATGTCAATATGATACACCACTGTTTCTCGTCACTCTGGGAACGTTCCTTTCCATATGCACCTTAATGTAGTAATGCCCCTTAAGCAATACCCCTAGTAGTAGTGCCCCTCATGCAGTGCCCACTATAGTAGTGCCCCTCATGCAATGCCCCATGTAGTAGTGCCCTTTATGCAGTGCCCCCAGTAGTAGTGCCCCTCATGCAATGCCCCTTATGCAGTGTCCCCAGTAGTAATAGCCCTTATGCAGTGCCCCCAAGTAGTAGTGCCCCTTACACATAAGAAACACAAACACAACAACACTATACCTACCTGAATCCCTGCTCCTGCGCCCACCACCGTCCTACTGCTTCTCCCGCTCTGCACTATGGGAGAGATGTCATGACATCACTCCTTTAACCCACTGTAGGACCTGGAAGGTGGAGCGCAGAAGTGAGTTCCAGCCTCCGGCTGCAGCTAAGGAGCTGCCAGGTGCCTGCTGGTAACAAAATCTCAGTGGGCACCTGGCAAATGGAATAGGCAGTGGAGATGCCCCTCCAGCCCGGCGCCGGTCTGGGTACAGCAGCCAATAAGAATCTGCCTGACCCTTATTGGCTGCTCCCGGATGTCATGTGTTCACAGTCGACTGCTATGGATGTTTTGTACACTACACCGGACCGCACTGACCTGGATGGTGGCCAGCAGCATCCCCCTCCCTAGCTGGGTTCGACACAGCGCCCAGGACACGTGCCCCACTCGACTCCCCTGGTTACACCAATGGCTCTGAGATATATAAAAGGATTTGGTCGACTGTGACCTTTTGGTAGAAGCTTTTACTCTGCACCAGGGACTGAGATAGCTACACCTTGAGTGTGGCAAGAATCTTTTTTAATATTGGGTTGGGACAACTGCTGCAGAGGTGATTCTCATATCCTATCATTTGGCCAACTGACGTTTATATTTTCTATATTTAATATTTTTGATTTAGACACTGTGTTCTCTGAGCAGCTTGCTGAATATTGTATATATCATTCTAATGTATGATCTTCTGGCTTTTATGTATTAAAATATATTGTTCATACTTTGTTTAGAGCTCTTTGTCTGGTCGGTCGTTTATATACACACATATATATATGTTCCAGCATGTAATAAGACGGCACTCGTAGAATCTTATAAAACATAAGTGTATTCAAGATATGCCTCGGGTCGACGTTTTGAGGTGTAACCCTCTTTATCAAGCCTCCAGCATTCCCACAAAGACAGGCATATTCTGAATACACTTATTTTTTATAAGATTCTCCGAGTGCAGTCTTATTACATGCTGGAACGTATTATATGATTGGGACGGGCACCGGAGTCTGCTGTACACCTGTAATTGTGTGAGTGCCGGCATATCATGGATATATATAATGTTTTTTGTATCATCTTAAGATCATTAATACCAGACCACTCATGTTTCCTATTGGTGGGGTTTGTAGGTGGAACCTTTTCTAGGAGCAGCTTACATAAAGCACATTTTTAAGGTTTTTATATTATTCTTTATTGCGCCTTTATTATATGGTATAGAAATATAATATATATTTTAAGTGCATTGCACAAGCAGTCTTCATTTTTAAGAAAAGAGGTAGGGGGTGGGACTGCAAGGTGAGGGAGGTCTTCCCACAAGTTTTGTGCGTTATTTGTGATGTTAGAATGCAGAAGGCCAAAAATTTGGTATATTACACATGGCTGATGGATCAAACATGGTGGCTAGATTAGTCTCATAAGGGAGAGGGGTCTGCAAACTGGGAGTCAAATTATGAATTGGCCATATGGGGCTCGTTGCTGTTAATGGATCCAGATGGTTATCAATGGACAAATTATAATTGCATCAGCTCCACCAATATCACACAACGGGGGTGATTCCTAGTCAGATGCATCTGTGAAAACTATTTTGAACTCACTGCGCATGTGTCTGGTTCACAAAAGGTGGTGAGCGCATGTCCCGCATGTTGTATCCAAAGTCGCATGTAGGTCCGTCTGTGCCACATTTCATATGAATGGAGCCTAATGTGAAGTAGGTGTATCTAGGTGGCGACTACTGTATCAGGGCACACGGAACAGCAGTTTCTGATGGGAGTGTATATAATTCTCCAAGTAATTCTGGGTTGTGCAAATGGGGAAGTGACGCACAACAGATCAAGTGCCGATACTAATGATGATGGCTCTGTGCATCTGCAGATGCTAGATGGGATAGGCTTGCACTTTCAGACGTACAGATTTATGACTTAGGGCCTGATTCAGAGTGTTACTCTAATTTTGCCTCTGCTGCATCTTTGTATGCAGCCGCTGTGCGAAATTTTGGAAAAGCTGCAGAAGGCGTCTTAAGTAAAAAGACGGCCACTGCTGTCTTCTCTGATCTGCTTCCTTCTAGCAGCATTGGATCAACTGCGCAACCATTGGACATCTCAGTAACCATCCAGCTACTAAGGAAGTCCGACGAAATCACACTGCTGGTGCCAGTGAAGCTGCGTCCATGCACACCCAGAAAACGGGGGCCAACATGCTCTCTTTTTATGGAACACTCCCCGACGTTGCAGGACCAGATCTGCACATGCACAGATCATTAAACATCAGAGATTTACATAAATATTGGATTTATGTAAATCTCTGGATCGGGCCCTTAGTACTGCCAATTGTTTCTTTAGCATATGAAAGTAAGTACAATGCGGCAGCCATAGGAAAAAGTTGGCAAAGAATTGTGCGACTCAGAATCAGGTCCAATGTCTGTAAAGCTAAATTATGTAAGCCATGGAAAAGGAACAGATTTATTTAACTTGGATTAATAGTTACCAATATGTTTAGTATTCATTATACATATTTGCAACTGTCTTTCTGGATGGTTGTATAACCTCCAACATCTCACACAGAAAAGTTACAAGTAAGCAGCAGGTTTAGACTTTCCAAACGTGGCTTCTTCACATGTGCAACCAACCAGTACAACTGAAGCACATTATTATATCATTGTATAATAACTGTGGGGCCTATTCATCAGCGAAGGCTGTATGGCCTCCGATGATGAAGTATTGAACTTGCTGCGATTTAAGTATCCAACTCGCAGAGGGGGAAATGTGACACCGGAGCAATTCAACATTGCTCCGGTGAGGGGACAGCTCCCCCCGAAAAGCTTTTGTCCCTATGGTTAGTATTGCAGCTACTTCGGTAGCTGTGTTACTCATCTGCTTCTTGTCGTCCTGGCTACGCTTGCGTGACCTCGGGTCACGCATGCACAAAGTCGCCGTGGAGATAGTATGGAGGCGGTGGAGGGATTCGCGCGGATCCCTCTTCGCATCCCCGGAACTCCTTCCCATAGGAAGGAGCAGGGATCTGAGAACAAGCGCAGTCTGAAGTTGGTGCTTGTTTTCGGAAGCAAACTCTGAAAACTTTCAGTGTTTGCTGTCAGGGGGCTCGTTTGGGACCCCTGTTGATGAATAGCCTGGTAACCTAAATATGTGCAAACTAGCATTTCCGCATGGTTATTTGGCAATTTATCATGTGATGAATAGGCCCCTGTGTCTTTAAAATAAAACAATTTAAATGAGCGCAAAGAGAAAATACAATTAAAGGTGCAGCTGCACAGATATAGTTGTGCTTGATGTGTCTGTACACAAAGGGCCTGATTCAGACCCGCTCGCAAGCGCATAGCACTCGCAAGTGGGTCGATGTTGGGCCATTGTGCTCGCACGAGCCCCGTAGCGAGTGAGAACTTCACTCGCTCTGGGGCTCGCTACAAAGCGGGGCGGCTGTCAATGTTGATCGACAGCTCGCCCCGTTTTGTAGGTGGGTGGGGGGGTGGCTGCACAAATGGAACGCTTGCCATTTGTGGGCGTCCCTACTGACATCACAAGTGATGTCAGTAGTGAACATCCTGCTCTATTAGAGCAGGAAGTCCACTGGGGCTTACGGGAGATGAGACCCTACCACAAGGGTCTCGTCGTGACGATAATCGCGACCATCTACAGCCTGCTTGCACAAGCTGTGGGTGGGCAAAAAAAAAAACACGCCCATCAGACCTGCGAGCTGGTCTGAATCAGGCCCAAAGTGTCTGTCGGTTGTATTTTGCAAATACAGTATTAGATGTGGACATCCTTCATGAGACCCAACAAGTGTATACAATGATCAAAGAAAATGCTATTTTTTTTACGTAAAGAGAACATGTACACATTAGACATACTTTCAGTCAATAAATGTCATAAAAAAATTATTTTAAATTTTTATACACCTTTCATACCAACCGAGTAACTCGGTTTATTGCCGGGTTGATCCGGGGCAAGGCTCGGTGTGAACGGCTCCCAAAGAAATAACCCGGGCCGATTTACTCGGGTTGAGAGCAGGGTTGAAAACAGGTTGTTCCTGGGTCATGCGGCAGTGTAAACAGGTGCTAGCCAGCTTATTTTACCCGGCTAGCTCCAAAAGATGCTGATTCTGGGGAGCTGGCAGATTATGTAATTTGTCAGTGCCCTGAAGAGAGACGCACATGCAGCCAGCCATCGCTTGCCTGCCTAACTTCCTGCACAGCAGCCTGACCAGCAGCCACAAAAGCAGGCAGGCACACAGCCTGCGGTATGCAGTCAGGAAACCGGCTGACTTAATACCGACAGCTGGCTTCCCGGCTGCTTTATCCCGGCGTGGGATAAATGACCGGCGTCTGTATCTAGATGCCTGTCATTTACCCGACGCTGGGAGACCGGCGCCCGGCATCCCGATCAAAGGGGCGCCGAGAGCGGACAGCCGCAGTGGGGGGTGGGTTAGGTTTAGGGCACCCGGGGGGGACTTAGGGTTAGGCACCCCCCCGGGAGAGTTAGGGTTAAGCTAGGGGAAGGGGGGGTTTGGGTTAGGCACCCCCGGGGGGAGGTTAGGGTTAGGCAGCCCCCCGGGGGACTTAGGTTTAGGCAGCGGGGAAGGGGGGAGTTAGCGTTAGGCACTCAGAGGGGGAATTAGGGTTAGGCACCCCTAAGGAGGGGTAGGGGTAGGGGTGAGCGGGTTCGGATTTCTGAAATCCGAACCCCCCCGAGCCCCCCCGATCCGAGGCCGATCCAAGTCAGGCTCGACTTTTCCCGCCTGACTCGGATCTGAAATCGAGGCAAAACGTCATCATCCCGCCTTCCGGGTCTCGCGGGTTTTGGATCCTATATAAGGTACCCGCGTCGGCGCCATTTTCTCACTCGGTTGTGGACAGTGAAGAGGGAGGGTGGGAGTTAGGGCTGGCTGGGCTGTGTAGTGTAGTGTAGTGTAGTGCAGAGTAGTGTTGTGCTGTGCTGCTGTTGTTAATAGGGGCTGTGTCCACTCCAAAGTCCTGTGCAGTGTCCCAGTCCTAAAGGGGTGCTGTAGTGTTGTCCAGGGGGTGCTCTGTCCATCAGGGGTGCTCCCCCCAAGTGCTAAAAAAAATTTTTTTTTTCTGTGTTTGTGAATTGTGTGCGCAGTAGCCGCACGTGCATCAACAAAGTAGTGCCAAGCATGCGCCTGTGTCATAAGTAAAGGGCCGGCTGGCTTGACCGTTAAAGGGTGCTGTAACCCCCAAAGTACACTCCAGTCGAAACCAAATAAAAAAATATTTTCTGTGTGTTTGTGAATTATGTGCGCAGTAGCTGCACGTGCATCAACAAAGTAGTGCCAAGCGTGCGCCTGTGTCATAAGTAAAGGGCCGGCTGGCTTGACCGTTAAAGGGTGCTGTAACCCCCAAATGACACTCCAAACCAAATAAAAAAAAATTTTCTGTGTTTTTGAATTGTGTGCGCAGTAGCCACACGTGCATCAACAAAGGAGCAGCGCCAAGCGTGCGCCTGTGTCCCATAAGTAAAGAGCCGGCTGGCTCATTTCTTAAAGGGTGGTGTAACACACAAAGTGCACTACTCTCCAGCAAAAATTAAAAAATATTTTCTGTGTTTGTGTGCGCCTTAGCCGCACGTATATATCAAATCGATATAACATAAATGGAGGACTAAACTTTCTCCGATAAAAATAAAATAGAGAAAGATCAAGAACCACTTCCTCCTAGTGCTGAAGCTGCTGCCACTAGTCATGACATAGACGATAACATGCCATCAACGTCGTCTGCCAAGGCCGATGCCCAATGTCATAGTAGAGGGCACATACAATCCCAAATGGCAAAGTTCAGGAAAATGACCTTGAAAAAAACATTTAAATCATCTGAAGAGAAACGTAAACTTGCCAATATGCCATTTACGACACGGAGTGGCAAGGAATGGCTAAGGTCTTTCCCTATGTTCATGACTAGTGGTTCAGCTTCACATGACGATGGAAGCCCTCCTCCCACTAAAAAAATCAAAAGCGTTAAGCTGGCAAAAGCACAGCGAAGAACTGTGTGTTCTAAGAAGATATCACAAATCCCCAAGGAGAGTCCAAGTGTGGTGGTGGTTGCGATGCCTGACCTTCCCAGCACTGGACGGGAAGAGGTGGCTCTTTCCACCATTTGCACGCCCCCTGCAAGTGCTGAAAGGAGCACCCACAGTCCACTTGCTGATATGCAAATTGAAGATGTCACTGTTGAAGTACAACAGAATGAGGATACTGGTGTAGCTGGCGCTGAGGAGGAAGTTGGCGAGGAGGATTCTGATGGTGATTTTGGTTTGTTTAAATCAGGCTCCGGGGGAGACAGTTGTTGTCCGTGGGATGAAAAAGCCCATCACGGTCATGCCTGGGCAGAAGACCAAACATTCCACCTCTTTGGTCTGGCAATATTTCTATCCAAATCCAGACAACAACTGTCTTGCCATATGTACCATATGTAAAGGTGAAATAAGAAGGGGTAGGGACGTTAACCACCTAGGAACATCCTCCCTTATACGGCACCTGCAGCGCGTTCATAAAAAGTTACTGTCAAGTTCAGAAACTTTGGCTAAGACCGTAAGCAGTCCAGGGACACCTAAATCCCGTTGTCCTGTTGTATCCAAGTGCCTGCAAACCACACCGTCAACTCCCTCCTCGTCAATTTCCTCCTTAGTCAGGATCGGAAGTAGTCCTGTGGCCATGTCACTGGCATGACTGACTCTCCTATCCGGGATTCCTCCGGAGGATCCTGCATTGCTACGCCCGCTGCTGCTGTTGCTTCTGCTGGGAGTCGTTCATCATCCCAGAGAGGAAGTAGGAACACCACTACTTTTACTAAACAATTGACCCTCCAACAGTCCTTAGCGAGGAGGATGAAGTACGACAGCAGTCATCCTGAAGCAAAACGTATAACTGAGGCCTTGACTGCTATGTTGGTGTTAGACGTGCGTCCGGTATCCGCCATTAGTGCAGTGGGATTTAGACAATTGATGGAGGTAGTGTGTCCCCGGTTCCAAATCCCGTCTAGATTCCACTTCACTAGGCAGGCGATACCGAGACTGTACAGAAACGTCAGAAAAAGTGTCCTCAGTGTCCTGAAAAATGCCGTTGTACCCAATGTCCACTTAACCACGGACATGTGGACAAGTGGAACAGGGCAGACTAAGGACTATATGACTGTGACAGCCCACTGGGTTGATGTATCACCTTACGCAGCAACAGCAGCAGCGTCACCAGTAGCAGTATCTCAGAAACGCCAGCTCGTTCCAAGGCAGGCTACGCTGTGTATCACCGGTTTCAGTAAGAGGCACACCGCCGACAACCTCTTAGAGAAACTGAGGGAAATCATCGCCCAGTGGCTTACCCCACTTAGACTCTCCTGGGGATTTGTGATATCTGACAACGCCACCAATATTGTGCGGCCATTACATCTGGGCAAATTCCAGCACGTCCCATGTTTTGCTCACACAATAAACTTGGTGGTGCAGAATTTTCTGAAAAGTGACAGGGGCGTGCAGGAGACGCTTTGGGTGGCCCGAAAAATTTCTGGCCACTTTCGCCATTCAGCGACTGCGTGCCGAAGACTGGAGTGCCAGCAAACACTCTTGAACCTGCCCCGCCATCACCTGAAGCAAGAGGTTGTGACGCGGTGGAACTCAACCCTCTATATGCTTCAGAGGATGGAGGAGCAGCAAAAGGCCATACAAGCCTACACATCCACCTATGACATAGGCAAAGGAGGGGGTATGCACCTGACTCAAGCGCAGTGGAGAATGATTTCTGTGTTATGCAAGGTTCTCCAGCCCTTCGAACTTGCCACACGTGAAGTCAGTTCAGACACTGCCAGCTTGAGTCAGGTCATTCCCCTCATCAGGCTTTTGCAGAAGCAGCTGGAGAAAGTGAAGGAGGAGCTAAGACGGAGCGATTCCGCTTGGCATGTGGGACTTGTGGATGAAGCCCTTCATTCGCTTTGCCAGGATTCCAGGGTGGTCAATCTGTTGAAATCGGACCACTACATTTTGGCCACCGTGCTCGATCCTAGGTTTAAAGCATATGTGGTGTCTCTCTTTCCAGCCGACACAAGCCTGCCGAGGTGCAAAGACCTGCTGGTGAATACACTGTCAGCTGAAGCGGAACGTGACACGTCAACAGCTCCTTCTTCATTTTCTCCAGTAACTGGGGCTGCCAGGAAAAAACTTAGCTATCCTAAGCAACCCGCTGGCGGTGATGCAGGGCAGGCAGGACCAAGTTTGGACATCTGGTCCGGACTGAAGGACCTGGCAACAATTTCTGACATATCTACTGTCACTACATATGATACTGTCACCATTGACAGAATGGTGGAGGATTACATCGGTGACAGCATCCAAGTAGGCATGTCAGACAGTCCATACCTGTACTGGCAGGAAAAAGAGGCAATTTGGAGGCCCCTGTACAAACTGGCTCTATTTTACCTGAGTTGTCCCCCCTCCAGTGTGTACTCCGAAAGAGTGTTTAGTGCAGCCGGGAACCTTGTCAGCGAAAGGCGTAGGAGCTTGCTTCCACAAAATGTGGAGAAGATGATGTTCATCAAAATGAATTATCAACTCATCCAGGGAGACCAGCCTCCAGAACGTACAGAGGGACCTGTGGTGGTGGATTCCAGTGGGGACGAGTTAATACTCTGTGAGGATGAGGATGTACACAACACTGAAGAGGGTGAGGAATCGGTGGATGAGGAGGATGAGGACGACATCTTACCTCCGTAGAGCCAGTTTGTGCATGGACAGATTAATTGCCAGCTTGTTTTGTGGGGGGCCCAAACGAACCAATAATTTCAGCCACAGTCGTGTGGCAGACCCTGGCGCTGAAATGATTGCTTTGTTAAAGTGTGCATGTCCTGTTTATACAACATAAGGGTGGGTGGGAGGGCCCAAGGACAATTCCATCTTGCACCTCTTTTTTTTCTTTGCATTATGTACAGTTTGGGGCCTAGTTTTTCAAACTGCCATCCTGTCTGCCACTGCAGTGTCACTCCTAGATGGGTCACGTGTTTGTGCCGCCCACTCGTGTCGCTTAGCATAGTCATCCAGCTACCTCGGTGCAACCTTTTGGACATAAAAACACTATTGTGAGGTGTGAGGCTCTGCTGATCTGTCGGGCTGCCGCTGCCGGGAATCGAACTGCCAGCTATGCGGCAGCCGGGATTCCATACCGATTCCCAGCCTGCACCACAGCCTGACCAGCTGCCACAAACGCAGGCTGATACACAGCCTGCCACAGCTAGAACAGCAGCCTGACCCACAGCCTATTCCTGCAGCACCATGTGTGCTGCCACGAACTGGACCAATGCCGATATCTTAGAGCTACTGCTCATCAGGGCGGAGGAAGAAATTAAATGCCAGATAACCTGCACAGTTAAAGATGCAGTAGTGTACCGCAATATAGTCCAGATGCTGGAGTCCCAAGGGATAAAATGCACATAGCAGCAAGTGGTAAATAAATTGAAGGCCTTGCGTAAGCAGTTCACTAAAGTGCACGATCAGAACCGCAACAAAAGTGGTGCAGGCCGCAAGGAATGGGTGCATTACCAATTGTGCTACAGCGCTTTCGGAAATACAGCACTTACAAACCCCATAGCACTGTCCTCAATTGCGCTATCCTGCTCCAGCCAGCAGGAGTATAGTCAAGAGATACCGGCTACACAGGCTACCCTGCCGTCCTCACAATGCAGACCAACATCACCGCTCTCACTGACCGATGAGCCTTGAGAAGGTAGTGGTATGGATTCATCTATGAATGCTGACAGGATGGATTCATCTGTGAATGCTGACAGTATCAATACCACCATAAATGAGGTAGTTGAGACAAGCTCAGAGACTGCGCACCCTAAAAAGACCCCTGCGCTATGCGCTAATAGTAAGTATACAAAAAAAAACACCCACATTACACGCACACTACATTCACTTAAATCCAAATGGTAACTGTTGCAGAGTGCTGCTAGCGTGCAGATAGATAGAAGGCCACAAGCACATGTACGCAAACACCACTATCTTTATATCGTCTCACTGCATACTATAATTTGTTTATTGTTTCTCCCCTTTACAGTCTACAATGTGCCGCGCAAAAAGAAGCTCAACAGGTCGGAGCAAGCGGCTAGAGCGATGACTTCTATGATCGTGGAGCATCTACGTGAATTGGATGCCGACATGCAGAGGCAGAGGAGGATGCTAGATTGGATCGGTGTCTAGAGTCAGAAAGGCAAATGCAACAGTCATTTATGAGGCAATTAATGGATATGCAGGACAGACAGATGTCTTTTCTTGAGCGCACGTTTGCTCATGGTTTTGCCAACCAAATACAGCCATTGCCACAGGCCCCAGTGTACACAGAATGCACATAGGGGCAGTACAATAGGGGGCCCAATTATTACAACCCTAACACAACACAATCAAACCTAGAGTCACCAGAGTATACAGTGTATAGGCAATTGCCCTAAACATGCCTATCTTAAATATTTTATCGTTGTACCAACCGGCACCTTTACTATTTTATTTAGTTTTTTATATTGTGTCGCTAAAATTATAATGTTTGTGTGAAGGCACTTTTAATTTTTTTCATACGTTCCAAGCAAATTTTTAGAGTGTTGCCCAACCATTAATTGACACTTGTTTAATACTATTTTACTGTATTTTGTACTTTTCTATAGTGTCTTGTTTTGTCTGCAGGGATCTAAAAGGCACTTTTATACTGCTACAATTGTTGCAGATGATACAGCACAATATTAACATTTTTTACAGATTCATTGCTGCAGAGATATTGTTGTATTTTTATATGTCAATAATTGCATTCTCTTTTCTTGCTTATCAGCACTATTATTATTATCCTTTATTTGCATGGTGCCACAAGGGTTCCGCAGCGCCTTACAAAGTACAGAAACAAATGAGCACACAAGACAACAGCTATTAACAGTACAGACAATGCAGGACAAGTACATGATTTATAAAGAGTGCTGCATAACACCTAAATAAGCAGCAAGGTGTCAGCAACCAAGTTTTAGGTGCCATTGTGAATGAAAGTAAAAGTAGGGCAAGAAGAAGCACGTGAGGGAAGAGGGCCCTGCTCGCGAGAGCTTACATTCTAAAGGGGAGGGTCAGACAAACATGGGTGACACAGATGGGCTAGATAGTGAGGAAGGAGCATAGAGTAGTGGGTTAGGATGAGCGCTGGAAAGCATTGAGGAAGAAATGGGTCTTGAGAGCCCATTTGAAGATTAAGATCCAGGAAGCAAAGTGATGGAGGAATTTTAAGCAAAGCCAGGGAGACGAAAAAAGGCAGCTACTCGAAGAAGCTGGGAGAGGCAAATGTCATTAGTGTTGAATGGAAAGAATGAGATGGAGGGTTCAGAAGGTAAGACTTGGTAGGAGTGACCCAAGGATAGAAGGACCCCAAGACCACCACCATGGAAACCTTCTGGCCAGGGTGTGTGAGAGAATGTGAGACCCCCAAAGGAGATAGCTGCAGTAGCAGGGGTGTCAGATGGGTAAATCCAGGGTTTGGTGATGGCAAGGAGAATCAAGGCGTTGCAGATTAAGTGCTCATGAATGGGGACCAGTTTATTATAGACAGAACTGGCATTCCAGAGGGAACAGGAGAGAGGGACAGAGTTAAGAGGCGAGAGCAGAATGAGATTATTAGGGTTGATGTAGTGTGGAGGTGATATTGATCTAGAGCAGGGGATAAGGAGTGTGGGGGTATGTGGCTGGCTTCTGGATGAGGAAGGGTGATAGCAGGTGGTGGGTAAGGTGGAGGTTTAGTGTGGTGTGTGTGGAGAAGAGAACAGGTAATGTGGAGAAAAGAGAGGGTGCAGGGTTTAGTGGTGGTGCAGCAGGACCATGGTGAAAGAGAAGTGAATAATGCTTGAGTTTTGGTAGATGCAGTGGAGAGTATTAGATGGGATGAAGATAGACAGAGGAGAGGAAGGAGGGGGAGAAGGTAGAGGAGACTATGGATAGAGAAAAGAGGTGAAAACTGGTGGTAGAGGAGAAAATAATGTAGCTGCTGAGTGAGGGAGGAGTAGAAGAAAAAAGACATAGGGCCTCATTCAGAGGCGGTCGGAGGATGCAAGTGGTCGCTCAGAAACTGGGCAGCCACTTGCATCCTGACCGCCCGCCTCTGTTGCAGTTGTTAGGCTGTGGGTTAACACCCACAGCTCTAACGACCGCTCAGGTGATGGTCGCGATGGTCAGAGACCATTGCGACCATCGGGGCTTACGACGAGACCCTAGGATAGGGTCTTCCTTGTCGTAAGCCCCGGAGAGCTTCTGGCTCTGTCTGAGCCGGAAGCTCTCCACTGACATCACTAGTGATGTCAGTGGGGCCTCCCCCAAATGGCAGGCGTTCCCATGGGAACGCCCCCATTTGGGCTGCCACCCCCCCGACCCGCCTTCTAAACGGGGCGAGCTGTCAATCAACATCGACAGCTCGCCCCCTTTGGATCGAGACCCGCTACGACCAGCGCTGTCGGTCGTAGCGGGTCTCACGCATGCGCATGACTGCACCGGCGCCATCGTGCGCATGCTCTGTGGGGGCCATCGACCCGGTCCGAGCGCATCAGCGCTAACGACCGGGTCTGAATGACCCCCATAGTGTAGATGAGGCAGTTGGGGGGGGCAGTCAGCAGTAGTAATGAGCATGAGATACAGGAACAGTACAGTTCAAATATCAAAATCAGATCAATGGAAGAACAGTACTTGAAGATGTAAAGGCACAACTACAATAGTATATTATAAACAAAAGGAGTTTAGAGCTGTTAAAGTTGCAGGACTTTACACTAATTCTAAAGTATGATTTAAACAAAAAGGTATAGGTGTGAAACAATAGTAGATACTACAGTGGTATAGAGATAAATTGACAGTGGTACTGGAATGATTTAAACAGTGTAGAGTAGAAAAACAAACATACAAGAATTAAATGTGCAGCAAACAGGTAGTTGCTTGCACTGCTAAAGCAGGGTGTTGGCAAAAGGTGTGTCCAGTTTATAATGAAAGCTGGTGGCTTAGGTGTATTCACATGGTGGTCATGTAGGTGAGAAAAATGTGTGTAATTTACTGCACAATATATGTGTTTGCAAATAATACTTTGGTCTGTCATGCATTCCGCAGCACTTCACACTTAATATTTTGCTATAGCACATGAAAATAAGTATAGTGGACATCCACTAATGCCCAAGTCACCTGGTAGATGATCTTGCAGACTCTGCCAATCCCAACACCAAATAGACAGGAGAGTGTGCAGTACTCTCCGGGGGTAGCATACCACCAGAGTGCAATGGCTAATCTCCTGATTGGGGTGATGGGCTTTCGGTAGTTGGTGGTCTGCATCATCAGTGCTGGTGCCAGTAAATCCAATATATAATAAAAGGTGGCACAGGACATCCGAAAGTGGGCCATCCACTGCTCCACTTGGAAAGCTTCTACAGTCAGCATGAAAGCTTCTCCGTGGCGGCAGTCTCTGACCCACATTCTTCCATTTCTCATTGTGGTCAATCTCATCATGGTGGTGATGTTGGCTGATATCAGTGCTCTCCTCCTCCGCAAATATTGGCGTCGAGATCTGGCCCTCTCAGTCAAGAATTCCGCTCTCCTCCTCAAACCCTGCACAAGGTGGCACAGCATAAGAAGCTTCATCCAATTCTCTGTAGCTGAAATCAGAAGAAAGCTGAAAACAGTGAGGACATCGGAAATACCCACATGTGCTCCGTCTGCCATCATTGCTGGAATGCTGTAAGCAGTCCTCACCCCTCTCTTTTGTTGCCTTTTGTGACCTCATCTTTGTCAGCCCTTAAAAAAGACCATTTTTAATGACATCTATAGGGAAAAGCAGGGATTACCCGGGTTCAGTGTAAACAGGGCAAACTCGGGAATAACCCGGGTCGAGTTGCAGTGTAAAACGGGGTCTGAAGCAGAGTTCGACCCGGGATTGACCAGTGTTCAAATTCCCGGGTTTTACCCGGGATTTTAGTGTAAAAGGTGTATTAGTTAACAGATATAAGAATTATAATATTTAGCTCCAAATATCTATACATGGTATAAAATAAAGTCCCTGGTGAGCATCTGGCTGTTTGTCCGGGCTAATCTTGAGAACCACTGGATGAATTTTGATGCAGTTTTCACTATTCTATAAAGCATTTGTCGAGGAAGGTTTAGGTGTAACATTAATGTATGACAAAAGGGAGCCGAGCAGTGACGATTATAGTGAAGCAAGTCAATAAAAAAAAAAAAAGACGTGTGAGCGCTTTTTTGGCTTACGCTGCCTAAACCGTTAGAGATATATCACAACGATGGACTTTATTTTATACCATGTAAAGATTGATACGTATTATCCGGTTTCTCCAGAAAAATTGATGTAAGCCGCAGGGACAGACACTTAACGTGTCTGGAGTTAACCTGACTGGAGATTGTTTTTCTCATGGACAACTTTACATGGCCATTTTCCATGTCACGTCAAAACTAAGGACCTGATTCAGACACGCTCACAAGTTGCGGCCGCTCGCTGGCAAAAAGGGGCTAGAAATTTAAATGAAGTGCTCGCAGTGCGTCGCGTAAGGACGCCCACTATGTTTTAGCGAGCTACGGCAAAGTGCGTTCACAAGTGTATAAAGAAGCCCTCTTGCCACTCGCAACACACATCATCTCTGGGAAATATAGGATTCATCGGGACCATCGAGAGCCATCGAAGCCGCTCGCAGCCCTTGAGGTTGCCTTAACCCGCCGCAAGCACAGCGATCAGTGCGGCCCGAAATACATGCAGGTGACGTGACCAATGACGCTACTTTGCTAATTATGCACGCCCTTTAAACAGCGTTTTGGCGGCCTGACATGCCTGCGTCCGCAACACCACTCCCCCGTTTACAAGCACCTGCCCCAGTTACCGCCCACAAACCTGCCCTAGTTACCACCCACAAATGGCACTATCTGTCACTCAAAGTAGCGACCAGACAGTGGCTTACGAGCAACCAAAAACAGATCGCAAAGACTGGCTTGCGCACGCGCACTGCGAATTATACGCATGCGCGGATGGGGGAAAATCGCCCAGATCGAGCAATCGCGCCTTAACAAGCGGGTCTGAATCAGGTCCTAAATCTTTTCCTGTTGACGTCAGGAGAAAAACAACTAATGTCAGGCCAGGACACTGAAAGACGGGGGTGTGCTGCAGGCCAGACCCCCGAGACTCATGTCATGCACCCGTGAGGCCACACCCCTTGTGTGGGTGCGCACCATATGCTGAGGGATTCGCACGGACTGCTCAGCAGCGCCAGTCCATCTCTGGTATACTGTATGCAAAAATCGAAAGGGAAAATTGCTAAAAGTTAGATATGGAGTAAGAATGCAAAATAAACACTATATTTTAATTATATACTCTATAGGGGATTACACAAATGAACAATTACTGTATTCAGAATCTCAATCACCTTCACTAAATTGTCTCTAGATTAGATTTATTGCTCCCAGTTCTGAGAATTTGCGTGGCATCCAAGGTTTTTTGATTCATACGAAACACCAAGTAGAAATAGTGATATACAGGGCTGGTATTTACTTTGCACACAGAATAATTATATTATAATTGCATCACCATATAATTGTTTCACCAGTAGCATGCAATGTAATCTTCGGAGAAGGAACAGATTTATTTAACTTGGATTACAAAGGTAACAGGATGTTTACTATTCATAATTATTTCATATTTGCAGCTGTCTCTCTATTAGGATGCATAACTGACATTTTACATAAGAGAAAGCTACAAGTAAGCAGCAGATTTAGACATCCCAAACGGGCCTTCTTCGCAGGTGCAACCAGCCTATATTTTTAGGGGTTTTGTTACAAAAACTCAAGAAGGTTTCTAAATAATTACTGTTGGGGTGATGTATCAAACCTTAGATAGAGATAAAGCGGAGAGAGATTATGTACCAACCAATCACCATCTGTCAATTTTCAAACTCAGGCTGTAAAATGGCAGTTAGGAGCTAATTTGTTGGTACTTCATCTCTCTCCAAGGTTTGATACATCGCACCACACAGTGGCCCTCATTCAGAGGCGCTTGCAAAATGCGAGCGGTCGCTCTGAATGTGGGCGGCCACTTCTCTTTTGAAGTGCGGCCTCCAGGTCGCTTGCTAAGCTGTGGGCTTGCGATGAGACCCTATGGTTGGGTCTCGGCAAACGCAAGCCCCAGGGAGCTTCCTGGTCTGATCGAGCAGGAAGCTCCCCACTGACATCACTGCTGATGACAGTGCTGCTGCCCACAAAACGGCATGCGTTCCTTAAGGAACGCCTCAGTTTGTGAAACCACCCCCGCCACGCCTACAAAACGGGGCGAGCTGTCGATCACCATCGACAGTCGTCCCTTTTTGTAGTGAGCTCTGGAGCTAGAGAATTTCTCTCTCGCTCCGGGGCTTGTGCACGCGCAGTGACCGAAAACATCGACCCGCTTGTGAGCACTCAGCGCTTGCGAGCGGGTCTGAATGAGATCCAGTGTCTTTAAAATTAACAATGAAAAATAAAATGGGGAAAAAAAAAAAAGTTAAATAGGTGCACCTGTACAACTACAGATATATTCATAATATATAACAAGTGCATTTGCAACATTCCAGTAAATGCCAAAATTATAATTTTTTAACAGATATAAGATTAACAAATGTTTTAATGCACACTACTCATATACAATTATTTAGTAATGTTTTTGCATGGATAAAAACTGTGGCACTTTTGTTGCCACCTTGGAATTGGAATGAGTAGGCACACACTACAATCAAACATTGGGCAATTCTATCAATAAGTTATCTTTATAACTACTGTATGCAGGTGCAGAGTGTTCTGAAATGCACTTTTCTAAGTGTACAAATATCAGTAGAATAAAACTGTAAAATGTTCACATATTGTAAAGCCGCGTATCTACTTGGCGATTAAAATGAGTGATTGAACGATAAGGATATAGGACCTCATTCAGAGCCGGTCGCAAGCGCTAAGCGCTCGCAACCGGCTCAGTGGTTAGGCCCTGCGCACGCGCAGCGGCCGCACTGCACGTGCAGAAGCCCCGGAGCGAGAGAGAAACTCTCTCGCTCTGGAGGTCACTACAAAAGGGCCGGCTGTCGATGTTGATCGACAGCTCGGCCCATTTTGTAGGCGGGGCGGGAGGGTGGTTTCACAAACGGAGGCGTTCCTGACGGAACGCTTGCCGTTTTGTGGACGGCCGCACTGACATCAGCAGTGATGTCAGTGGGGAGTTTCCTGCTCGATCAGAGCAGGAAGCTCCCTGGGGCTTGCGGTTGAGGAGACCCAACCTTAGGGTCTCGTCGCAAGCCCCGATGGTCGCGATGGTCTTGACCATCGCGACCATCACCCTGGTCAGTCGCTAAGCTGTGAGTAGTAACCCACAGCTTAGCTAGCGACCAGCAGGCCGCACTTAAAAAAAGAAGCGGCCGCCCTCATTCAGAACGAGCGGTCGCTTCTTGCGACCGCCTCTGAATGAGGGCCATAGTTATCTTTCAATTGCTCATTAATCGGGCATGAATCGGGCATGAAACTGTCGAAAACAACCAGCGATGCGCGTTCCCGCTGGTCATTTTCGACATTAATCATCGCCTGAACGTGCTGGTCTATCTGCCAATAACGACAGATTGACCATGTGGAGGGTGCCTACACTGAACAACATATCGTTCAGTGTAGGCACTGCAGGAGAAGAGGAACGACTGTACGATTACAATGTTGTAATCGTACTGTCGTTCCACCATCTGCTAGTGGATATGCAGCTTAAGACAGTACAGTAAAAGACATGTTAAAAGCTATATAAAATAAACAAATTAATTGATGTTTCATCCTACACTTAGGGGTATATTTACTAAAGTGCGGGATTATAGAAGTGGAGATGTTGCCCATAGCAACCAATCAGATTCTACTTATTAATCTAGCACCTTCAAGAAGATTATAGCTAGAATCTGATGCTATGGGCAACATCTCCACTTCTATAAACCCGCACTTTAGTAAATATGCCCCTTTGTTTCTATACGCCATATGGTACAAGAAGCCTGACGAAACTGAAATTCTCTGAAAGTAGTGAACCATATTTTAATTTAAATATTGTATCCTATTCACACCACAGATGCAATGAAAAACCACTCACAGTGTACTAGAGATGCTGGCTGTAACTTTAACTGCACAGGAATTGGTTTTACACAATTGCAAAGTCACAGAACTCAGGGCCTGATTCAGACCCGTTTACTAGATGCAATCGCTCGCTTCCAGCGTATGCAAATCTGGCACACACCCAGCAAGGCAGGCGATCGCAAGGCAAGACATAAGCACGCCCACTATGTCTTGGCGTGCGATCATTTAGTGAATGTAGATGGTCACCAGCCATGCTTTAGATGCCCACTTGCGTATGCCATCTCCTGGAAGTGCCTGAGAACATTGGTACATCGAGCACCATCGGATGCGATCACAGCGCTTGAGGTTGACTATACCCTGCCGCAAGCACTGCGAGTGATTCAGTGTGAATTTCCTCCAAGTGACGTGTACTATGATGCTGCCTTTTAATTATGCACGCCTCTGAAACGGCGTTGAAGCACTCAGGCACGCCTGTGTTCGCACCTCCACTCCCCCGTTTCTAGTGGTCTGCCCCTGTTACCACCCACAAATGGCCTCTCCTGTCTCTCATTCAGATGGGATGTCTATGCTGGGCGAGCGAGCCCTTCCAGACCTCTCGCAGTGGTTCACACATGCGCATTGTGATGCATACGCATGCGCAGATTGCAAATATCGGCCAGCTACGAGCGTTTGCTTCCTAGCGAACGGGTCTGAATCAATTCCTCAGTGTGAGGAAAAGCTGCTTGCATTTTAGACATCAAATTCATCAGTGCAAGTGAGTAATGTAGTTTTGTCATCCCGGTTGTTTTATTTATGTGAATAAGATGTACATTTTTAAGCAAGAAAGATACTTGTCATGGCCGAGTAATCCGGGACCTGGAGAGCTGAGAGGGGCTGTTTGGCACTACTGAAGCCACAGTGTGAAAGGACAAATCTGTATAATAAAACCATACACTGATACTATAAGAGACCAAAATGAACAATAACATCACCCAGAAAATATAAACAACATTAATCACAGATCATTCACATGAAGATAACACACAGACATACTGTAGTTTGCAGAGGTTGGGTACAGGATGCCAGCGATCAGGATCCCGGCTGTCAGAATCCCAATGCTGGCATCCCGACAGGGTTAGGATACCAACACCTGGAGCTAAGTATCCTAACCCTATTCCTACACCTAAACCCAACCCTCACTCCTCGCCACCTAAACCTAACCCTCCCCCCTCCAGCCTAACCCATAACCCTATCCCCAATACTTACCATCAGGATACCGGCAGTTGGAATGCAGGTGCCAGGATTCTGACTTGTATTAGATCTTTGACCTCCAAATTGTATTTGTTCTGTGTAAACAGTTAATGAGCTTAGGGCAAGCCTTCGATAATTCGCTGAAGACACTAAGGGGTAAATTTACTAACTCCGTGTTGGTCCGAATTTGCAGTCACAGGTGTATATTGTCATTTTTTCAAACTCGTGATTTACTATGGCAAAAATGGGCGTATTTTCTATATTTCAGAGGTGAAACCCAAGTTAGAGAGCACCCATAAACACAAATAGCAAAGAATATGCCATCATCTAAACACGGCAGAACTTTCCACATACAGGAATACAACATGGGAATTTGCGCAGAATCATGATTATAATCATGGGTGTAATTTAAGCTAACTCGGTTAAAAAAATAGAAGTTTTAAATAGACCCCCTCTGGAGCAGTGTGTACAGAAACATACTGTACACAGATGAGTGTGATATGTGTAGGTTTCTGCCTCTAATGAATAACAAAAGTGTAAAATTAAGAAAATAAAATGGCATGGAGTTCCTCCTAAAAGCTTAACCAGCTCCAGGAGCCAGTCCAGGTTCTAAAAAGCTGGTCATGGTTTTAAATATATGGGGAAAAAATGGCGTGGGGTTCCCCATATTTTTAAAACCATCCCCGGGTTCCAACTAGCCAGAGTGTAATGCCACAGCCAGGGTCCCCTGGCCAAAGGATTAACACCCCAAACTAGTCAGCCTGGGGCTCTTTCTTGCACTCCGGCTGGTGGGTACAGGGGTAATAGTCATAATAATAGACAGGCAGATGTGTCATGCTACATCTTTGCTCATAGCGTGGAATTCTGGCTTCCCTGCCATGGCATGTCAATACACAACGTATTACATGTTTTATGGCAGATATGCACATTATGGCATGGCATACTGTATGCTATGAAAGCATATATGCAGTACACAGTTTAACTGCTGGGTAGCGAAGGCTCCACGGATGAAAACTACAATATTGAATATAATACTGTAGCAGTGGATGGTGATCTGTGAGAGGCTGGCCAATTGCATTCAGGCAGTGTAAACAGTCACTCCTCAGGTGCTTGAAATAATCACTTTGTGTCAAGAGTAGAGTTCCTTAAGAATATTGGACTTTTTTAATGCTGGGTGTGCGTCTTCTGGCCATCACAGATACGTATTTCTATAAATGACAGAGCTCACACACCAAATGATCTATTCTTTAATCCTGTATTGAAGATTAAAAATGAAATAAAATAGAAAAATAGTAATGTGCAGAATGACATTGTCCTTTCCTGGGCCTCCCGCTCCGTAATTTGCTCACCTTACCCACTCGCCCACACACGCCAGCCATATCAGCAGTCACACCTGTTGTGTACAGTATGTGATGTTCAGTGTGAAAATTTACACCAGGTAAAGTGTACACTACAAGATCTATAGCAGTTTAATGTAAAATACAGCTGGGTGGCATACAGTAGCATAGAAATTACAGATGGTGGGAAGTTGGGAGCAATGTATTGAATTCAGCAGAGTTCCTTAAGAATATTGAAATTAAATTGATCTGTCTTTATTTAATGCTGGGTGTGCATCTTCTGGCCAACGCAGATATTTTTTTTTTTTTATAAATTACAGAACTTACACACCTAATGATTTATTCTTTATTTAATCCTGTATTGGAGTTTAAAAAAAAATGAAAATAGAAAAATACTGATGTAAAAAATTACATTGTCCCTTTCAGAACTTCAAATCCGAGGCGCCTACTCTGTAAGGTGCTCACCTCACTCACTCGCCCACACACACCAGTTGTATCAGCAGTCACACCTGTTGTGTACAATGTCTATACAACACAATGTCTATAGCGGTTTAGCATAAAATGCAGCTGGGTGGCATACAGTAGCATAAAATGACAAATGGTGGAAAGCTGGGAGCAATTTATTGGAGTTCAGCTGAGTTCCTTAAGAATACTGTACTTAAATTGCTCTGTCTTCTTTTAATACTAGGTGTGCGTCTTTTGGCCAACACTGATAAAGCTTTATTTAATCCTGCATTCATGACAAAAAACGGCAATCAGTAGATGGCGCTACAAAAGCTTTGTTGGCTATTTGGCTCATTGTGCAGTTTAGTAAAATTCATGATTAGCAACGCAAACCACGGTCAGTGAAGAAATGTATGCGTTTCTACATACAGCTCTTCCCCGGCAAATTACGGAGACCTCGTGGGTTCAGTCACTTGCCAGGCCACCAGCCAATCAGAGGCCGCTCAAGAGTAAGTGGCTGCTGATTGACAAAGTACTATGTGGTACAGTATGTGTGTCCTGTCATTTTTTTTTTTTACAATGGGGGTACCGGTTCTGGCTGCCTGCTGGCACTTGTAGTTCCACAAGTGCCAAAGGCCAGGCACACTGGTACTTGTAGTCCCACTGTAAAAAACAATAGTATACATCTATTATGACTATTACCCCTGCACCCACCATCCAGGGGTGCCATGAAGAGCCCCGGGCTTCAGCCCAGGCCTGGGGTGCTCAGGAGGAGGGACCCCTTTATTGTAGGGGTCCCCACCTCCCGAGGGATCCCTGGCCTGGGCTGACTAGGGGTGTTAATGCTTTGGCCAGGGACCTGGTGAAAGGGTTCCCTGGCTGTGGCATTACACTCCAGCTAGTTTGAGCCTGATGCAGGTTTTAAAAATATGGGGTCCGCCACAAAATTTTTTTACCAGTATTTTTAAAACCAGGACCGGCTCACAGAGCACAGTGCTGATTCATAAAATACGGGGACCCCTACACATTTTGTCCCCCGTATATTTAGAACCAGGAGTGGCTTTAGGAGAGGAAACCTCACGTCGTTTTTTTTATCTAAATTTAACTATTTATTTACACACAAACAACCTGCACGTATCTCACTGATATGTGCAGGCTGCTTTTTCAGGAGAGTTGGTCTAGGGCCGCAGTCACCAACCCCTCGCTCGTGAGCCATTGGTAGCTCATGGCCGCAAGCATGGTAGCTCGCCTCACAGCGGTAGCATGGCACATGCTCTACTTATGGCAGTGGGCTGACAGCATGCAAGCCGCACATAGGGCAGTGATCAGCATCTCACCAACAAATCACAGCCTGCAGCTTCTCCTCGTCCAATCATCACGCAAGCCCTGCCGACCACCCCCCCACTGGCACTGCCTCCTACATCCCAGCAGTCACTAGGATATTATCACGGGCTGCCGCTGGTGATTGGGGCCCGCCACCTCTCTCCAGTGAGCCAGCTCTGTGAGCCTATTTGTGACTCGCGGTTGCATGTAACCGGCCCTGCAGTGTCTGGTCACGCAGGGCCGGCTCGAGAGCAGTTCCAGTGCGGCTGCCACTGGGCACTAGACTTATGCTGACTCCCATGCGCTGGCAAAAGCACAGGGATCCGGTGCCGGTCAACAGCCCACTCTTTCTCCAGTCTTCCCCGCAGCTTGAAGTTCCACTGTCTGGCAGGTGACATTTGTGCCCCTCCTCCCATCATGTGCTGACTTCTGGGCCACAGACTTTCCTCCATGATGCAGGTGGCCAGGGAGGTGGACACTGCCCAGTACAGAAGGGAGCTGGAGGTCTGCATCCAAATCAGTATCTGCTGTCCTGACCCCCTTCCCTACCCCCAGCACTGCCACCAGTATTTCCTGCCCCATAGCTATGTATCCTTACCCCTTTCCCTACCCCCAGCATTGCCTGCCGCTAACCCCCTCCGTGCCCCCAGTACTGCCCCAGCTGATATCTACCCTTACCCCTTCCCTACCCCCAGTACTATCTGCAATTAACCCCCTCCTTGCCCGCCAGCATTCTCCTGACTGCTGTCTCCACTTACCCCCATCCTGCCCCCAGCTCTACCCCAACTTCTCCGTGCTTTTAACCCCCCCAACTGCCGCTTGCCCTTAAACCCTTCTACTCCAAATGCTACCTACTCCCAGCACTGCCCAAGCTGCCACCTGACCCCAGTACTGTCCCAGCTGCTGCCTGCCCTCATCCCCCATAATATTAGATGGGACCCAGAAACCATGGAGTAGGATCCCAATTTTGTAAAGTGAGGGGTGCCTGGGATCCAGAATTGTATTTGCTCAGCACAATCACTGATAAGGCATGTGTTATACGCGGTACGAGTGAATGGCAGACACTGCTAGCAGGGTATACAGTCCTGAAACCGGCTGCCTTAATACCGACAGCCGGCTTCCCGACTGTCATATCCCGGCGAGGGTGAAATGCCGGGCATCTATGGCCCTCATTCAGACCCACTCGCAAGCGGGCGCACGTACGTTAGGCGTACGTACAAAATTATTTAAATTCAATGGCTCGCTCGTATTTTCTTTCGCATCTAAAATTCCTCCCTAAACTCAGGCGACCCCTCCTCTAACTAACGAGCGTGCGAAATAGCGAGCGTACATCCCCGAAATGGCTTGAAGGGAACGCACGCACAAGTGAAACCGGAAGTGGCCTTGTCAGATGTCGATTACCTGCTCCTTTATTCTGCCTACCTCCCTCAATCGTATCATGCCAATCAATGTATCAATTAGCTTAATTGTTTTTTTTTTTTCAACACAATGCAAGAAACTTTACTCTTGTCCGTGTTTGTGTTTACCCGCAGAATACGTACGGATGGAACATTCGCTTTTATTGTTCAAAAAACATGTGAACCACAATTAAACAATTGTTCTATTGCTGTGGATCCTCGCATATTTTCCGGGGTTCATTTCTTTATTTAAATTTGCAAACGCATGTCACTGCATCAAGCCTATCATAACTCTCCAGAGATTTCTGGCCCTGTTGAACACATGACTCATACACTAACCAATAAAATTGCTCCTGTTAATTTCCAAAATACATTAGCCAATCAGAAATTTTTTGCACACTTTATCAAAAATGTTTTGTATGAAAAACTCCATTGCCATCATGAGAGCCTCCGCATTCACCAGGCGCGAGCTGCTGGTGCTTACGGAGGTGATGGATCGCCGTATCACCAGCCAGCCTCCACCCATCACCAACCGGCAGAAGCGCTCCGCGTATGCGGAGGCACGGTCCCGCCTGCAGTCCTTAGGTTCACGCCGCAATATCGGGCAGCTGGAGCGCAGGTGGTCAGACCTGCAACGGCGAACGCCCCGCTTGCTGGCATGCTTTCGCATGCAGATACTGGAAAGTAAGTGTTATGTATTGTGGTTTTTGTGTTTGTGGGGCAAACTGCGTGTGCTTGTTTTCCTGTCTGTCCTATTTATTATTTGTCCTCATATCTGCGTGTGCATGTTTTCCTGTCTGTCCTATTTATTATTTGTCCTCATATCTGCGTGTGCATGTTTTCCTGTCTGTCCTATTTATTATTTGTCCTCATATCTGCGTGTGCATGTTTTCCTGTCTGTCCTATTTATTATTTGTCCTCATATCTGCGTGTGCATGTTTTCCTGTCTGTCCTATTTATTATTTGTCCTCATATCTGCGTGTGCATGTTTTCCTGTCTGTCCTATTTATTATTTGTCCTCATATCTGCGTGTGCATGTTTTCCTGTCTGTCCTATTTATTATTTGTCCTCATATCTGCGTGTGCATGTTTTCCCTCTATTTCTGTTTTTTTCATTCTACTCCTATTTGCATGTTTTTTGTTGGTGGTTTTTTTTTTTTTATTTGGGCCCCGGATTTGGCCAGAAACTAACCTCAATTTGTTTGACATATTTTAGGTGGACAGCCAAGACTACGCCGTCACCGTCCGGCCAGACGGCGTTCCCGGCCACTATCCCCAACCCCCAGCCAACACTCCACCCCAAATATTTCCCCTATACCCCACTCCTCCCCAGCCATCCCAGACCCTCTCCCGGAACTGTCGGGCCTCATTCCCCTCCGTCCCACTTCCCCCTCTCCTCCACCCACCCCTCTTACAATTACCCCCTCCCCGGAGTCCGTCATTACCCCTCCCCGTTCTTTGGGGAATGAAGGCTCCTCCGAGGAAGAACATGGAGGGACTTCCGGAGCTCCCGTTTTGGCTCCCGGTATGTTTTTCTTTCGCATTTTTTTTAAGCACAAACTGTTTGTATGTAATCATGTGTCGTGCCTTTATTCGTGATTTTTGGGTTTACTTTTGGTGATTTAGCAGTTTGCCTTTACCTCTTCCTGCTGGTTTCAACATACACATATCACACCTGTGGGAATTTGTACATAGGCCTGGTATTTTTGGCAGCACCCCCTTTTTGTTTTGGTTTCTTTTTTTTAGGTTTAGGAGTGATTTCGTTGTGTTTTTTTTTTGTTAATGTGGCTTCCCTATTGTTTTATTAATCCACACACTTTTCTCACACACAGAGGAACAGAGGCGTCGGCAAGAGGTGGTCGAATGTGTTGGCCAGATGCGCCAACATGTCATTGGCGTTCTTGTGGGCCTTGACCGGCTGTCTGGCATCCTTCGCCAGTAGTTTTTTTTGTTTTTTTTAGTTTTCTAAATAAATTGTTGATTTCGAATATATGTTCTGGCTCATTCTTTTTTTCCCAAAAAAAAAAAAAAAACCCTGACATAAGTTGACTGTTCCTGCAAGGATTTCCCTTTTTTAAATGTTAGATTGTGTTTTGTATTTGTATGTAAATCAGCCACAAGAAACACAGAACAGTAACAATGTCATTTCCCTTTTTGGGTGTAGTGTCAATTAGATATTTCTACATTTTACAGGTTCCTAGTTGGTGTGCAAGCTGCTTAGGCCAATCTTCCAAATCCAAAGGTTTGGACAGGCTTCCTTTTGGTGTGGGTTGGGAACCTGAAAACATATTTCAGTTTACATCAACTGGTGTCAGTACTGGATTACCCCTTAGTCAAATGTAAGGTGTGTTAACCTGGTTACACTTGCTGTTAACGTCCAAAAAAAGGAAGACCATTTCACTCTCCAAACATTTATTCACAACATAAATGAGAAATCAAAGTTGTCACTCCCTCAAAAAAAAACACAGTGATAAACTCAAATACAACACATACAAATAAAATATTTAAATTAAAAAAACAATCAAGAACTGGTTGACGAAGGACCATGCCAACATGATTCCACAAACATGGCGTTGCGATATGGGTTCCAGAATATATGCCCCAAATCACCAGATCCAGGTTTGGTAAGGGTAGCAGGAAGTAGTGAGCGTTGGAGTGCCAAAGATTATGTGAACAAACAGAAGATGGTGAAAAAAATACAAATAAATTAGATGTTCGCAAACAAACACAAACACATTAGGTATAAACACTGTAGTTTTGGTCAAACTTACCTAAAAAATCTGGCCACCACATCATCGTGTATGGCCCCCCCACATACTGACCTCCGACCAACCTCGGGGGGGCCATCCTCAGGTAAGGCATCCTCTGGCTGCATTGGGACACCACTCCTTATGGCGATGTTGTGAAATATCCCACACAGGACCACAATTTTCGACACCATATCCGGCAAATACATGAGCTCGCCACCAGAGCGGTGGAGGCATCTGAATCGGCCTTTTAAAAGGCTGATACAGCGCTCCACCACTTGCCTGGTGGCTGTAAGTGCGGAATTATACTCACTTTGTGGGCCTGGTGTGGGAGCCAAATAAGGAGTGAGCAGCCAGGACATGCAAGGGTATCCACTGTCTCCTGTGAAAAATAAGAGACAACATCAGGAACACTGTGTATCAAGCTTAACATTGTTATGTACTAAAGGTCTCCACTTACCCAGAAGCCACGCATCACCAGCTTGTAGGTTGGTTAATTTCTGCCATGTCCCTGATTGCCGGATGACAAAGGAGTCATGTGCACTTCCTGGTAATTTAGCATTCAGGGACAGGATCTGGAGGGAGGCATCACATACCACCATTACATTCAGGGAGTGATAGTGTTTCCTGTTTCTAAATATTGCCTCCAGCCGTGCTGGAGGCTGAAGTGGTATGTGAGTACCATCCACAACCCCTATGATGTGTGGGAAGCCAGCTATTTGGTAAAAATTGGCCTTGGCCACACTAAGGGCACCCATATCCAAAGGCATTTGAATAAAATGATGGAGGTGCTTGAAAAGTGCCTCCATCACTGCCCTCAGGATCCGGGAAAAGGAGGATTGGGAGATGCCTGCCACTATTCCCACCATTGTTTGAAACGATCCTGAGGCACAGAAATGTAACACCGCCATAAATTGCGTCAGTGGTGGTATTGCTGTTGGACTGTCAATTTGCCGCTCAAGATCACTTTCTATTAATGAGAGAGTGTCTATGATGATTTTGGGAGGTAGACGGTAGCGTCTTAAAACCTCATCATCGGGCATTCCAAAAAGGGTGACACGTGTTCGAAATATCTGGGGCCTTGCATGCCTACGATGCCTACGCCTGGGATGAGATTGAGGTTGGTCGGCTTCCGGGAGCATGGCCAGAACAATCCGCCCCAGATCAACCTGAAATTCAAAGATTCCAAAGTAAGGCTTTTGACCCACCCCAAAACTATATTAAAACAACTTAGCTTGATGATACCATCCATTGCTGCTTACATGCCGGGGTATTGTCATGATACGTCCAAACTGAAAATAAACACCAAAATTACTTGACACATTTCACTCTGTGCATTTTTGTTTATAAATTTTGTGCTAGACCAAAGTTAAAATATGCCAAACACCCATTTAGCTATACCGCAAAGCGACATTTAACACAGTACATCAAAACGGGTTGAAATGTTGGCTCAAAAAGCGAAAGATAAACCACCAAAAAGTTAGAATGATTATTAAGCTGTTTAAAATGCGCTAATTAGTTCGCTAATACAAGTCACAAGAGTAACTACTAAAAATGCGCTAATTAGTTCGCTAATACAAGTCACAAGAGTAACTACTAAAAATGCGCTAATTAGTTCGCTAATACAAGTCACAAGAGTAACTACTAAAAATGCGCTAATTAGTTCGCTAATACAAGATAAAAAATGGACTTACCAAGAGCAAATATCTAAGATGCAAAATCAAAAGGTCTTTGGGGTCGAAAATAAACAAAATCTAAAATAGAAGAAATTAGGGATCCAAAAATTACAAAATATACGAAACACAATGAAACAACAATTGAACAAAAGTTAGACTTCACAAAACTTACCAAATCAAGAAACGAGGTCCCAAAAATATAAACCAACAAAGATAACGGAAAAAAAAACGCAAATCTAACCAACAAACGAATCTCCAACCGCCAACTCCTTTCTACGCAATCAATAAACTCCAGCCAAGATAACCTCCAACAATCCAAAAACGCCACCTCGACTTGAGACACACCAAGCCATAAATAGTGTTTCGTTTCCCGCACAAATTAAGGAGGGATCATAGAGCCGCACAATCAATGATGCGGCCGCAAAATAAGGACGCATGTATAAATACGTCACGAAAACACATTCAAATTCTGGTGTATTTCTTGTTTGGACCTCAGACATGGCGACAGACCAGGGAAAAAATGCCCAAGAGTCAGGCGGTAAGTCTTTCATGCATTTTCTATCAACGATTAATTTGAAACATAAGATTAGGCAAGTTGTGATTTTGTGAATTCTGTAAATTTACACAAATAGGTGAGGAGGATGACATGGAAGAGGCTGCTGGGCCCAGTATTCCAGCCAAAGCGGCCAAAAAAAAAAGGCAGCCACATTTCACAAGAAAGGAGATGGAGGTTTTGATCCAGAAGTGTGTGGACATCCTGCCACAGGCAGACAGGAATATGAGTCTAAGCCAGAAGTGGAGAATGTGGGAAGAGGTAGCCGTTGCTGTCAATAGAGTGGGTGATTATGTCCGTCTAGCCCGGGATGTCAAACGGCGGTAAGTAAACCCTTGCCCCCCCTAAAAACAAACCCCATTTTAAACCAAAGGATAATGGCTTCCATTTTTCCCCACAGATGGGGCGACTTCAAATATCGCCTAAAGCAAAAACTGGCGGACAGGGCTAGGCATGCAAGGGGGACAGGTGGGGGTCCCACCCCTGTGTCATTGGAGTTGACGGATTTAGAAGAGCTGGCACAGGGGTGTGTGCAGCCTGTGGAGGTGTTTGGCGTGACCAACATGGATACGGACATGCCAGACTTTGCGGCTCCTCATGTTGGCCCAGGTAAGTATTGTGATGTCACCAACTCTGAAATGCTATTGTGCCAATATGTAGATTCTAATGTGACTCTTTTCTCATTTTTCCAACAGAGACACAGGCGGATGAGTCTGCTCCAGAGGGAAGCCTTGGCCGCAGAATTTCTGCAGGGGAGGAACCAGTACATCCGGCTGAGGACCCTGCAGAAGCCAGTCCAGGGCGTGCCCCCTCGCAGGCAGTGGGCCTCCTCACAGAACTCAATTTAAAATCGGATTTCCATACGGAGATTCTGCAGAGGATGGACTCCAGTCTGATACGGGTGGCTGAGGCCCTGGAGCAAAATGCTGCGGCCAACGTGACCATTGGTCAGGCCCTGGCGGAAAATACCAGGGCCAACATCCGCATCGCCGATGCCCTGGAGCAGCTCGTTCGCCAGCACATGGTGGAGCCGACCTCCCTTCCTGCCGGAACATCAGGATCCTCCACCTCTGGCACAACATCAGCCAATCCTCCAAATGTGCCTAGCCCTGTGCCTAGTCCAGAGGCCACAACATCTGCCTCTGGACAGGCCAGCCCGATGGCATCCCGGACCCGTTCTGGCGCCCACCCTCCCCCATCCAAACGGGCGAAAAAACGGTGACAGCAATGGCGACTTTTCCCACACTCCTTCTGTGCTTGGCTCATATTCCTTTCTGGTCAAAACTTCCCTCTCCTTTCTTGTGAAATGTTTTTAATTTATTTTTGTACGTTTATGTTAGCAGTTATTGATTATTTATTTTTGATAAAAAGTATCTTTGCCAGAATAAAAGAAAACAAAATATTATGCCAATTGGTTTGTGTTTAAACAATAAATTTATGATAAAAATCTGACATTGTATTGTGACATTATTGTACAAATGGGTTACATTTAATCCTGGCCCTAAAGGCAAAAAAGGACACAAAAAACCATTTCATTTTTAAAAAAAAAAAGGCCTCTTGAAGGAACGTTTAAAAAATCACATAACGATGCAAATTCCACATTAAAAAAAAAAAGGGGAGCTAATTAAAACATGATGACATTATTGTTACAATAGGCCATAAACAACAAATTGAGGCCAAAAACCCCCCCCAAAAATGTACGCCAATTGATTGTGTAATCCTGACATTAGCAGGTATGATTTCCACCTGCGTACGGTTTTGTGCTATCCCAATAAACTGCTTTCCAAACACATACCAAGCCGGTTTTCAATACAACACTAATTGCTTTTGTGACCACCCGCGATTAATCGCTGCAACATCATGGAGTCCCGGGACGGAGGAGAAGGCCATCGCCAATGTGGTCGAGTAATCCAGACCCTAAACTGTGCGAGCATTTTGAAGGGAAAGAGGATGTTCCAGTGACGTATGTGACGGTCCGAACACATTTGACGTTCGCATCTGCTAATGTATGTACACCCCAAAAACGCCTCGCCACGCCTGCGTTTTTCCATCTCCACCCCCGTCAACACCCAAAAACGCCCTGTTCTGTCAATCACATTTGACATGTCACTTCCTGTACGCTATTTTAGGAACGAGAGAAAAAAAGCTCGCAATCTGCCGTACGCACATGCGCAGTGTAACACCGACGCATGCGCGGTTAGTCAACATCGGAACGCAACGAGCGTACTGTTGGTAACGTGCGGCTCTGAATGAGGGCCTATATCTAGACGCCTGTCATTTCCCATGACCCCGGGAGACAGGCGCCCGGCATCCCAATCGAAGGGATGCCAGGCACCGCGAGCGGACAGCCGCGGGGGGGAGCGTTAGGTTTAGGGCACCCGGGGGGGACTAAGGGTTAGGCACACCCCGGGAGGGTTAGGGTTAGGCTAGGGGGTGGGAGGGTTGGGGTTAGGCACCCCCGGGGGGACTTAGGGTTAGGCACCCCCCCCGGGGGACTTAGGTTTAGGCAGCGGGGAAGGGGGGGTTAGGGTTAGGCACTTAGAGGGGGGATTAGGGTTAGGCACTTGGGGGGGAGGTTAGGGTTAGGAACCCCTAAGGAGGTTTAGGGTTAGGGGGTTAGGTTAGTTTATACTTAGCTACGATCGGGATTTCCAGCACTGTCGGGCTTCCGCTGCCGGGAACTCTGCTTTTGTCGGCCAGGCGTTGCCGGGAATCGAACCGCCGGTGATATTTCATACCAATTCCGCTAGCAGCCTCTCCGCATTAAGAGACACCAGGCACTTGTTTGGAGGGAGCGTGAGACATGGCTTTCCACTGTCCCTCCTGCACAGTTCATCAAGCAGTCCCCTGCGCCCTGCTGACAGCTCTCCGGTATCAGAGGTAGAGTCGGGCACTTTGATAGGGGGTGTGTGTACTGTCCATCCACTATCTCGCCTGCACAAACCATCCAGCAGCCCCCTGTTCACCGCTGACAACTCTCCACATTTTATTTCTGAAAACTAAAATCTGGCTAATAATTACATTTTTCATAGAAAAACAACAATGCATTTATTAATACAGTGATACATCACTGAATTAATAAATGCATTGTTGTTTTTCTATGAAATATTTATTATCCAGATTTTAGTTTTCAAAAATAAAATGTGGCTCTTCAAGACGTTGGGCTAGGGGAACACTGGTAGGAAACATCAGTAGGAACGATTACATACATCATCGGAAAACACGATCCCGTCAAACACGAGAGCTTAGCAAATTTCCGAATTTGATTTAAATTCCTTCCCTGCTGAACAAAAATAGAGCAGCTATGCGGGTGCACTGTGAGCTCCCATGCGTGGCGGTCACCTGCAGTCAATAGCTGAGCGCTCAGCTATTCTATGATTCAGATTTTTGTAAGCTTACTGATGACTATCTTATCTCTAGATACTGTAAAGATACATGGAAGCATAAGTACCACTAATAGGGCCAGATGTACTAAGCTCTGAAAAGTGATAAAGTGGAGAGTGATAAACTAGCAGCCAATCAGCTCCTAACTGTCATGTTACAGGCTGTGTTTGAAAAATTACAGTTAAGAGCTGATTGGTTGGTAGCTTATCACTCTCCATTTTATCACTTTCCAGAGCATAGTAAGTCTGGCCATAATGATAAACAAAGGATTAAAATGAAACAGAAGTATTTATTTATTAAATATTACAATTTTTGCAAACCATTGGTAAGTTGCAATGTAAATTAGTAGATAAAGAACATTTCAAATATGAACTGGGAAATGGCATTTTAGTTCAAACAAGTCCTTGGGGAAGATTCAATAAGCCGCGGGGTTACTGCATTGCTAAACCTCTGGGTTTAAATCCTGGAGCTATTGAATTATTAGCCAATTTACCTGCGCGGTAAGAATGTGGGTAACGTGCATTAACCCATAGATTGCAGGTTAAGTGCCTGGAATCTATGTGTTACCCTGCACAGTAAACCCCAGAGGGTGCACTTAATACGTAGCAGCATTAATTGAATAGCTCTGGGCACAGCTTAATTTGTGCTGTAAGCCCCACCACTAATTGAATCTGCCCATTGTCTAGGTAAATAAGAACTGAAACTTCACTTTGCAAATGGAGGTTGTAGATACAACCAATGATGGATCCAATTTAGTTTCATCTCATCGCCGTGGAGAAATATGTATAAAGGAAATCAAAATATAGTGTAATACTATATAAATAATGAAACACCCAGCGTGGAAGGTTGAATAGGAAGATGGTAGATTGTCCAAAGGAAGGTATGAAACCATTGCACGAAATCACACCTTGGTGTACATCAAACACCCATCAGAAAACATGCTTGCACAAAGTAGCCATTAAATGGACACAAAGCAGGTTCTTAAGATAAATGGGCATTACTCCTGTCGGTTTCTACCAAATCTCTTCATCAATCGGATGTATATAGATAAAAAACACTCACATAACGTAATAAAGTAAAAACATATACATATGACATATCAGCAGCCCACATAAAAGAATAAAATGACAAACAATGAGGGTGGCTTCCTGCCAAATCGAAGACAGAATTCAGCACTTTACAATATCCAAATATCCAGGATGCAGATGGAATCTATGTAGGATGTCCGAAAAGATAAAGGATCTGCAAATTAAATTGGCTCAGATGATGGTTTCAAAGTCAGTGTGTAGATAAACAAATCAGGAATAAATATTCTTAAACTGTAAAGATCTAACCCGGATGTCACAATGCTATTGGGACTATGAACAATAAAGTTCATTGAGACTTCGTAAGATCATGCAGTCACACGTACAAACAACTTTATTGACCATGAGACAAATCAAGACTATGTTGCTGTGATAACATAAATCAAGATAATGGGATAGGGGTGTGACTGAATAAAATCAATTAAACAACTGCACCATCATCCATCTATGTATAATACAGCAACATGTACTAGTATAAGATTAAAGTCATATTTATATAGCCTTTCTAAAATAATATACAGTAGTGTGATATTGTCCAATCATTTATACTGTATACACAGCTTAATATACATCATTGATAAAAGAGGCTGATTTCTAAAGTACACTTATATTAAGTATAAAGATTGCAACAAAAAAAATATAATAGAAAATCAGTAATTAGCATAACCTATAACAGAAAAACGTATAAAAATGACATTAAAAAATGTACATAAATAAATAAAAAAATAAATACATTATAGACTAAAATAATAGCATATATCCCCATGTTGTGAATACCAAATCTATAAATACACCAAGACAAAATCAGAAATATAAATACAGTAATGGAACAAAGATTAGTTATCTTCTTTCAATGGTTCCTGTAACTTAAGAACTGGAACTTCTCTATGGTAAGTGATAAAGATTAACAACTAAAGAAGTGGAATAAACTGAAAATGTCCAAGGTAACAAGGCCTGTAATGTAGAAGAAGAGTCAGGTTTTTAAATCTTATTGTCCTTTTCAGCAGGTTCCTGGTTGTTTTTATCGTCCTTTGGAGCACCTGAAAGTCAAGAAAGTATATTATGATACAAACTGCATGCACATTTTAAGAGATACCTACAGGAATATGTGTATTGGGTAAGAAGGGACGGGTGCTGTTGCTAGGTGTCAATCCAATTCCCTAGAAAAAATACAGTTTGCAGGTCAAGGATTTCTTGTTCTTCGGGAGGCTTCACACCTAGCAACAGTTAGTGGTCAGACTACCGAATAACTGGTGGTTGTTCGAAAAAAGCAGACCCTGTCAGGATCACTAGAGGGTGGTATGTACTAAAGGGAAAAGTACGGTAAAACACACAAAAAAATCAGTTTTCGTGTGTTTTACCGCATACCCCATATGTACTAAGCACTTTGTCCCCATGGGCAAAGCCATCTCCAGGTAGAGTTACCCAATAGAAGCCAATGGGCTTCTTTTCAGGATACCTTTCGTGAGAGGGACCCCATGGGATCCCTCCCATCACCCCCCACGGCATTCCAGAGGGACTTCCGGGTATCAAACCCGGAAGTACCTCTGTCCGGAGCCATCGCAAAGGACAGCCCTTATCGGAAGAGCTGTCCTTTGTGATATTCTAGGTACATACCACGTTAATTAACCATGGTATGTACCTGAAGACAGACGAGATGTACCTAGCACATCCCGTTCTAGGTCTCTAATAATATTTTGCTAAGGTACAAGCAGACAACCAGTGTTTTGCATGTATTATTACATGGAGAGGTAATCCTTTTGAAGCTGCTTTAGTAGCTGCTACACCTCTTAATGAGTGGTTTCTATACTTGCTTCCTACTTTGTTGCAATCCAGCCTCTAATGGTAGAAGGTCTTGCTAAACGGTGAGGTTTCCTGCATGTTATGAACAGTTGTTCCTTATCTTGTCTGACTTTGTATAGTAAAGACATATGTAGACAAGCAGGATGCTATGTAAGAATCCCCCTTATCTCTAATGATGTATAGGGGTGGGCAATAAGGGCCCCCCCAGCTGCTGAAGAACTACACATCCCAGCATGCCTTGCCACAGTTTTGCTATTTGACCATGTTAAAAATGTTGCAGGGCATGCTGGGAACTGTAGTTCAGCAACAGCTGGAGGGCCGCTTATTACCCACCCATTTTAGTATAATGTGGTAACCCTCTAGGGTCTGAGTCAACCATGGGTCAGAAATATTGATTAAAGTGAGCCCCACGTCTCTGGCTTCTAAAACCAAGGCCAAATGGAAGGCCAGTTTCTTTGATCGTACCAGAACGACATTGAGCGATGTAATGAACGATGGAACGATCTCTCGTTTCGTCATTCATTACTTGCATCGGCGCCACTTGTGATGTCGTCCTGTTGACCGCATTGCAGTATGGCCAACTGGACGATATCGCATTCGAATGCGGGAGTACCCAGATTTCCCATACATACTGGATGATCCGGCCAATATGTAATTTCCGGCTTAATCGGAATGACCTATCTTGTCAACATAGTCCTAGTGTGTACCCAGTTTATGTAAGTAGTGGAGGTCTTGGATTATAAATATGAAAGATATGCATCAATATGCCATGTTGAGGAATACTTGGGAGTTATAAGCCTGGACAGAAAGATACCTCTCAAAAGACTCAAGTATAATTTATTATAAGAACACAAATATTAGTAGTGAAAAAGCAGTGCCTTATTCTCTAATGAAAAAGCAGCGCCTTATTCTCTAATAGTAGATGATGCAAGCCCAGAGTCGTATTTGTGCACCAGAGAGTCCAGTACTTTGTGGAGGAAAGAAGGGTGGCAGGATCAATTTAAAACGGAATACCAACTATTAAATTCGGATAGCACCGACATGTATCTTGCTTTGGTACGAGGCCTTAAAGATGCATTAATTAAGGCCATGGTGGAAAGTGCTAAGGGCAAATCTGTGAGCAGCCCGGGCAATGTTGCCACCCACATAGGTTAGAGTAGCTGTTCTAGCAGATCTGGGGTCCCCTGAAAATATTATCTGTAGGAATCTAGAGGAATTTTGACCCCTATCCTTAAATAAGATATAATGGGAAACAAACTTGTGAGGGCCATACTGGGTAAACCAGAATTACTTTGGACACACAATCTGTTTTGATCTTGTGGAAGACCTTTAGAAGGAGATTCAGAGGAGAGAAGGCATATGGGAGAGGGAGATCTGACCTCTGAAAGGACATTGCATTCATCCTCCAAGCTCCCTTGGTGCAAACTCTGGACACAAGTAGAGAAGTTTGAGCGGTGAAAGGAGTGGTAAACAGATCCACCCCCGGAGTCCCAATGTTCTTCAGAACTACCTTGTCTAAGGTAAGACTTGTTTGTAGAGAACACCTGCCAATTCGTTTGTATGGCTTGGCACGTAAGAAGCCTTGAGGATTATGTCTCTCTGCATTGCTATGTGCCAAATTTCTAGTGCCTCCTTGCTTAGGAAAATTGAATGTGTCTCCAACGTTTTGGATGATATAGCAGTCAGATTGTCTAAACAGAGAATAATTGAAGAATTGTGAAATTCTGGGGAGGCTATAGTAGTTTCTAGTTTTGCTGCTCTGATTTCTAGTACATTTATATGTAGAAGAGACTCCTCTTTTTACCATACTCCTCTTATCACCTAGTCTTGAGAGAATGCTCCCCAACGCATCTCAGGTTATTGTGATTAGAGGTGGCAGATCTGTGAGGGGCCTATGATGGACACTGTGCTCAACTGGGAGATTTCCCGAACAACTGGTGTGTATAGGTGCATTAAGTCTGTCAGTGTGTAGTGAGCATGGAGACAATGTCTAAAAAGTCTTTGGGACTGTCTGCATAAAGCGGGACTTGGAAATACCTTGGAAAGAGAGTGTTCCCTTCCCAATAATGATAGCTATGTCTCAAAATTTTAAATTTGTTATTAGAAATAATTCTAGAAACTACATTTTCTATTGCTGTGTATTTGTCCTGAGGAACAATCAGCGAGAAAGAAGGGGTTGCAGCCACCAGGATATTGAGACCACAACCTGTGGCTTTGCAAATCAAAGCGATTGCGTACAAAGACGCAGCATCAGACACAGATCCTTGGATAATCGGACTTCTTAGTTGCCCAATGGTCACGCAGAATGGCCGTGTGTACAGAGACTCCAGAACCATGTTATCTGCATACTGAATTGTATGCCCAGGCTGCAACTCGCCCCAAAAATGGTCACAATGTGTCTGCATTTTTGCCGTCGCTCCCCCATTATTTCCCCCCAGTGGTGCCAGACTGTGAATTAACCTGTGTGAAATTTGTTGCTGTGAGCAAATACAGTAATGGACTTTGATGCATGCGGAGACTAATGATTATTGCTCAACTGCATATTCATCACACAGCATACATCTCTGAATCAGGCCCTAAGATAGATTTTTGATAGTTTATTGTGAAACCGAAATCCATCATTAAAGACAGGTTGGGTCTCTGTGAAAGATGTGAATTAAACAATAAGAAAGAAAAAGGTCTGGTTGCTGGGGCACTCTTTGTGAATATTCATAGAACTGCTAAAATTTAGCCTTTAATATATATAAATAAACTAAGGTACCTATATAGAATTGTTAACGCTTACAGGTATAACATATTAGAAATTATGGTTTGTCAGTCGCTCAAGATATGCATGTCTTCTCAGTTCTAAAACAATAATAACCCCTTTAAATAATTGTGCGATCAAGGGGGTGCTACCATGGACATACAGATTCAATAGCCACAAAGGAAAATATACCTTTGACCTTGAAAAAGCTCTATAGCAAAACGCTGCGCCTCTACTACTCATTTACATGTTGTTATAATCATTTTCTGAGCAATTCCATGATAATCTATGTACATACCAGTGGGAATTAGAGTGCTGAACTACACAGTAGTTAGAGACTATATTGCTTGAACAGCATAAGTCTGCTGACTTTCATTACTAAAGATGAATCATTCAATTTGCATATTTCCCAGGAAGCACTTTCATAAATGAATGAGGATTATGTGATTAAATACACCTGAAATAAAGATTTAATATAATTTCACTACCTGAATCACACTTACCAATGTATGGGGATATCTCAAGGAGGAACTAAATGTCATATGAAGTGAATTATATTAGTGACCTTAATTATACTAGCGTTCTCTGAGAGTCACCCCCTCATGGTTAAGTAACAACTGGTTGTACATGAAATCAGAAACCTATGGTTTTATCTGTATTAGAAAATACACTGTCAGCCAATCTTAGGATGATGTTGATCACGGATTAGATGGATGTGCTGATGAGGATATTTATATTGCTTGTTGGTGTGCAACACACTGAATGATGTTAGAACTCAGTGGTGATCCAACTGTAGTCAGCTGTAACCAGGATTTTTGACTGAAGTGATACTATATAGAAATGTGGGGACACTATATATACATATAGATTAATCACTATCAGTGTATACACGGAATTATATGACAGTGTAGAGGTGCCGTTATTTATGTTCCTATTGGAACAATTTATTAATCACTTATTTCTTATCTTTTGACACTACTTACCTGTATTTTAAATAATGTTCGCTGCTTTTCCTGTTGTAATTCAGGTATATATTTTATTTGATATATAACAATAAAAGTTATGTTTTAACAATAATATTTTTGAGTTAGTGCACCAATTTTGGACATTTCATTCCCTCTCTCTCTTTTCCTTTGAGGTATAACATATTAGTCACCTACAGCAAACAAGCTTATATTATGATATGCAAATTATATGTGTTAATTACCACTCATTCACAAATTGTGTGGCAAAATATTCATATAATCTATATTCCACTGAACACTTAATTTTTAATTCGATTGTCAAATTATTTAAGGTTTTATAGCATAATAACACATCACAAGTAAACTTGTCGCACCACAAATTGCTCAACCATGTGCCTCCTAGTCCCAACTAGCCTCCTTTAAACTATAGCACCTGGTATTCCCAAGTGGTCTCCCATCCAGGTACTAACCAGGCCTATTACTGTATAGCTTCCAAGATCGGACAAGATTGGGCAACTCAAGTAATGTATGGCTATAGGTTTAAAATAATAGGGAAATGATATTCGCATTGGCACACGGTCATATAGAAAATAAATGTAGGACTGTGAGGAGTGAATAGTCCATTTTATTAATAAAACAATGTTCAAAAAAAGTAATGCATGAGCATACTTTGTTATACATAAAAATAATCGATTTTGTTTGTGCTTAAACCTATATAGTGCCTGTGTAACAAAACTAAACAGAATAAATGGAAATAAATATCTCAATAATTATATGATAAGGTAGTATTGCCTACCCGTGCATTACATCATCACTTAACTACCCGTGCATTACATCATCACTTAACTACCCGTGCATTACATCATCACTTAATAGTGATCATATCATCATATTATGTTATAGTATAGAATTGTTAGTTTTTACATATCACAAAGTTTCAATATCCTCAGTGCTCATAACAACTTACTAATTCATAAAGTATTAAAAGTTCCATCAAACGGAAATCACTTAGTATTATACCTTCACTCATATAATCATGTAATATATTTGCTATAAATAACAAATCATTCAAAGGAGGAGCAATAAGCACTTCTGTATTAGAGTGCCATAAAGTGTTAAAATGTACAGTTTAACACTTTTACTGTCTATTTATTATATTTGTATTTTCACTTCTCCATCCTATATATGCAGCCGTAGCTGCTCTTACCTATCTTACTTTACACTTCACCTTTCTCATTAGAATGATGCCCTAGGGTGGCTCGGCTGAGCTGGTTTGGGGGTGTCCTGCGCTCTGGATTTGAACCTTAGTATGTTAGGAACTTACCCTATAGAGGTTACCTAGATATGGTGGGTAGGCCCATAACCTTGGCCATGATTATGCTAAAAACCTATTTATTTATTGCAAAATTTCATTGCATAATGAATTTATATATAATTAGTAATTTGGAGTTGTGCACCTGTGATTTGTCTTTTTTGTGTCTCTAGGAGGAATCGGAATGTTACGGGAGTGACAGTGGTGGGAGCCTGTCCCTGTTATTACTGACTGGAGGATTGCTTATTGCAGACTGGAGGATTGGAGAATTAAGTTACCGGAGTATCAACTAACTGTAAGCTGGGTGATTTGCACGCACACCGGTTCAGGACTGTGAGTATAGTGGAGCAATTGCACTCCCACCAGCTCTTTGATCATTTTCTTCCTACCTGCTATAATATTGCAATAACCTTCACATTAGATACTTTCCATTTTGCAAAGCTATTTTCCAAGCACTGACTGAACTTAGTGGATATGATTCCAAGTAATCCTATAATATTCTCCACGTGTTTGCCAGTGATCAGTATTTCATACTTATTTATACTATTACAGTTATTCAATCTATACCGTATATTTGAGTCTTTAATATATGTGCATTCAGAGGAATTTATATTTATCTTATTGTTATGTGATTTTATACTAATTAAATAGTAGATTTTATCCCTTTTTGAGTGTTGTCCTGTGTGATAGGCAAAAACCTATTATTGTCTTTGTATTGTGAGAGGACTGGCAAATACCTCTCTATAGGTGTGCACCCATAATCATCTACCGTATATACATTTAATTAAGTATTTATATACCCCTGCTGGCGAAAGGTTCTATTTGTTGATCATTTCATTAGAGAGCTGGTAGACCGTAGTCAGAGTGTTTTATGTATCAAGTGAGGAAAATATTGCAGATATGTTAACCAAAGGTCTGACGTCACATGTACTTAATATCTTTGTACAAAAATGCATACCAGATTGCATTTGAATTGTTAATACTGTACATCCTGCTGCCACCATTGTATATGTGTGTGCATATAGGTGCAGGTTACCAACCAGCATTAACCCCATATGCTCCTAGCTGTACCTGGAGATACTACATCCTGTACCTGCTGCATACTTGACACCTATTACCCATATAGGATCTGCTATTTGTCACATTTCAAAATAAACCACCAAGGAAACTATACAATCGAGCTACGCTAATAATAATGCTTTGAGGGCCTGTTTCAGACCCGGTCGCAAGTGCTGAGCGCTCGCAACCGGGTCGATGGTGGCCCAGAGCGCATGCGCACGACGGAGCCGGCTCCGTCGTGCGCATGCGCGAGACCCAGATAGCGACAGGCAATCCATCGCTCCAGGTCTCGCACCAAAGGGGGCGTGCTGTCGATGTTGAGTGACAGCACACCCCCTTTGGTGGGCGGGCCGGGGGGGTTGCTGCCCAGATGGAGGCGTTCCCATGGGAACGCCTACCGTCTGGGGCCGGCCCCACTGACATCACAAGTGATGTCAGTGGGAGAGATTTCGGCTCTGTTAGAGCCGAAATCTCTCTGGGGCTTGCGGAAACGAGACCCTACCACAAGGGTCTCATCGCAAGCCCGATGGTCGCGATGGTCTTGACCATCGCGACAATCTTCCTGGCCGCTCGCTATAGCTGTGGGTGGCCACCCACAGCTATGCGAGCGGCCAGGAGGCCGCTCTAAAAAAACAGAAGGCCGGCCCTGATTCAGAGCGAGCGCTCTGTCAGAGCGTCCGGCTCTGAATCAGGGCCTGAGTCAATATGACAGAAGAAAGCATCATGCATATTCATTTAAAACAAATTATTTAATAAACAAAAAAAACTTAATTTTAAGTGAATTCACTTTTTGACTTGCATAATAGCATAACTCATTGGTATACCAGAAGCCAGTAAGGGCCCTGACCTCTGTCATCTTTAATATTGAAAGAGTTCACAAGATAGGTCCGGATTGGGAGGATGGGGTCCAGAGACCTGCAGTAGGCCAGTTATTGCAATTTTCCTCAATTAGACATAAAGGGCCAAATGTAATAGGGTGAGAGTTTAGTAAATGTGAAAGTTTAGGAGTAAACTCTCATACTAATACATTTGTCGAGTTTTATCTTCAAAATGGGAAAACATCTGAATGAGAGTTTAAATCGTGAGAGTTTATTAGTCTGAAAAACATGCGAGTTTTCATGTTCTTAGACTCTATTACATTTGCCGAGTATAAAAAGTGTGAGAGAACTCTCACCCTATTACATTTGGCCCAAATAGGCTGATTCTGAGCTGGAAACAAAGTTGCTGTATTTGCGGATAGTCACAGTAGCTCGATTATTGCTGTGTGCTAATGTCTCTTATGGCTGACTCAAGGATTCGTGCAGCTTCAAGAGGGAAGCCGCTCCACCCACTGTTTCTCTGTCCACAGCCATAACTGTCATCCTTAGTCAGCTCCATGCTAGGTACAAGAGATCCACCAGAAACAGGCTTCACTTCCCCATATGCATGACATGGAATTCTAGATAGAAGTCCAGAATACTTCCATGACACTCCTACAAGTTAGAACCATTCCGAGAATTGTCACCATCCACAGGGCCAGATTAAATGTGGTACCCACTAAGTTATATATAAACCAATATGTACCCACCTATGTTGTTAATGGTTATTTATTTACTTATTTTGGGGGTCTGTGTCCTAAGAGTTAATGTGCATTCATATCTGAGTGTCCCTCATGGAGTCCAGGTGTTTATAGAAAAGGTCATCCCATGTTATGGCAGGTTCACGGGGACCATTCGGGTAACAGGATATAAAAGCCTGAGCCCTCTGGCCATTAAGGCAGTTGAGCAGTGGTTAGAGAGCTTCAGTTTCCCCAGCGACGTGCGGTGAGGTCAATGGCTGGGGAGGCACACATGGAAATGGGTCTGAGTGCTGGGAGCCTCTCTCACCCACTACTCACTGTAATTCTCTTCTCACTACACTAAACTTCAGTGTACATTGATTCTCCTACCTGCATCAATGTGTCTTCGATTGCTGCTGCTGACTGATCTCTAAATAATACAATGCACTTCCTGGTCACACAACACATCGTAGGTGTACATCAGTGCTCAAGGCACGCCCCCATACTCAGAGGCATGCCTCTATTAGCTCTTTTTATGTGCAGTTTACTGCCTGTGGTTTGGCCCCACCCTCAGCTCTGCAAGCAGTATATGGCTATACAGAAGGAAAGTTAAGGTTAGGCTGCGGACAGTGGGTTTTAGGTTTAGGCACCACTGGGGGGAGGGGGGTTTAAGTTATACACTAAGGGGGAAGGGGTAGGTTTAGGCACCAATGGGGGTGGGTTAGGTTTAGGCCTAACCAGGAGGGCTAGGGTTAGGCTGCGGGGGGGTTAGGGTTAGGATGCAGGAAGGGAGGGTTAGGATACTTATGGAGCCCCTGTGATGCCGCTGTCAATCTTTTGACTGCCGGCATCCCAACTGCCAGTCTCCCATATATCACACCTGTTATGAATATCTTCTTTGTATTATTCAAATCATTTTTGTATCAAATCTCAGGAGTATGACAGAGGAGGCTCTGCTTACCCTGACTGCAAGTCCCTGGTTTCCCAGCATGCAGTGCAACTCCTCAAGACGACGTGGGAGTAGAGCTAGCCACCAGCAGCTGAGAGGAGAGCAGAGGTGGCAGCAGCAGTTGGGCCCTAGGGGAGGCACTTGGTCTGTCTGACAGGAGGTACGGGTCAGAGTAGGCACCTAAACTTAAATTCTAAGGCAGTTGAGTGATGGAGCTGAGGCAGTGAGGATCCTGGCCAGTTGATGCGGCACCTCAGTGAGGCTGATCATCATTGGTGCTCAACAAAGGTCAGCAGGAAAACTCCAGCTCAGAGATTGTGGGTGCCTATGAGAAAGAGGTACTGAAAGTGGCCCCTACCAGCTGCTTATAGAGCAGATCCCCCAGCAGGTAGAGCATAGCAGTGAGAGAAGCGAAGTTTGGAAAATACTTGCCGTGAATACTTTTATTCCAGGGTATTTAAGGTAACCTGCGCTACACCCATACAGAGGAGACAGTAAATACCAGTACCAAAAAAGTCAGTTACATCAGTATGGACATCATCTTTAATTGAGGTAGCTAAGGAAGGCAGGCAGCTCAGGCAGTAGGAGCACATACCGTCTTGTCCTGTTCCAGACAGTAAGGTGCACTTTCACAGATTCAAGGTATAATATCCAGTTACAGCAACAGTGCCACAAACAGTTTATAGTGGTACGTGTGGAATAACTCAAGAGGAACAGTTTACATTTTAACTCCCATTTAGGTATCTCTAATACTGCATACAAATGCAGCCCACAGAGTAACAAACAGTGAAGGTTTCATTAACCCATTAAATATAAGGTCTTTTAAAGAACTGTAAATAGTAATCTATATACTATATAATAAGCAAGAAAGCGTGTCTGTCCGTCTGTTTGTCCTTTATTCATGGCCACAGTTTTGGACCTAGCTCCACCAAATTTGGCATGATGGTGTAGTTTGACGAAGATTAGGTTTTTGAATAGGTTTGAACTTCATCAGGGCCACAAACTGTCACACAATCTCTAAAAATGGGGACACTCTTAAATTACACAGGTTCCGGGGTTGGCTTCAGAGGAAATTGTCAGTCAGCTGAGAACTTGTGAGAATGCTACAAAGTATCCTTTCAACCTCAGTCTGAGCAAACTTGATGACTCATGCAAGTTCATATTACATCTGGAGATCCTCTGTGTTGGCATGCAAGGGTGTAACTAGAACTTTGTGGGCCACATAGCAAGATCTTAAAAGGGAGGTAAAAAAAACACATACATTTGCACCCACACAAAGCCCATTCATGTATATCACACAGACCCCATTCAGAGTATGCCACACAGTAGTGCCCCTTGCACTACATAGTAATGCCCCTTACATATTATACCACATTATACCTTTTACAGATTATGCCACATAGTAGTAGCACCCTATATAACACATTATCCCACACAATTGTAGTGTCCCTTACACATTATTCCCCCCCAGCAACTCACCACCCCATGTCCCTCCAGCAGCCTCTTGCCTCCCACTCACCACCCCATGTCCCTCCAGCAGCCATCAGCCAGCCAGCAAGTGTGGATTTGGGACCAGGCCACCAGCTGGCGCGCCGGCAGGCAGCGGACCATGCCGGTGCAACTCGTGGACTGGCAACCAATCAGAAGCCACCACTGCTGATTGGCTGGTTATCTCTTTGTCAAACTAAGTAGCATCAACAAAGCTCAGAATTGCTACAAATACATCTGCCAGCCAATCACTAAGCTTAAGACTGCAACTGTTTTCAAAAATCTTATATGCACCACCAATGCTGCAACACTATTGAAATATTAAGGACACTTGAGGTTTAAGGTTCTTATATTACAGTCTGTTTATGTAGAGGAAAGAGAGATAGAGATATTTTACTGTTTGTTCTTCTGTTAAATATGAAATGTTAAGAGGAGGTGAATCACAATGTGAGTTAAATCCGTTGTGTAAAACTTTTTCTGGAATTCAGCTGCCCATATCTCCAAAGGAAAACATTATTTTAGTATGACATTAGTATAGCTAACTATCCAAGTGGACACCATCACAATCATAAAATAACAGACTTTAAAGTTACTTAGTTCCTGTGATAATGTCATCTAAAATTGCTTTCACAAATTACACGTTCAATTTTCCGCCATCTTTGAAGTCCAATAACAAAAAAGAAGAAGACAGATTTTTTGGGCTACTTTGGCCTCATACTGTCAAAAAAGTACTTATTTGCAAGCCATGTTACAGCGATTTTTGAAATCAGCATCAAAAGCATGTGTACTTTCACAACTTTTGCTCTCATAGATCTGCCACAGCAATTACTTGAACATTGCTGATTGTCACTGACTCTGCGGTGCACAATTTCACCTACCTCCACTACTAGGGCCACAACTCCACTACTATTGAATACTGTGAACTGAAACTGTACCAAAGTTAGTTCTACATATATACCAACCTTCATGCAAAATTTAATCAAAACAGGAGATGGTCAAGTGGGGACGATTTTCAAAATTGGTCCACTTGACATGGAATTACTCCGGGGGCACTGTATAAGGGGCACTACAACAGGGGGCACTGCATAATGTGCACTGCATAATGTGCACTACTACTGGGGGCACTGCATCAAGGACACTGCTACTGGGGGCATTGCATAAGAAGCACTGCTACTAGGGGAATTGCATAAGGGGCACTACTACAGTGGGCATTGAATGAGGGGCACTAATACTAGGGGCATTGCATGAGGGGCACCACTACTGGGGGCATTGCATAAGAAGCACTGCTACTGGGGGAATTGCATAAGGGGCACTACGACAGTGTGCATTGAATGAGGGGCACTAATACTAGGGGCATTGCATGAGGGGCACCACTACTGAGGGAATTGTATAAGGTGCACTACTACTGGGGGCATTAAGGTGCATATGGCATGGAAAGGAATGTTCCCAGAGTGACAAGAAACAGTGGTGTGTCATGTTGACCCTCCCCATTTTTCAGTGGCCATGCCCCTTGTGGCATGTGGCCACACCCCCTTTTTCAGCACACGCACATAGTTGGGGGTGGCTCTGTTTTTCACCTTGCCATGGGCTCCTGCTACCCTAGTTGTGCCACTGGTTCCCAGATAGTGCATCAGAAACTGTTTAACTGCTCCTCACAGTAACTTGCATGTGCATATTATTCATTGCTTGTGCTACTTTAAAATGCATGCTAACCAAAGACTGGTAGTGACTTAAGATGGCACATCAAACTATTAATTGCTCCTCACAGTGACCTACTGTACATGTGCAGATTCTTCATTGCTTGTGCCACTTTAAAATGCAAGCTGGTGCATCATAGAATTGCTTAAATCGCTTCACACAGGAACCTGCTTTTTTTGCATTATCGTCAGTTGTACTGTTTGTTAATTGCATGCTTAATTAGTTTAGTTAGTATCTGTATTGAGACATTAATAAACAAAACAATTTTGCTGTTGTAAAGTCTCTCAAATTCATCCTTCTGTAGCTACAGAGCTGGCACTAACCAATTTGATGCCCGAGGCAAGATTTTTGTTGGTGTCCCCAAGCAGATAATGTCACCACCAAGATTAGTGTTTATACATGGACATGAAAAATAACACATTGTTTAACAATAAAAGATAAGTTATAAACCAAACACATGCTAAAAGCGCAAACTATACAACTAGCCAGACATCCTCCTTTATTACTGCTGCGGCTCAGGGGTGAACGGCGTAAATGAGGCATTATACTGCTGCCTGCTGTGGGTCCCTTTATTGCGGCAGGCCCAGGTCGGTGCAATGTACCAGCTGCAATGCCGCTAGTTCCACCTCTGACCCAGCACCCCTCTCCCTGTCTCACAGCACAGCACCAATCACCCAGCAGCACAGATCACAGTGGCAGCCAACAACACCCATCACCCCTCTCCCACACAGCAATCCCCATCCAGCACCCCTCACCCAGCACAGCACCCCTCATACAGAACCAATCTGCCCTCTCCCTGCACAGCACCCCTCACCCAGCAGCATAGATCACAGGCACACCCAACACCAATCACCCCTCAGCCGGCCAGCACACAGCACCAGCACCCCTCATACAGAACCCATCTGCCCTCTCCAAGCACAGCACCCCTCACCCAGCAGCATAGATCACAGGCACACCCAACACCAATCACCCCTCAGCCGGCCAGCACACAGCACCAGCACCCCTCACAGCAGTCAGCTCATCAACCCTCACTACATGCTGAGCTGTCTTTAATCATAAATAAAGGATAATAATAATAATAATAATAATAATAATAATCAAAACATTTTTATAACACAGTCACTTATACCCCTTTTCCACCTAAATTCCGGGTCTGACCCGGAGTTGGAACAAAGGCCCTCATTCAGAGCCGTACGCTCTGAGCAGAGTGCACGCTCTGAATGAGGGCCGCCCTCCATAATTATGGAGCGTCCTCCTGGACGCTCGTATAGCTGTGGGTCACCACCCACAGCCTATACGAGCGTGCAGTTTGATGGCCGCGATGTTCGTGACCATCGCGACCATCGAAACTGTGAGCCGGAGCCTGCGGTTGAGGTTTTCAACCGCAAGGCCCGGAGTGATTTTGGCTCTATCAGAGCCAAAATCACTCCCACTGACTGGCCGGCTTCTGACGGTAGGCGTTCCCTTGGGAACGCCCCCGTCAGGGAGGCACGCCCCCGGCACGCCCACCAAAGGGGGCGTGCTGTCAATCAACGACAGCACGCCCCCTTTGATCAGACACAACGAGCGAAGGAAAGTCCTTCGCTCGTCGCGTCTGGCGCATGCGCACGACGGAGCTCCTGCCATCGTGCGCATGCGCAGTGCACAACATCGACCCACTTGCGAGCGGACAGCCGCTCGCGAGTGGGTCTGAATCAGGGCCAAAGTTCCTATCCGGATCAGACCCGGAATTTTGCCGGCGCTGACTCGGGACATTCCCGAGTCAGGGCCGCTCACACCAGAGTCGGGTCTGCATCATACATGCCGACTATCTGGCTGCCCCTTCCGGGAGGGAGCAGCCAGATCGGCATTACTGGGGGGCGTGGCCAGCAGACGGGGGCGGGGCCGGCAAGATGAGAAGTTTTTGCGGGCGGGGCGGAGCCACGCGAGCACGTCTTTTTGTCCCCGCCACCGCTACACACTGCCAATATTACAGGTAGTGTAAAGCGGGGGGCGGTGCCAAAATGACGCGAATCACGTCACCACCCCCCTTCGCTGCCGGGAGACTTGCGGTGGGACAGGAGGGGTTGGCGGTGGGACAGGAGGGGTCGACGGCAGCCGGGAGACTTGCCTGCCATCCCGGGAGGTCGGGAACGGCACCCGATTTTCGGGAGGCTCCCGACCAAATCGGGAGGGTAGGCAAGTATGGTCTGCATAAACCTGGCTTTTTGGAGTGAAAGTGGATGCTTGGAGATGATGTCATCTCCAAGCGCCACTGAAGCTGGGCCCAAAAATTGGGCGGCTAGCAGCGCACTCCAGGTCATCGTGACCCAGAGTGCGCTGTTCTCACAGCAGGGTTTCACCCTGCTAGTTACCTGGGTTGGATTGCCGGGTCACTTGACCCAGCGATCCAACCCTCTCCCCTTTTACACCAGGTTTTATCTCCGGTGTAAAAGGGGTATTACTTTGCAGCTCCTGCTGAATCCTCCTCACTGCGCTTTGTGGGGGTGATGCTGGTAGGCTGCAGGGAGTCAGGGCAGGCTCAGCCTGCTAGACTCTGCAAAAGAGGAGATGCTGCAGCTGGGCATGTGCAGTAGCCCTCCTCCAGAGACCAGTGCCCATTTTTCTTGATACCCAGTGCCCACTGCCCACACTGTGCAGAGTCTCTGCTCTAGGATACCTGGACCTGCTTGCTCCCACGGTGGCTGCCCACTGTTGATGACTGTGAGCTTCCTGCTGCAACCCAATTGGAGCTGAGACCTCTGATCGTGGCCGCCTAACCACTAGCAGAGCCCCACCGCCCAGGTGCCATGCCCCTGCAACCTCCGCCTGCGGTTTCACTGCTGCCTGGCCACTGTTTGCTGCTGCCGGGCCTGATCAGAGCTCAACTGACAGCTCTGATCGGGCCCGGCAGCAGCAAACAGTGGACGCTGTGCATCGGCAGTAGCAGCTGCCCCAGTTGGCAGCAGGTGCCATGTGCCTCAGTGCATGCCCCAAACCTCCGCTGACCACTGGCCCTAGGCTGGCTTGGATGCCCCTAGGCATTTGCTTATTTTGCCTATGCCTAGGGACGGCTCTGTGTAGCTAGCCTTCGCAAACTATGGGTGCCTTGTTTTATATCATGTTACGGTAATCTTCCCTCTCCTTTTAACCTGCTAGCTAATTATTTAGTATTAATTTGCAGTATTTGCCGGGAATCTTTGGGGGTTTCTTCCATATTGTTATGATTTGATATGTCAAAATAGCATTTTAGCAAGGAATTTCTGTAAAAGACAGGTCTGGTAAATGTTTGTCTTTGTCATAACATTTTTTTTGAATTTCAGTTAGAGTTATAGTGATGCTGTTTACATTGTATAGTGCTAATGCTGTATCTGAGTTGCATCCGAAATCAAGTTGTTAGTCATTGTGTCTACAATGGGGGAAAACTCCTTACCCGGCTAGCCTTTCTGATTACAGAGTAGATAATTAAATCATCCCATACACAGACAATTTAAATCACAATTGACATAATTTATTATGATATACACATATAATATTGCATGGGTCCCACCAAAAATAAAAAAAAATAATACATAATTAAAAGAGAATAAATATTTAGCAATGACTGCAATAATAAAATGTAGCCTTTAAATATCTAATTATCTACTGAGAAACACTGCTGTTATTCCAACTTATAATAATAAAACAGCCTGTTGATGAATTGTGGCAATGTCCGTATTATAAATATGTAAAGATACAGTTTCTCACCCTGATGTCATGCAGTCATTGCAAAATATTTACTCTCTTTTAATTGTGCATTACTTTTTATTTATTTTTGCTTGGACCCATGAAATATTATATGTGTATATCTTAATAAATTATGTGAATTGTGATTTAAATTGTCTGTAAATGGGATTATTTAAATATCTACTAAATGGTTAAGTGCAGTTCCTATACAAATCCTTTCACTATTTCAATATCTTGTTAAGTCTGCAGAGACTTAATTTGGAACAGCAGCTAACCAAATAGTTTCTGTTATATACCAACAGACAGGAATAATTAGCGCCTACTGGTTTTATTCATTCTGGTTAATACACCTTTCTGATCACACCTGGAATTTCTTCCTTGTAGATACAGTACCTACATCTGAGTGCAAAGATCTCTATGCTTAGGCCTGGGGTACCACTCGTATCGTACAGTGTCATGATCCTGACTTATTTCCCTCATATTTTACTGTGACTGACCTCTGCCACCTGCTCTGCAGGTTAGGATATCCATATTTGCCTGGGAGATCTACTCAGTTTGCAGGCTGCAGCATGTGTCCGTGTTGCTGAATGCTGGATTTCCCTTCTGGACTAATTGTACACCAGAGAGCCTCTCCACCTATGGGAGCTGCAGACTCCTGATTACAAGCAGAGTTTTGCAATCCAGCTGATATGCTGGACATGAAATGCAGAGATCACGTGGATGTATTTTTCCCAGTCCTTTAGTGCTTACCATTCTCTCTGCATGTCCACAGTGTGCTCCCTCCAAAATCAGAGATGGGCACAGCCATGTTGTTTCCAGTCAGGTGACTAGCTCACAGCCAATGGAATCCCAATCTGTCATCACCTGACACCACAATCCAATCCCTGAACAGCCAGGGGTATAAAAGAAGCTTCCAGAGCACTCATTAGTTGTCAATGCTTTGTTGTCCACAGGCCTGCTGTAGTCTCTCCTGGAAATCACCACAGCAAGAGTTCTGCTCAGCAATTTCAGTGCAATAACCATCTCCAGTACTCCCTGGCTCATCCCAGTGTTCCTGCACTAGTGTGATACCCTAGCACCGGTTAGGCGTACAAATGGGGTTTCTCGGTTCACATTCAACACAGAGAGGTAAAGAGGTAATTTTATTGCAACACAGAAGTTCTATATTATTACAACACATTCATGTAACATAAATTACAGGTTCACTTTGAATGGGAATTACTGTACCAATTGCTTTTACAATGTCGATTCAGATTAACGAAACAATGACACAAGTTTTTATTATGCAGGAACTTAGCCTCCTGGCTACGATTAGTATCACTCTGCTCCTATGGATTTAAAAAGGTTATTGCATGCAATAACATATAACGGTGGATTTTACCTTAAACACTATAGCGACATAGCAACAATAATGGATAACAGTTTATACAAGAATCCTTATATACGCTAACTATCCTAATGCTTGCTGGCCAGAAGCTACACTTTAATAAATTAATAAAGTCTTAAGTCTTGCTAAGTGTACACTGCGGTGCCCGGGATACTGGTTCATCCGATTGTCCTTAGCCTGTTTTGTAACTAGACTGACTCCGCTGGTAAGGGATGCAGAGCGGAGTTATTCCTAACTGTAGATGCTCTTTGTGTCCTAAACAGCTGATAAATACTGATACCCAGTTACTGTCTGTACACTCCAAAACAGCACTTTGGAAGGGTGATGAGACACGCTGCTGACAATGTCACTGAATTCGTAAATTTAGTCCCTAAGCTCAGCTTTCTGCAATAACCTGGATGTAGCTCAGCCTTTCCTAGTGCTGCCAATACTCAATAGCCCTTTCTGATGATTCTAACCGGCTGCCAGCTCCTGATACAAAGTTACTGTTTCTATCAAACCACGCAGCAGTAATAGGGAGACGAGTGGCTGGCAATGTCACTGCTGCTGGGACTTTGTAACATCGGTCTGCTTAAATGGGAGAGTTTATTGAAGCAGTCTCCTTACTTGTAGGGGGGGTGTCACTGTACTATGCTGCCCCACTGTAAATGGGGGGAGTGTTATAAGTTCCAATGTAACAGGGGTTAATTGGGGGGGAGAGCTTATCCGTCCCACTAGCAAAGGGGTCCTTGTCTGTATACTTGGGGTACTTGATGGTACACACTGCTGGTGGTGATTGATGCTAATTAGCCTCTTACCCCCGCTGTGATCAGCCTTAATGTCTCTCACAGAGTCTGTCACCACCTCCGATCGGACTCTCCTGCTCCGCCTCCGGACACGCCTCCACTCTCCCCGGCAGCCGTCAATCAAGGGTCCCTCCACTGAAGCCGCGCCTCCTTCCGACAGCACTCCCGTCCATTTCCGGCTACCTCCTCCTGTCCCTCGGACAGCTCTGTGATGCCGCTTCATCTCTGCTCGCCTCCGGACCGCCGGCTGACTCTCCCCGACTCCGCCAGGTAAGATTTGATGCAGCGCGCCTCACCCTGCCTTCGTCTCTCCTAAACAACTGCGCACTTGCCGCGCGTACTCTGTCCCTTTTAAAGGCAGAGTCTCCTGCTCGTGCTCCCCTCAACGGCCCTTCACTGCTCACGTGTTATCTCTCCACACTCCCCATTGCCCAGCCAGAGCATTTTTTTCCCCCTGTTATCTCCTGTGGTATGTCCTGTCCTCGTGTCCCTCCACAAATTAGCAGGTGTTTTACGGGGCATTACCAAGTCCTCCCCCCATAATAGGGGTCAGTCCTCCAACCTATTCTCCTTACACCAGTCCAGCACATCAATAACTGGGCCTAGGTTAAAGTCACTTATACTAAACATGTTAACAACATTCTGGTGCCCCACTGGTTGGTTCCCCTCTTTGTGGGGTACCACATTCCTCCCTACTTGAATCATGCGTGCCCTCATGCGTTTCACCTTTTCAACAAGTTAAACCAACGTTCTTTTATACCATTCTACTGTATAGTTTGATTAATCAATGACAGGTGCAACAATTAACTCTTACCATTACTTTATAACATTCTACTGTATAATTTGATCTATCAATGACAGTTACAACAATTAACTCTTATTCACGATATCTAAGTGGTAATAGTCCTTTTGTGCTCCTTTCGGAACGTCTTAGTTGACCTTCTCCTTCTTCTGTTTCTCTTGGGATGGTTGTGGCCTCCTCTTCCAATGTCACTGTTCCAGCTAGATTGGAGGATAACAGTATTGGCCAATATGTACTCATCAATATGTTCATAAATTCATCGGAACTCTGAGCATCGGGTTCCACTGTGAGTATGTTCCGTCCTCTCTTGACCATTTTTAGTTTGGTTGGAGTGCAGTTTCAATTGGTTTCTATGGACCACTATCGTACGACTCCCATCCTCTTTTTGTATCTTGTAAATGTCTAACTCGGTTTGTGACGATTCCAGGATAAAATAGGGTGTTGGTTCCCACCAAGGGTCGAGTTTACTATGTCTCTGGTTATTGCCCAGCCAGAGCAGTTTTTTCCCCCTGTTATCTCCTGTGGTACGTCCTGTCCTCGTGTCCCTCCACAAATTAGCAGGTGTTTTACGGGGCATTACCAAGTCCTCCCCCCATAATAGGGGTCAGTCCTCCAACCTATTCTCCTTACACCAGTCCAGCACATCAATAACTGGGCCTAGGTTAAAGTCTCTTATACTAAACATGTTAACAACATTCTGGTGCCCCACTGGTTGGTTCCCCTCTTTGTGGGGTACCACACTAGCTGGTTCTGCTCGGCATCCCGGCGTTCCTGCACTAGTTGGCCTCCTCCCAGTAATCCTGTATAGCTGGTTCTGCTCCACAACCCAGCAATCCTGTATAGATCTCTGCTCCATATACTGAGCTGTCCCGTCTGTGCTTCTGTCCTCATCAACTGCTGCATGAGGAAAAGCTATATTATCCATTATCATCTTTATGCTGACAACACTCAGATCTACCTTTCCTCCCCTGACATCTCTCCCTCTCTCCTCACTCGGATCTCCAACTGTCTTTCTGCTATATCTTCCTGGCTGTCCCAGCGATTTCTTAAACTTAATATGTCTAAGACTGAGATGATCATCTTCCCACCCTCCCACATAACCTCACCTCCCACTATTTCTTTATCAATTGACGGCACAACTATCTCCTCTAGCCCCAAAGTGCGCTGTCTTGGAGTTATCCTGGACTCCTCCCTCTCCTTTAAACCACATATCCAGAACCTCTCACAGTCTTGTCATTTCCATCTTAAAAATATTTCCAGGATCAGACCCTTTCTCACCCAGGATGCAACTAAGACGTTAATACACTCACTGGTCATCTCAAGATTGGATTACTGTAACCTTCTCCTATCTGGCCTCCCCAAATCCCATCTCGCTCCTCTCCAGTCTATCCTTAATGCTGCTGCACGGCTTATCTTCCTCTCCAAACGCTCTACATCTGCCTCCCCTCTCCTACAAGCCCTCCACTGGCTCCCCTTCCCCTTCAGAGCCCAATTCAAGGTTCTCACACTCACTTACAAAGCCCTCACACACTCCTCTCCCATTTACATCTCTGACCTCATCTCCCTTCACTTTCCTGTCCGCCCTCTTCGTTCAACAAATGCACACCTCCTCTCATGCCAGCTGATTACTTCCTCCCACTCCCGCCTCCAAGACTTTGCCCGTGCCGCTCCCCACCTCTGGAACTCTCTCCCTCTCCCCATCAGACTCTCCACCTCTCTACAATCCTTCAAACGGGCTCTCAAGACCCACTACTTCATCAACGCTTTCCAGCTCTCATCCTAACTTGCTACTACATGCTCCCTCCTCCCTGTCTTCCCCATCTGTATCACACCCATCTGTCTGCCCCTCCCCTTGAGAATGTAAGCTCTTGCGAGCAGGGCCCTCTACCCTCTTGTGCTTCTCCTTACTATATGTTCATCTACCTCTTACTCACCACTAGGACACCTAACACTTGGTGCCTATGCTTTGCTGCTTATGTGGGTGTTATGGCCACCTATGTATCAATGTATATTATCCATGTCCTTGTCCTTCATTGTATTGTATTTTACTGTAAGTCACTTTTTGGATATGTACCTTGTAAGGCGCTGCGGAACACTTGTGGCGCCATATAAATAAACGATAATAATAATAATTAATAATAATAATAATATTAGGCTTCCCAGGGTTTGCCTGAGTTTTCCAGACCCCAATCCAACAGCACAGTCTATTCTGGATTCACAGATCAGCCCATCCGTGACAGTATAGATTCTTTGTTTATGTTTTTTTCCTGTTGCTTCAAATAGACAGATACTCATTAGTTAATCAGGTAGTAAATATAAATATGGTGCAATGTAGAAGCGGGTTTATTTGTTTGTTTCTAATTTCAAAAGCAATTCTTTGTGTGTTTATTCCACTTTCAATGTAACAACCCTGTATGTATTGCATATGGATGCCCAGGAGCTTGTCACATTTAAAAATAAAATACCGTGTGGCTGCTCAACCTGCTTGCTGGGACAGGGTGGGTTCAAAACACATTCTATAATATATCTTTCTGTTTTACCCCTTGGAAAGGTATTGATCATATTGTACTAGTCTACTCTCCAGGAACAAATGGGAGGCTCCTGAAATTCCGTTGGCACTCCTGGCCACCTGGAAGAGAGGGTAGGTCTCCCGAAGCTGCCTGCCATCCAACCACAGTCATCCTCTTCCTGAGTGAAGTGGGCGGTACAGGCTGTCGTGATTTGTGTTGAATATCTTTCACTGTGGCCCCATCCCCCGCATCACAATGGCAGTAACCATGACATTGTCTAGCAGGGATAGGCCATGATGGTATGATTGTGATGTCACACCCCCAGCACCACCTACCTCTGCTGGGATATACCCCCCGCAGTCCTAACCTGGCAGCCCAAATGTCAGCAAGAACGGTATTGATTAATGTCATCTTAATCTAATTTCCCATTTTGATCATATTGTGGACTTGATTCTGAGGTGGGAATAAAAAAAAAAATAGGAATTAACTGTGCATCTGGACAGACCATGTTGCAATGCAAGGGGTGCAAATACATTTATTATTTTGAATAGAGGGTAAATACTGGCCTCTTTTGAATGTAGCCCACAAGTACTGGACTCTTTATTTTTACACTGCAATTTACTGTACATTTTGAGTTTGGACACACCTCCACACATTTATAATCACCTGCACCAGAAATATTGGAGAGGAGTGTGATATAAAATATCAACAATAAAAAGGTAGGCAATCAATAGGTTGACACCGAATGGTCGACATGCAAAAGGTCAACCCTAAAATTTAACCCTAATTTCCTTCTTTTACTGCCTAACCGTAATCATCTTTCCTGGCAGCCTAACCATCCACCTAGTGCCTAACCATCACCCTAACTCTAACCTTAAAAATATTGAAAAAACCCACTAAAACATGCGGCGACAATTTGAACCTGTGAACCTTTTAATCCTCTCTACCTTTTGTCAGTCAACCTTTTGTACCTGTCGACATATTGACTGTCAACATTTTTATTGTCGATCTTCTATCCGGATACCATTGGGGATCTACTACTGTCAACGCCTGTGGGTTTTGATGGAAGGTTGTACAGAGTATCAAAGTAGAAAGAGAGTTACAGTACTCTTCAGTGTTACACTGACTGGTCAGCCCAATACAAAAATATTTTAAAATGTATAATTTTATTGGATTTTATTAAAGAGGTATGTTGAAATTCAGACTTCGGTCCTCTATAAGGAATATACAGTATATATATATTTAATCATTTCAAAGGATACATAAAACCTGGTGGCTTAGGTCTATGGGCCTGATTCAGAGACAGACACTAATGCGATCGCAACTGCGTTTCTGTAAATATGCTAATGTTAGCAAACATCACCCGAGCATAAAGACGCCCACTACTGCCTTCTCACCTGCGTGCGACTACGCATACCTACATATACATCGGTAACAGCAAAGTTCATCAGCGGCCATTTCAACCTTGCGGTAGGTCTGACCTGTCGTAGGCCAGGGAGCTCTTCTGCCATGCAGAGCTGCATATGCAATTATAGAGGCTAATTTATGCACGCCCACGTAACGGTGTTCAAACAGCCAGACACGCTTGCCTTTCGCTAACCACCCCCTGTCAACACCCCCAAACGGTCACTTCTTATCAGTATATCTGCAATGGGCCTCCGTGGTCTGCGTGAATGCACGGCGATCATACTGCTGCCTTTGCGCACTGCGATGCATGCGCAATTGCAAACAATCGCTTGATCTGCGTGCGATATACAGTTGCGTTCATCTATGAATCAGGCCCTATGTTTGAATTGTGGCTTTGCCTCAGGGACTCGGGATCATCGTTTTTGGTCCTGCCCCAAGAGCAGAAGATTTTGGAATAAGCATATACATTTTTTAAATACAGTTTATAATATTTACTTTACTCTCAATTTGAAGCACTTCTCTTATGTCATTTTGAAGCCTGGAACCCAATTTAACCTGGTGTAATGTAGGTTTACTATTTCTGTCACTTATACTCATAGTGACAAAGAAGGCTATCCTTACCAAGTGGATTTCCTCTGCCCCGCCATCCATATCTATGGTCATTTTTTGCACTGTTGGATCTTTTTTATTTTGGCAGGAGAGCGGCCCTCCCTGATATTGAAAAAGGGGCGTTACATTTCTACAGGGCCGGCTCTAGGGGAGCCGCACCCTGTGCAGGAGGGGACTTATGCACCCGTTTCCTGCACCATGCATGATCGATAATGGGGGCATGACCTAATTACCATAGGTCACACCCCCTGGTGTTATTTGGGGGCGTGCCCGTATGGCATGCCTCCCATTAACGTCAGGCTGGGGGAGAGCCCAGCACTACGTCAGTAGCTGGGCTGCCCCCAGCCCTCTTCCTGCACTGATGCGCACGGCATCTATTCCTCTTATCCGGGGCTGGCATAGCTGCCGCGGTGGGGTGCCCAACAGCAGGGCAGTGCCTGAAAAATGGGACTGTCCTGCTGAAATCGGGAATAGTTGGGAGAGGTGCACCCTCTATGGGGTGGCGCCCCTGTTCAACCGTACTGGTTGAACATGCCTCGAGCCGGCCCTGCGTTTCTACAAGAAATGGAAACTTTATACCGAATATTTGCCCCCAAAAGATCAGAATAATGTTTTAAATATATTTGAGTCAACCACCTGCTATCAAATCATGTCAATTATGACCTTCCAGCCACACACATTCTGCAGGATTGTCCTCCAACCCAAATGTTTAGTAATTTATGAGGGCTGTACTTATTGTTGTACTCTATAGTTCTGCATTAACATGATTAATGTTGTGCTGCTGGTTTTAAAACATCTGTAATGCATCCTTTGATGTTTAATATTCTTTTAAAAAAGTTAAAAAAAAATGTATATTGCAAAAATATAGAAATTACAGAATATTAAAATGGAGAGAACACAAAACAAAATTCAAATCAAATTAAGGATTATATTTGTGAGTCAAAATGTGAGTCATTCGCTGAGATCGGACTCTGGGTCTGATTGTGACGCGTTCGCAAGCGCTGTGCACTCGCAACCGGGTCGATTGTGGGCCAGTGCGCATGCGCACGACGGAGCCGGCTCTGTCGTGCGCATGCGTGAGACCCGGATAGCGACAGGCAATCCATCGCTCCGGGTCTCAAACCAAAGGGGGCGTGCTGTCGATGTTGAGTGACAGCACGCCCCCTTTGGTAGGTGGGCCGGGGGAGTGGCTGCCCAAATGGTAGCATTCCCATGTGAACGCCTCCATTTGGGGGCGGCCCCACTGACATCACGAGTGATGTCAGTGGGAGAGATTTCGGCTCTGTTAGAGCCGAAATCTCTCTGGGGCTTGTGGCAACGAGACCCTACCATAAGGGTCTAGTCGCAAGCCCGATGGTTGCGACCATCTTCCTGGCCGCTCGCTATAGCTGTGGGTGGTCACCCACAGCTATGCAAGCGGCCAGGAGGCCGTTCTAAAAAAAAAAAAGAACGCCCCTGATTCAGAGCGAGCGCTCTGTCAGAGCATCCGGCTCTGAATCAGGGCCTCTGGGCCTGATTCAGACCCAGGCGCTATGCTGCGCTCGCTCGCATTGAGCGATATTTCACAATCTGCGCATGCGTATGAGTCACAATACGCCTGTGCAAACCAGCCATTGCGATGTGAAAGTGCTTGCCCATAGCCCGTAGTCGAGCTGCTATTTTGAGTGACAGATTGTGCCGTTTGTGGGTGGTAACAGGGGATGGTGCTTGAAAACGGGGTGGGGATGTGCGAACGCAGGTGTGCCCGACCGTCAGAATGGCGTTTAATGGATGTGCATAATTAGCAAAGTAGCGTCATTACACACGTGACTGGGTTATATTTTAGCCTGAACTGCTCGCAATGTTGTGGTGGGAAAAGGCTACCACAAGCGATGTGAGCAGCTCTGATGGCTCTCGATGTTCCCGATTAATCCTACAACTGCCGGAGATGACGTGTGTTGCGAGTGACAAAGGGGCGTCTTTATACAGGTGCGAGTCCATAGTGCGGCCGCTCGCTATTACTTAGTTGGTGGCTTTACGCGATGCAGTGCGAGCACACAATTTAAATAGCCGGCCCCTTTTAGCCAGCGAGCGAACGCAAATAGCGTCCAGGTCTGAATCAGGCCCTCTATGCAGAGGTTTGAGTAAATCCCATACAAAGTTTCTAATGTCGTTTTGCTGACCTTAGGAGATGGGGCTGTTGTCTATAAATTAGCTACAGGTACTGTATGGTATTCCATCTTTGTAAGCAGAGTATCTATCTGGCAAAGGTAATTTGTGAACCTCAAAGTTAACCCGTTGAAAATAATTCTTGTAGGAAAATAGTTTTAAATTATTAAGCTAAAACCAGTCTGAAATGTCTCATGGTGATTGCTTCAGTCTCTGCTTTGTGTGTGCTATTATCAATGTCTTCAATAAATCTACCACTCTGCAAAGTGCTAAATCAGGATCTATGTATTCCTGTGTATTCCTTCTCATTCATTGTACTGTAGATGTAAAGAGCTGAGAGTCTCAGGTATATACTGTGTCATCAGGGGCGCACAGAGGGGAGAGGGCGGGTACTAATTACCAGGGCCCGGGTTTGCTGGATCGGCTTGGCGGGGGCCCGGGTCCCCCCTTACCTGACAGCAGCCCAGCACATGCTGCTGTATGATGGGCTGCAGTGGGAGACTGCTCACAGCAGCAGTCTCCTATGCCTGTGGGGGAAAGCGATCACACTGATTGCACCCCCCCTGGATTTGCGCCGGGCTGAGGGGCTCACAGTGCCCCCCTCCCCATTGCATGGTGCTACAATACAAAAAGTTTTTTCCACTAAGAGGGTGTGGCCACACTTTATGTGAATAGGCCACGCCCCTTCCCCCTGGGCCGGCTCTCTACAGCCCTGTGTGTCATATGATGATAAATTACACTTGATATTCATGTGATCAGAAACTTAGGGCCAAATGTAATAGGGTGAGAGTTTAGAAAATATTAGATTTTAGCAGTAACCTCTCACATTGGTCGAGTTTTTTCTTCAAAATGGAAAAACATCTGGATGAGGTTTTAAATCGAGAGTTTTTGGAGTCTGAAAAACATGTGAGTTTGTTCTGTTGCTTTGTTTTCGGACTCTATTACATTGGCCGAGTTTAAAAAGTGTGAGAAATCTGTCACATTTTTAGTGTTGTTTGTATTGAAAAATGATTATACAATATGTTGGATTGTTATAACATGCAACAAATTTGCAAACTATGGGCCTGATTTAGCTGCAAATTTGTACGGAACGCAGCTGCGAAAATATGTTAATGCTTGCCAAAGCTCAGCCAGCATAAAGACATCCACTGCTGCTTTCTCATATTCGTCCAGCCTCGCACTCCTGCGTATACATCGGTACCATAAACGCACATCGGCCCGTCACGCAACATTTACACCAGGTCTGACCAGCCGCAGAAACTGAAAGTCTCGTCGCACGCTGTGAGTACTCATGCTGCGTATGCAATCGCAGCTGCTAATTTATGCACGCCCATGAAACAGCATTGAAATGGATGGACATGCCTGCATTTCTCCTACCACTCATCTGTCATCACACCCAAGCGCTCACAGCCTGTCACTCAATCTGCGATGGATTCCTCTGTGCGTACATAATCGCAGTGCGATCACAGTGCATGTGCAGTGCGACGTATACGCTTGCCCAATGGCTAATTATTGCTTGATCTGCATACGTAGTTGCATTTGCGAATGCAGCTGGGTCAGACCCAATGAGTGTTCTGCTCTCACTATATTATTCCCTGATTAAAATGAGACAGATGGCATAACCACTCCTACTTTTCAATAATACAACCTCAGTGTGAAGATCTGAAGAATTGTTTTTATTGTAGAAGTAGAAATAATGATTTCAATGGTAAAACTATAACAAAACATAGAAACATTTAATATGATTATATCATGAAACTGATATAATGGAAACAGTCATATCAAGATGGAATACTAACTGTAAGCAGACCTACCATCAATGCTGTGCTGAGGGGAGAAATATATTGCACCTCTTTGCTGAGGCATGTGAGATGTAAGATAGGAGGCCTAATTCAGCAAGGATCGTAATTGTAACTGCATACGCAGATCAGCCAATTGTTGCGTACTGCGCATGCATATGCACTACACTGCGTGTGCGCAGCGATCGCACTACGATTACAGACGCACTGTGTAATCCATCGCAGAGTGAGTGACAGGCAGTTAATGTTTGGAGGTGATGACGGAGGAGAGGTTGCAGAAATGCAGGCGTGCTTGTCTGTTTAAACATGGGTGTGCACAAATTAGCCAGGCGATAAAACTCACTGCGTGCGACAATACTTGCGAATTCTGAGACAGGTCTGAGCTGCTGTAATTGTGCGTGAAGGTCTCCGCTGTTACTGATGTATATGCAGCAGGGCCGTAACTAGCTCTTTTGGGGGAATCGGTATGAAATAGCACCTGGCCGACGAAAGCAGAGTTCCCGGCAGCGGAAGCCCGACAGCGCTGGAAATACCGATCGTCGATAGGTAAGAATTGACTACCCTAACCTAACTCCCTAACCCTCCTTAGGGGTGCCTAACCCTAACCTCTCCCCCAAGTGCCTAACCCTAATCCCCCCTCTAAGTGCCTAACCCTAACCCCCCCCTTCCCCGCTGCTTAAATCTAAGTCCCTGGGGGGGTGCCTAACCTTAAGTCCCCCCCCGGGGGTGCCTAACCCTAACCCTCCCTCTCCCTAGCCTGACCCTAACCCTCCCGGGGGGGTGCCTAACCCTAAGTCCCCCCCGGGAGCCCTAAACCTAACCCTTCCCCCCACGGCTGTCCGCTCGCGGCGCCCGGCGTCGGGGAAATGTCAGGCGTCTACATCTAGATGCCCGGCATTTTACCCTTGCCTGGATATGACAGTCGGGAAGCCGGCTGCTGGTATTAAGGCAGCCGGCTTCCCGATTGTATACCCTTTGGTGCCCCCATAGCAAAGGTGCACACAGACCCCACCGAACAAAATAAAAAAAAAATCATATGCATATACTAGAAATGTGCACTGACCCCCGTGTTTTGATTTTGGTTTTGGGATCTGTATCTCCTCTGGTTTTAGATCTGGATTGGTTTTGCCAAAACCGCCCTTGCATGTTTTGTTTATTGTTTTTGGATCTGTATTTTTTCTAAAAAAAATCATAAAAACAGCTAAAACCACATAAAATGCACCAGTTTTTGCTCCTACAGTATTATTAACATCAATAACATTAATTTCCACTCGTTTCCAGTCAATTTTGACCACCTCACAGCTCACAATATTGTTTTCATCCAGTTTAGGCCCAAAACTTGCACCAAGCTAGCTGGCTGACTAAGCTAAGTGGCAGCAGTGGGTCGGCACAAACATGTGGCAGTTCAACTTCCAACATGGTACATCAGGAAACAAATGTTTTTATTATTCAAGAGGCCTTAGGGAGTTGGAGTATCTATGTAGTTGAAGGCAGGGACAGGAAGGGTTGATTGTTAGTAAATTTAATAAATTTTTTGATTCCGAAGTAAATTTATGAGGAAGAAGGAGAGGGGAGGCATTTACAAAAAATATTGTACTCATTCACATCAGTCCTTTCCCCAGAAGAATCCTTGAGTGCCATGTCTGCTGCTGAGAGTGGATTTTCATCCCAGAAGAGGACCAGGAAGACTTTTAGTAGTGCTTTCCAAAACAATTGACTGTTGTACCCACTGTCAACTTAACCAGCACAGATGGACAAGCGGTACAGAGCAAATGCAAGATTTCAGATGTAAGGTCTTACATTGTGTCTTTTTTGAGAATCCTGCTCCTGCTTCTGCTGCTAGGAGTGGATTTTCATCCCAGAAGGGGACCAGGAAGAGTGTTTTCCAAAACTATTGACTGTTAAATAATCCTTCACAAAGATTCCACTTGAAACTTTTTCCAAACCTGTACAGGGACATTAAAAAAAACATAGGCCCTCATTCAGAGCCGTACGCTCTGAGCAGAGCGCACGCTCTGAATGAGGGCCGCCCTCCATGAAAATGGAGCGTCCTCCTGGACGCTCGTATAGCTGTGGGTCACCACCCACAGCCTATACGAGCGTGCATTTTGATGGCCGCGATGGTCTTGACCATCGCAACCATCGAAACTGCGAGCCGGAGCCTGCGGTTGAGGTTTTCAACCGCAAGCTCCGGAGTGATTTTGGCTCTATCAGAGCCAAAATCACTCCCACTGACATCAGTAGTGATGTCAGTGGGCCGGCTTCTGATGGGAGGCGTTCCCGTAGGAACGCCCCCGTCAGGGAGGCACGCCATCGACAGCACGCCCCCTTTGATCAGACACAACGAGCGAAGGACTTTCCTTCGCTCGTCGCGTCTGGCGCATGCGCACGATGGAGCACCCTCCGTCATGCGCATGCTCAGTGAAGAACATCGACCCACTTGCGAGCGGACAGCCGCTCGCGAGTGGGTCTGAATCAGGCCCATAGTTAGTTAGTGGCCTTCAAATTGCCGTTGTACCCACTGTCCACTTAACCAGTTCAGATATGTGGACAAGTGGAACAGACCAAATGCAAGATTTCAGATTTAAGATTTAAGTCTTATGTTGTGTCTTTCTTGAGAATTCTTGAGCACCATGCCTGCTGCTGGGAGTGGATTTTCATCCCAGAAGGGATGAAGATGTTGTTTCTTCTTCCCAATGAACACAGATCTGAAGAGATGTAGAGAACTGTTGATAAGCAAATTGTCAGCTCAAGTGGCACGTGATGCTGCGGTGGCATCTCCTTTAGTTTCTCCATCTGCTGAGAAAAAATTAAACTTCAAAACACCTACTGGTGATACAGTTGAGCCAACACAACCAAGTATTGATATCTAGTCGGGTCAGAAAATAATTGCCTACAATTAATGACACCTCTACCCCGTGACTCCATCTGATACGGTAACCATTCAAAGAATGGTTGAGGACTATTTAAACATTTTTAATGATATCCAAATAGGCATGTCAGACAGTCCGTTTGACTACTGGCAGGAAAAAAAGGTAATTTGGAGGCCCTTGCACAAACTTTACTTTCTTTACCGCCCACCCTCCAGTGTGTAGTCAGAAAGAGTTTTCAGCACAGCAGGGAACCTTGTCAGTGATTGGCCTATGAGACTACTTCCCCAAAATGTGGAAAAGATGATGTCCATCAAAATTAACTACAAATTCTACGAGAAAGACCTTTACCGTCAATTACGTGCAAAAATTACAGATGCACCTGTAATGGTGGATTCCAGCGGGGACAAATTAATATTGTGTGAAGAAGATGATGTATGCATCACCCCAGATTATACCATCACCCAAGCCTATATTGTCATCCCATCCTGTGTTGTGTATAAATTCCAGCTGCGCTCCATGTTAGATTGGGGATTCATTGTCCACTTTAGTGGCTGTGAGCTCCATTTTAGTCCATATCACTACACCCCCTACACATCTTCTGACCTGGGTTACAGGAGGAGCAGCTGCACTTTGGAATACGGTTGCATTGAGTTGCCCCTCTGACACGCTGAAATTCAGGTAGAGGGGTCATGGGCAGGGAGTAGGGACACTATAATCAGAGAACGAAGTTTTAGCTGCTTTATTCCATTTTTTAAACCATATCTTCTATTTTTACCTTTTGAAAATATGTTTACGTGAATCTCAGCTGAGGCGTTTGTGATGTCATTATGTTTAATACATTATGCACGTTATTTAGTACTGTGTTGTGGTATTGTAGTCGGCGTGTAGACTAATAATTTAGTCATGATTGAGGAAAGAAGTAAAAAGTTGCATTTTTTTATTGCTAACTTTGTGTTATTAAATTGTAAAGTTTCCACTTACAGTGTCACAAGATTTTTTACGACTTCACTGCGTTTTGCACTTAGGGCCATATTCAAACTGGAGCGGAAACCCGTTATCGGCGTTACTTTATCGCCGATGATGTCATTTCCACTATTCTCACTTATCCCTTTATTCAATTTGGATGACTTTTCGCAGGTACGGAAAGTCAGAGGTTCGACCGCAGTGAAAAGGTATCTCCATTGAATAGGTGGCGATAACAAGTGCAGAATTGGGGTTTTGGGGTGCAGACTTCTAAAAACCACCGTGCACCCCTTGGACAGGCCCCTAAAGGTATTCTGTGTCAAATTTAAAAAAAAAAAATACAAGAAGACACCCCAAAAGAGGTACTTTCATTTTGGGGGCAAAAAAAAAAAATTTGGGGACACACTTTTAAACTAGCGAAATCAACTCCAGGGGGGTCCCCAAGTATGCCCCAGGTGTTCTTTTTATTGCAGGTGTTTGTGGCAGGTGGATTTTTTACGATTTTTACAAGTTCACTTTAGCCACTTAAAATTATGCTTGCACCCATTTTCATGTACCCCAAATTTGAAGGGACTAGTTATTTTTCCAAAAAAAGTTGTTAAATGCTATTCTTCACCACTATCTCAAAGGCGCAAAAAAAAAGCAGCTATGGAGACCATTTAAAAGCCCAAATACCCATAGCAGGGCAATTCGGTGGTACCCATAGTGATCCCCCATGTCAGACCATCTTTTAGGGGTGTCAGGCAGATTTCCTCAAAAATGACAGGACTTTCGCAGATTACCTTTTCACCGGATCCTGTTTTCGCCGATTCCAAATTGAATACGGGGATACACGGGGACGCGCGCGATAACTTTTCACCTGCAAAACCTCAGATGATGGTGAAAAGTCCGGCAACGGTGTCAAATTGAATACGGGCCTAATTGTGACTATATTTTTTACGAATACACTGCATATCCACTAACAGTGTCAATATTTTTTACGAATATACTGCGTTTTGCGCTTAGTGTGACAGTATTTTTTACGAATACACTGCGTATCCACTAAGAGTGACAATATTTTTTACAAATACACTGCCTTTTCCACTTACAGTGTGACAATATTTTTTATTTTTATGAATACACTGTGTTTCCAGTGTCAATATTTTTTACGAATACACCCCTGCCCCTGGATGGACACAGTCAAAAACCCAAGGATGGACACAGCAGCCCCTGCCCTAGATGCACACAACAACCCCTGACACAGCAACCCCTCGTGGATGAAGCAGCAGCCCCTCATGGATGAAGCAGCAGCCCATGGATGGACACAGCAGGGGGGGTTTCCATCTGCCTGGAAACCCCCCTCCCCAGCCCACACTATGACCACAATAGAAATAGTAATATAATAGAATGTTAATAGTGCTGCATGTTCTTCTCAGTATCACAAATGAAATAATTAGCACCACATGTGGTATTTTTAACATGTATCAGCCAGTACAAAATGACCTGTGCACCAACTAGAAGATCTTGAAAACATGCACTGTTAGAGATGCACTGCTATAGAGACCAATATGTACATAAATGTCCAGTGTGCTAGGTTATTCTGCTGCTCCTCCAGGCTCCCGGACTTGCTCCTATAGTCTGGAATGGTGCAAACATCTAAATAAAAACATTCAGCTCAGGCAGGATGGCCCACTGATGCATCTAATGGCTTACTGTGATCACTGGTCCTGTACAGGGCCGTAGCTAGGGTAGTGTTGCCGGTGCCATCGCACAGGGCACCACAGATCAGGGGGCGCTGTTTGGGCCTGTCAAATTTCTGTTTATTATCATTCTCACCTGTAGCTTCCTCTTATATCAGTGTTGGCTAACCTTGACACTCCAGTTGTTGTGGAACTATATATCCCAGCATGCCCTGCCACAGTTTTAGCATGCCCTAATAGCAAAACTGTAGCAGTGCATGCTGGGTTATATAGTTCCATAACAGCTGGAGTGTCAAGGTTAGCCAACACTGTCTTATATCATGGCCAAAATATTCAAGAAGAAAGAAAGCATCCTATATGGTGCACTCAGAACCAACTTATTCTAAAACTTATACTTTTATTGGTATATAATAAAATAACATATGAGAATCGGTGAAATATTAACATAAAATAGAAGTGTAAGAAAAGATAGTGTGTTTAAAAGCCTATGGTGAAACGGCCGTTGGCGTCCTAAACGGCTGCTAAGAATTATGTTATTTTATATTGTGTTATACTGCATCTAATATGAAAGTGTTACTACATGTTGTGTCCCACTGAAACTTGATATCCAGCTCTGTGACTATAATAAACTAATATAATAGAACCGCCGAATAGCGGCATTGTTACATGTTGTGTCCCACTGAGCAGCGGCATAGTTACAATTTGTGTCCCACGGAAACCTGCTATCCAGCGCTGTGACTATGAAAGGTTATACAAGAGAACCGCTGAGCAGCGTTACCATACATTAGCAGAGCACGGGCTGCAAGCGGGATTGTCTACCCTGTCTACCCGATAATAATTACTATTTGGTACCTATGACTGTGGCAAATTACAGCCACAATATGAGATGAATCGCTGAGTAACAGCGTGTTAATTTATATATATAGAGGTAGCCAACGGCACTATTGCGGGTGTTGAGGCTAATTATTTAAACAGTGGAATAGTTGATGACAAGTTATACGCGGGTACTATCTCTTAAACACGTCACAACTTGTCGTCTATTGCTGTGATAATTGATAGCCTCAGTAAGAGACCATTTATTGAGCAGCAGCATTGCAGCTAATAAAATCAGCAACAGCAAAGCGGAGCTTTACTATTTTGATGATTAATGAACCAAAGATAGGAATAACTGCTGAGTAGCTATAACACAGTATTTAATAAGAGGCTACAAACGGAATAGTGGTTTATTCTGGTTTGCTTATAATTTATGCTTACACATGCTGTGTCCTATTAATGGTCAAGGACGAATTACAATTACAGGAGTTCATTAAAACTGGGGAACAGCTGATGATGAGCTACCCAATGTATCAGAAAAATAAAACCTATAACTAAAATATTTAATCTGTCTCCAGATTTTTTTCAAAACATATATTAGTTTACAGCACTTAGAATATTAGTCATTATTAAGTGACAGCATATATTATTGAATACCAGCTATTGGCTAGGTATACCTATGTCAATGATTTACATGTGTTAGAGATATTGAAGGACACAAATGAAAAAGTAACATAACCTTTATTTAGACCATAGGATACTATTTAATCTAATTTAGCTGAGTTCTATATCAGTGTATTTTGAAACAATCTATTAAGATACATAGTATCCTTTTGTGACAATTCAATACTTCAATTACCAGTGCAGTTAAATAGAGCAAATAAGCCTAGAAATAAAGACACAATAGATCCACATGTTTTTGTTAGCAGCCGTTATATTTTAAACACACTATCTTTTCTTACACTTCTATTTTATTTTAATATTTCACCGATTCTCATATGTTATTTTATTATTATAAACCAATAAAAGTATAAGTTTTAGAATAAGTTGGTTCTGAGTGCACCGTATAGGATGCTTTCTTTCTTCTTGAATATTTTGTCCATGTTATATGGCATCAAGGTAGCACCCTCATAAATCTGATAAGACTAATAAAGAAAATTGTATTGGAGGTAATTTATTCCCCATATATATGAAGATGATTGCAATTATGAGATTTGAACCTAAAAGTAATATAAGATAATATAATATAATACAAATCCAGTTTTCTGGATACTGGTGCGGGATTTTTCCACAACAAGTTTCTACTGTCTTATATCATCCCCAGCAGCTCCTCACCTCTCCTATCTCTTCCCTGGCCCATGAAACCATTCCCCTTTTTGGGTGCATTATGTCCCTTTGGAAAATAAGGGGGGGCGCCAATGCTCTTTCTGGCACAGGACACCAAAAAGTCTAGTTACGGCTCTGGTCCTGTATATGCTGGAATTAGTGCACACAATACACTTTGTATGATGCTTATTAAAGCTGGTTAAGTACTAATTCTGCCCTCTTCATTGACAGGCCACACTCATTCTAAAATTAAGCATTTGGAAACCCCCCTCTGGAAATCCTGCATTTGCCACTGCCTCGTGGATGAAACAGCAGCCCCTCGTGGATGAAACAGCAGCCCTGACAGCCCAGGACTCAGCAAGCAAATGGCGCTGAACACCGCAAGGAACTTTTATACAATCCAAAACACGCGAGAATCTGACACAGCGGGATGATGATGTTTTGCCTCACTTTGAGATCCGAGTCAGGCAGGAAAAAACCCAAATCGGACTCGGATCTCGCCTTGGATCTGCAAGTTCGGGTGGCTTCGGTTCTCTGAGATCAGGACCCGCTCACCTCTAGTACTGTATATACACATGTATACAGTATATATCCATATAAATGTATATATACATCATACCTCCCAACATTTTAGCTTTGTAAGGAGGGACAGGTCATGCACGTGACCGAAAAGGGGGATGGGGCTTAGCACAAAAGGGGGGGAATCATCTGGGAAATGGGGCGGAGCCTCACTGCCCCCCCCATTTACATCACTGTGGGGGCTGCCTAGCACTCTCCGAGATGCTGGGCAGAACCTAAACTCTGCCTACACTAGAGAACAGGGAACAGATGCTGTGCGCATGTGCACGGCATCTATTTTCCTTGTGCTTACCCACTGCTCTTCTATACAGAGCAGCAGTGTATGCTTCCCCCAACTTCCCTCCCCACCACGGGACACTGCGGCCCGTGGGTGGGACAGCGGGACAGTCCCAGAAAAACTGGACTGTCCCACTGAATGCAGGACAGTTGGGAGGTATGGATACATATATAGTATATATATGAACATATATATGTATATACATATAAACATATATATAGGTATATATATATATTTATATTTAAGATGAGCATATTATATTTATGAAGAAATAATAAATCACTTGCTGCACCACAGTGTCACTCACAGAGTTTTCCCTCAAACTCGGCTCCGATGATTTGCGCCTTGCCCCTGACCGCTGCTGCACTACAGCCAGGGGCATATCTACCCCTTGGCCAGGTTGGCACTCACCAGGGCGCGGGCCAGGGGGGGCGCCACTCGACGGTGTCACCCGCGGCCAGGGAGTAGAGTCAAGACGGGACTGCCTAGGTCACTGGAGGCCATTTACTATAACAGGCTGCGGGCTCCGAGTGTGCTGCACCAGCAGCGCCGATTCTACTTCCCATCCCATCCCCTCTCTGAATGCCCCCCAACCACACTGCAGCCACTGTGCTCAAGTGCTGAGGAGGCACTGGCTAGATTACCTGCTAGGACACCTTCGGGGGAGTCACCCACTGCCTCCGACACCACCAGCAAAGGCCAAGTTACTTGCAGCCTGCGGTGCGGGCAGTATAATCTGGGACCACACAGCAATACACTACTGCCCGCCGCACGGTTGCTGGCTCCCTTCTACACTGCGGGTAAATGATCCGCCCATGTCCTCTATTCACCAGCCCTTTCTTCAGTTCAGTGATCCCCACTGAACTGTACTTGAGGACGGGAGCGACTCATGTATGGAGCAGGTGTCTCCGGGTGACGGCTTCATGAGGAAGTCATCTTAACGTGATCTGCTATGACTACAGAAAAGTGATTATTATCAAGAAAGTCCTTGAGTGCCATCTTTTTCCACTTATGTATGTACATATATCTACTTCCAGTATGTTTGTGTGTATAAATTTATATTTTTAATATATATACTGTGTGTGTGTATATATATATATATATATATATATATATATAGTCCAAATGCTCCGGCACTCCACTTTAAAAAATCCAGGCAGTCAGCCCAACTTTGCTCTGGTGCCCTCCCCGAGGGACAGCAGATCCAGTGGCGGTTCTAGGGGTGGGCTAACAGGGCAGTCGCCCTGGGCTCCGGCCCCTAGAGGGCGCCACTGAGTCCCCAGAAGGTAAAAATAAATAAATCCCATAATGAAAAAAAAACCCAGCGCCGGTCCCCCCCGCGTTGCCGGGCGCCCGCTGATATTTGTTATCAGCGGGCACCCGGCTCCCTCCCTGCAAAGGCAGCCGAAGCTCACTCCAGAGCTCCGGCTCCCGCATAGAGCACTATGGGAGGGACGTCATGACGTCTCTCTCATAGATCCGTGGTGGAGCCGTGGTCGGACCGGATGGCAGCGGATGCAGGAGCGGGGCCTAAGGTAAGTATTGTGTTTGTATTTTTTATTTTTCAGAAGGGAGGCATGGGGGCATTACTACTAGGGGCATGTCTATAAGGGGGCATTACTACTGGGGGCATGTCTATAGGGGGGCATTACTACTGGGAGCATGTCTATAAAGGGCATTACTACTGGGGCATGTCTATAAGAGTGCATTACTGCTGGGGGCATGTCTATAAGGGGCATTACTACTGGGGGCATGTCTATAGGGAGGCATTTCTACTGGGGGCATGTCTATAAGGGTGCATTACTACTGGGGGCATGTCTATAAGGGGACATTACTACTGGGGGCACTACTATAGGGGGCACTAATGGTGGGCATTCCAACTTTGGGCACTACTATAGGGGGCATTCCTACTGTGGGCACTACTATAGGGGGTATTATTACTGGGGCACTACTAATGTGGGCACTACTATAGGGGGCACTACTACTGTGGGCATTGTATTAGGAGCACTACTACTCAGTACTGTGGGCCTTGTGTATAAGGGGCACTAATTTGGGCATTGTGTAAAAGGGGCACAACTGTGTGTCATAACATGAATAAGGGACTAATGTGTGGCGTAATTTGAATTGGGGATACTGTATTATAAAGGGAATTACTGCATGTGGCATAATGTGTTATAAAGGCCATTACTGCGTGTGGCATAATGTGTTATAAAGGCCATTACTGCGTGTGGCATAATGTGTTATACAGGCCATTACTGCATGTGGCATAATGTGTTATACAGGGCATTACTGTGTGTGGCATAATGTGTTATACAGAGCATTACTGTGTGTGGTATAATGTGTTATACAGGGCATTACTGCGTGTGGCATAATGTGTTATAAAGGTTATTACTGCTTGTGGCATAATTTATTTATTTATTAACAGTTTCTTATATAGCGCAGCATATTCCGTTGCGCTTTACAATTGTAAACATTAATAGAACAAAACTGGGTAATAACAGACAGATATATAGGTAGGAAGGCCCTGCTTACATAATGTGCTATACAGGGCTTTACTGCGTGTGGCATAATGTGTTATACAGGGCATTACTGCGTGTGGCATAATTTGTTTATAAAGGGCATTACTGCATGTGGCATAATCAGGGCAGGATTAAGGCTTGTGGGGGCCCTGGGGCAACTAAGTTGTGGGGGCCCCCACCAAGCCACATGGAGCCTACCCCTTCCCTCACCACACGCAGACCCTCCAACATGACCCGTTCCATTAGGTACAAAATGCTCTGCTCCTGGACTTCCCTCTTAATTTATGATTGCAGCCACCTGTGGTGAATCACCTGTCTAATCAATTACCTAGTGCTACACAGGTGACTGCAATCATACGTTAGGTGTTAAGTCCAGGAGCAGAGTATTTTGTACCTAATGGAACGGGTCATGTTGGAGAGTAGGCACGCGATAAACACGGACACACACATATAATACATATGTAGCAAACATGTTTTCTATAACATACATACTAACACACACATGTACAGTATACACAAACACATACACACTAACACATATACCTACACAGTATACACACACTAGCACATACTGTATATACACATTAACACATACATACACACTAACACATACACAGTATACACACACACACTAACACATACTGTATATACAATAACACATATACACACTAACATATACAGTACTGTATACAGTATACAATAACACATATATACACTTAAACACATACATATACACATGTAGACTATACTAAACTTACATTCTATGCAAGCTGCTGCTCACTTCATTAGGCCCTGCCCCCTCGCGCTGTACTGCCGTGAATCTCGGGTCATGTTGGCTCCGCCCCCATTTCGGGAAAAGCAGAAGGGGGGATTGGTCGTCAGGGGGTTGGTTTCTAGCTGACCTGCAGCAGCAGGGTGCAGGGAGCTGGCTGGCTGTGCACTCTCCCTCCTCAGCGTGCACTGAGATGAGCAGGCTGTGGTTCAGCCTGTGCTATGATCGGAGCCTGTGTAATGCGCTGCCCGCGCATTACACAGGCTCCCATCACAGCACAGGCTCAGCGCATGATCCGGACTGTGCTAGGGGGGGCGATCGCTCCAATCGCCCCCCCCTGGATCCGCCACTGGTGTGGGGGCCCTCTGTGTGTGGGGGCCCAGGGACAACCGCCCCTGTGGCCCCCCCCTTAATCCGGCCCTGGGCATAATGTGTTATACAGGGCATTACTGCGTGTGGCATAATGTGTTATAAAGGCCATTACTGCATGTGGTATAATGTGTTATACAGGGCATTACTGTGTGTGGCATAATTTGTTTCTAAAGGGCATTACTGCATGTGGCATAATGTATTTATAAAGGCATTACTGTGTAAGGTGCATTACTGCACATGGCAATTATTCGCCACGAGGGGAGAGCTTGGGGGAAGCCCAACACCTTCATAAGTGCTGGGCACGCCCCACAGTTTGATGAATTTGGGGTGTTCCGCAAGGACACGCCCTCTTTCCGGAAGCACATCATCTAGTTTTTTTTGGGCGGGGGTGCAACTGTGAACTTTCGGTCTGAGCTCCACAATGTCTAGAACCGGCCCTGAGCACACCCAATAGATACAGAAGATAGAACAGGCGGCACTTGGAGACAAAAAAGTGCAAATACCCTCACCAGAGGGGTTTTATTGGGGATCATTGTTTCGGGGTTCGGCACCCCTTCCTCAGGACAACATCATAAACACAGTGCTCAACACAGCACTGTGTTTATGATGTTGTCCTGAGGAAGGGATGCCGAACGCCGAAATGTTGATCCACAATAAAACCCCTCTGGTGAGGGTATTTGCACTTATTTGTCTCCGAGTGCTGCCTGCTCTATCTCCTGTATATATATATATATATGTATATATATCAGGTATTACCTTTAGGAGCATAGCAAGCCTCATAGTGAAAGAACAAAGCGGCGTGTAGTACAGTCAGTAGCTCTTCAGCGGCATGGCTGGCAGAAGCACAGTAATCAATAAGTGACCATACAGTCCCGGTGAACCCCCCCATACCCATATCATGCCCGCCCGCCGTTGCTGTTAAAGTTTAATATAGGATAACATAGACATTTTTTTTTTTAAAGTCTGCACGGTGCAGTGGGTTGGTTGCAGGGCCGGCGGGCCCCTAAGCCGCTGGGTTTCATAGCAAGCGCACCCCTTGAACCCTCTATAGTTACACCAGTGAAACGCAGGACTGCGATGTATTACGAATGTGAGATTGCAGTAGAGGGCGTCTCTATGCTGACTGAGCGGTGACAGACATTAGCATATTTTCGCAGATTAATTGCACGTGATTACGCAGTTGCGATCCGTGCTGAATCAGGCCCAGAGTCTGCATTATAACCTACCCAGGATGCATTTGGGTTGCTACTAAGATCACCTAAGTAGTTCAGTTAAACTGATATCAGGCTGACCACTAGGTGGAGCTTGTACAGAATAAATGCATATACCAAACATAAATGATACTGAAGTCATGACAATGAGCCTGATTCTGAGTTGGACACAGATCCAAAAGCGGCCACATTCCATGATTATAGGCAGATTGTGCATACACTTGTAGACTGCCTAAGTACTTCATAATGCATATGCACCTTAAAAGAGGATGCAAGAGCTGACAGTTTGCTCCATTCTTGGTAGATTATATCCATCCTTTTAATGGGCATTTGGGTAGCAACTGGGCAGTTACCATGTAGATGCACGGAACAGATTTGCATCATGAGATTGTCATGTGAGTGCTGTGGGTGTGTAGCCCAACTTCTGTGCTTGTTTGAGGCTTGTGGGTGGAGAAGGGATGCCTGTTTCAGGCGTATCTTTGGTGGCCAATGTAGATATAGTCCCCTCATCCACTTGGTCAGGGGCGTAACTATAATGGGTGCAGGGTGTGCAGGGAACACTGGCCACACCGCACACCCTGCACCCATAATATTACTTACCCCCAGTGACGGACTGGGCTGGGGGCAGGGTGCTATCTGCCCCCCCCCGGGCCCGGTACAATTATACTACTGTGGGGCCGTCCGACACACCCAACATGCCGGGAAAATTGTCAGCCTGCCTCCCAGCCATTACCACATCATGACAGCAGCATGTCAGTGGTATCACGTCCGAAGCCCCACTCCCCCGGTCACGAGCCGCGATCCTCCCCAGCACCCAGCCGCGGCACCATCATAGACTGTATAAAAATGGCGATGCAGTGGAAGGCTTCACCTGCCTGCGCTACACATGTCAGTGACCCAGTGCCTCCTCTGCGCCGCTTGACGTCAGGTCATGTGACGTCACATAGGTGCCGCCATCACCGCGCCCTGAAGGAAGCAACAGCAGAGCAGTTACACAGGCAGCTTCTTGAATGAGGTCCAAGGGTGACCGAGCCTCCTGAGGTAAGATGTCAGCCCTGCTGAGTGCTGCTAAAATATTAAATATTTAAGTATAATGCACTGCAGGCTGATTTTATATATATATATATAAAAGTAGAAAAAAGGGGGGGGGGTAGCACTCACCAGTCTTCTTAAAAACATCTCTTTATTGCATCTCAGTAAAAACCTTTGCACAGGACTGAAACGTCGGATTTTGAAATGTTGTAACATTTTAGATGCAATAAAGAGATGTTTTTAAGAAGACTGGTGAGTGCTACCCCCCCTTTTTTTCTACTTTTGCATGAAGAGGATTATTGTGATCCCATATGAGTGTGTCACCCCAGCAATTTATTATTGAAGACGAGAGTGTGGACCTATTTGGACTATATATATATATATATATATATATATATATGTAGACATATATATATATATATGTAGATTTATGTATGTATGTATGTATATATATATATATGTATATATTTTAAATATTTAGATCATGTATGATTTGTTTTTTACTTACATACAAAAATACAGATGTGTGAATATATATATATATATATATATATATATATATATATAGATCCAACGAGGCGGCACTCTGTAAATAATTTCACTGAACACAGGGATGAAAAAATCCGACGTTTCGGAGCTATTTAATACTCCGTCCTCAAGGTACCTTGAGGACGGAGTATTAAATAGCTCCGAAACGTCGGATTTTTTCATCCCTGTGTTCAGTGAAATTATTTACAGAGTGCCGCCTCGTTGGATCTATGGTTTGGGCTGACACATGTCGGTACCATTGTGGAGGGCACCTACGCATTGATATTATTTCTGGGAGTGCCATCCTGAGCCGTGTTTTATATATATATATATATATATATATATATGGGTTTGGTATTGGATGCCGGCAGTCAGGATCCCGTGGTTAGAATCCCGACGCCGGCATCCCGAGAGGGTTAACATACCGACACTTGTTGGTCGGTATGCTGACTCTCCCCCTCTCCCTGCCCTAACCTATCCATCCCTCTTTGGTGGGACTTAACCTCCCTGCACCCCAAACCTAACCCTCCCCCCTTAGTGCCTAACCCTAATCCTCCCCCAAGTGCCTAACCCCTAAACCTAACCATCCCCCCAAGCCTGCTACTTACCTTTGGTATCCCAGTGGTCAGGATGCCAGCGCCAGGATTCTGACCAGCGCCGGTAATGTAAGCACAAAGGCGCTGTGTGATTAAGACACACGCTATTAGAAATTGATATTGGAGTTGTGTAATAAAAATAATTTATTAGAAATGTCATGGGTAAGTGATGAGCATTCTGGGCAGAGAAAGAGAGATGTCTATTAATGCGGGCAAAAATGGTCCATCGCATTGTCATGCTATGGGGGTGTCGCTGTTGTGTCGCTAAATGTTTTTGTACTGAGACGCAGCATCATTCATACTTTAACCTCCTGCGGCAGCACACAATAGGCCCTACTTAAATGTCAGCTCCAGGCCCATGTGGACCTTAATCTGGTACTGATGTTCAAACCCAAATTCATAGAGGTGCTGCAAGTTCCAATGTGTTTTGTCAATAAGTAGACTTCATCAAGGGGATGTGATCCCCTTGATGAAGTCTAATTATTGACGAAACGCGTTGGGTCTTGCAGCACCTCTATGAATTTGGGTTTGAACACCCTATCAAGATAAGCATATGATTTACCTTTTCAATCTATTTATTTTTACCTTTATGGAGTACTAGTTTTTTAAAAAAATCGTTATACCATATTTATGCTGTCCTACCTGGCCTATTTTTTTATTGCAATTATTGTATTTATATGTCTGCTTTTTATGTGAATTAAATGTTTTTTATCTTAACTTTATAATGGATTTGCACTATCACTATTTTTAACAATTCATTTTAATTACAAAATTGTATTGAATACTATCTATTTCACATTTATTTTGCACATATGCACTAAACACTTTATATACCAATTTTATATACACTCCTTATTATTGTATACAGTGTATAGGCACTATTGTCGCTCACCTACCATCTTCACTGATTCATATATATATATATATGTATACTGTATATATATACCATACCAAATCTTCCTTAGCAAGAACCAGGCGGCACTCCTCCGGTCTTATATACATGAAATTAGTGCATCTTTAATGAGGCCGACGTTTCAAAGCCGGTAACCATGGACGCTGGAGGTCCTGTCTAGGCTTCAGAGAGGGTTAGCAACCCGCTGTGGCACCGCGGTGCTCAGACGCTAGAATAGACAAATTAAAGGTGTGAAACAATTGTGTGATCACAATAAAAGAACACTATATAACAATATTAAAAACATATAGAAGAATTACAATTAGCATATATACACAGATTATTAGGGATATCAAAATACATCAGCAGGGCAACCAAAAAGAAACTGAGTAACCATTGTACTCCTAAATGGCAAGTGTATAAGCACTGAGTATATATTAATACAGATTATTTAGAGATGACATCTATTAACCCTCCATGACCAAATCCTATACCCTGCTATGATTTATAAGAACGCAAACCATGCTATTTTATCGTTCAAACCCTTAGGATATATTGTATCCAATATAACAATCCACTTGGACTCGAGTCGAAGTAGTCTGTTGGCACGATCTCCTCCTAGTGTTAATGGAGGTACATGGTCTATTATCTTGCATCTTAAACTGGATAGCTGGTGATTAGCTGCCTTAAAGTGGCATGCCACAGGCTGGTGCGACTCTCTTCCCTGTAGTGCCAGCCTGATAGAAGAACGATGCATTGCCATTCGCTCTTTAAACATTCTTGTGGTTTGTCCCACATAGCTCAAGCCACACGGGCATGTCAAAAGATAGACTACATATTTAGAAGTACATGTTAACACATGGTTGATGGTATACTGTTTTCCCATGTGGGGGTGGCTAAAACGGGGGCCTGGGTGCAGGTATCCACAAGTAACACAGGAGGCGCATCTATAACATCCTGGCTTTTTATGGGAAATTCCTGTATGTTGAGTGGTGTGCCGGGTGATATCAGTCTTCATTCGAATATTTTTTACATTTCTACCCCGTTTATAGCTTATTAACGGTACTTTGTCCTGGAAAATCGGTAAATCCTTATCAGTCCGTACTATGGGCCAAAGTGCCTTGGCTGCTTTGGACACCACTGGGCTAGCCAACGTGTACTCCGTTACTAAGGGGATACGTTTATTGGAATCAACTTTAAGTTTGGTGGTTAAGAGTTGGTCTCTAGATAGCTGAAGCACTTCTTGCTTTTGTTGAAGTAACACTCGTTTATTATATCCCCTTTGTAAGAACTTCTCCATTATATGATCTAATTCTTTATCCACTTCTTCAGGTCTATTGGTAATTCTGGCTGCTCGCATTATTTGAGATTTTGCCAGGCTTCTTTTTAGAGCCGGCTGGTGGAAACTATTAGCCACCAATAACGTATTGCGATCCGTTGGTTTGGAAAATATTGAAGTATCGATCTTGCCATCTTTTACCATAACCTTAACATCTAAAACGAGTATTTCATCTGGACTATATTTGCAGGTCAATTTTATAGGGGAATTCAGCTGGTTGATATTATCTATGGTAGACACCAATAGTTGCTCATCCCCCGTCCAGATGAGAAATAGGTCATCTATAAACCTGGTATACATTAGGATATGTTTACTGATGTTGTGATCTTTAAAGAAGAAATTCTGCTCTTGTACAAACATATATACTGTATGTTTGCGAAGCTCGGAGCTACGTTGGAGCCCATGGCGCAGCCGGTACGTTGCCTATAGAAGTTTCCATCATAATAAAAATAGTTACGGGTCAAAGTGAGTATACACTTTTTAATTTCATGTATATAAGACTGGAGGAGTGCAGCCTGGTTCTTTCTAAGGAACATTTGGTATGGTATATGCTTTCTTAGTAAGGCACCCCAGCTTTTTTACCTTATTCAGAGTGCCCTTCTACATGTGCTTATATATATATATATATATATATATATATATAGGGGCCCCCACAGACCTTGATCCGGCCCTGATTGAAGTGTAGTAGTAGCTACTGGTACAGCTATACTCACAGTTACACACGGGTTAATCTGGATGGATCGGTGCTTAAGCAGAACACACAGAGCACCAGTCGGTGATGTATAAAGGTAGCGGTGCAGGCATGCAGGATACTCCTCAGGGTCTCTGGAGCTAAGTGGGACTCATACACAGTCCTGTATGCAATTCTAATTTGGAGCAGAGCAGGAGAGACTAAAAGTGTTGAAATTTGGAGTGCGCTACTGTGCTACCTCCATGAATGCTCCTTACTTGAAGCATTCTACTTTACCAAGATGGCCGCCGTTTGGTCTTCTGCGGATGTACATCGCCAACTTGTCACTGTGTTTGAGTGCCATAGTGGGACACGGACGTGTCCGGGTGTGGTATAAGAGATAGACAGTAATTAGTTAGACAATGTCTAATTAGACACCAGATGTTAGACAGTCAATAGTTAGACAGGGAAAAACGTTAGACACAAACAAAAGTCAGACACATTAAAGTTAGACATGTTAAAAGTTCGACAGGTACAAAAGATCGACAGGGTCAAATGTTCGATATGAAAAAGATTGACACAAAAATGGTCGACAATTATTATTTTTTGTTTTTTAGCCCTAATCTTCACCCTAACCCTAAACCTAACCCTCCCTCCTGGTGCCTAACCCTAACCATCTGGGTAAGTGCCTAACCCGAACCGTGGGGGTAAGTGCCTAACTCTCCAGTAAGTGTGTAACCTTAACCCTAACCCTAAACCTAACCATAATCCTAAAAAAAATTAAAAATGTGTTGACCATTTTTGTGTCGATCTTTTTCATGTCGAACTTTTGACCCTGTCGATCTTTTGTACCTGTCAAACTTTTTACATGTCTAACTTTAATGTGTCTGACTTTTGTCTGTGTCTAATTTTTATCCTTGTCTAACTATATACTATCTAACATCTGGTGTCTATCTAGCCATTGTCTAACTAATTATTGTCTGTCTATAGTCCGGAACCCCTCATTCAGAGTTGATTACAATTGTGTCAAAATAGAAAGTAAAATACAGATGAGAAATAAAACGCATTTTGCAACCTATGCAGAGTTGACTGCAAACGCGAGATGGGACCATGCCACATAGATAGCAACAGCACTTTCCTCCCCATGAAAATAACAGGAAAATATGGGCCTGATTCAGAGCTGAACGCTCTGACCAGAGCGTTCGCTCTGAATCAGGGCCGTCCCAGCTAAATTTGGAGCGGCCTCCTGGCCGCTCGCATAGCTGTGGGTGACCACCCACAGCTTATGCGAGCGGCCAAAAAGATGGTCGCGATGGGCTTTGACCATCGCGACCATCGGGCTTGCGACGAGACCCTGTGGTAGGGTCTCGCTTCCGCTAGCCCAGGAGTGATTTTGGCTCTATCAGAGCCAAAATCACTCCCACTGACACCATTACTGATGTCAGTGGGGCCGGACTCAGACGGTAGGCGTTCCCATGGGAACGCCTCCGTCTGGCAGCCATGCCCCCGGCACGCCCACCAAAGAGGGCATGCTGTCAATCAACATCGACAGCATGCCCCCTTTGGTGCGAGACCCGGAGCGACGGAGAGCCTGTCGCTATCCGGCTCTTGCGCATTCACACGACGGAGCTCCCTCCATCGTGCGCATGCGCAGTGTGGCAACATCGACCCGTTTGCGAGCGTCCTTTGCTCGCGAACGGGTCTGAATGACCCCCTATGTACCAGGTAAATGACAGGAGGTGCTCGAAAACACAGTATACATTTCATACACATAACAGTCAATGGCCAGAAAAGTGTAAATAATAAGTACCCAAATCACTTGGAGCCTGCTAAATAAAAGTCAAACAAGTCTCCTATATAAAGCTTTATCTTGTTAATAGTCATCACTAATAAACAACAGCAGCCTTCCCTTCCCAATTATTTTTTTAAAATGAGGATTGAGTACACTTTAATCCTTTAAGATTGCAGCTGCAGCTATTTTTCTACATGTGCATAGTGTGTCTAAAGCTGCATACACACGGTACGATCTGTACCACCAACGACTTGAAAGATATCTGTCAGTGAAGTCATCCTGCCACATCTCTGAACAGGCAAAGTTGACAATATCGTGCAAGTTGGTCTGCATGTACAGATGATCATAGATATCATTATCCTTTATGCGGGAACGCGCATCGTCGGTCGTTCACTGCATAAAAATGCACGATATGAACGATATATCGTTGAACGATATCGATAACGTTCATAGATATCGTACCATGTGTACCCATCTTTAGACAAATCACGCATGGCCAGCGGTCTTCATCATCAGCTCATAACTTGTTCCAGGGTTTGAGTACCCGCATCATGTCATCTCCCTGCAAACATATGCATATGTGCTTTTTAGGTGGCCTTTATGGGTGCATTTTGCATCTATATGCCCTAACTGTATTTTGGCCATGTTTATACGTTCGCTCTATCCCTCTATCCTGACCCCCGTAGTGTAATGAGGACCTGACTCAGCAAGGAACGCAGTTGCTTATACACATGCAATCGGCTGATTGTTGCCTTCTGCGCATGCGTATGCATCACAGTGAGAGTGCGCAAAGCAGTCACCGCGATTGGGACTGCGATTGCAGTGACTATGCAGACCCATTGCAGAGTGATTGACAGGAAGTGTCAATTCTAAAAAAAACTATATCGATGGGGTAACAAGGCTGGCAAAGTAATTGCAAATATCACTAAATTGAAAAACAACAGATCCCATTTATCACGGTTGGCGTAGTGGTTAGCATTACTGCTTCAGCACTGTAGCCATAGGTTTGACTCCTACTACAGCCATAACGGAGTGGACTTTGTATGTTCTCCCATCCTTGCGTGGGTTTCTTTTATGTTCTCTGGTTCCCTCCCACAATCCAAAAATATACTGGTAGGTTAATTTGCTCCCGATACAAATTAACTCTAGTGTGTATGTGTGTGCATACATGTTTACATCTGGTAGGGAATATAGATTGTAAGCTCCACCGGGGCAGGGACTGATGTGAATGGGCAAATATTCTCTGTGAAGAGCTGCGTAATATGTGTGTGCTCTATAAATAACTGGTAATAAATAAATAATAAATCATAGGCCCAGTTACTGGAGAATGACATGCTACCAAATTGGCAATTCTTTCCCATTTTAATTCTTACTATGAGGCCTTGTACACTGCTAGTCCGGGACGTCCTACTTTCCAGGACTCTATCATAAACTGTGCTAAACTACCTTTCGCTTACTAGTGCTCAACATGATATTTTAAACTCTGAAATTTCTGAGGAGGAACAACAATAAATCACCTGGAATTCATAGGGAATATTATATAATTTTAAAACCCAATGTTATAAAATAATTTTCCACATTATATAGTAAATTATATAAATAGCAGCCTTTGTACCCCCGGTTTAATGAAGCTTACACATTTTGTCCTAACATTTTTGTTCAAACCTAAACATATATCCTTATAGGATGATAACACTTTTACACTATAGGAATATTTTCAAATACTTGTAAAAATAATTACTAATAGATTATATAACATACTCCCTGCTATACTTATGTACCAACAGCTACTGTGTCAAAGGGGTCAGGATGGCGATTGCTAATTTTGTTAATGCTTCCTGCTGCTGCTGCTGCAAAAAAGTAAACCTGATATGCTCCTTAGTTTAAATGACGAAAAAGGCATTTGATAAAATATATATTTCATATCTATTTAAATTCTTAGATTTCAAAGTGTTTGGGCAGAATTTTATGAATGTATATAAAGTATATTTCATAACTCACGGATAGGTAGTGAATGCTTACACGTAGATTGGCCAGACCAAGTACTGAGGCGCGGAGTCTAACGTGCTGACGGCATTCACCAGGGACCCCCACAAGGAGGTTTGGACTTAGCTGCGTCCGACACGCTGGTCGCGGACACTAGATTTGGTTCCCTAATACAAAACTATGGGACCCGCAGCCGTTACTCGGAAGTGAGAATGACAAGCCGCTGGGGAAGCACAACATCGTGCCCCGAGCAGACATCGTAGCAGTGGGCGCCGAGGCGCTGCCAGACCCGGTAAGTAGATACCGGGATTCGGCGAGTTGTGACAGTATATTTACAACTAGGCAGACATGGCCATGTTGCTGGCGTGTCACTGACAGCTGATACTAAAAAAAAGTGTCAGGAGAGGGTGCGCAAAACCTGCAGCCTACCTATTGCACAAAATCCGAGTATCACCCTACTCAAAATATACATATAATGTCCAAAAGAGAACTACTTAATTCTATGTTTCTCCTTCTCTCCTTTGGTTCGATGTTGGATACACTTCCTTGTAGGTGGTCAAAATCTTCAGTGGTCCTCCATATTGTATAAACCGGAAAGACTAGTCAGGGGGTGACTAGGCAGACGTGACCATGTTGCGGGCGTGTCACTGACAGCAGCTACATCTAAAGATGCACAACCGCTCACACAGTACGCCATACTCAGAGAAAGAAACTGTACCTGCCATAGGAGTGATGCTAGTTTCGATGGTGTGTCCGATAGTGTACCAAGATGGATTTCCACAGGCGCTGCAATCGGGCACTAGTTTCGCAGAAATCATCCACAGCATAAACATAAATATGCTACCGTATCTGTGCAACTCAGCATCAGGCCCTGTGTGTTTTTAATTAGAGTTAAATTGGCATTAAAATACATTCTATAATTCTCAAATGATTTCCTTAACTTCTATTTGCTTTTAGTTTAATTATGTTTTTCCTTCTGCACGCAATGCACCACTTCCTGAAGATCAGCTTGTTAGGTCTGTCCTTTGTGCATGAATTTAGGACACGTGTACAAGAGCCTTGCAGTTGTAAAACAAAAGGAAGTTTGCTGTTTTAGGATTTCTGATGTAGGATAGATTTTGACATTCACATTAAGAAATACACATTCATATATGCACATATACAGTTTTGGATGTGAATTTAATCTATCAAATACAGTTCCACAAAACTGTAAAAGTAGCACTGTGTATACAATAAATGTGAATGCATACCATAATAAGGACAGATGCTATGTAATTACAATTAGAGCACTAGCCATAATGAGGGGTAAACTCCCTACACAATTACCAATTGTTGTGTCTGCTACAATTATATCAAATCACTGGTGTGCATATTTGGGACCATATTACCATATCTCCCAACAGGAGATAGAATAAAGCACCACCTGATTATAAAATAGAAATTAGCGGTTTGGTTTTGCTGAAATTCAAACATTCCTGAACTATGGGGTTCTGAGTCGAACCGTGTCCCGGCTCGGATCACTTTGGGGTTCCTTATAGCTCAGAGTCCCAGCTCGGATCACTTTGGGGCAGGCTTGCCTACCCTCCCGATTTGGTCGGGAGCCTCCCAAATAACGGGTGCCGCTCCCAACCCCCCGGAAAGGCAGGCAAGCCTCCCGGCTGCCGCCTGCTCCCCCCCCACTACAGCTAGAAACCCCCGGAGCCCAATGACACAATTCACGCTAAATCGCGTCATCGTGGCTCCGCCCCCTGCTTCACAATGCCTTTTTTCCGGCATTGTGAAGAGGGGGCGGGGGCCACGATGACGCAATCGTGCGATCATGCCCATGCGCGAGACCCGGCGAGCGACGAGGAAGCCGTCGCTCGGGGTCTTGCACCAAAGGGGGCGTGCTGTCGATGGTGAGTGACAGCAAGCCCCCTTTGGTGGGCATGCCGGGGGCATGGCTGCCAGATGGAGGTGTTCCAATGGGAACGCCTACCGTCTGGGGCCGGCCCCACTGACATCACTACCGCAGACCCTACCGCAGGGTCTCGTCGCAAGCCCGATGGTTGCGATGGTCTTGACCATCGCGACCATCATCATGGTCGCTCGCATAAGCTGTGGGTGTTAACCCACAGCTATGCGAGCGTCCAAGAGGCCGCTCTAAGAATAGGTAGGAGGGCCCTGATGCAGAGCGAGCGCTCTGGTCAGAGCGTCCGGCTCTGAATCAGGGCCAGAGCTTTATCGCAAGCTCTGTCCCTGCAAGGGATTTGCAGTAAATCCCTGTAATATTGCCTGAATTCGCAATGCAAATTCAGTCGGTAATATCACACTACAAGCTGCATTACAAATGCGAATTGTAGTAAATAGAGCCCTTAGTGTGAATATTGTGAGGTATCTCCCATTTATCACTGCTCTGATCAGGTGTTTTGAGGATAGACTGAGTTCTGGGTATCCTTGCATTTTTCAGAGCTAGACACACTTCTGGGGAATTGTCTTGCCCCCATTGTGACATAGACAAGGCCTCGGTGGGCATGGCCACAGTCCCATTGTGATGTGGACATGTTCCCTGATTTATGGATTTGAAACATGAAGCCAGTTAATGCATGTGTAGATCTACCAAGACTGCGCTAATGCACAGGCTCCATTTTGTTTCTGCAAGGATGCTTCATTCCTTGTTCCCTGGCTGCTGAAGTCAGTAATGTGCATGTGCAGCGCAATCTTGCCTCTGTGTAAGAGTAACACATTGGGAAACAGACATTTCCCACTTAGCTCCTTTTGAGACCTGGCATATTTCCGCTATCACAGCTGTACCAGCTCACGGACTGGTGAGCTGTATCACACCACACTCCACTCAAGCCCTGCTCTATTACGACCAGTGTATCACAGTGAGTGCAGCTGTACATCCCCTATCTTCTAATGAACTATACCACTGGTTAATCAACTGGGCTGTCTGCTGGTGTGTACATACCACTGCACCTGTAAACAGACATTTCCACCAGGTTATAGGACCAGGCACACAAGTGTAAAGTATACAGGACCCAAGCTACTAGGATACCCACAGCAGCACACAGGTGCCATCTTCTTAGGCACATGCAGTGTTCCAGTGCAGTGTGTCAGCACAGAAGCTAGTCAGTAAACAAAAGCTGCATAAAACAGAGTGAAGACAGCAGAGAGTGTTTCCAGCCCAGTGTGTCAGTACAGAGACTGATTAGAGCTGTATTCAGTTTGAGCCGAGCCGCGATACTTTTCCGCGTCCCAGACTTTTCGCCTGTTTTGTAGGCGGAAAAGTATCGTGCACGTGCCCGCTTTACCCTGTATTCAATTTGAAAGTACGCGAAAACGGGACCCGGCGAAACTTGAACAGGCAGAAAGTACTGTCAGATTTGGGGAAATCAGCCTGACACCCCCCAAAAGATGCTCTGACATGGGGGTTCCCTATGGCACCCCCCGATTTGGCTTGCTGAAGGTATTTGGTGTTTTTAAATGGGCTTAATGGCTGCTAAATAGCGTTTTTCTATACGTGGTGCAGAATAGTATTCAGGAGTGTTTTTTGCATAAAATAAGTTATCCCAGCAAATTTGGGATACTTGAAAATGGGGGCCAGCATATTTAAAAGTTGCTAAAGTGAAGTTGAAAAAATCGTGAAAAATCCACCTTCCGCAAGCACCTGCAATCAAAAAAACACTTGGGGCATTCTTGGGACCCCCCCCCCCAGAGTCAAGTTCGCTAGTTTTTTGTCCCCCAACATTTTTTTTTTACGCCCCCAAATTCAAAGTCATTTTTTTGGGTGTTCGTAAGTGTTTTTTTTTTTTGATGCAGTTTACTTTTGGGGCACTGTCTGAAGGCTGCACGGGGGTTCCCGCAATGTTGCACCCCAAAACCCCAATTCTGCACTTTTTTCCGCCTCCCATTCATAGGCAAAACTTCTCCGCCTATTACATTGCATTGACTTTCCGCCTAGGCGGAAAGTCTTTCAAATTGAATAAGGAGTAAAAGCAAAACAGGCGAAAATGATGTCATCGGTGGAAGTAATGCGGACCCGGACTTTTCGCCTCAAATTGAATATGGGCCTGATTAGTGTACAGAACCTGCATAAATATGCTTGCAAGAAACATACACACAGGAACTACACCCATGATGGGGTTTATAAAAGTGAAAGGTGCAGAAAATTATACAACCTGGAAGTTTGCTATGGAAATGCAAATTAAAGCGTGAATGGTTGTGGAAGGTCACAGTAGACCCAGGTGCAAGTCCAAGCCCAGACAATGAAGAAAGAGCCATGGGAACCATAGGCTTAAGTGTAGAGGAACTGTTTACTCTATTATACATGGGAAGGAGTCAGCAAATGACATGTGGACAGCACTGCAGACAGTGTACCAAGATGGAGGTCTCACGAAAAGAATACATTTAAGACGTGTATTACAATACCAAGTTATGAGACTATAGAAGCATACCTCCCAACCATCCTAATTTCAGAAGGACAGTCCCATTTTCCGAGCACTCTCCTGCTGTCCCACCAGTGAGCTGCAGTGTCTCACAGGCAGTCAGGAGGTTAGGGGACACTCTGCAGAGACGGTGTAATGGTTAGCATTACTGCCTCACATCACTGAAGTTGTGGGTTTGATTTCCACTACGGCCCTAACTGTGTGGCGTTTGTATATTCTCTCTGTGCTTGTGAGGGTTTCTTCCGGGCACTCCGGTTTCCTCCCACACTCCAAAAATATACTGGTAGGTTAATTGACTCCCAACAAAAATTAACCCTAGTGTGTATGTGTGTGTGCATGTGATAGGGAACATAGGCCCTGATTCAGAGCCGGACGCTCTGACAGAGCACTCACTCTGAATCAGGGCCGTCCCTTCTCCTTTTTGGAGCGGCCTCCTGGCCGCTCACATAGCTGTGGGTGACCACCCACAGCTATAGCGAGCGGCCAAAATGATCAAGACCATCGCGACCATTGGGCTTGCGACGAGACCCTGTGGTAGGGTCTCACTGCCGCAAGCCCTGGAGTGCTTTTGGCTCTATCAGAGCCAAAAGCACTCCCACTGACATCACTAGTGATGTCAGTGGGGCTGGCCCCAGACGGTCGGCGTTCCCATGGGCAGCCACGCCCCCGGCACGCCCACCAAAGGGGGCGTGCTGTCAATCACCATCGACAGCACGCCCCCTTTGGTGCGAGACCCATAACGACGGCTTGGCCGTCATTATTCGGGTCTCGTGCATGCGCACGAAGGAGCCGCCTCCGGCCCATAGATTGTAAGCTCCATTGGGGCAGGGACTGATGTGAATGGCCAAATATTCTCTCTGTAAAGCACTGTGGAATATGTGTGTACTATGTAAATAACTGTTAATAAAAAATATCAAATAAATACATTTAGGCAAGGAGGCTGGGCTCAACCCCAGTATGATGAAAAATGGGGAGTGACACATGGCTCACCCCCAAAATGGCACGCCAGGTAGCCTGGCCTAGTGGGCACAAGGCAATGCCCCATTTTTGTGTCTGCGTAATATACTGGCTCTTGATTTCAGAAGTTGTAAGATATACAGCAGAATGAGAGAATACACTGACAGAATGATGTCTGTGTCTCAGCAAGTAACATCAGTTGGAGTGTAAGTAGATGATGAAGAGATTGCTACAACAAAGCTACAGAACTTGACGCCAGAGTTTGACTTCCTGGTTGTGGTATTTGAAGCAAACACAACAAAACAAATCACAGAGACCAACACAAAAATATAATAACATATATAATTCAGGCGCACATGGATTAATAGTCCCCCTAGTGTATTGGAACCTTAAAAACTGCTCCTAAACGTGAATTAATCTGTTATTCCCACCTGGTCTATCAAAATATATAGCCTCGAAACATTGGAGCTCATTCAGACTCGCTCGCTAAGATGCATACTCTCGCTGCTGCCGATGGTATGCATTGTGTGGGCATTGTGCGCATGTGTATGCATCGCAGTGCGCATGTGCATACCTTAGCGGAAGTTCACAATGCATTCGCTCCCTGCGCATAGACAGCCCAGCAGAGTGAGTGACAGGGGAAGCCATTTGTAGGTGGTAACAGGGGCTGGCCATTAATAACGGGGGAGTGAAGGTGCAAATGCAGGCGTGTCTGAGCATCTCAACGGCGTTCTAGAGGTGTGCATAATTATAAGACAGCATCATAGTACACATCACCTGGCTGGTTTTTACACTGAAGTGCTCACTGTGCTTACGGCAGGGGATAGTCAACCTTAAGTGCTGCGATAGTATTCGATGTACCGATGGTTGCATACACTTCCTGGACATGATGTGCAGAAGTGGACGTCTTAAAACAGGCTGGTGGGTGTCTGCATACACTATATGATCGCTCTCTAAGAAATACTGGGCATGCTAATGCTTTGCTGTGCGTCAGCACTACCTACGCAATTTGCATACACATCGTGCGAGCGATCGCATCTAGCGAGCTGCTCTGAATCAGGCCCATTGTCAATTAACACAGTTTAAATGCCCTAAATGGCCAGTGACAGTAAATACGTATTGACTTATCCAGACAAGGAGCGCTCAATTATAATATGTAACAATTTATTACATAATAAATTATGAAATATATAAAACAAAAAAGTAAATAGTAAAATATACACACACATTCATAAAATACGAACTGGTATGTTTTTACAATAATGGTTAAGTATTGTAAAAACATACCAGTTTGTATTTTATGAATGTGTGTGTATATTATTTTAATATTTACTTTTCTGTTTTATATTGAGTCATTTATTATATAATAAATTGTAAAATTTTATAATTAACTGCTCCTTGTCTGGATAAGTCAATACGTATTTACTATCACTGGCTATTTAGAGCATTTCAAACTGTGTTAATTGATGATGTTTCCAGGCTATATATTTTAAGTTAGAACAAAGGCCCTCATTCAGAGCCGCTCGCAAAAAGTGAGCGCTCGCTCTGAATGAGGCCGGCCGCTTTTTTCTTTTAAAGCCGGCCTCCTGGCCGCTTGCTAAGCTGTGGGTGACCACCCACAGCTTTTGCGAGCGGCCAGGTGATGGTCGCGATGGTTGCGACCATCAGGCTTGCGACAAGACCCTTGTGGTAGGGTCTCAACTTCTGCAAGCTCCAGTGAGCTTCCGGCTCTAATAGAGCCGGAAGCTCACTACTGACATCACTGGTGATGTCAGTAGGGCCGCCCACAAACGGCAGGCGTTCCTTCAGGAATGCCTCCATTTGTCCAGCCACCTCCCCACCCCGCCTACAATACGGGGCGAGCTGTCGATCAACATCGACAGCCGCCCTGTTTGTAGCGAGCCCCAGAGCGAGTGAATTTCTCATTCGCTACGGGGCTTGCGCACGCAATGCACAACCATCGACCCGCTTGCGAGCGGGTCTGCATTGAGGGCCAAAGTTACTGCAGTTCCAACAATGTGAGTCAAGTGCTGAGACTAATGTATTACAAAAATTCAAGTTTAAATGTTACAATTGTAACAAGATCAATCACAAAGCATTTGAGTGCAACCATCCATAGGATTGCATGGTGCAAACTCAGACAATGCAAACCCAGACTTAACGTTTATGGGCCCGATTCAGAGCTGCTCGCTATTTGCGAGTGCATGCTCTGAATCAGGGCGGGGAGTATTTTTTTTCCTGTCCACTCACTAAGCTGTGGGTGCCCACCCACAGCTAGTGCGAGCGGGCAGGAGATGGTCGTGATTATCGCGACCATCGGCATTGCGAGGAGACCCTACGGTAGGGTCTCAAGACTCGCAATGCCGAGTGGACTTAAAGCTCTAATAGAGCAGGAAGTCCACTACTGACATCATGAGTGATGTCAGTAGGGACGCCAACAAATGGCAGGCATTCCTTCAGGAACCGAAGGAGAGAGAACACCTAGCGCATATAACACCCTAGTTAATCAGATAATAGATAAATGAGTGGTGCTAGTTAATTATTCAATCAGTCAATATACATAGTATTGCAGCCCCACAAAGGGTGTCTTCTGCAATATAATCAATAGATATCATAAAAATAATTAAGGATATTCCCAAAGAAATAAATACATACAAGATAAATATATAAAAAAAAGATTTATTTTATTTAAGATATTGAAAGTTAATGAAGACTAAAATTTTAAACAGTACTAATAGAATGAATAATAAAATTATATAAATACTGTCTATTGTCACAAATTGAGGCACCTTGTGTGCCTATATATATGATAATAACTGTATAAAAACGGGCAGCATGTCATATGTAATGGTGGCTACACAATTATTGGAACTAATACCGGTATACAACAAATAACATAGGACGTTACAAACAACATGTATAGTGTGTTTGCCTTTAGCAATACGCTAAATAGCGTTTTACTTGCTCTGCAATGTAGAGCTAGACCTGGTTACACTCAGCACAGTATGACTGTACTTCTTAAAGTCAATACTGCGTTCTAGTATCTAGGAGGGATAATGATGTCACCCCAGACCAGGGCGGGCTGTGGCCGCCTCTTGTTCCCTTATCGCGGGGTATATGATTACCTTCCTCTTCTTGATGATCGGAAATGGTTTCTCAGAGTCCTCTGAAGTAGGTTCGTCTGCCGGCAGACTTTGCAAGATGGCCGCGGTGAGCACTGTGCGGCTCGTGCGGCTCCTGTCAGGATCAGTGAATCTGCAATCTACGCGTTTTGCCTTCAGGCTTCCTCAGGATAGCAGATGATCTCCTGCCCAACTGGGACTCTATTTATAGGCAGTGGCGGCCATTTTAGGTGTGGTATATCTGCCCATTCTTCTAGTATACTCCTTATTCGTGACCTGACGGCCATTTTGATGATGGGAAACTTTGCCAGGATTATATTTTTAGCTGTACATAGTCCATATTGATTATAAGACATACTCACATAGACACAAAAACATACAACGTTAAATAACAATATTACATAATCGTCCCAATTAGGGTAATATTCTTGGAAAAATATATATAATAATTAATTAAATAATAAATAAAAAGTAATAATAAATGATAATAAAAACTGGACTGGAAAAAACTGGATTGGAAATAGCACCATACTAATAAGTATGTGTATAAAAATTGTAATAATATTTAATTAAAATAGAATATAAACTTCCCTAGAAAAACCTAAATTTACTTATATTGAAAATTACTTTATTCAAAGGATGCCCTTTATCTATACCTCATAATCATAGGTATATTAGGGGTAAATAGGTGCATTAGGGGTACATAGACATGGGCAAGTACACTATTTTAGTAAAAATGATCGGAGACAGTTATTAGAGAAATGGCGCAATCTCTATATCTATATTTAGACCCTTAGGGTTTAGGGTTCCCATTCTATATATTATTTTAGTCTCTTCCTTGCTCAGCAGATCGTCGATATTTCCTCTTCTCCATGGTGGTTTTATCTTCTTAAGGCCAATAAACTGTAAATCTTTAGTGTTGCTGTTGTGTTTTTCTGTGAAATGAATTGGAATACTGTGATTTTCTTTCTTATTCCGTATATTACAGAGATGTTCTTGTATGCGGACATGTAGTTTCCTCTTTGTTTTTCCTACATACTGTAGCCCGCAAGGGCATGTAAGCATGTAAATCACCCCTATCGTTTGACAATTAATGCGGTCTCTGATGGTAAATTCTTTATTGTTACTGAACGAAGTAACCTGTTTAACGATTTGTGTGCAATTCCCCTTAGTTTTTCTGCAAGCTGTACATATCCCACATCTGGAGAAGCCAGTGGTTTTTGATGTTTTCTCACTTTGTTCTTCCTTCAGATGGCTACTCACCAGTGTGGTTCTGATAGGGGGGCTCTTCTATATACCATCCTCGGGTGTTCCAGTAGGAATGCTCTAAGGTCTTCGTCCGCCTGAAGGATATGCCAGTGTTTCTTAATACTATTTTCCAATAACGTGCTCTGCGCTGAGTAATTGGAAATAAATAAAAGTTTTTCTGGTTTGTCTTCAGATATTTCTTTGTACTTCAAGAGATCTTCTCTATTTATATTATAAATCTTCTGTTCTTCTTTCTTGAGGAGTTGCGGATTGTACATTTTATCTCTAAAATTGGTAAGCATTTCTTGTGATTGTGTTACGAAATCTTTTACCTTCGAACAATTGCGTCATAATCTTCTCAATTGTCCCCCTGGGATATTAGATAACCATTTTTTGTGGTGGTTACTAGTGGCTTCCAAATAGCTATTGCAATCTGTAGCTTTGATAAAGGTCTTAGTGTGAATAAGTCCTTCTTCAATGTATATGATCCAAATCCCCCCTTTTCATATTCCTTCGGGAACACCTCCATTTGTTCAGCCACCCCCTCTATCCGCCTACAAAATGGGGCGAGCTGCTGATCAACATTGACAGCTGCCCCGTTTTGCGGCAAGCTCCAGAGCGAATGAAGGTCTGACTCGCTATGGGCTTGCGCACACACAATGCGCATGCCACATGTGCGCACTGGGCCACCATCGACCCGCTTGCGAGCGCAATGCGCTTGCGAGCGGGTCTGAATCAGGCCCTATGTCCACAATAAACTGCATCTCCTGATTCATGCACGCGTTTGTCACGGCAAAGATGCAAGTGGACACATCTGTAGGCATTTCAGCTGCAATGAGGAATGGTTCACCTATTTAGTCACATGTGACCCTATCACAATCAAAGGAATTGGCAAAAGAGTGTCATCTACAAGAGTTGGAATATTTAAAGCCCATCTGAAAGTTGGGAAAATAATTAAAGTCACAGAAATCTGAGAAGTGCTTTATGTACCAGAAATGGGAGCAAAACTTATAACAATCAGTGTCCTAGAACAGAGCATTCACAGAGTTTACTTTGCTAAAGGGAAGTGCATTGTGGGAAACAGAAAGGAGGCCATAGTAGCTACAGGCATAAGGTGTCAGCAATTGTATGTCCTAGATACACAGCACTGTTATCCAATTATGACAACTGAGTCACAATCATTGGAACTCTGGCAGAGAAGATTGGTCACCTTGGGTATAACATTGTTCAAAAGCTACAGAATGGGATGGTCACAGGAATGTCTGTGACTAACACAGAGAATCCCGTATGTGAGAGCTGCATAGCAGGTAAACAAAGTTGTCAACCATTTCCCAAATCAACAAACAAAGCAACATCACCACTTGAGATAGTACATTCAGATGCATGTGGTCTAATGGAGAAAAGTCAGTAAGTCGAAAGAGATACTTCATGATATTTATAGATGACTTCACAAGAATGACACACATACTTCATCAGAGAGAAATCTGAAGTAGCAAAGAAAATTGCAAACAAAATACTTGTACAAAACCAAACCAGTCACAGACTCAAGACACTGAGATTTGGCATTGGTGGAGCATATCTAAACAAAGAAGTGTAATCTTTCCTTAAAAAAATATGGTATATAGCATCAATTGACCATAGACTATACTCCTTAGCAAAACAATATGAATGAATAAGAAAACCATACACAAGTGGAGAATGCAAGATATAGTATAAGTCTAGGATGCAGGCCTAGAAAAACAGTTTTGGGCAGAAGCCATGTCCACAGCAGTTTATCTCACACATCATTCCCCCACAGTTGCCCTAAAGGACATAACATCTATGGAATCTTAGTAGACAAACAAAACCAGGTGTTAGTCATCTCAGAAGTTTTGGAAGTCCGGCTTACTACATTTACCAAAAGAAAGAAGATGCAAGCTAGATTCAAAATCAGGAAAGTACATTATGCTTGGCTAGGGATGTAGTAACATTACCGCCACCCAGAATGCCAGCCGTCGGAATCCTGACAGTGGAAGGCCAACCCGGGACTAAAGATAGGTGTCGAAATCCCAATGCCTATCTTTAGCCTGAAGGCCAGCAACACGAACGAAGGTAAGCACAGATAATTAGCTCTTAGCCATGGGGAGGGTTAGGTTTAGGCATCCCCAGGAGGACTAAGGGTTAGGCACCCCTCCAGCAGGGTTAGGGATAGGCTAGGGTGAGGGGCAGGGCCAGCTCCAGGTGTCGGAGCACCCTGTGCCAGCTCTATGTCGTGCTCATACATCGTGTGCAGCACAGCCACTCATGACTGAAAATTGGGGCGTGGCCTAATTACCATAGGCCATGCCTCTTATGTGACATTATTTGGAGGCGTGCACGCATTGCACGCCTCCAAACAATGTCAGGCTAGGGGGGAGCCTCACTAGCTGGGCTTCCCCCAGCCCTCTCCCATCACTGAATGGATGCCACGGGCATGCACGCAGCATACATTCAAACTCCAGGGTCCAGCGTCCCCAACCTCCCGTTTGACCACCCGCGGGCCAGTTCGACCCACGGGTGGAACAGCGGGACAGTACTGTCCCACTGAAATCGGGGTGTTGGGGAGGGGTGCACCCTCTATGGGTGGCACCCCTGTTCGACCGCACTGGTCGAACATTCCTAGAGCCAGCCCTGGGAGGGAGGTTAGGATTAGACACCCCTGGGGTGAGGTTAGGGTTAAGGAACACCCCTCCGGGAGGGTTAGGTTTAGGGTCGTGGGAAGGGGGGGTTAGTTTTAGGCACCATCAGGGGTTTATGGTTATGCACCCCCCAGGGAGGTTATGGTTAGGGGCCACTAAGAGAAGGCTAGGGCGGGAGGGGAGAGGGAAGGGTTAGGGTAGGAATATGTTGTCATCAGGCTTCCGGTGTTGGTATGAGAACCGACGGCTATTCAGCCATTGGTAATTCATACAGATGCTGCTTGGCTATTGCCAATAAAGCAAAGACTACAGATTATGGAATCCAACGACAAGAAAAGTTGTCAAGTCCAAAGATGTTATATTAAAAGAAACAGCACAAGTAAAAGATAAGATGGAAGTTGATATGCAGAACTAATATGTGTTACTGGACATGCCAGCAGCTGGAGTTGAAGTTCAACCACAGAAAAGGTCTTTAGCAAGATCCATCATTGACAGACAACCTAGGAGATGTGATGAGGAATTTGCAAATCTTGCATACAGTGAGCCTCGGGATATCCAGAAGTCAGAGGCAAGATCCAATTGGTGTGAGTAGAAATCAAAGATAGGCAAAGAAACTTTGCAAGATCTAAGTGTGAAAGACATCAAGAATCTTGACAGTGATAGCAGTCCTGAGTTTGTGAATCCCGAGCCTGTTGTTAGGGCCCAGATGTGATGTCACAGATATGACAGATGTGATGTAACTTCTAACAGCTGTTGTACTGATCATTAGGTATTAGGTACTGTATTAGAAACAACTGCATGGACTGCGTAATCTCCTTTATTGTTACCTTAGAGATTCCACACTGAAAGTTTGATGTTTAGAATAACAATATTTGAATAGGAGACTTGGATTTATATATATATGCATCAAACACATATTACATTAATACCACCTCCACTCACACTGAGTACCATTAAACACACATTATATTAATACCATCAACATATACATTGATGTCCTTCCCTCACAATGATTTACTCATAGATATTTTCTACTCACAGTGTTATATACACAAATGCTGTGTTCAGATAAGGTTCGTTGAGTGTCAAATTGCCGGTGGAGTCAAGCCAATGACAATAGACAATAGAGGATCCAGCACTTGGCAAGCTGAAGAGCATCGCTAACCTCTCAGGGAAGGGCCGGTGCAGAGGGTACCACTATGTGCCTGCCAAGGTCAGCAGAGCGGGTAAGGTCCCAGTGGGACACCCTCACATCGTTACAACCCTAGACCACTAGGGTGTTGGGCATTAGGCATACAGTTTGGTGGTAGGCATGGTAGGCTGGTGCTGGACCCATGTGTGATTAGATCGAGCACTAGACACACAAAACTACAAAGTGAAAGCCTTGCCCAAAATGGATAGGCTTTGTCTCTATTGTAGGATGACTGGCATAGTCTCTAAGATGCAACTAAAATACATGTGGTCTAAAAATTCATCTAAATGGGACTAAATAACCAGTCAGGGGAAGCTCTGGGTACCTTCAGCAGCCTAATCATTTGCATAACAGTAAGTCAGGTTTAAATTTGTTTCACAAAGTTGAAGAATCGGCATGGGAAGGAGGGGAGGGGGCACCAAAATCTAACTTGCCTCCAGACAACTGGGATGAAGTTACACCACTTGCACCTGTCCTGCACACCATTCAACAGATAGCAATGTCCAGCAATTCTTCTTGCTGAGGGTTGAGCTACCACCTGGCCTCATCATAGGGTTACCACCTGTCCAGGATTATTTGAAAGAAACTAGAAATCAGGGCCTCTGTCTGGTTGAGTCCAGTGTGCGGGTAATCCCAGATAGGTAGTGTCCACAAATCCAATTTTATTTTCCTCTACACTTGTGACATATCACAACGCCCCTGAGAGCTGTGGGCCTCTCTGCTCCTACTCACAGCCCGTCACCCCTGTTTCTACATGCAACATGCACAGTGTCAGGACTAGCTCAGTGCCTGCAAATATGCTCCGCTGCCCACAATCTGTCATTTATATAATTAGTTTTTATAATCCACCATCCACCTACATGACTGTACAACAGTATAGACTATGATCTCATTTATTTTTCTTTTCATTTTATAACCACATTGCAGAGAGGAAGTTATAATATTTATACACACCAATAAGACTGGAAAAAACTACTGTACCTATCTATAGACTATAACCCACTGAAACTGAAGTTGAATATATTCTGAAAATGTATCTAAATTGCATAATTAATTTTTTTAAAATAAGGGAACAAAAAATTAAAATAAACTCAAACTGATACACTCCTAAATACAATAGTATTGTGAGTGACTTGCGCCAGAAGTGCCTGAAATTAGTGAAGACCAGGTACATGCAGACTAGTACAATAAATAGGGGATCTGTATTAATGACTGCCGGACCTATGTCCGGTGGTTCAAATCCCAACGCCGGAAGACCGGCAACAGTGAAGATTCTGACAGGTGAGTAGACTAACTATACCTAACCCTCCCCCCCCTAACCCTAACCCTCCCTTAGGGGTGCCTAACCCTAACCTCCCCCCTAGTGCCTAACCCCCATAAGTACCGAAACCTAACTACCCTGTCCCCACAGCCTAAACCTAACCCTCCCGGGGGGTGCCTAACCCTAACCTCCCCCCAGGGGTGCCTACCCCTAACCTCCCCTTCCCCTAGCCTAACCCTAAGTCCCCTCCGGGAGCCCCTAACCTAACCCTTCCTCGCCCAGCTTATCTTCATTCGGTATGCCGAGCGTCGGGCTCCCGGTGGCTTCCTGACTGCATACCACTTAGGATACTGTTAATTCCAAAATGAAATGTATTGTTGATTTATCTTATCCATACAAGTAATTGTAGAAATTCACAGAGTTCAAGGAATGATGTTTACACAATTTGGGATATTATGTAAAGTTAATGGCCTTATCAGTACCTAAATACAGCAATTACTCATAAAGCAGTACATTAAATGGACAAAGTATTATGAACTACTGTATAGTTTGTATGGTATATCTCTTAACATGCACAGTGTTATAGATACAAATATAATTCACTGCAGTATTTATAATTAGCCATAAAAGTAATCCAACACATTAAATAGAGATTGGTTTTAAGTATTGTTATGTTGTGCCTGGAGGAAGTCACCTTTGCTGTATACTATTTACTAATATGCTGTATCAGAAAACCTATTCTCTATATAGATGTACAAAGATATTTTATGAGCTTCAATATAAACTGAGAAATTAGTTATTACAACAATATATTATTTATATTGGACAATAGATGTGTCAGTATTCCCAGTTAATTATTAGTATATATTCATGGAAGCTGCCCTAAAAGGTTACAGGTATTCGTAGCTGGCCGATTATTGCATACTGCGCATGCATACGCATCGCAGTGCGTGTGCGCGTACCAGTGCGAGAGATCGGCAAGTGTTCGCTCGCTGCGCATAGACAGCCCAGCAGAGTGAGTGACAGGAGAAGCCATTTGTAGATGGTGACAGGGGCTGGCCATTAACGGGGGAGTGAAGGTGCGAATCGCATGTGCTTGCGGAAGGGTATAGTCAACCTCAAGCGATGTGTTCACTTCCGATGGTACCCGATGTACCGATGGTTGCGTACACATCCTGCAGATGACGTGTGCAGGTGGGCGTCTTAAGTCAGGCTGGTGGGCGTCTACATACACAAAGTGATCGCAAGCCAAGACATAGTGGGCATGCTTCTGCCTTGCCGTGCGATCACCTGCCTTGCTGGTGTGTGCCGGATTTTCATACGCTGGGTGCGAGCGTATGCATCGAGCCCTAAATCCCTTAAATTGTCTTGCGCTACACTACTTTATATTATGTTAATCTGAAGTTTAAATAAGGTCTGTTGATAAGTGCTCAGACAAAGCTTTTATCAGCCTCCTAACATATAAAGCTAGACCATGATTGTAACAGTGATAAAGTTGCATAACAATCCTCTGATTAATGAACTATCATATGTTACTGATACATATTGTTGCATGTTTGAGTGCTTACAGTGTGTTAAATATTCAGCGGGTGTTCTGCCAACCCACGTTTTGTTGAGGTAGCAGCTTTATCAAGAGCCTTGGGCGCCTGCTGCGTGTTTAATATGCTAAATTGATACATTGTATTATTACTGTTGTGAGTATGATGATTAGCTAGATTAGTTAGTAAGCTGGGATCCCTGCAAATCATGGAATAGCTAGGTTGCTAATGCTATCACTGTATGCTCAAGTGAATGAAAGTGACTTTGCAAACTGTGTCTCACGCTGGAAAATAACCGGGTACCCCCAGAGACATTAAACATAAGTAGTCAGAAATATCAAAACAATATATATCAGTAACATATGAGAGTTCATTAATCAAAGGATTGTTATGCAACTTTATAACTGTTACTGTTACAATTATGGTTTAACTTTATTCATCAGGAGGCTGATAAAAGCTTTGCCTGAGCAGTTACCAAGACACCTTATTTGAATTTAAGATTAACATAATAGAAAGGAGTGTTGCACAAGACAATTAAAGGGATTTAACTATTATCTTATACTAATCTTGTAATAAAGAGTATCTGTAACCTTTTAGGGCAGCTTCCATGTGTGTACTATTTGGATGGTAGTAAGCAGAGTAAATAGCATACACCAGCGGAAACCCATATGCAACAGACTTTGGTTTATTGTGCAGCATTGTGTCTGTACAGCCATACTCACAGGTTGCATGCGCATGGTATCTGGATGGAGCGGAGCTTGAGCGCATCATACAAGATATCACCTGGTGATGTATGTGAGTAGCAGTGCGTAAACATAGGGTAGCGGTATGCTCTGTAGCAAGTATCTCTGAGGTATATCACACGGTTTCGCCGGAGCTAAGTGGAACACGTCCATGTCCCACTGTGGAGCACATTCACATTAACAAGATGGCACCGCACTGCGCAGAAGACTTAACGGATGGCCATCTTGGCAAAGGCAAATGCTTCCTTAGATAAGCATTATGGAGGTAGCACAGGAGCGCACTCCATACTTCAACACCATGAATATCTACCAATAATTCATGAGGAATACTGCCTTCATTACATTCATGAATAATTACAGATAGTGAATTATATTTGCATTTATAACACTGTGCATGCTATATTCGATCCATCAGGATCTGAGCGCAGCTATAATAATACTATGCATCATTATTTAATTGATATAATTATATCAGGATCTGAGCACAGTTTAATAACATAGTAACCTATCTGGATAATTCAATATGTCTAAATTATTTACAAGGTTAATTACAGACAACAGGTATATTCTTTAAAACTTACTGAACCGCAGTATGTATTATAAATTATATATACCATACCAACTATAGTTCATACTCCTATTTCCATTTAATGACCTCCTTTATGAGCTGGAAATCGAAGAGCAAGGGAGCTCATACATCTACGGCCCCGACTCCCCGTTCTACCGATTCATCAGCAAATCGGGGAAATTCAACATGTAAAAAATCACAGACTCGCCCATTCAGACCATTTTTGGGTCTGGACTAGGGAATCGAGATTTGTTTAACACGTTGAATGCTCCCGATTCCCTCAGCCTGCCGTCGGCAGAACGGGCGATTGCGGCTATCAGTTGCAGATGTATGGTCCCATTAAATGCGGTACTTTGGTACTAATATTACAATTATATTTATATAATATTCTAAATTGTGTAAACATCACTCCTTGATTTCTGTGAAGTTCTACAATTACTTAGGTGTATGTACTGTATAAGATAAATTAATAATACACAAATCTAGTTCCAATAATGAGATAAAAGCATATAAATAAAACTCCTTTTTCTTTAATCACAACTTTCTTTATTCACATTTTCTTTTGCAAATTTCTTTGTGTTTATTTTTGTTTTAATATTTCATTGTTTGTAATCTAATCAAAGGAAATTTTATAAGAATATAATAAAAGCTATGTTTTATTTATTGTGCACCACTTTAAGACAATAGTTTTTCTCTTCTGTTTTATTGTTGATTCTACCTGACTTAATCATTATTTCTTCAATATTAATACAGGGTTCCTTAACAAATGAATAATAGAAAATAAAAATAATACTAGTGCAGAAGCTTCTTCTTTGTATTCTCTGTAGACATATAAACAGGCAGTTAGAATTAGTGCCGGAGAAGGGCGCCACTTCTCCCTGCATGGCTGGAACAGGGCTTCATGCTGCCCCGTGCCACTCCCGGCCCCGCCCCCTAAACCTGGGACATCATGACCTTGGCGTCACAAGGGGGGTGCGGGCTGCACCCGGGTTTCACCTGCCGAGGGGTGACACCAAGGTGCAGACTGACACTCCCCCACAGTGACAGGAGCCGGGTGCTGCACTGTAGTATTACGTGCAGCACCCGGCTCCTGACACTGTGAGAGAGCTGGGCACTGCAAGACAAGGCAGTCAGCACGCACCCCCTGCACCCCCCCAGTAATATTAAGAACGGGATCACGGGGATTCGGGCCCTCAGTCCATTCATTCTATGTCTTGCATAGTCCATATATATATGTCAGAAATCCACTGCACTCGCCACTCCTAGATTTGGGGTGCAGACCTGCACTCGCCATTCCCAGGACTGGGGTGCAAGTGGCCTGTGACCACATTGCTTAAATAAATAAAAACAGAAAACCCAGCACTCACCATGTTTAAACACTCACAATGATGTATAAATAAGTAAATAAATAATGGGGATTTAGTTCATTGATTAATCAATGCATTTAAGCCCGCAGCCCACATCACGTGACCCCACTTTCTGCAGGTCCTACACTATCCGTCACACTGATGGAAACCTGGTAGCTGCTATCACATAGTTTAGACTGAAAAAATGTTACCTGGTTTAAAGTTCATCTGCCAGCTAATGGCTTTTAAAGGTAAGGCAGTCACCTGACATAGCTTCTATCACACTACCAAAAAGACAGCTGACACAGGTTAATATAAACGAGTTTGCACATGGGGTGCATGAGAAAGCTATGATCACAAAAGGACCCCACTTTCTGCAGGTCCTACACTATTCCTTGGTGTCACCCGCCGAGGGGTGACACCAAGGTGCAGACTGACACTCCCCCACAGTGACAGGAGCCGGGTGCTGCACTGTAGTATTACGTGCAGCACCCGGCTCCTGACACTGTGAGAGAGCTGGGCACTGCAAGACAAGGCAGTCAGCACGCACCCCCTGCACCCCCCCAGTAATATTAAGAACGGGACCACGGGGATTCGGGCCCTCAGTCCATTCATTCTATGTCTTGCATAGTCCATATATATATATATATATATATATATATATATATATATATATATATATATATATATTATATACACACTTATTATGACATCCATAATGTTACATCTAATTACTGTATACAGTAATGTGCAAATAGGGACAATTCACAGTTTCTGTAATTCTAAATATTGTGTGTGCCATCTACTCTAATGGAGTATTGGATGAATTTATTTGTGTATCTTGCTGAACTATTAGCTTCTATGGGGGAATTTAATTGAATGAGATGTGCCTCCTGGTATTGCCACAATGTGCGGCTGCATGCATAATGGCCATATACAGTAAGTAAGGTGCGAGGGAAAACTTGCAATGCCAGCGGCGCCATATGCCACTCCGGAATGACAGATCATGTCCATCTCACTGAATTCTATCCCCTCTATGTACAGTATCTTATAAAGATGTCTTACAGAGATGTTTGTACTGTTTCTAATAGCTATAATTACCCTATTAGTATGTGAAAGCACTTAGTTGGACTTTATAATGGAGGTATTTTATATAAAAATAATATAAAGTGTGATTTATACTCACTGAGGAGCTCTATGATCATATAAAGCCTTTATGTAAGTCAAGGAACTACTGTAATATATCTAGATATTTCTGAAATCTGAAGTGTACAGGATACTTTAACCTTTTAATACTAAAATTATTTCTAAAACATATTTTACTGTATAAGTAAAGAAACATTTGTTTTTCATAGTATATTCTTGTGTTTGGTGCTTACTGATGCTCTCACCTGTAGTACATGTTGTATTTTAGTCACATGACATAGTGTGGCACATAGTGTGGAACTGGGGGCACTATGGGGTGGCACATTGATTGATACTGCTTCTGTTTTGCCTTTGAAAGATGATATAAATAGAAATTAAATATGCAATTGCTGATTTCTTAAATACTAACAAGGACCATCCAATCTTCACCCCTAGCATTAATCTGCCCTGCAGCTCTGATACATGCAGTGTGTGTCTGTGTGACTGACTACGCGCCCCTTTTGTATTAGGCTTGCATTTGTTCCCTAGCACACCACTCACTGCCTCCTGTTTGTGTTTCTTGTCAGTATCCTTTGCCCACGTTCCCCTTTTACTTTTTGTAGTGTTTCTCTCTAACCTCCCTCTCTTTATAGTGCATCTGTAGCCAGGGGCTGGCTGGCAACTTTTAGCCTGGGGGGCAAGTCCAAGGCACTGGCCCATAAGTAACGGCGCATCCTTAAATGGAGGTGTATGTGTACAATAGCGCTGCTAACATACATATGTGTACGTGTAAAATAGGCTATTTTACACGAACACTTATGTATGTCAGCAGCGCTATTTGACACGTACACTTATGTATGTCAGCAGCGCTATTTTGCACGTACACTTATGTATGTCAGCAGCGCTATTTTACACGTACACTTATGTATGTCAGCAGCGCTATTTTACACGAACACTTATGTATGTCAGCAGCGCTATTTTAAACAGCGCTGCTAACATACAAAAGTATAAGTGTAAAATAGCGCTGGTTAAAGCGCATTTGTCACTTAGCAGCACCTTGTACATATTCCCCAACGGTCAGTGTAGAGAAATATTACATACAAGAAATCCCTCCCACCATATTTTTATTTCAAAAGAAAAATAAGAGTATAAAATCCATACTAAACATACACTTACCTTTATTTCTTCTTTGTTTTTCTCTGTTTTTCTCTCTCCACTTTCATAGCAGCGTACCCCATAGCAGCGTACCCCATAGCAGCGTACCCCATAGCAGATTCCCCATAGCAGCATACCCCATAGCAGCGTGCCCCATAGCAGCGTACCCCATAGCAGATTCCCCATAGCAGCATACCCCATAGCAGCGTACCCCATAGCAGATTCCCCATAGCAGCATACCCCATAGCAGCATACCCAATAGCAGATTCCCCATAGCAGCATACCCCATAGCAGCATACCCCATAGCAGCGTACCCCATAGCAGATTCCCCATAGCAGCATACCCCATAGCAGCATACCCCATAGCAGTGTACCCCATAGCAGCATACCCCATAGCAGCATACCCCATAGCAGCGTACCCCATAGCAGATTCCCCATAGCAGCATACCCCATAGCAGCGTACCCCATAGCAGATTCCCCATAGCAGCATACCCCATAGCAGCAGATTCCCCATAGCAGCAGATTCCCCATAGCAGCATACCCCATAGCTGCTGCCCTGGGGAGCCCATAACCACCCCCACCCTCCCTTCCTCCCCCTGCAGCCGCTGCCGCTCGTTATGTACGGCCGGTGCCGCCTATGCGCGACGCCAATGGGATGGCCGGGGTTGGTGCCTTGTTTATTATGTACCTACAGGGCTTCCATAGCCCTGTAGTACAAACCAGAAGAGCACGTGACTGTGGCTGCCTCAGACAGTTAAAGTCGGAACGCAGCCGCGGCGGAAACCCCTGAGCTGCATACACCTCCTCCACAGCCGATTGCAAGGAGGAGGTGGGCGGCCCACGATGCTTGCTAATAGAGCGGCCCGGGGGGCACATGGCACCCTGCCCCCCGGCCCAGTCTGCCACTGTCTGTAGCCCTACCTTTACCCGGTGCTTTACTTTTTTTAGACTCTCTCTCTCCGTCTAGTGCATCAGTGTCTGTTTCCCTCTTTACTCTGTGGGGTAAATTTACTAAGCTGAGAGTTTTGGAGAGTTTGCAAACTCTGGAGAGTTTGGCCATTTTTTCCCACTCTCAAATTTACTAATGTCAAACTCGGGAGAGAGATCTCCTTTGCTACGGGAAAATACTGGAGAGTTAGCAAACTCTCTTCAATTCACCATCGGCAAAACTTGAGAACCTTTTCACTGGTGAAGATAGGATTCTGGAATTTACCAAGCAGAGAGTTTCAAAACTCTCATGAAATGGGCAAACTCTCTTGTAAAAACTTGTGAAAAAAATACACCTGCCTGTGATCCGAGATTTTTGCAGAAACATACACAGATCGCTGTGATCCATGTATGTTATGTATGTTTCTGCCTGTAAATCTAGAAAATAAATTTATATATCAGAAAAAAAATTACATAGGTTCCCCCCCCCAAAGCTTAACCAGCCCCATGCTTGCCAGCCTGTCCTGGTTTCTAAGATTACGGGGAACAAAATGTGTATGGTTCCCCCGTAATTTAGAAACCAACACCAGGCTGCAGGGCCAGTCCGGATTTTAAATATAGGGGGGAAAAATTGCGTAGGGTACCCCCTATATTTAAAACCAGCACCAGACCCAAAATGGCTGGGCTGTAATGCCACAGCCCGGAGACCCTTTCACTGGGGCTCAGGGTCCAAAGCATTAGCAGCCCAAGCCACAGGCCAAGCCGGGGATCTTAGGGGAGGTGGGGACCCCCCCAAGAAGGGGTCCCCCCTCTCCCTTAACCCCAGGCTGTCCTGAAGCCTGGGGCTCTTCCCTGCAACCCTGGAGCGTTGGGTACAGGTGTAATAAAGTGGGAACATTTTAGTAAACTATTGTATTTTCCAGTGGGATTACAGGTGCCAGCATGCCTGCCCATTGGCACTTGTGGAACTACAAGTGCCAGCAGACGGGCAGCACCTGTACCCCCACTGTAAAATAAATTGTTAAATGAAGACAAAACACACACACCGTGCAAAGTATAACTTTATTACACACACCTACCCATTCACACATACTTACCTATACCAGATGTTTCTGTCAAATTTCCCCACTTTATTACCCCCGTACCCAACGCTCCAGGGTTGCGGGGAAGAGCCCCATGCTTCAGCCCAAACCTGGGTTTAAGGGAGATGGGGGACCCCTTTTTTGGGGGGTCCCCACCTCCCCTGAGATCCCCGGCTTGGCCTGACCGGCTTGGGCTGCTAATGCTTTGGACCCGGAGTCCCGGCGAAATGGTCTCCGGGCTGTGACATTACAGCCCGGCCGTTTTTTTACAGGTACAACACAAGCAGCTTACACATTTCTCACTGATATGTGCAGGTTGCTTGCTCGGGAGACTTTTGCAGAGAGAAGATACTGCAATGGTGAGTCATCTCCTGCAAAACATGCTACTCGGGGGAGAAATCTTCTGCAAAACCTGCTACTGGGCAGAGAAATCTCATTCTGCTTCACCATCGGCCATCTCTCTCTCAGCTAAACTCCCTTCTTTTTAAATTTGAGAGTCTCAGGAGCTTCAAATCACCCGAGTTAGGTGAAGCTATTCGAGTTGAAGAAAAATCAAACGCTCCCAGACTCGATTCTTAGTAAATTTACCCCTTTGTCTTATTTTTTCCAGTGTATCTCTCTTTCTCTTATGTAGTATCGAGAGGTAGTATAGCAGGGGCGTATTAAGAGAGGAGGGGCCCCGAGTGCAGTCTCCATCCGGAGCCCCCTCCTCTCTACCCGGCGGCCGGCAGCGCACTGAGCACAGCAGACTCCGGGCACTAGAGTAAACTCCATTGCCATGCCAGAGTCTACTGCGCATGTGCAGGTCACCGGGGAAATGGTGTGGCAGCCATTTTTCTGGTGATTTCCCTATTGCGCCTGCGCACAATACTGGAAAATGACTGCGGTGCTCATTGTACAGTGATGCTACCGGCGACGTGGGACTCCGGAGAGGTAAGTATTTAATAAATGGGTGCAGAGTGAACTCCCCTTGACCCAGGTACCCATGTGCACCGCACATCCTGCACCTATTATAGATACGCCCCTGTAGAATAGTGATGTTTTACAGTGTAGTGTTGCTTAAAGAGGGGTCGGTAATGTAGTATAGGGTATAAAGTAGAGCTGAGCGGTTCGGATCCGAAAAACTGCATCTTTTCGGCTATCCAGCTCTCACGTGTTTTGGGTAGCCATCAAGAAAAATCCAAACTTGTGCTAATTTGGCGAAAGGACCAAGTAGAAACAAACAGCTCATCTCTAGTATAAAGGGGTCACTAATGTAGTGTAGCATAGAGGGTCAGTGATGTAATGTATAGCAAGCCAAATACAGCAGCGGTGCCCCCTCCCAGGGCCATGGGCGCCAGTACCCTTATTACGACCCTGGTCAGCGTGGAAAAATCTGTGATCGATCCAGCATCTTCCATTATAACATGCAAAAGGGTTGATACAATTAGGTATGAATTGTGAATGATGCCAGTTATTTGCCATTGCAACAGCATTGGAACAGCAGCAACAGCATCATAATTTGCCCCGATTTCACCCCTAAATTTTTTAGATTGTAGTCTCTAGTGTTACATATTAAAATACATGATTTAGGGGCTACCATATGCACGGCATAAGAGCATACAGTATGTACGGCACTAAACTACATTGCCGCTAATTGAATTGCCGCTTACATTGCCGCTAATTGAATTGCTCCCGGAAATGTTTCACACACCCGCAGACAACGCTAATTAGGCCGGTAAATCTATATCCCTCCCTGACGAAATTGTTATTCGCGAAATATAGGCGCATATGTACTTTGGAAGGTGTGTGTTTTGCATTTCTTTATTGTTTTTTTTAGCATGCACATACCAAAATAATGTGCTCATTAAAGGGTTAACACTAATCACTGGGTGAATCCCTGATGACTTTACTAGATCAACTAGAACTTTAATGCAGGAAGCAGATCTTCAACATATTAAATCCACATAGACTTTTCGCTTGGGGATATTTGCTACTATTAACAGAACAAAGATATATGAATTTCCGTAGCTCCCTGCAATGTTCTGCCAGTATAAACCATAAATATGTCATATGTTTATTGTTCCCATCATTCTGTATAATTCTGACTGATGATGTTTTATAGCTTTTTTTGTTGGTGCACCTTTAACTTTGACAATATTTTTTTTACATATCTAATGTATAATGAAAGTACATTTGTCTAGACCAACAACACAAAGCAAAAATATTAAGTTATCATTATTATTTTTATTATTATTAATAATAATAATAATTTATTTATATAGTTGGTTCAGGCTGCGTCTGTGTTCCGGCGTTGGTATTAAGATAGATGTCGGTATTTTGATGCCTATCTTAAGTCCCGTGTCGGACTTTCAGCGCCGGGTTTCAGACTGGAGGCATTCCGTCCGCCAGTCTGAATACTACATCCCCTATGAATAGTAATAACTAGGGATAAACGGGTTCGGATTTCTGAAATCTGAACCCCCCCGAGCCCCGCCAATTCGAGCCGGATCCGAGTCAGGTTCGAGTTTTCCAGCCTGGCTCGGATCTGAAATCGAGGCAAAATGTCATCACCCTGCTGTCGGATTCTCACGGGTTTTGGATCCTATAAAAGGCGCCATTTTGCACTCCGGCTGTGGACAGTGAAGAGGGAGGGTGGGAGTTTGTTGTGCTGGTGCTATTGTTGTCCATAGGGGCTGTGTCCACTCCAAAGTCCATAGGGGCTGGTGTTGTGCAGTGTCCCATAAAGGCTGTAGTCCTAAAGGGGTGCTGTAGTGTTGTCCAGGGGGTGCTCTGTCCATCAGGGGTGCTCCCCCCAAGTGCAAAAAATTTTTTTTTTTTTCTATTTGTGTGCGCATTAGCCACACGTGCATCAACAAAGAAGCGTGCGTCTGTGTCATATGTAAAGGGCCGGCTGGCTTGTCTGTTGAAGGGTGGTGTAACCCCCAAAGTGCCTGAAAAAAAATTAATTTTTTTCTCTGTTAGTGACTTGTGTGCGCTGTAGCCGCACGTGCATCAACAAAGTAGCGCCAAGCGTGCACCTGTGTCATAAGTCAAGGGCCGCCTAGCTCGTCTGTTGAAGGGTGGTGTAACCCCCAAAGTGCCTGAGAAATTTTTTTTTTTCTGTGTTTGTGACTCGTGTGCGCTGTAGCTGCACATGCATCAACAAAGTAGCAGTGCCAAGTGTGCGCCTGTGTCATAAGTCAAGAGTCGGCTGGCTCATCTGTTGAAGGGTGGTGTAACCCCCAAAGTGCCGGAAAAAATAAAAAATATATTTTTTCTGTGTTTGTGGCTTGTGTGCAGTGTCCCATAAAGGCTGTAGTCCTAAAGGGGTGCTGTAGTGTTGTCCAGGGGGTGCTCTGTCCATCAGGGGTGCTCCCTCCAAGTGCAAAAAAAACAATTATATTTTTTCTGTTTGTGTGCGCTGTCGCTGCACGTGCATCATCAAAGTAGCAGGGCCAAGCGTGCGCCTATGTCATAAGTCAAGGGCCGCCTGGCTCGTCTGTTGAAGGGTGGTGTAACCCCTAAAGTGCCGGAAAATTATTATTTTTTTTTCCTGTGTTTGTGACTTGTGTGCGCTGTAGCCGCACGTGCATCAACAAAGTAGCACCAAGCTTGCGCCTATGTCATAAGTAAAGGGCCGGCTGGCTCATCTGTTGAAGGGTGGTGTAACCCCCAAAGTGCTCCAAAAAATAAAATAAAAATATTTTTCTGTGTTTGTGTGCGCCTTAGCCACACGTATAGTAATATCACATTAATGGAGGACAAAAATTTGTCTGATAAAAATAAAATAGGGGAAGATCAAGAACAACTTCCTCCAAGTACTGAAGCTGCTGCCACTAGTCATGACATAGACGATAAAATGCCATCAACGTTGTCTGCCAAGGCTGATGCCCAATGTCATAGTAGAGGGCATATAAAATCTCAAATGACAAAGTTCAGGAAAATGACATTATAAACTAAATTTAAATCATCTGAGGAGAATGTAAGCTTGCCAATATGCCATTTACGACATGGAGTGGCAAGGAACGGCTAAGGTCCTTCACTATGTTCATGACTAGTGGTTCAGCTTCACACGATGATGGAAGCACTCCTCCCGCTAGTAAAATGAAATGACTTAAGCTGGCAAAAGCACAGCAAAGAACTGTGCGTTCTAATTCTAATAAGATATCACAAATCCCCATGGAGAGTCCAAGTGTGGCGACGGTTGCGATGCCTGACCTTCCCAAAACTGGACGGGAAGAGGTGGCTCCTTTCACCATTTGCACGCCATCTGAAAGTGCTGGAAGGAGCACCCACAGTTCACTTGCTGATATACAAATTGAAGATGTCACTGTTCAAGTACAACCGGATGAGGATATTAGTGTAACTGGCGCTGAGGAGGAAGTTGACAAGGAGGATTCTGATGGTGAGGTGGTTTGTTTAAATCAGGCACTGGGGGAGACAGTTGTTGTCCGTGGGATGAAAAATCCCATCATGGTCATGCCTGGGCAGAAGACCAAGCATTCCACCTCTTTGGTCTGGAAATATTTCTATCCAAATCCGGACAACAACTGTCTTGCCATATGTAAGGTATGTAAAGGTGGAATAAGTAGGGGTAGGGACATTAACCACCTAGGAACATCCTCCCTTATACATCACCTGCAGTGCGTTCATAAAAAGTTACTGTCAAGTTCAGAAACTTTGGCTAAGACTGTAAGCAGTCCAGGGACACCTAAATCCCTTTGTCCTGTTGTATCCAAGCGCCTGCAAACCACACCGTCAACTCCCTCCTCGTTAATTTCCTCCTCAGTCAGGATCAGAAGTAGTCCTGCAGGCCATGTCACTGTCATGACTGACTCTCCTACCCGGGATTCCTCCGGAGGATCCTGCATTGCTACGCCTACTGCTGCCGCTGCTGCTGGGAGTCATTCATCATCCCAGAGAGGAAGTAGGAACACCACTACTACTTTTACTAAGCAATTGGCCCTCCAACAGTCCTTAGCGAGGATGATGAAGTACAACAGCAGTCATACTGTTGCAAAGCGCATAACTGAGGCCTTGACAGCTATGTTGGTGTTAGACGTGCATCCGGTATCCGCCATTAGTGCAGTGGGATTTAGACAATTGATGGAGGTAGTGTGTCCCTGGTACCAAATCCCATCTAGATTCCACTTCACTAGGCAGGCGATACCGAGAATGTACAGAGATGTCAGAAAAAGTGTCCACAGTGTCCTAAAAAATGTCCACTTAACCACGGACATGTGGACAAGTGGAACAGGGCAGACTAAGGACTATATGACTGTGAGAGCCCACTGGGTAGATGTATTTACTTACGCAGCAACAACAGCAGTGTCACCAGTAGCAGCATCTCAGAAACGCCAGCTCGTTCCAAGGCAGGCTACGCTGTGTATCACTGGTTTCAGTAAGAGGCACACTGCCGACAACCTCTTAGAGAAACTGTGGGAAATCATCGCCCAATGGCTTATCCCACTTAGACTCTCCTGGGGATTTGTGATATCTGACAGCGCCACCAATATTGTGCGGGCATTACATCTGGGCAAATTCCAGCACATCCCATGTTTTGCTCATACAATAAGTTTGGTGGTGCAGAATTTTCTGAAACACAACAAGGGCATGCAGGAGACTCTTTGGGTGGCCCAAACAATTTCTGGCCACTTTCGCCATTCAGCGACTGCGTGCCGAAGACTGGAGCGCCAGCAAACACTCTTGAACCTGCACTGCCATCACCTGAAGCAAGAGGTTGTGATACGGTGGAACTCAACCCTCTATATGCTTCAGAGGAAGGAGGTGCAGCAAAAGGCCATTTAAGCCTATTCATCCACCTATGACATAGGCAAAGGAAGGGGTATGCACCTGACTCAAGCGCAGTGGAGAATGATTTCTGTGTTATACAAGGTTCTCCAGCTCTTCGAACTTGCCACATGTGAAGTCAGTTCAGACACTGCCAGCTTGAGTCAGGTCATTCCCCTCATCAGGCTTTTGCAGAAGCAGCTGGAGAAAGTGAAGGAGGAGCTAAGATGGAGCAATTCCGCTCGGTATGTGGGACTTGTGGATGAAGCACTTCATTCACTTTGCCAGTATTCGAGGGTGGTCAATCTGTTGAAATCAGACCACTACACTTTGGCCACCGTGCTTGATCCTAGGTTTAAAGCCTACATGGTGTCTCTCTTCCTGGTGGACACAAGCCTGCAGAGGTGCAAAGACCTGCTGGTGAAAACACTGTCAGCTGAAGCGGAACGTGACATGTCAACAGCTACTTCTTCATTTTCTCCCGCAACTGGGGCTGCCAGGAAACAACTTAGGTATCCTAAGCAACCCGCTGGCGGTGATGCAGGGTAGACAGGAACAAGTTTGGACATCTGGCCTGGACTGAAGGACCTGACAACAATTTCTGACATGTCTACTGTCACTGCATATGATACTGTCACCATTGACAGAATGGTGGAGGATAACATCGGTGATAGCATCCAAGTAGACATGTCAGACAGTCCGTACCTGTACTGGCAGGAAAAAGAGGCAATTTGGAGGCCCCTTTACAAACTGGCTCTATTTTACCTACATTGTCCCCCCTCCAGTGTGTACTCCAAAAGAGTTTTTAGTGCAGCCGGGAACCTTTCAAAATGAATTATCAATTCTTCCAGGGAGACCAGCCTCCAGAAAGTACAGAGGGACCTGTGGTGGTGGATTCCAGGGGGGACGAATTAATACTCTGTGAGGATGAGGATGTACATAACACTGAAGAGGGTGAGGAATCGGTGGATGAGGAGGATGAGGACGACATCTTGCCTCCGTAGAGCCAGTTTGTGCAGGGACAGATTAATTGCCAGCTTGTTTTGTGGGGGCCCAAATGAACCAATCATTTCAGCCACAGTTGTGTGGCAGACCCTGGCGCTGAAATGATTGGTTTGTTAAAGTGTGCATTTCCTGTTTGTACAACATAAGGGTGGGAGGGCCCAAGGACAATTCCATCTTGAACCTCTTATTTTTCTTTGCACTGTTTGGGGCCTAGTTTTTCAAACTGCCATCCTGTCTGCCACTGCAGTGTCACTCCTAGATGGGTCATGTGTTTGTGCCGCCCACTTGTGTCGCTTAGCATAGTCATCCAGCTACCTCGGTGCAACCTTTTGGCCTAAAAACAATATTGTGAGGTGTGAGGTGTTCAGAGTAGAATGGAAATGAGTGGATTTGAATGTTATTGAGGTTAATAATAGCATAGGAACAAAAAAATCACATCCTGTCATTTTAGCTGTTTTTATGCTTTTTTCCAAAAAAATACAGATCCAAAACACAAAACCCAAAACTAGAGATGAGCGGGTTTGGATTTCAGAGATCCGAACCCACCCGAATTTAGCAGATCCGAGTCGGATCCAAGCCGGCTCAGATGTTCCCGTCTTACTCGGATCTCTCAAATCGAGGCAAAGCCATAGAGATGAAATCTCACAGCTCGCGAGCTATCATCTCTATATATAAGGGACGCGGCGGGCGCCATTTCACTCCGGCTGTGGAGACTGAACAGGGAGGGTGGGTAGTGTAGGGCTAGGGAGAGGTGATGTGATGTTCAGTCTGCTGTGTCCTGTTCTGTCTGCTGTGTCCTGGGCTGGTTCTGATCCATTCTGGGCTGGTGTTGTTGTGCTGTCTGCTGTGTTCATCTGGGCTGTTGCTGATCCATCAGGGCTGGTGCTACTGCTGTCACTGTGCTGCCTGCTGTGTCCATCTGGGCTGTTGCTGATCCACCTGGACTGGTGCTGTCTGCTGCGTCCATCTGGGCCCAAGTTCTGGACCCCCCCAAAAAATGTAAATATTTTTTTTTGTGTAATATATATTCATCTGTGTACGTGTTAGGCTTAACTGCAAAAGATCTAGCAAGTCGGCAATGCAACCTAGTGCTGCCCGGTTGTCATCAATCTGTGCTCTTGGCCCAAGTTCTGGTGCTGGAAAAAAAATAAAAACATATAGTTTATTTTTTTTTCAAATAATTGTCTGTGTCTGGGCCTAAGTTGTGGACCGGCAAAAAAAAAACAACATAGTGTATTTTTTTGTCAATTTTTTTTCTGTGTGCGCTTGACTGCACGTGTGAATTTTGTAACCGCACCTTGGCTACACTATTGGTGCTTGTGACACTGCTTCAAGACCGCAGAAAATATGGAGGGCTATCACATGACAGGAGAGCAAGGCCAAGAACCACATGTTATAGCTGCCGCCAGAAGTGCAAGGCCATAAACATCCTTGTCCTCTATGAAGGCCCATGCCCCAGGGCTTAAGTCACGCCATCGATATGATAAAGGTACTTTTACTGAAGTTAAGAAAAAAAAAATGAAAGGAAATCTTCCTTTAGATAAACAAAAAATTGGCAATATGCCATTCACTACACTAAGTGACAAGGAAAGGATAAGACCTTGGCCTTTCTTTATGAAGACTGCTGGTTCTGATTCTGATAGCCCTTCGGAAAAAACAACTTTGTGCCCTGAGAAATCGAAATCACAATTCCAGGAGGAGAGTGCAAGTGTATCCGCGGTTGCCATGTGTGAGCCAGACCTAAATACTAGTGTACTGGAGGATCCTCCAAGTTCTAACATTTGTGTGCCCTCTGTAAATGTGGGGAAGGGCAGTCAACATCTTGCAGATGTAGTCAGTGAGGATGCTTCTGTGGAATTGCACTTGGAGGAGGAGGATAATTTTTTAGTTGAAGTTGCTAAGGATGATGAGGATATTGATGAAGAAGATGTTGGTGATGAGGATGTTGATGCTGAGGATGTCCTTTGAGTAAGTAAGGCAACAGCTGTTGCCCATGGATTGAAAAAGCCAAAGCCCATTGTTGTCATGCTGGGGCAAAAGATAAAAAAATCCACTTCTCACATGTGGAATTATTTCCATCCCCATCCGGACAACAGTTGTCAAACCATATGTAACCATTGCAAAGCAAGAGTGAGTAGAGGGAGGGACCTAAACCACCTAGGACCCTCCTCCTTGTTGCGTCACTTGGAGAGCATTCATCAAATATCAAAGTGTATGTCGCCAAGTTCCAGAACTCAAAATGTAACAAGTCCAGTGTCACCTACCTGTTCCCTTTCTGTGGGATCCAAGCACCTTCGATCTCCAACACCAACACCTGCATCATCATCAACATCCTCATTCGTCATCGGAAGTAATTTCAAAAAACAATTGACTGTTAAACAGTCCTTTGATAGAGGAAGTAAGTATAACAGCTGTCACCCAGTTTCACAGCGGATCACTGACGCCATGACGGCTGTGCTAGTATTAGATGGCGAAATAATAAAAAATGAGGATGATAGTGTGGAGGAAGTGCAAAAGGAGGATGATGGGGAAATTTGTGTCCTATCTGACGCTAATGTAGATGTTGATGATAAGGATGTGGTAGCTAAAGTGCTTGGTTTGTTAAACTGTGCATGTCCTTTTTAATAACCCACATAAGAGTGGGTGGGAGGGACAATTCCATCTTGCACCTCTTTCCTTTAAATTTGGCACAATTTGGGGCATTGCCGACTGACATTATTATAGTTTATTAAACTGCGATCCTGTCTGCCACTGCTGTGTGGCAATGTTTCACAGATGTCCTATATTTTTTTAAACTGACGTGCGTTTGTGCTGCTGTTCTGTTGCTTACTTTAGCCAGTCAGCTCGCTGCAGTCTTTGGCCTGTATTGGTGAAAAATAGTGAAATCAATATTGTGAGCTGTGAGGTGGTTAAAAATGCCTAGAAATGCCTGAAAATGATTGTTATTAAGGTTAATAATACTGTAGGAACAAAAACAGGCCCAAATTATGTGGTTTTAGCTGTTTATATAATTTTTTGGAAAAAATACAGATCCAAAACCAAACCTAAAAACAAAACACCAAGGAGAAAAACCAAAACCAGATTCAGATCTAAAATCAGGGGAGATCCAGATCCAAAACCAAAACCAAAACACGGGGGTCGGCGCACATCTCTACCCAAAACACGGAAGGGTGGTTTTGGCAAAACCAATCAAGATACAAAACATGAAGAAAGATCCAGATCCAAAACCAAAACACAAAACACGAAAAGTGGCCGGTGCACACCCCTAGTAGAGATGTGCGCTGAACCTCGTGTTTTGGTTTTGATTTTGGTTTTGGATCTGGATCTCCCCTGGTTTTGGATCTGGATTTCTTTTGCCAAAATCTCACCTCCGTGTTTTGTTTTCGTGTTTTGATTTTGGATATGGATTTTTTCTTAATAAATAAAAAAAACAGCTAAAATCACATAAAATGGGCCTTTTTTTGTTCCTACAGTATTAATAAACTCAACATTTATTTCCACTCGTTTCCAGTCAATTTTGACCACCTCGCAGCTCACAAGGGGACCAGGGAGCATGCTTTCCAAAAATAAATAAACAATTGACTTAAATAATGCTTTGCAAATCTTCTATAAAGGCATTTCCCAACCTGAGGAGGGACATAAAAAAAACATAGTTAGTTAGTGGCCTTCAAACTGCCGTTGTTCCCACTGTCCACTTAACCATATGAGATATTTTGTGAACAAGCGGAACATTTCAGACCTAAGGTTGTGTCTGCGCCATGCCTGCTTGCTTGGAGTTGATTTTTTTCATCCCAGAACGGGACCAGGAAGCGTGCCTTCCAAAAATAAATAGACAATTGACTTAAATAATCCTTTGCAAACCTTCTGTTCTGTTCTGTAACGAAATTTCCCAACCTGTACAGGGACATTAAAAAAAACAGTTAGTTAGTGGCCTTCAAATTGCCATTGTTCCCACTGTCCACTTCTCTTAGATATGTGAAATGAATGAAGGTAGAAGGCCAAAAATTGGGTAGACCACACATGGTTGATTGATCAACCATGGCGACTGGATTAGTGTCATAAGGGAGAGGAGGCAAACTGGGTGTCATGTTATGAGTTGGCCATATGGGGTATGTTGCTGTTAAGGGATCAGGCTGGTTATCGGTGGACATATTAGTTGTTATTCTGGGTTGCCATCTACTGAAGGGTGTTTACCAACAGACAGAGACTACCTACCTATCAGCTCAGACATAGACACTTCCTGAGGAACAGAGCTCTTTTCTCTGGAGGGAAGCCAAATAGGTGGGAGCCCCTGTACTTCCAACATCTGAAGCTCTTATCTCTCCACATCATCTATGATAGAAGAAAAAAAATGTCATTGGGGACATCTAGCTCCTCTTTCTGTACCCTGCTTACCCTTTTTGGACAGGAATCTCAGCATGGATGGTTTGGAAGAAGAAGGCCTAGCAACAGATGGGGATGGTCATTATCAAGACCTGGTCCCCCCAGTGGGTGTAGTCTGGGAGGTATTGGTTGGCATGCAGGCAGCAGAATAACAAAGGCCTCCATGTTGTCTGTGCTTACTATTCCGTATTTCAGTTTGCGATTCAGGCAGGAATAAAGTGGGCTAGAGAACACAGTGACAGAATCACTGGATGTCTTAGTGCATTCAGGCCAAATACAATCCATGAAATCCGAGACAGATTCCGGACAGATGAATCCTTTGCTTGTAATAATCTTTGGTAATTCCTGGCAAAGGTGGGTGTTATATCCAGACACTTTGAAGGCTGTAACTTTGAACTGCTTTATAGAAAACATGTGAATGAAACCTTTCCACACTGCAGAACATGATGGAGAAATCCCTTGAAGTTCAGCACCTAGAGCATCTTTTTTTTTCATGTTATCTGAGGCCTCTCCTGACTGTGAAGAAAGATTCTCCACACTGTAGTCTTCCATTGTGACTTTTTAATGGTGATTTCAATATTGTCCACTGGCTGAGATCCATCTCATCTGAGGGTTGGGTTTTCCCCATGCAAATGAGACAATTCACATCCAGAAGGTGACTCTTATGTTTAGCCGTGGTGTCAGTCTCTCTTTTGGCAGAATTAGGCTGTAGTTTTTTACAAATATAGGCTTTAGTTTTTTAGAGCATATATAACTTTATAAGCTGTTATGAGAACATTTCTGCTATGTTTAAGATAAAAAAAAAACTTTTTGTAACCCAATAACTTAAAAAAAATGTTTTCATTGCAATATTCATGCAGCCCCTTGACAGACAGAAGCACAGCACCCCTGCGCAGCAATGCTGATGACAGGTGTGGCTGACATGCACAAATTTTTTTTTTATTTATTATTTTGGGCAGCAGCCCCTCAACAGACAGGAGCACAGCACCCCTGCACAGCTACGCCGATGACAGTGACAGCCAGGTGTAAAATTGATAATAAATTAATTAAAAAGCAATTCATTGGGTGCAGCCCCTGGCTGTTAAATTGATTATAAATTCATTTAAAAACAATTAATTGGGTGCAGCCCCTGGCTGTTAAATTGATCATAAATTAATTTAAAAATAAATCATTGGTTCCTAAACCAACCATAACATTAATTTAAAATGTCAGGCAGCAATGCCCCAACCAGCACATAATGGAAAGGAAAAAGGTGCAAGATGAAATAGTCCTTGGGCCCTCCCACCCACCCTTATGTTGTATATGAAACAGAACAGTTTAACAAACCAATCATTTCAGCAACAATGACTGGCAATTGTGGCTGAAATGATTGGTTTGTTTGGACCCCCCATAAGACAAGCTGTCTTTACATTACAAGTTGTCCTCGTCATCCCCATCAGTACATCCTCTCCTTCACACAATATTAATTCGTCCCCGCTGGAATTCACCATAGGTGCCTCTGTAATTTTTTGATGTAATTGTTGGTAGAGGTCTTCCTCATGGAATTTGTAATTAATTTTAATGAACATCATGTTTTCCACATTTTGAGGAAGTAACATCTTACGCCGATCACTGACAAGGTTGCCAGCTGCACTGAAAACTCTTTCGGAGTACACACTGGAGGGTGGGCAACTTAAGTAATGCAAAGCCAGTTTGTGTATGGGACTCCAAATTGCCTCTTTTTTCTGCCAGTACTGAAAGGGACTGTCTGACATGTCTAATAGGATGTTATCTCTGAAATAGTCCTCCACCATTCTGTGAATGGAAACCGTATCACACATAGTCACGGTAGAAGACATGTCACTAGTAGGCAGTTCTCTCAGGCCCGACCAGATGTAATTTTTTGGTGAACGATCTGCATGAACAACAGGCATTCTGTATGGAAAATTGAGTTTTTTCCTGACAGCTGCAGAAACTGAAGGAGATGATGGCGTTTCATGTGTGGCTGCAGCTGACAATTTTTTTACCAACAGCTCTTTGCATAGTTTTAGATATTGGTCTTTTGGAAAAAAAACTCAAAAGGTAAGACTTAAACCTAGGATCCAGAATGATGGCCAAAATATATTTTTCAGATTTCAATAGATTGATGACTCTTGGATCCTGGTGAAGTGAATCAAGGGCTTGATCCACCAGTCCGACATACTTTGCGCAATCGCTCCGTTTCAGCTCCTTCTTCAGTTTCTCCAGCTGTTTTTGCAAAAGTCTGATGAGGGGAATAACCTGACTCAAGCTGGCAGTGTCTGAACTAACTTCACGTGTGGCAAGTTCAAAGGGTATGAGAACCTTGCACAACACGGAAATTATTCTCCACTGCGCTTGAGTCAGGTGCATTCCCCCTCCACGGCCTATGTCATAGTTCATTGTATAGGCTTGGATGGCCTTTTGCTGTTCCTCCATCTGCTGAAGCATAGAGGGTAGAATTCCACCGAGTTACTACCTCTTGCTTCAGCTGATGGAAGGGCAAATTTAACAGTACCTGCTGGTCATGCAATCTTCGACAAGCGGTCGCCGAATGTCTAAAATGTCCGGATATTTTGCGGGCCACCGAGAGCATCTCCTGCACGACCGTGTCACTTTTTAAAAAACGTTGCACCACCAAATTAATTGTGTGAGCAAAACATGGGACGTGTTGGAATTCGCCCACATGTAATGCTCTAACAATATTGGAGGCATTGTCTGAAATCACAAATCCCGAGGAGAGTGCAGTGGGATAAGCCATTTAGCAATGATTTCCCTGAGTTTTTCTAAGAGGTTCTCAGCGGTATGCCTCTTAGTGAAACCAGATATACAAAGAGTAGCCTGCCTCCGTCTCAGCTGTCTTTTGGGAGATGTTGCTGCTGCTGTTGCTGTTGTAGGCAATACACCTACCCAGTGGGCTGTCACAGTCATGTAATCCTTAATTTGCCCTGTCCCACTTGTCCACATATCAGTGGTCAAGTAGACAGTGGGTACAACGGCATTTCTGAGGACATTAATAAGGTTTTTTTTAATGTCCTTGTACAGACTTGGAATTGCTGCTCTAGCGAAGTGGAATCTAGAAGGGATCTGGTAGCGAGGAAACAGGACCTTAATTAACTGTTGAAAACCCACTGCAGTAATGGCGGATACTGGACGCACATCTAATACCAGCATAGCTGTTATGGCGTCAGTAATCTGCTGTGCAAATGGGTGATTGCTGTCATACTTATTTGCCCTTGCAAACGATTGTTTGACAGTTAATTGGTTTTTGGAGGATACGCTACAAGTAGATTTCTTCCTGGTCCCCTTCTGGGATGAAGATCCACTGACAGCAACAGCAGCAGCAACAGTCATAGTCATCAAGGATCCTTCTGAGGAATCACGGATAGGAGAGGAGTCAATCATGCTTCGAATACCAACATTGGATGCAGCAGGACTACTTCCGATGATGAATGAGGATGTTGATGATGCAGGTGCTGGTGTTGGAGATTGAAGGCACTTGGATCTCACAGAGAGGGAGCAGGTAGGTGACACTGGACTTGTTACGTTTTGAGTTTTGGAACTTGGCGACATACACTTTGATATTTGATGAATGCGCTCCAAGTGACGTAACAAGGAGGAGGTTCCTAGATGGTTTAGGTCCCTCACTCTACTCACTCTTGTATGGCAACGGGCACATATGGCTTGACAACTGTTGTCTGGATCGGGATGAAAATAATTCCACACGTGAGAAGTAGGTTTTTTTGTCTTTTGTTCCGGCATGACAACAATGGGCTTTGCCTTTTTCAAACCATGGGCAACAGCTGTTGCCTTACTTACACAAAGGACATCCTCGTCATCAACATCCTCATCACCAACATCTTCTTCATCAACATCCTCATCATCCTTAGCGCCTTCAACTACCAAAATATCCTCCTCCTCCATGTGCAATTCCACAGAAGTATCCTCAATGACTACGTGTGCAAGATGTTGACTGCCTTTCCCCACATTTACAGAGAGCACACAAATGTTAGAACTTGGAGGATCCTCCAGTACACTAGTATTTAGGTCAGGCTTGCACTCTCCTTGGGGATTTGTGATTTCGATTTCTCAGGGCACAAAGTTGGTTTTCCCGGAGCTGTCTTAACAACTTTCATATTTTTAATTGGACCACCACCACGGGAGAAGCAGAAGGGCTATCAGCAATCTTCATAAAGAAAGGCCAAGGTCTTATCCTTTCCTTGCCACTTCGTGTAGTGAATGGCATATTGCCAATTTTTTGTTAATCTAAAGGCAAATATCCTTTCAATTTTTTTTTCTTAACTTCAGTAAAACTTGCTTTACCATATCGATGGCGTGACTTAAGCCCGGGGGCATGGGCCTTCATAAAGGACGAGGAAGTTGATGTCCTTGCACTGCTGGTGGCAGCTACATCATGTGTTTCTTGGCCTTGCTCTCCTGTCATGTGACAGCCCTCCATATTTTGTGCAGTCTTGGAGCAGTGTCACAATCACCAATAGTGTAGCCAAGGTGCGGTTACAAAATTCATACACGTGCAGTCGTGCGCACACACAAAAATATTAGAAAAAAAGACAAATGATGATTTTTATTTTTGTCAGCTCCAGAAGAACTTGGGCCCAGAGCACCGATTGATCACGACTGGAGTCGGGAAGCACAAGGTTGCAACTTGCGTTGCTGGCTGGCTCTTGTGCGCTACTGCAGTTAAGCCTAACACCCACTAGCACACACAGAAGAAAAAAATATAAGACACTTTTATTGGTTTTCTTTTGGAGCACGACTGTAGTCGGGCAGCACAAGGTTGTTGCAACGTGCGATGCTGGCTGGCTCCTGTGCACTACTGCGGTTAAGCCTAACACCCACGAGCACACACAGAAAAATATTAAAGACACTTTGATTTTTTTTTCTTACTTTTTTTTTTGTTTTGGAGTCCAGAACTTGGGCTCAGAGATGGACACAGCACAAGCTCAGGACACAGCAGACAGCCAAGATGGATTAGCAGACAGCACAGTGACAGCGACAGCACCGTGACCAGAGACCAGAATGGATCAGCAGAGAGCACAGTGATAGTGACAGCACCGTTACCAGAGACCAGAATGGATCAGCAGACAGCACAGTGACAGTGACAGCACCGTGACCAGAGACCAGAATGGATCAGCACCCAGAGCCGTAACTATACATTTTGGTGCCCTGTGCCAGAAAGAGCATTGGCGCCCCCCTCATTTTTCAAAGGGACATAATGCACCCAAAAAAGGCTTCATGGGGAAGGGCCTCTTATTTCATCCCCAGGAGATGCTGGGGATGAAATAAGAGGAAGCTACAAGCAATAATGATAATAAACAGGAATTTGACAGGCCCAAACAGCGCCCCCTGACCTGTGGTGCCCTGTGCGATAGCACCGGCCGCACTACCCTAGCTACGGCCCTGTCAGCACCAGCCCGGGACACAGCAGATAACACCAGCAGCTCTACCAGCCCTACACTACCCACCCTCCCTGTTCAGTGTCCACAGCTGGAGTGAAATGGCATCCGTCGCATGGTCCCTTATATACTAAATTGATCATAGAGACGAAAGCTTGCGAACGTTGAGATTTCAAACTCTATCGTTTTGACTTGGTTTCGAGATCCGAGTAAGGCGCGAAACTCTGAGTCTGCTTGGATCCGTCTCAGTTATGCTAAATTCGGGTGGGTTCGGAACTCTGGCTCATCTTTAACCCCTAGTAATAATGTTATGGTTATTCAATGAGGGTTTAAATTCTAAGCAATTCTCAGTTCCTATGATAATGAATAGGAATGTTATTACCCATTCCAACGTGAGGTAGGTCCACAGTCATGGTTGGGTGAACAATCGCAGTTTAATCAAATTGAGCTTTCTCCTAAAGATTACAAGTGTGAAGTGGCCACTTCATGTGGTCCTGATGTGCCAATATTTGAGACAAGGAGCCATCCGGCTGGACCAGAAAAAATGGGAGCCTGCATGGTATACAGCTACGTTATGATTTCAGGTCATACTTGCCGACAAACTGGCTGTCTCTTCCGTGAGGCAGCCAGCTCGGCACTGCAGTGGGGGGGAAAGGGGGGCGTGACCCGTTTTGGGGGGATGGAACAGGGGGCGTGGCAGTGTCTTCGTGTCATCGCAGCCCCGCCCCCACTTCACAACGCATATATTATTGGTGTTGTGTAGCCGGGGGCGGGGCCATGATGACACGATTCAGCTCAAATCGCGTCATCAGCTCTCCCGACCCAGCCACTTTAACCAGGTAAGTGGTGACGCCGGCGGGGGGGGGAGCGGACAGAAGCGGGGGGTGCAGGCAGGCTGCACCGACCGGGAGACTTTCCCCCTCTTCCGGGGGGTCAGGAGCAACACCCGATTTTCGGGAGGGTCCCGACCATTTCAGGAGGGAAGGCAGGTATGTTCCAGATACATGCCCTCTTGTAATGGTGCCAGTCTGGTGATTTCCTGCATGGTGCAACCTTGTGCTGATTCCACATTCTTGCCCACATGTGAAAGTGTAAGTTGGTATTGCAGAAGTACAACAGCAAATGAACTGCAGCAAATGTCTGGGATATTTGCACCTGTACCCTCATAATAATAATAATAATAATAATAATAATAATAATAATAATAATAAACAATGCGACAAGCCTCTGAAAAATGTTTTAATGCAAATATGGTTTGATAAATAGACCTCTAGGTCTGGACTCAGATTTCTTAAAACCTAGTTGTTGTTTCATGTAAATATCTTTCTTCAGCTCACCATGCAGGGAAGGTGTTTTGACTTCAAAATGTTTCACTTCCTTTTTTTTTGCTGCTGCAGCTACTGTATAAGCAAGACTTACAGCAAAATTTACTAAGTGGAAGGTTTTAAACCCCAACAGTTTGGTGGCGGTTTTGCTATCCACAGATTTACTAGGCCAAAACTACCGTCAAAGCACACTTTAGAATAGAACATAATTGAGTGCCTCATTTATCAACAAGTTTTGTTATTTACAACGAGTGATAAAACTGTTGCGTATGATAATGGTGCTCCAGCCAATTAGCTCCCAACATGATTAGCCTTAGACAGCATGATTTGCTGAAACAGTAAACAAATTAATTGAATTTGACAGGCAACAATTCAATTGACAGGACATAATCTAATTGGGCTATGGAAAACTAGGATGTATCTCACCAGACATAACTGGTCTTTGGAGATGTACTAAGCTCTAAAAAGTGATAAAGTGGAGAGTGACAAACCACCAGTCACTCAGCTGCTAACTGTCATGTTGGAGGTTGTGTTTAAAAAAATGACGGCATGTGGCGCGCTCCAGGTCATCGTGAACCGGATCACGCCATTTGCACTGCAGGGTTTCACGGGTTACTCCCGTGTTAAACCCTGCAAGTTACCTGGGTTGGATTGCTGGGTCACTAGACCCAGGAATCCAACCCTGTCCCCTTTTACACCAAGGAGCTACCCGGGTTAACCCTGCAATAACCCGGGTTTTAGCTCTGGTGTAAAAGGGGTATTACACTCCTCAAAAACCCACAAAGTGAGAGTAGCTGTCTGCCTGTTTCTATTATGTCAGGTGAATGTTATTTCTGTAAAAGCACCATTTAATGAATGTGAACAGAATTGCATCTGTTCCACAGTGGTCTATTTCTATGGTATTGGTTGAATACTGCTTTCTATAACAAATAGAGTAGAACAAGTAAATGAATATAAATAGAATAGCTTCTAATCTGTTTATATGATGTCAATTGAATGTTGTTTCTATGATAGCACTATTAAATGAATATGAATAGAAGAATAGCTTCTAATCTTCAGTGGTTTCAATAGAGAAACCACAGTGAAATAGAATAGAAACCACTTCCAAATAGAACACCCCACGGTGGGTTGTCATTTAAAAACCATCGGGGATCGATGGGGGTTCAGTTTAGACATCAAAACTGACCTTTAGTAAATGCTGTCCATTAGAAATAGATACCGCCGTCAATTGAGGGTGGTTTATGGTGACACCAAAACCGCCACTTAGTAAATGTAGCCCTATGTATTTGTTGCTTCCTGGTGCGGGTAATTTCTAAGAACCACACACGTTATTGTGCAGGAAATCAAGTGGTCTTAAAGCTCTGCTCTTACTTTTATTGAAAATAATGCAGCACTAACTTTTCATAAAGTAATTCCTGGATTAACTGGCACAGTAGTATATGATCCTTTGTCAGGTGAATGCAATTATTGTATCTGGGTGAGTGTTATCTATATATCTGTTCCTTTGTAGTGCTGAGATGATTCAGGCAGATGGCGCCGCACAGGGCAGAATCTGCCATGTTCTTCGGCCGCCGCTCAGGAAGTGTGTGTAGAGAGCCCTGCACAGCTGCTCGCAGTGCAAGAGAACCCCACCCTCCACCGACACCCTGGAGGTAATTGTATGCACTCCGTGGGCGGGGAGGGAGAGGAGGAGGCAGGCAGCGGCTATGCGGAACATGGTGCACTACCGTCCTGATACGGCGCTGGATTCAGATATTCATACCTTTTGATAATGGCTATCACCTTTCTTCTGTGAACCCTCTAGTATGCTATGCCGATGTTTTTGCAGTTGAGTGATTATCGGTCGTATACGCATGCATCAAGAAATATTACCGTAGTCGCTTGCAGCGAGTATTTATTCACAGTGTTATTGACAGTCAGGGAGCGTTTGGGGGTGGTAAAGGGAGTGTCGGCTAAAAATGCAGGTGTGTCACAACAATGTCTCAGACATGTCACATTCTGCGTCTGCGATCCCTTATGCAGTAAACATGGCTCTGGCGTCTCAATACCCATGGCCATTCTGTGCGACCATAGAGTTACCCTGGACTGCTAACATGGAATTGTCACAACTCTCGGATGGATAGTGGATGCGTCCTGTATTTAGGGAATTGGCTAGACCTATGCCTGAGACGCGGAGTCTAATGTGCCGGCGGTATTCACCAGGGACCCTCGCAAGAAGGTATGGACTTGGCTGCGTCCGACGCACAGGTCGCGGCCCTCAGGTTTGGCTCCCCTATACAGGTGCTGGTGAGTACTAGATGTAGCATAGAAGAATAACGTAGTCGACAGGCTAGGTCAATACCAAACAGATGAGACGGTACCAGGCAGCAGACGTGAATGGGTCACAGGGAGTAGCCGAGGTCAGAACCAGATATCAGGAGCAGTACAAGGGGCCAGACGAAATCGGGAGTCACAAACAAGCCAGGGTCAAGATCAGGATAACAGGTAAGTACTGGAACGCTGGAGTATGGTATGGAGCCTATACTCTGGCACCTGTCTGGTGCCAGAGACTCCCTCTTATAGGGAGAAGTACAAATCATGTTTGGCGTGCCTGTCCCTTTAAATTTCTTGCAGGTCAGCGCACACGCTTCTAGGAGAGCCACGGCCGCCTGTACTTGTGAGGGGGACCCGGAGCTGACCTCACGGCAGCGGGCGCCGGGGACTCTCTGCCCGCTCCCCACCGCCGTCGGAGGTTCCAGTGCTGCTGGACCCGGTAAGTAATAGCCGGTGTCCGGTGCACTGTGACAGGAATGGTCTGTGACCGATGCTGCATTTTTGTACGCAAATACTTGGATTTGCAAAGACGCTGGTGGGTGTCTCAATAAATATATCCCGGAGGTGTCTTGGGCATTTGCATATTTTCGCACAGCAGCTACGTACATGATCGCAGCTGCGGTGGCAATAGTATATAACTCTGAATCATGCCCCATGTGACAGACCCTTTCTCATAAGCTCCCACTGTGGGTGAAGCATACTAGATCTTAGGAATTCTGGATACATGGGTATACATGAGAGGGTATATTTACTAAAGTACAGGTTTTTATAAGTGGAGATGTTGCCCATAGCAACCAATCAGATTCTAGCTACTACCTCCTAGAAGGTGCTAGATGACTGTTAAGTAGACTCTGATTGGTTGCTATGGGCAACATCGTCATTTATAAAAACCAGCACTTTAGTAAATATACCCCGGAAGTGTACACAGGTGTTGTCCCGAGGTACAGTGCAATTGTTACAAAAAATGTTCGGTATCCATTTTGTGCAAAAATAAACTAATTTTATTTGTATTCCTTCCCCTCCAACACAGAAACCTTGACAGTTGCATAAAACAAGTTCAATATTAATGCTAAATTATAAATGTTACCTGCAGATTTAAATTTCTCAGATTAGTTCAGCACAATCCTTTAGTAGATAATAAATAATATTCCCTTAAAGCTCAGGGCCTGATTCAGAGCCGCATGTAAGCGGCCGCTCGTTCGCTCCGAGCGATGTTCGCACATCTGCGCATGCGTATGGGTTGTAATACGCATGCGCCAATCAGTCAGTGCGGTCGGAAATTGTGTGCTCACAAAATAGCGAATGCCTGCTAATTTGAGTGACAGGATGAGGCGTTTGTGGGTGGTAACAGGGGAAGGTGCTTGAAAACGGGGAGTGGAGATCCAAACGCAGGTGTGCCAAACGGTCAAAACGGGCGTTTTAAGGGTGTGCATAATTAACAAAGCAGCGTCATCAACCACGTCACTTTTTTGTCTTTTAGGCTGAACTGCTCGCATGATTGCGGTAGGAAAATGCTACCACAAGAATAGCGAGCAGTTCATACGCCGTTCGATGTACTCGATTAATCTAATAAATAGCGGAGATGACGTATGATGTGAGCGGCCAGGAGGCGTTTTTTCAAAATAGCGAGCGCATGTTTCGTTCGCACATTCAGGCATAGAGGCGTCAACAGACCGCAAAGAGCGAGCGCTTAATTTAAATAGCCGGCCCCTTTTTCAGAACGAGTGTCCGCAAATAGGGTCCGGCTCTGAATCAGGCCCTCAGTCTCCTCACCTAAAGCTGGGGACACACTAGACAATTTTTTCAGCACTTTGCCCGATTCCGACGGATCTGAACGACAAATCATCAAAATAGTCTAGTGTTTTTGGGTCCCGGTGAACCGGAGGCTGCCTCACTCCTGACTCCCTCTCACCTTCAATTTACCTTCTGTATATGGGATTACTGTGCCACAATGTTTGGATTACTTAATAACCTACCCCTCATGCCCCCTCTTTGAAATAACACTGTCATGCCCCCAGGCCAGGATCTCAAAGCCTATGCTCCGTGAATTATACACAAAGTTAAATTTCTATATTTTGGCCATAGCTGGCAGTGGAGACTAGCAAAGCTTTTCTGGCTAAAGATGGTGCTTGGAAATCGCTTGGTAAATCTGGCAGTTTCATGGTCCCCATAGACACCCAAATGCTTTTGAGATCAATAGCAGAGTGACCATAACAGATATCTACTGCTGCGGTACTCTCTTAACACATAGGTGTGAAACTTAATTCAGAAATCCTATGAAAATTACAGCATGGGGAGAACTTTTTGCAATTATTCTTTAATAAATAGTAGAGATGTGCAATTCGGTTTCCGTGGAAACCAAACACAACTGAACTCAGGGGTTCCAGGTTGAATCTAGCCCTGGCTCATGAATTCCCGCAAAGCTCGGATCCCAGAATGAGGTAAAACGTTGCCTTCCTGGTGCCGGATCTTGTGTGTTTTGGATTGCATATAAAAGTCCCTTCCTCGTAATCGGGCGCCAATTCACACAGGAGATCCAATGGAGAGGGTGTGGGAATGAAGCACTATGATGTGTTGTGATTTACTTAACTAACTTAGGGGCACTGTGTCATTTTGTGACTGTAGGCTGCAGCACTCAGATGCACTAAATGCCATTAGGAGGAGTGGACTAGTCGGACTTGAGCTGGAGCACTGTATGGTGTTTGTGAGACCAGTAAAGGCAGGGGACTGTGTTAATATGCCATTAGCAGCATTGGGGCACTGTGTGGGCACTGTAAATGAAAGAAAAATGCCATTTAGGTGCACTGTGTAACTTAAATGGGCATGGTGTCTTAAAAAAAAATCCCATAGAAGCACTGTGGACTGTGGGCTTTAGAACTGTAGTAAATGCCACCATTACTAGAAGCTCTGTGAATCGCAGTGTATTAACTAAAATAAATAAAACTTGTGTGTATTCAAGTTCAGGCACTGTGTTAAAAAAGTAACATTCAATATATGTTGTGCCACCATTACTAAGGAGAAAATAACACTTGTATGTGTTCAGCTTCAGGTACTGTGATAAAAAATAACGTTCAGTAAGTGTGCCACTATTATTAGAAGTGCTGTGAGTCGCAATGTGCTAAAATATATTGATATAACTTGTGTATGTTCAGGCACTTCTTTGTTAAAAAAATATAACATCATTAGGCTGCCACCCTTATACTAGGGGCATCCTGAGCTACTGTGTTATGTGTCCAGGCACTGTTATCAAAATAATGCAATTTTAAGACTTTTGTGGTAAAATATATAACATCATTAGGTTGTCACCCTTATACTAGCACTGTGAGTTTATATGGATCAGTTGATAGAAGAGCAGGAGCAGCAACCCAGTGCTAGTGCTGTGGCTGCTGCCAGCAGTCATGATAGTACTTCAACATTTACTAAAGGTGGTGCATTTAAGAAAGAGCAACTGAAATCTAAACAATATTTTGCAATGTAACAGAAAACATCACCTCTAATAATAAAAAGAAAATCTACTGTGGAAAAGTGTAAAATTGCCAAAATTCCATATACCACACATAGTGGCAAGGAAAAATTCAGGCCATGGCCTTCCTTTGCGAGAGGTGGTTCTGCTACTGCTATTTCATGCACTAGAATACCTATGGCAGAAGCCAGGGCAAAACACAGTTGGGCATCTTCTGAAACCTCACATGCATCTCCTTCTCACTTTAAGTCTACATGTGTCACCTATAAAATAGGCAAATCAGTTCACTAAAATAAAACTAAGGCTGAAGAACATACTGTGAGTTCACAAGCTTTACAAATCCATGAGGAGAGTCTAAGCATGTCCATAAGTGCTATATGTGAGTCTGACATTTCTGACACTGTGCTCCTAGTGAAGCCTCCTTCCACCATTTCCACACCCTCTGCAAATGTGGTGACGAGCAGCAGTAAAAGTAAAGCTTGTGACTTATAAATTGAGGATGATACTGTGGAAGTGCAACAGGATGAGCTGGATATTTGCGCATCTGACACTATTGAATATGTTTAATGATGAGGATGATTGTTTAAAAGTAAGTCAGCCACCAGTGGCAGCAGTTCTTACCCATGATAACAAGAAAGTCATTGTCATGCCTGGGCATAAGACCAAAAAAGCCAACTCTTTCATGTGGAATTTTTTTACCCAAATCTTGACATTTGTCAAGCAATCTGTATCATTTGTGAAGCTAAAGAAAATAGAGGTAGAGACGTTAACCATATAGGAACCTCCTCCCTGTTTCATTATTTGCAGCGAGTTCATGCAAATTATTTGGGAAACTCTGAAAAATACTGTAAAAAACACAAGCCGATCAGTATCAGCTCCCATAAGCATGGATAGATCACAGCACATGCAATCTCCATTGCCAAAACCTTCATCATCAAGCTCCACATTAATGATTGGAGGTAGTCCTCCTGCATCTAATTAGCAGAAGCTAACTAACTCCTTCTCTATACAGGATTCCAGAGAAGTATCCTTGTGCACTAGGCCTGCTGCTGCTGTAGTTTCAAACAACAACAATTGACTGTGATACAAACCTGTCAGGACCAGGGAGATTTTTGTACCCGGGATGGAATCAGGACTCGAGACAGGAACGGTCTTGTTAAACTGAAAGGCAACTGGTTTAATGGGAGTATTTGGATTCATGGGATTAACAAATATATAATACCGTAACAAATGTCCAAGGGTGAACTGAGGATAAATGTTTATTAACAAGTGTCTGATAATAAATCAACTCCAATTGATGAGAAGCAGAGAAACAGGTGTCTGGTAATGAAACAAATTCAATTGATGTGAGGTAGAGAAACAGGTGCCTGGTAATGAACTGACAGGAAAACAGTCCAATAGAGGTATGCTGAGGAGCAGAGGTCTGTAACCTGTGGTGGGTTCTGAGTGCATGCGGCTGGTCAGTTACAAGCGGAAGGTGAGATGTGGGGTATAGCTGATAGGTGCAGGAATCCTGGGAACTGCCTGGAATGCTAAAAGGAAGCCAGTGAGACACTGCTGAAACTGCAATATACCAAGGCCAGGGAGCACAGAGATCTCTCACACAGCAAGGCTGAGTACACGTTGCACTGGCAACTAGAGGGTGTGCTGAACACCCTTAAGTACCATGGGAAGGTGCAAGTTAGGCTGCTGAGAGTCACATGCAGAGGTTCCAACTTGATTGGCCCATTCAGGTCACATGCCCAAAACCAAGATGGCAGCACCCAGCAGTGTACAGCATGGAGAAGCTGCCAATCTAACCTGTACCAGCATGGCCTGTTCCCCCCGGGACCTCCTCGCACACCTTGCACCAACCTCCAGGAACCAGCACCCCCACCGGTAGGACCGCACAGGCAGAGACCGCGAGCCAGCAGGTAAGGACACTCTGGTCGTGACAAAACCTTTGCAAGAGGAAACAAGTATGAAAGCTGCCATCCAGTTGCACAGCGGACCACTCAAGCCATGACGGCTATGTTAGCATTAGATCTGCATCCAATAACTGGCATCAATGCATGTGATTTTAGACAGTTAATTGAAGTCCTGTGTCCCAGCTACCAAATTCCATCTCGATTCCATTTTACCAGAATAGCAATTCCTCGTCTGTACCGGGACATTTAAAAAAAAATATAGAAAATGTAATTGTACTCACTATCCACTAAACCACAGATATGTGGACAAGCTGTACTGGGCAAATTAAAGATTACATGATTGTGACAGCCCACTGGATGGGTGAATCACCTTTAGCAACACCAGCAGCATCTAACACACAATGGCAGCTCATTCACAGGCAGGCTACTCTCTGTATCACTGACTTCACTAAGAGGCATATCAGTGTCAACCTGTTAGAAAAACTCAGGGATGCCATAGGAAAATGGCTTACTTCTCTAGGACTGTCCTCAGGATTTGTCATTTCAGATACTGTAACATTGTGAGAGCATTACAAATGGGTGAACATGGACACACCTATGTTTTGCCCACATGATAAGCTTAGTACGTAAAATAAATAAATAAAAGGGACGTGCAGGAGCAAAAAATTTGGACAATTTCGCCATTCAGCAACTACATGTAGAAGATTGCAGTGGCTGCAAAAACAGTTCAATTTGCCATGCCACCAACTGAAATGAGCAGGTAAAATTACATCCTTTACATGCTTAAACGAAAGGAGTAACAGCAAGAAGCAATCCAAACCTACACAATAAGCCATGACATAGGGAGAGGAGGGGGAATATACCTTAGTCCAGCACACTTGTTTTATGCAAGCTACTGAAACCATTTGAAGTAGTAACTAATGAAGTGAGTTCAGACACTGCCAGCTTAAGTCAGGAGATTTACTTACTAAAACTACTGGAAAAGAAGCTAGAGAAATAGAAGGAAGAAATTAAACAAAGTGATTCTGCTAAGTATGTTGAACTTGTAGATTAACTTCTTTATTCGCTTCACCAGGATCAAATGGCTGTCAAACTATTGCAATTGGATCACTAAATTTTGGCAACCATTTTTGATCCGAGGTTTAAGACGTATGTAATATCTTTCCAACTGACACAGATCTTAAGAGAGGCAAAGAGCTCTTTGGCACATGACACGATGACATCTCCTGCTTCAGTTTCTCCTGCAAATGCTGCTACTAGGAAAAAACTGACCTTTTCCAAGAGACACACTGGGGGGTGTGGATGATGAGTCAACTCAGCGCACTAAAGTGAAATACCATTTTGACATCTGGTCAGGCTTAATAGATTTGCCTTCAATTATGACACCTTTACCGTGATCAATCTTATACACTTAGCAGCAATAGAATGGTGGAGGATTATTTTAATGACAATGTACAAATTAGCATGTCACACAGTCCTTTCCGCTACTGGGAGGAAAAAAAGGTGATTTACAGCCCCTTATACAAACTGGCTTTCATGTACGTAAGCTGCCCACCCTCTAGTGTATACTCAGAAAGAACAGTCGGGAACCTTCTGAGCAATTGGTGTAGGAGGCTACTTTCTCAAAATGTGGAATAGCTCATTAATAAAAATTAACTACAAATTCTATGAATAAGCCACCAAATGCAACAAAGTATAGAGACTTCTGTAACAGTGGATTCCAGTGGGGTTAGCTAATACTAATGAAGGTGAGGAGGATGTGGATGATAAAGACATCTTCCCAGTGTAGAGATGATTAAGAATGTTGTTAGCCACCTTATTAGTAGTTTGTTTTGTGGGGGCCCAAATAAACCATGCACTTCAGCCATAAAAGTGTCAGTCCCTGTTGCTAAAGTGATTGGTTTGTTAAACTGTGCATGTCCTTTTTAATATGCAACATAAGGGTGGGTGGAAGGGCCCAAGGACAATTCCATCATATCCTGTTTTCTTTTCATTTGCTGCAGAATATAATAACATCACTGAGGAAATGCCTTTCCTCCACTAACTCAAGCAAGAGGTAGTAACAAGGTGTAATTCCACCCTTTATATGCTTCTGCAAATGGAGGAACAGCAATAAGCCATACGAAACCTACACAACAAGCCATAATATAGGGAGATGAGGGGGAATGTACTTTAGACCAGCATAGTGGAGAATACTTTCTGTTTTATGCAATGTACATAAACCATTTGAAGTAGTAACCTATGAAGTGAGTTCAGACATTGCCAACTTGAGTCAGGTGATTCTCTTAATTAGAATAATGGAAAAGCAGCTTGAAAAACTGAAGGAGGAGATGAAACTTAGGTCCTGATTCAGAGGCGCTCATTATTTGGGAGCACTCGCTCTGAATCAGGGTGGATTTAAAAAAAAAAAAAATCCGCCTCCAGGCCGCTCGCATAGCTGTGGGTGACCCATCGGGCTTGCGACGAGACCCTTGTGGTAGGGTCTCATCCACCGCAAGCCCCAGTGAACTTCCTGCTCTAGTAGAGCAGGAAGTTCACTACTGACATCACATGTTATGTCAGTAGGGCCGCCCACAAGTGGCAGGCATTCCTTTGGGAATGCCTCCGTTTGTGCAGCCACCCCCCCGACACACCTACAAAATGGGGTGAGCTGTCGATCAACATCGACAGGTGCCCTGTTTTGCTGTGAGCCCCGAGCGAGTGAACTTCTCACTCGCTCCGGGGCTCGCACACGTGCAGTGCACACGCCGCGCATGCACACTGCCCAACCATCAACCCACTTGCAAGTGCTATGCACTCACGAGCGGGTCTGAAGTTTGTTGGTGAAGCAAATAAGATCAAGTTCTTAGTATTTGCTTTACCAGGACCAAATTTTGTCACTTGAACTTGAAATTCTATCACTACATTTTGGTGACCATACTTGATTTTAGGTTTAAGTCTTACATAATGTCTCTATTTCTTACTGACAGATTTTAAGATGCAAAGAGCTCCTTTTGAGCAAGTTGGCAGCTCAAGTAGCATATGAGGTTATGACGTCTCCTCCTTCAGTTTCTCCTGCAATTGTTGCTGCCAGGAAAAAACTGAGTTTTCTCAAGAGACCCACTGGTGATGAGGATGAGTCAACTCAACACACCTGAGTGACACAACATTTTGACATCTGATCAGTTTTGAAAGTATTGCTCAACATTATTTACACCTCTACCATGACTCAATCTGATATGGTAACCATCCATAGAATGGTGGAGGATTATTTAATGACAGTGTAAAAATATGCTTGCCTGAAAGAACCCCTCGACTACTAGGAGAAAACAAAGGCAATTTGGATCCCCATGTACCAACTTGCTATGCTTTACTTAGACTGCCCACTCTCCAGTTGGTACTCAAAAAGAGTGTTTAGCACAGTCGGGAAGCTTGTGAGCGATAGGAAGAATTTTTCCACCAATTACATCAAAGTACAAATATTGTAGTTCTATAATGGTGGATTCCAGCGGGGATGAGTTAATATTGTGTGATGATGATAATGAGATTATGTTAGCACTGATGATGATGAGAATGATAATGACATCATCTTCCCACTGTAGAGAAGAGATAATTTATAAAACAACACTGTTATCTATCTTAAGACCATTGGTAGTTTGTTTTGTGAGGGCCCAAACAAACCAAGCACTTCAACCACAAAAGTGGCAGTCCCTGTCGTTGAAGTGATTGGTTTGTTAAACTGTGCATGTCTTTTTTTTAATATACAACATAAGGGTGGGTCAGAGGCCCGAGGACAATCCCGCCATGTTCTTTTCTCTTCTCATTTGCTGCAATATATAATGTTGATTTTAATATAGTCCATGTCACAATTTTATTGTTTTACATTTATTGATTTGTTAATCAATCAATATTGTATTGTTTATACTTCATATTGTTTACTGTAAAATGTATAATGCTGTTTTTTGGGGGGTGCATTTGTGACGGTCTGCTGTCTCTTGCAAGGCCATTTCAATCTCTTGTACTGTCCGTACTCCTGAGGACTATGATTTGCTGCATGGACCAGTTTGCAATTGCATTAAATGAAAAGTAAACTCACAATTAGATGCTTGGTTTTTAAAAGTTTGCTCGACATCTCAAATTTAATTTTCTCAATCAATCAATCAATTATTTTCCTGCCTTCCACTAAATATGCCACCTCCATTTCCATGTACTGCCCTGAGGCCTCTGATCTAGATCTTGATTAATGAAAACATGCTTGGTTTCTATGGGGTCATATAGTATATTAAATGAATAAAAGAACTATGGGAGTGCGCCAAAAGGTGTGGGTACAAATATTATGACTAAGTAGTGTGTACAGGACTGCTGCTACCAAAGAGGTGCTGAACCTCACATTGGTAACTGGTAGAAAAAGAAAAAGAAAGGAAGCGCAGTACAACTGACAGGATGGATAGTAAAAGGATATTGAATAATATAAATTAAATAGGTGATCATATGGAGTCAGGTTCAGAAACCTATCAACAGTATTAAAAAATAATTAAAAATAAATAATAATAATATGGGAACAAATCAGGAAAAAAATAGATAGGTAGATAAACATACACAGCTCAAATAACCAAGGGTCAAAACCCTACACAAACAATAATATTGTAAATAACAGTATAACTGTGAAGACTGTGGAAATGCAGTATGAGTAATATAGATACTATGTAACTTGCAGTCTGACAGATAAAACGTGAAATAGATAACCACTGAATGTTACACTGAATCAAAATGTAGTCCCAGACACTGTTTGTGACAGATGGATAGTGTATAGCAGTCAGCACTGAATAACTGGCAATGTAGCAGCTCCCAGGACCTTCAATAAGTGGACCAGGTTCCTCTCATTGTAATAGTCTCAATGAGGAATAAACACATGTAATCGTCATGTGGTGTACTAAGTAAGGTACCTTACAACCGGGGGGTATCCGGACTTGACCGCCGGGGGTGGGGGATATTGCTGACGGCTTTTGTTGCCTCACTTTCCCCAATTGAGTGTGGAATACACCGCAAGTGTAGCCAAAAAACGTGGAGGTGTACAATAGTGTGTTGGCGCCGGAGCCAATAATATAATCTATCTCCAAATGGACAAGGGAGCAGGTAAGTGGATGGAATCCAAATGACACTGTTGAGACAGCCATGTCCCGGGGAAGTTAGCTGGAGGCTCTCCGCAGTATGTGGAGCCAGAGGCAGGGTGGCCACCGGAACTGATGTTAGAGCTGGTCGGCGTGTCTCGCTCTCAACAGTGTCATTTGGATTCCATCCACTTACCTGCTCCCGTGTCCATTTGGAGATAGATGATATTATCGGCGCTGGCGCCAACACACTATTGTACACCTCCACGTTTTTTGGCTACACTTGCGGTGTCCACCCACACTCAATTAGGGAAAGTGAGGTAACAAAAGCCGTCAGCAATATCCCCCACCCACGGCGGTCAAGTCTGGATACCCCCCGGTTGTAAGGTACATTACTTAGTACACCACTTGACAATTACATGTGTTTATTCCTCATTGAGACTATTACAATGAGAGGAACCCGGTCCACTTATTGAAGGTCCTGGGAGCTGCTACATTGCCAGTTATTCAGTGCTGACTGCTATACACTATCCATCTGTCACAAACAGTGTCTGGGACTACATTTTGATTCACTGTAACATTCAGTGGTTATCTATTTCAAGTTTTATCTGTCAGACTGCAAGTTATCTAGTATCTACAGTATATTACTCATACTGCATTTCCACAGTCTTCACAGTTATACTGTTATTTACAATATTATTGTTTGTGTAGTATATTATACTGCCATCCTGTCTGCCACTGCTGTGTGGCAATGTTTCATAGAGGTCCTATATTCTTTTAAACTGCACTGCATTTGTGCTGCTGCTCTGCCGCTTACTGTAATTTAGCCAGCCAGTTCGCTGGAGCCTTTGACCAATATTGGTGAAAACAATATGGTGAGCTGTAAGGTGGTCAAAATTTACAAGAAATTACTGCAAATTAATGTTATTGAAATTAACAATACTGTAGGAACAAAAACAGGCACAAATTACATGATTTTAGCTGTTTTTATTAAAAAAACAAAAACAAAATACAGATCCAAAACTAAAAGACGTGAGGGTGGTTTTGGCAAAATACAACTATGAATTAAAACCAAAACATGGAGGTCGGCGCACATTTCTAGTACTAATGCAGTGCAAGCACCCCTTAGGATTATATTTTTAGCCAGTTAAGTGGGTATTATAGGAAATGGGATTTATAGATTTGCACAGTTACTGCAGAATTTGGCAGATTTACATATATTGTAGCACGTTATAAAATCCACATACACATTAAGCTTGGGGACATCTGCTACTGTTCACTGTATAAATATTTGTCTGTGAGTTTCCTTTACTTCCTTTAATGTTCTTCCAGTAATTTTTTTTTAATATAAGTAACTTGTTTGTTCTTTTCTTAATCCAGGATTTTGGTTGCTCTAATGGAAAATACCAGTAATTGTCACATTTTGTTTGTATTTTATATGTAGGTCCAAATGTAATAGGGTGAGAGTTTAGAAAATTTTAGAGTTTTCTCTCACTTTTTAAACTCGGCCAATGTAATAGAGTCCAAGTACAAAGATACAGAGCAAACTCGCATGTTTTTCAGACTCAATAAACTCTCACTATTGAAACTCTCATAAAGATGTTTTCCCATTTTGAAGATAAAATTCGGCCAATGTGTGAGTTTACTGCTAAACTCTCACATTTTCTAAATTCTCACCCTACTACATTTGGCCCATTATCTTTAATACAGTTGTTACTAACATTATCATATTTTTCTTTAATTTAAATTTTTTCAGGGAAAATAATATTTCAAGCTATACGTAGGGAAGCTACAGTACTGGCACTACTGCCGTGGTCACAAATGCCGAAAAAGGCTATATTGCACTAACTCTCATATTAAAACACATGTTCACCTATGCCCCATTTTTACATTAATGAAAACAGCCAGGTATTGAGGTTTAACAATTTACAGTATAATAATAAGCAGTCTCAAACTCTGATGAAATCTGCTGTTTAAGAACACCCCCTCTTTTCTATAACCACAGTCACGGGCAGGGCTGCCATCATAAATTGTGGGGCCCGGTACTGACAAGATAGGCAGGGCCCCCCCCCCATCCCCCGGGGTTGGAGGGGTCAGAGGTGGGCGGAGCTACACTGGAGGGGTGGGATATCAATTGGTACCTTTATAAATTGTCAAACTTTGCGCTGTGGTTGTTGTTCGATCGACATGCTGGATCAATTATATATATATATATATATATATATAATTTTTTTTTATTTTTTTATTATTACACTGAAAAAGCTGGATCCACAGAGAAAGCCAGGGAAGGCTGGCTGGATGGGAGGGCAGGGAAGGCTGGCTAGACTAGAGGGGGAAGCACAGGGCAGAGAAGGCTGACTGACTAGGGGGAGGGACAAAGATGGCTGGTTGGACTACGGGGTAGGCACAGGGAAGGCTGGCTGACTGTGGGGGACAGGGAAGGTTGGCTGGACCAAGGGAGAGGCACAAGGCCTCAGTGTCAGTACAACTAAGTCTGAGTGGGGGGACAGGGAAGGTTGGCTGATTTAGGGGGTAGGCACAGGACAGGGAAGGCTGGCTAACTAGCGGGGGTACAGGGAAGGCTCAGCTGGCTTGATGGGGTAAGCACAGGGGAGAAAAGGCTGTAACATTGGGAGGCAGGGCAGGGAATTCTGGCTGAAACAGCGGGGTGGACAGGGAAGGCTGGCTGGAACAGGGGGAAGAGCACAGGGCAAGGTCAGGGAGTACCTGTCTTTTCAGCTGGCTATGCTGGTGCTGCCAGCCAGGTAGCATTAGCGCTGACTCCTTTTCAGATATGGGGGCCCGGGTGGCAGTGGTGCTGCACCGGCAACCAGGAACGGCAAGCCAGGAGCATTCACAAAGCAGTTCTGACGGCATTTCAAAAGGCAGCCGCGAGCCAATCACAGCTCGCGGACCTGCAGCCAATCAGGTGCGGCCGCTCCTGATTGACTGCAATCAGGAGTGGCCGCTCCTGATTGGCTGCTGTTCCGCAATCTCGGCTGGCTTGTGGCCGCAGGCATGGATTGTATGAATTCTCCCTGCATCCCTGTCTGCTGGTGTGGTGTAGCACCGCTGCAGCTCGGGCCCCCCCCTCTCTCCCTTCCCTCTGGGCCCGGGACTTGAGGGGCGGCGGTACCCGCCTGATGGCGGCCATGGTCACGGGTATAAAATTGGGTATCATAGGACCCAACTGCTAAGCTTCACCCAGAGCTCATGTCATCTATCAAATGTGTCTACTGTATTACCATACTTAATCAATGTAATGTTGCAAAGTCTGTGTGGCTGCATGATAGTGTGTCTGAACTGTTCTGCTACAAGTGTTTTAACATTTTATAGAGTTATACAGGACTCAAACAGGACATGAACAGGAGGAGAACACTTTATCTGAAATCACTGCTACAGTACCATTACATTCAACACACTTCTGTGGGTACACTCACCTTCACCTGGAGCACCCGATTTGTGCATGGCCTGTGCATCCCATAACTGCGCTCTTTGCTTTACCATTTTGCTTTCTGCACATAGTGACTACAGTATTTTGCTTTTCTGTATCTTACAGCCATCTTACCACTGTGATTATTGTGGATTTATATGCTTATAAAATACAACCCCCGATGCCACTATGGTTATTCCTGCCAATCCTGTGTAATATCACTTTGGAGTCATGAGTACTGGATAGGCTTCATTATCTCTCTTACATTATTACCTGCTCATCTGTTACCTGTATCACCCATGGCTTACGACACAATAGTTGTCAATGCCCATGCATCCACTGCACTTCCTATTGTTAAATTATTCTTTAGCCTTCTTTTCTCTACCTCCATCACTTACTATGTTATCTATTGTTTAATTTAGTATGTTTACTAGTCTATTGTTTGTTTGTTTTAGTATGTCTCACCTATTGTTTAATATAGTCTGCTGCCTTTCTATTATTTTAAATACTCTAATGCCACCTACTGCTAGTTATCACAATCTCCCATCTATGGGAAATAGTGTACTGCCTTTTTGTTGCCACTTTGTACAGTTATATTGTGCTACCAATTTACTCTCCTACTACAGTATGTCTCTTTCATCCTTTAAGCATGCCCCTATCTCACCCATCCTTAAAAAAAAAACTAATTTGACCCAGACTCCCTAACTATTGTGATCTCTCTCTCTCTCTGGGGTTTATGTATCAAGCAGGGAAAAGTGTGGAGAAGTGGACCAGTGGGGAAGTTGCCCATAGCAACCAATCAGCTCCTACCTATTATTTTATAAACTGTACTTGATAAATGCTAATTTAAAGCTGATTGGTTGCTATGGGCCACTTCTCTACTGGTCCACTTCTCCATGCTCTTCACTGCTTGATACATAAACCCTCTATTCCCTATGCCCCTAAGCTCCAATAGAAAATTGTCTATCTCTGGATCACTACACTCCCCTTCTCCAACTCCTTTCTTCACCATCTTCAATCTAGTTTCTGTCCTTTCCATTCCACAGAAATAGCCCTCACCAAGACCATCAATTACCTACTTACTCCCAAAGCCAGTTGTCACTTATCACTTCTCTCCTCTTAGAGCTGTCTGCTATCTTTGACACTGTTTATAACCCCATTCTTCAAACTATACATGCCATTAGTCTCCATGAGCTTGTTCTGTCAGGGTTCACTTCCCTCACTCATCATTTATTTTCTGTCTCTACCTCTGATTCTACACCCTTCCTCTACTGTCAAAGTCCGTCCTTGGCCCACTTCTCTTCTCTATTTACACTTGCAAAGCTCATCAGCGGGGCAGCACAGATGGTGTAATGGTAGCATTACTGCCTCACAGCACTGAGGTCGTGGGTTCAATTCCCACCACGGCCCTAACTGTGTAGAGTTTGTATATTCTCCCTGTGCTTGCGTGGGTTTCCTCCGGGTGCTCCGGTTTCCTCCCACATTCCAAAAATATACTGGTAGGTTAATTGGCTCCCAACAAAAATTAACCCTAGTGTGTATGTGTGTTCATGTGATAGGGAATATAGAGTGTAAGCTCCACTGGGGCAGGGACTGATGTGAATGGCCAACTATTCTCTGTAAAGCGCTATGGAATATGTGTGCGCTATATAAATAACTGGTAATAAATAAATAAATAAATCATCAGCTCCTTCAATCTCCATTACCATCTCTAAACAGATGATACTAAAATATAGGTCTCCTCCAATTACCTCTCTCCCTTCATCCTCTCTTGTTACTCTTCCTACCTCTCTGCCATCTCTTCCCCCATTTCAGTAATTCGCACCATCCCCTGCCCTAGGGGAGCTTACAATTCCCTATCACATTGACATTCATACACACTGTGAAACAACGAGGTGCGATTAAAGCATGAAGGCACCTGTGGTCCAGCGCCTATTTCTGTGTACCCTGAACTGTCATTGTTTTGATGCCTTTCAGTTTATAATTACACTGGGGAACAAAAAAAAATATTTTTTTTCTTGCCAAGGATTTAAGATCGGTTTGAAAGTACTCATAGGTCCTATTTACACATTAGATCTTCGCTATAGCTGAATTGGCTCCAGTTTTCAAATTAATGAAAAATTATAAAATTCAATTATTTTCTCCATTTGCAGTACCTTACTAGTCTAAAAGGAGCTTAAAATGCATATTACTGCACAATGGGAATACATTTGCGTCGATTCCTATCAGTCATTCAACAAAACTTAAAGAACAGTATGAAAATATCAAGTTAGTCTTAGAAAAAATTGCTTATTCTCAGCATCAGTGGTCTGTTTGTGTCAATTTAAAAAAGGTAAACTTTCTTCTTGGACAGCAAAGTAGATATACTAAATATCCTTATCACATATGCTTATGGGATAGTCATGCAAAACAAAAGCACTGTCAGCAAACCGTACGGCCTCCAAGAGAAGTTATAACTGTAGGAGAAGCCAACATCATTCATAAGTCCTTAATTGACAGGAAAAAAAAATCATACTGCCGCCTCTCCATATCAAACTGGATTTACTTAAACAATTTTAAAAGCATTGGACAAGTCAGGCAATTGTTTCACATATATTTGTCGAACATTTCCATCCCTTAGTATTGCAAAAATTAAAGGCAGGAATTTTTGACGGCCCACAGATACTAAAACTGGTGAAGGATCCAAATTTGACCACATCTATTACTGAAACAGAATCTGAAGCATTGCTGAGTTATCTGTCTGTCATTCAAAAAATTTTAGGCAATCACAAGGCTGATAACTATTATGAATTAGTCCACAACATTCTAAAATGTTTAGAGAAAGTAGGTGCCAAAATGAGTATTATAGTACATTTTTTTACAGCCATTTAGATCACTTCCCATCCAATCTAGGAGATTTAAGCGAAGAACAGGGTGAACGGTTCCACCAGGATATTCAGATAATGGAAGAAAGATATAAAGGAAGGTGGGATCGTCACATGATGGCCAATTACTGTTGGAGTCTGCAGAGGGACTGCCTGCAACAAGAATACAAAAGAAAATCCTACAAAAAACGGTTCTCATAGCTTCCTAACACTTATGTATGTAATTATCCTGTGTCTTTTTATAACATTTTATGAATCAAATTTAATCAAAATAAAAAAAAATATCTTTTTAACTATTTTTAAGATTGTTTAATTTATTTTTTCATAAATATTAAAGACATATGCATATCTCAAAAACTAGAGCCCATTGAAAAATAAGCATGGCATATTCATGATCAGGAGCACAAAATTAATAGAAATCGACTCTTAAATCCCTGGCAACAGATTGACTGTTCCCCAGTGTTATTTATTGTTTCTATTTGTGCATATTATTTTACGAAGTGCATATTTATGTTAGTTGTTGTACAAGTTAGATAAGTTATTCTTAAATGTTGCCAGGAGGCGTGTTTTATTCAGATATGGGTTAAAGCAAAGTCATTGTGTGCTGATGGCCTGGATTGGACTCCTGGGCACCTGCACCACAGGAAGTCAACTGTCACAAATTGCCATGGGGGGAAGACACTCAGCACCAACCACCATGAGGGAAGGACACACACAGAGTTAAGACATCATTTTTTCCTACATATAACAATCTGGATACTGCCCTTAATCTGTCCGACACTAGCTACAACACGGTGGGAATATTTAAAGGGATATAATCTATGTTTCCAACTGTTCATGGATTAGGGATTAGGAACTGCACTTCCATCACTTGTGTATGCTGTACCTGCAAAGAAGCGCATCTGTCTGGTGATTATATGTCCACATGTCTGTATTGCCATCTATAGAATAAACCGCTTTTTGATAACAACAATCTGCCTAGGTGATTTTAAAAAAACTTACTAGGACTTACGGCCCTCATACACACTAGGGTTCAAGTTTTTGTCACCAGCCAATTAACTTAGGGGTCTATTTACTAAGCAGTGTTAGGAGACAGAGTGAAAAGTGATAAGTCTGTGATAAGGTGTCAGGCAATCAGCTCCCAACTGTTATTTTTCAAACACAGCCTGTGAGATGGCAGTTGGGAGCTGATTGGCTGGCACCTTATCACAGACTTATCACTTTTCACTCTTAGGGGAATTCAATATGGAGCGAAAACTCAGTTTTTGCGTTAATATCGCACCTATGACGTCATGTGTTTTACACCGTATTCAATTTCAAAGACTTTTCGAAGATTCGAAAAGTCTTTGATACAAAACGGGGATAACTTTTCACCATTGAATAGGTGTCGAAAAAAAGTGCAGAATTGGGGTTTAGGGGTGCAGGCTTAAAAAAAATAGCCTGCACCCCTGGGAATGACATTTTAAAAATAACTTTGTCAAAAAAAGTAAAAAAAAAAAATAGGGACACCCCAAAAAATTGATTTAAAAATTGCAGTGAAAAAAAAAATGGGAAAAAATTGTTTAAAACTAGGGAAATAGGTTCAGAGCTGTTCTGCAAGTATGCGGCAGGTGTTTTCTAGAATAGATTTATAGCGGCAGGTGCACAATTGCAGAATTTTTAAAAACTTACTTTAGGGACATCAAAATATGCTAGTACCCATTTTCATGTACCCCAAATTTGATGGGACCACTTAAAAAAATGAAAAAAATAACCTAAGTGCTCTTCTTCAATGTCGGGAAAAAAACACCTGCCGCAGTTATTTAAATCCCCGACTTTCATTTGCAGGCTAAAACGAGGGGACCCATAGTGATCCCCCATGTTTTTATAACTTTAGGGGGGTCCTACAATTTTTTCAAGGAAAAATTAGTTTTTTTACGCAAATCCCACTTCGCCAGGTCCCATTTCAGAGGTTTTATATTGAATACGGGGATAAAGCGGGCGCACGCCCGATACTTTATCCCAGAAAAATCTCCGAAGTGGAGCGAAAAGTAGAGCACGGACTTTTTGCTCCCATATTGAATAACTCTCTCTGTCTCCTAACACTGCTTAGTAAATAGATCCCCTAGTTTGGAATATGTGCGGAAATCTAAGCACCTGGAGGAAACTCACGCATACTCAGGGAGGACATACAAATTCCACGTAGAGAGCCCATGACTAGGAATTGAACTCATGACTTCAGTGTTGTGAAGGTGTAATGCTGACCACTACACCAGCCATCTGGTAATGGATTATAGTTGGGGAATCCACTGGAATCAGTTTGGTTGAATTAAGAAGAGGGGGTAAAATCAAATTTGTTTTGCTGATTCTTTTGTGGGCATGTTACAGTTATCTGTAAACTACTCACAATTGTTGAGCATGGGCATCCTGTAGACATACATTCACATATGAAAACCTGAAAACAGCCTTTCAATAGTTGCAATAAAGTCCACACAAGCTTACATATAATTTACCAATTTACCAAATCGAAAGTAAAGGGTTAGTTGAATAAAACACCTCTAGATAAGACAATGGGGTGCATGTAGGCCAGACCTTTTTGATGGTGCCAGAACCTAATTAGGAAATAAATAACAAGAGACTTGCTTGGCATTTTAATATTGCATTTATTGAATTTTTTTTTTATCTTGTTACAAAGATTGCAACAGTAATATTCACATAACTCTATTATTTATGTGGACACAAGCTTTGCATTCACCTGTGAATTTTGGTTGCATTTGTGTTACGTGCAAGAGCGTAGCTATAGTGGATACAGTTGGTGCCATTGCTATGGGGCCCAGAGGCTTTGGGGGCCCCGGAACCAGCTCACATTGGCCCTCATTCAGAGCCATACGCTCTGAGCAGAGCGCACGCTCTGAATGAGGGCCGGGCTCCATTTTCATGGAGCGTCCTCCTGGACGCTCGTATAGCTGTGGGTCACCACCCACAGGCTATACGAGCGTGCTTTGTGATGGCCGCGATGGTCGAGACCATCGCGACCATCGAAATTGCGAGCCGGAGCCTGCGGTTGAGGTTTTCAACCGCAAGCTCCGGAGTGATTTTGGCTCTATCAGAGCCAAAATCACTCCCACTGACATCACTAGTGATGTCAGTGGGCCGGCTTCTGACGGGAGGCGTTCCCGTGGGAACGCCCCCGTCAGGGAGGCACGCCCCCGGCACGCCCACCAAAGGGGGCGTGCTGTCAATCAACATTGACAGCACGCCCCCTTTGATCGGACACAACGAGCGAAGGACTTTCCTTCGCTCGTCGCGTCTGGCGCATGCGCACGACGGAGCTCCCTCCGTCGTGCACATGCTCAGTGCATAACATCGACCCACTTGCGCGCGGACAGCCGCTCGCGAGTGGGTCTGAATCAGGCCCATAGTTGTCTAATCAACTTTCTGAAATTGCTGACTAAGAAATTGGGTCCAGCCCATTACCTGGGCCAGAAAAGGGGGACTTGTTAGTGACAATCGCCATCTCTCCCTCTCAGTAAAGCTCCACACTGATATGATCCATCTCCCACACTCCTGTTTCATGCTCACAGACACAGCTGAGCTAATCGGTAAGACCAGCCCTGTCGGAGATTAGGCTTCTCATTGTTTACAGCCTTTGTGAAGCTTGGGGGCGTGAATTGAGTTCCGAGATTAGGACTGTCCCAGAAAGTGACAGTGTGCCTAAATTAAGATCTCCACTCAAAATGGAATGTCCTGCATTAGTAAGTATCCTCCTCAGGTTGGAGCTGGTTTATCCATGGCCCCTGTGTGGTCTAATGTGAACTGAAGGCACTGTGGGGCATAATGTGTTTTGACAGCACCACAATGTGGCATAATATAAACTGGTGGCACTGTGCGGTATCATGTGAACTAAGGAACTTCTATGAGTCACAAAATGAACTAGGGCACTATTACAGTATAGTGCATAAAATTAACTAGCGCACTGCTATGGGGCCTACAAAGTTCTGACTATGCCCCTGGTTATGTGTAGAATATACAGTATTGCTGTAAATGAGCAGAATAAATACACTGAGTTATTTACTTTATAAATATTTAAGTTGTGCTAACTTAGCATAAGTGTATTTTTAGTTTTAACACCAGTAAAAGTGTTCTAGGAGTATAAATGTGCTTTGAGTTGTATTATCATTATTTATACTATCAACTGCTTTAGTTACTGTATATATAAAAGTTTATCTCTCAACATTGGGAGATTTCCAAATCATGATGTTGGCATGGCTGATGCATTCTGATTTGAGTATTTTTTTCTACTTTTTTTAAGCCATGTATTTTCATTCCAATTGAAGTGGGGACACCTGCCTTCAGTGTGTTTTTGGTTATAATATACCACCAAACCCCCCCTAAATTCGGGACTGTCCCTACAAAATTGAGATGGCTGGAGGTATGATATAAGTGTGTTTTCACTTGAAATGGTATAAATTTGCTTTTCTATTATGTATCAATAAAAGTGTACTAACAGTAAAAAGGCATACTTATTACCTGTATTTTTCCATGAACTGTTCTGAAAAAAGATGTTTTCGGATGGTTCCCCCAAGAATTAAGTATCCCCCAAAAAGTATGAAGGGGTAACCACAGTAGATATCAGAAATATTTGCTGCAATCCATCTGTTTTCGATTGCAAAAGCAGCCCCCATAGGTTTCTATGGGGGCTACTAACTGATGTAATGCTCCAAAAAAGCTACAGTATGCATTCCTCAGCTTGGCCGCGATAGATAACACCATCGTGGTTTATGGGCTACATTTCACATTTTCCATTAGATACATCTAAAGGATCCCTCTCTGTTAAGTGCCACATTCACGAGCATGACCTTAAGACAGCACTTGCCCAGAAAGAATGCCAGGTCCAAGCCCAGAAGTAAAGTGTCCACATAAGCAATATCCAACGATAATAAATGATAATTATTGAGGCTAAGAACCTGGTTCTGAAGTGACACAAATGCCATCATGGCTGCGACTCTGGGCCTGATTCAGACCCGCTCGCGAGCGCACAGCGCTCGCAAGTGGGTCGATGGTCCCCCACTGTGCATGCGCACGCTGGAGCCGGTTCCCCACTGTGCATGCGCGAGATCCGGCTAGCGACGGTCGCTCTGCTGCTACGGGTCTCACACCAAAAAGGGGCTCCCTCCTTCCGGGAGGGAGCCGAATGTCGGTCTCCAGGCTTCTCCTGGAGGGAAAGGGGGCATGGCGTGGCAGAAGAAGGCATGGCGCAGCAATGATTTAGCATTGGGGGTAGAGCAGGGGGCGTGACCACGCGAGCGCATCAATGTGTCGCTACCCCCTTTTCACAATACCAAACTTAATGGCATTGTGAAGCAGTGGAAGGGGCCACGATGACATGATTCAACTGCGGGGATGTATGTATGAGGATGCGGGGGCTCCAGGGCAATGCGGGGGGATGCAGGGGGGACGCAGCGGCCAGGAGCTTTGCCTACTTTTCCAGTGGGGGGGGGGCAGGAGCACCCACCTGCTTTTTGGGAGACTCCCAGCCATCCCGGGTGAGTATACATGTATGTTTTCTATCCGTATAGGGAAGTTCTATTGCCATGCAACTGGTGTCATATAACAAGGCATTTACCAAGTATGGTCTTATTTCTATCTATCTATCTATATAAATGTGTTATTAGTTCTATAGTTAGCGAGTGTTGTATAAGTATCAATAGTACTATCTGCGTAAAGCCCCGTACACACTGGACGATTTATTTGAATGATATAAATGATAACGATGTCTTTGAATGATATATTGTTCAAATCGTCCAGTGTGTATGCACTTACCGACTAACGATGTGTGCTCCCACGGGTCGTTAATGATATCCCTAGTCTTCTTTACATGCAGTCCAATCTGGGGATATCGTTAGCAAATGCAGCATGACCATGCTCCCCCCCTCGCCGATGTTAGTCGTTGCTGGCATCGGCACATGTGTATGCATTTGCCTATGCCGGGCCCGCCACTTCCGACATCGCTCCGTACACACATCGTCCAGTGTGTACGGGGCCTTAAGGGAGATTTCAGTTCTACTATCAGTTTTCTAAGATTGCAAGCATGTTTTCAGTTGTATATCAATATTATGAATTACTTTCAGTTGTATTACCAATACAAGTGTATTTTAAGTTGTACCATGAGTGAAGTGTATTATAAATAACAACAGTTGAAAAATCATTATAACGTGCTATTAGTTGCATTAATAGTTTACTACCAGTATAAGCTTCTTTCAATTTTGCTGTCAATAAAAGTTTGCAATCAGCTGAATTGCGATTTTATGTTTCAATGACTGAAGTCTCCTGGTTTTGTCTTTTGATGAAGTCCACGAGACAACTGTCTTAAACTTGGTTTTCCTATGGAAGCAGCTGAACAGACTCCTAAGGAAGAGAAACAGCATGTTAGATTGGCAGATTTATTTAAAGAATCTATTCTCTGTTAGTGGAAATTATATCAATACTTTATATCTACAGTATATTTCCAAGTTGGTGCAAAAAGTACTGAAATGATTTTCGTAAAAACTGCATCATTTTGTAGTGGAAACTTCTATAAATAACCTGCACTTTGTTTCATCACGATCTGTCAAGCTAAGGTTGAGTAATAACAAAAACAAAATTTATTGACATTATCAATGCAAGAGGTAGGTAAGGGGTAGGGGGAGAAGTGCTTTGGGCCCGCAATCACTTGAAGAGGATAGGCTACATAGCTTTCTGTGCAGAGGGCACACAGTGACATTGGTGAGAGGCTGTATGGTGCTGCTGATCACCTTCCCCACCGCGACCAGTTGGAGTTGCCCATGTGGGCAGGGGCACCGAGAGTGGGGGTACTTATTACCCGGATTTGCTGGAGGGGCCCAGGTACGGCACTGCTTCCTCCCCCTCTTACGTCACAGCAGCCCAGCACACACTGCTGTGTGCTGGGCTGCACTGGGAGACTGCTCGCGGCTGCTAAAGCACCAGTCGGAACAGTCTACTATGCCTATGGGGGGAGCGATCGCGCTGATCGTGCCCCCCATTGGCTGTGCGCCGGGCTAAGGGGCACACAACGCCCCCTCCTCTCTAAAATTGCAGAGCCGTAACTAGGGTGGTGTGACCTGTCACAGCCCAGGGCACCGCAGGGCAGGGGGCACTATTCGGGCCTGTCAATTTTCTGTTTATAATCATTCTCACTTGTAGTTTACTTTTCTTTTATCCCCAGCATCTCCTGACCATGCTTATCTCCTTCCTGGCCGACTCCCCCATCCTTCTGGCCACCTATACAAGCGCCTTCAGTTACATACTCTTTTATTTAAACACACACATTTTAAAATACTGCATACTTGCCTACTTTTAATTTTTCCTCCCCGAGAAAAGCATAGGGACGAGAAGGTGGTGGGCGGCGATGGAGATGGGGCATGATGTTTTGCATCATTAAGCCTTGCTTTGCATCATTAAGCCCTCTTGGTAAATTGCTGCAAAAAGCGCATATTTAAATAGGGGTGAGACCAAATCACTCGATTCTTGTAGAATCGCTTCATTAAACCCCCGCCCCCTACTCGGGGACCCCCAATCTCCAAAAAAATTGTGAGCCTCACGCAACTTCCGAGAGAGTATGGATGTATGAAATACTGTCATAACCGGGACTCAAACTCATCACCTCTCACATTACATCTGCCCCACAATTTCTGATGGCAGCCAGAGAGGCCACACCTCTATTTCAGCTGTGCGTTTTATATCCCTATTTGAAATATAGGGTGGGGAGGCGACACTACTTTTTCAGGCCCATATCTGAGTATTTCCGAGCCCAGGTCAGTTTCTCCAGCCAGACTTGGAATTCAAAATGAGACAAAATATAATCTTCCCGGTTTCAGTTCTCACGTGTTTTGGATTGCATATGAAAGTCCATCCGATGTGTTTGCCCATTTTATGTGTTTGTTTATTTATTAATTTGGCCAAGGGCGCCTATAAATATGCTTAAACACCTACTGTGTGTGCAATTAATAGGAGATAATAAACTACAGCTCGGAGCTGGTGCAAAAATCAAATCTTTTTACTCTATGGATAGGACTGTTACCCCTTGTTATTATTAATACATTAGAAAAAACAGAGCATATATTATATAAAATAGGTGTAGGTTTGTAAATTCACCAATATTTTGTGAATTGACAAAATTGTGCTTGAAAAATCTCTTCTTTAGACTCATTTATATGAGCGCTCAGTGGACAATTGGGGTGGTAGCTCCAGCATTTGAGAAGGAGAGATTGGGATTGTACACAAGATTCTCAAATACTTTGAGGCAAAGGGGAGGAGCAAAATAGGAAGATAGTTGGAGAGTGTGGGCTGGGTTGAAATGTCTCATGTCTTGGCCTATTCATCATTACATAATTATCACTAGTATATTATCACTAGAGATGAGCGGGTCAAGTTCCCTGAGAACCGGACCCACCCGAATTTCGGGGATCCGGGGTGATCCGAGTGCAGCTCGGATCTCTCTTCTTGCCCCGGATCCCTGACCCGAGCCAAAACCTCGCGACCCCTCTGTTGAGTTGCGAGGTTTTGTTTTCAGCGTGCTTAACGCTGATTGGCTGAGACGTCTGTCACGGCAGCGTTAAGCCCACTGAAAACACTACAAAATAGGGAAAAGAAGATGGCGCCCGCCATCCCCCGCCGCCTGACACAGCCGGCACCCCCCGCTGCCGACACCACCAGCACCCCCACTTTCAGCATCCCCTTACTGCCAACACAGTCAGCAAACCTGCACTGAGGACATCGCTGGCACCCCCGCTCTGCCGACACCGCCGGCACCCTGCATTGAGAAGACCCCTGCACTGCCGACACAGTTAGCAAACCTGCACTGAGGGCACCCCCGCACCTCAGACACACCCAGCAAACCTGCTCTAAAGACACCGCTGGCACCCCCGCACTGCCGACACAGCCAGCAAACGTGCACTAAAGACACCACTGGCACCCCTGCACTGCTGACACAGTCGGCAAACCTGCACTAAAGACACCGCTGGCACCCCCGCACTGCTGACACAGCCAGCAAACCTGCACTAAAGACACCGCCTGCACCCCCGCACTGTCGACACAGCCAGCAAACCTGCACTAAAGACACCGCTGGCACCCCCGCACTGCCGACACAGCCAGCAAACCTGCACTAAGACACCGCTGGCACTCCTGCACTGCCGACACAGCCAGCAAACCTGCACTAAAGACACCGCTGGCACTCCCGCACTGCCGACACAGCCAGCAAACCTGCACTAAAGACACCGCTGGCACTCCCGCACTGCCGACATCACTGGTACCCTTCATTGAGGACACTGCCAGTACCGCAGGACTGCCATTCCATGTACTGAGGAGGACACCATCAGCAACCCACTCTGCCAACACTGTTGTCACAGTAAGTGCACTATTGGTGTATCCAACCCACACTGTATAACACATTGTATCCGTGTTGGAAATTAGAAACTGAACTGCCACATGTTAGTGCCGCCCACTGTGTCACTTAGCTTAGTCAGCCAGCTAGCTGGATGCAACCTTTTGGCCTCAACTAGATTAAGCAAATAATATTGTGAGGTGGTCAAAATTGATAGGAAATTACTGGAAATAAATGTTATTGAGGTTAATTATACTGTAGGAACAAAAACAGGCCCATTCTATGTGATTTTAGCTGTTTTTATGATTTTTTAAGAAAAAAATCCAGATCCAAACCAAAACACAAATACAAAACACGGAGGTGAGGTTTTGGCAAAACCTATCCAGATCCAAAACCAGGGTAGATCCAGATCCAAAACCAAAACATGGGGGTCGGCGCACATCTCTAATTATCACTAGGGGTGAGCGGGTTCGGATTTCTGAAATCCGAACCCCCCCGAGCCCCCCCGATCCGAGGCCGATCCGAGTCAGGCTCGACTTTTCCCGCCTGACTCGGATCTGAAATCGAGGCAAAACGTCATCATCCCGCCTTCCGGGTCTCGCGGGTTTTGTATCCTATATAAGGTACCCGCGTTGGCGCCATTTTCTCACTCAGCTGTGGACAGTGAAGAGGGAGGGTGGGAGTTAGGGCTGGCTGGGCTGTGTAGTGCAGTGTAGTGTTGTGCTGTGCTGCTGTTGTCCATAGGGGCTGTATCCACTCCTTTAAAGTCCATAGGGGCTGGCTGGACTGTGTTGTGCAGTCAGTTGTCCATAGGGGCTGTGTCCACTCCAAAGTTCTGTGCAGTGTCCCAGTCCTAAAGGGGTGCTGTAGTGTTGTCCAGGGGGTGCTCTGTCCATCAGGGGTGCTCCCCCCAAGTGCAAAAAAAATTTTTTTTTTTTCTGTGTTTGTGAATTGTGTGCACTGTGGCTGCACGTGCATCAACAAAGGAGCAGCGCCAAGCGTGCGCCTGTGTCCCATAAGTAAAGGGCCGGCTGGCTCATTTCTTAAAGGGTGGTGTAACCCACAAAGTGCACTAGTCTCCAAAAAAAATAAAAAATTATTTTTAGCCGCACGTATATATCAATATAACATAAATGGAGGACCAAACTTTCTCCGATAAAAATAAAATAGGGAAAGATCAAGAACCACTTCCTCCTAGTGCTGAAGCTGCTGCCACTAATCATGACATAGACGATAACATGCCATCAACGTCGTCTGCCAAGGCCGATGCCCAATGTCATAGTAGAGGGCACATACAATCCCAAATGACAAAGTTCAGGAAAATGACCTTGAAAAAAACATTTAAATCATCTGAAGAGAAACGTAAACTTGCCAATATGCCATTTACGACACGGAGTGGCAAGGAATGGCTAAGGTCTTTCCCTATGTTCATGACTAGTGGTTCAGCTTCACATGACGATGGAAGCCCTCCTCCCGCTAAAAAAATCAAACGAGTTAAGCTGGCAAAAGCACAGCGAAGAACTTTGCGTTCTAAGAAGAAATCACAAATCCCCAAGGAGAGTCCAAGTGTGGTGGCGGTTGCGATGCCTGACCTTCCCAGCACTGGACGGGAAGAGGTAGCTCTTTCCACCATTTGCACGCCCCCTGCAAGTGCTGAAAGGAGCACCCACAGTCCACTTGCTGATATGCAAATTGAAGATGTCACTGTTGAAGTACAACAGGATGAGGATACTGGTGTAGCTGGCACTGAGGAGGAAGTTGGCGAGGAGGATTCTGATGGTGATGTGGTATGTTTAAATCAGGCTCCGGGGGAGACAGTTGTTGTCCGTGGGATGAAAAAGCCCATCACGGTCATGCCTGGGCAGAAGACCAAACATTCCACCTCTTTGGTCTGGCAATATTTCTATCCAAATCCGGACAACAACTGTCTTGCCATATGTACCATATGTAAAGGTGAAATAAGTAGGGGTAGGGACGTTAACCACCTAGGAAGATCCTCCCTTATACGGCACCTGCAGCGCGTTCATAAAAAGTTACTGTCAAGTTCAGAAACTTTGGCTAAGACCTTAAGCAGTCCAGGGACACCTAAATCCCTTTTTCCTGTTTTATCCAAGGAATCGGTGGATGAGGAGGATGAGGACGACATCTTGCCTCCGTAGAGCCAGTTTGTGCAGGGATACATTAACTGCCAGCTTGTTTTGTGGGGGCCCAAACGAACCAATCATTTCAGCCACAGTCATTTGGCAGACCCTGGCGCTGAAATGATTGGTTTGTTAAAGTGTGCATGTCCTATTTATACAACATAAGGGTGGGTGGGAGGGCCCAAGGACAATTCCATCTTGCACCACTTTTTTTTCTTTGCAGTATGTACTGTTTGGGGCCTAGTTTTTCAAACTGCCATCCTGTCTGCCACTGCAGTGTCACTCCTAGATGGGCCACGTGTTTGTGCCGCCCACTCTTGTCGCTTAGCATAGTCATCCAGCTACCTCGGTGCAATCTTTTGGCCATAAAAACAATATTGTGAGGTGTGAGGTGTTCAGAATAGACTGGAAATTAGTGGAAATGAAGGTTATTGAGGTTAATAATTGCATAGGAGCAGAAAAACTCACAAATTCTGTGATTTAAGCTGTTTTTATGCTTTTTTTTCAAAAAAATACAGATCCAAAACACAAAACCCAGAACCCAAAACACGGAAGGGTGGTTTTGGCAAAATCAATCCAGATCCAAAACACGAAGGAAGATCCAGATCCAAAACCAAAACACAAAACACGAAAAGTGGCCGGTGCACACCCCTAATTATCACTAATATATATTAAACTTGCTGCGAGTTTAAAATATATTTTGGAGGCATTCATCAGGCCTTACTAACAAAAGTATCACTTCCAAAAAGCTGCTCTTTTTGCGGAGTAAGCATTTCAGAATTGTGATACTTTTGTCCCTACAGTTGAGGTATCCATAAGGATTCCTCACTGTGCCCCCCCCTCCCTCTAACATTGTCACCTCCCCTACACTCCCCCCGCTCAGAATGGCAGCCTCCCCGCTGTCGCCAGTGCTTGTCCCCCACTAAGCTCGCCACGGCCTTAACCAACTACCCCCGCTGCTGCTGGTGTCTGTCACAGCTCCCTGCCGCTGCCTGTCAACACCTCCCCCTCCTGCTGCCGCAGGTCTGGTTTCTGTCACAACCCACTGTAACTACCTATTCTCCGCCGCTGCCTATACCAGCACAGGTGGGCAGAAAAGTGAATTAAAGGTGGTAAAGAGGAATGAAGTATTAGGAGACTATATACAGTAGATATAAGAGAAATGAAAAAGGCATGCTTGACCAAGAAAGTGCAGCATTGTAAGATGAAAAGACGACCTCTCATTGATGCAGGACAGTGAAGCTGTAGTGAGAGAAGTGTTTTTGATGAAAAGAAAGAGCATTATGTGTGTGTGGATTTGTGAATGTTCACTACATTGAGTGGGAGCCTGATTCAGTTTTGGGAATAGAGAAAGAACAAGTAACTTTGCACATTGGTTTCACCATGCTGCACTGCAGGTGGGGCAGATGTACAATTTGCAGGGAGATTCTAGGTGCATACACACGTAAAGATTTACTGTCCAACCATCCAACTAGTTGATTGGTTGGAATGAAAATCTGGTAAGGTATGAAAGCAAATGACAATCAGCAATTTGCTCCCAAACGCCGGCAAATGGACAAAAACTGTTGTTTGAAAAAATTGTTTAGATCAAACATTTAACAAACTTGTCTGAACAACCATTTTCATCTGTTTTCTGGCATTTAGGAGCAATTTGCTGATCATCATTTACTCCCATACGTTACCAGATTTTCATTCCAACCAATCAACTAGTTGGATGGTTGGACAGAAAATCTTTACGTGTGTACCCAGCTTTAGATTTGTAAATTGTAGTGTAAAATTAAAGCTGTCCAGCATTTGTGGGCTACATTCAAAAGCAGCCAGTATTTACCCTGTAAATATGTATGTATTTGCACCCCTTGCATTACACCATGGTTTGTCCAGGTACACAGTTCATTGCAGTCCCTTATGGTGCATACACACGTAGCGATCAGCCAGCGATACGATATTGCTGGCTGATCGTCAGGCACCCTCCCTGGTGTGTTGGGTGATTGATATCGATCACCCACGACACCACATACTTACTGGCGACTATTGCGACCCGCGATCAACGATCGCAGGACCCTATAGTAACTTGCTTGATATCGAGCAAGTTGACCGGCATGCACGGCTGATGGATGATATCGCTATCGTCTATACGTGGGCAGGCATCGCTGGTCACAGCTTAGTTGGTAGGGTCCTTTTAAATGAGCGATTTGAAGATAACGGTAACGATAACAATATCGATATCGCTATCATTCAAATCGTTCCTTAAAATCGGTATGTGTGTACGCACCATAACTCTATTCCCAACTCTGAATCAGTCCACTAGGATTATCGATGGCAGCAAAGTTGTCAAGTAATTGGGAGACTATACCTGCAGGATGATAAAAGACAGCAAAATGAAGAAGGAATGGACAGAAGAGCTGGACAGTGTGGACTTCAAATGAAGATAACGGTGCTTATGTAATATGGTGTGAGCTTGTACCGCCACGGGAATACAAGCGAGTATTCAAGTATTCTAAAGCAGTAATCAATTTAAAGGCAAAACCAAGCTGGTTTTGCCTTTAAAATAATTGGAGCTTCAAAAATGCAGGAACACTTGCATGTATTCCCGCAGGGGTACAAGCTCACACCCTATTACATAAGATCCATGGGTGAATTAAGTAAGACACAGAGGTCCTGATTCTGAGATGGGAGTAAAGCAAAAAATTGCAAGTAAATCTGCACATGGGTAAAACCATGTTGCACTGCAGGGCTGTTGATTAACAGATAGACAGTAAAAAGGTTAACAGTGTCTAGATGGACACCAGATGTTAGATAGTCAATGTGTCGACTGGGACAAATAGTGGTCAGGAACAAAAGGTCGACACAAAAAATTGTCGAACACAAATGGTGGACATGATTTTTTTTTGTTTTTTTAGCCCTAATCTTCATCCCAACCATCCCCTTGGTGCCTCACTCTAGCCCTCCTTCCTGGTACCTAACCCTAACCGTCAGGGTAGGTGCCTGACCCAAACCCTCCAGTAATTGTCTAACCCTAACCCTCCTTTCTTGGTGCCCAACCTTAACCATCGGGGTAAGTGCCTTACTCTATCCCTCTGATAAGTGCCGAACCCGAACTTTAAAACCTAACCGTAAAAAAAAAAAAATCCCAAAAAAAATCATGGGGTCGGACATTTTTGTATCGACCATTTTCATGTTGACCTTTTGACATGTCAACCATTTGTACATGTCGACCTTTACTGTGTCGACCTTTTGTCCCAGTCGACCAATTGACTGTCTAACATCTGGTGTCTATGTAGACACTGTCGACCTTTTTACTGTCTATCCATAGTTCAGAACCTGCACTGCAGGTGGCGCAGATGTTAAATGTGCAGAAAGATTTAGGTTTGGGATGTAAACATAAAGCTGTCCAGCATTTGTAAGCTACAGTACATGCAAAAGCAGCCAGAGTTTACCCTGCATGCAAAAATAAGTGAATGTGCACCCCTTGCATTGCAACAGTTTATCCAGGTGCACAGTTACTTGCTCTTTTTTGTTTTACACTTAACTCAAGCTCAGAAGGTGCAAACTGGAGAGAGTAGGATGGCTGCTCCAACACCTAACTTGCGTCCAGCTCTGGTATTGTGGCTGAAGGACCTCACAGAGAGTTTTTTCCAAGATGTATAGGGGTATTCAATATGGAGCGAAAAGTCATTTTTTGCGATAAGTTCGCAAAAAAATAATGTTATTTTTGCTGGTTTTGGTTTTACACTGTATTCAATTTCAAAGACTTTTCGCAGGTTCGAAAAGTCTTTGGAAAAAAACGGGGATAACTTTTCACCACTGAATAGGTGGCGAAAAAAGTGCAGAATTGGGGTTTAGGGGTGCAGGCTTAAAAAAAATAGCCTGCACCCCTGGGAATGACATTTTAAAAATAACTGTGTCAAAAAAAAGTTTTACAACAAAAAATAGGGACACCCCAAAAAATTCATTTAAAAATTGGGGTGAAAAAAAAAAATGGGAAAAAGTGTTTAAAAATAGGGAAATAGGTTCAGGGCTATTCTGCAAGTATGCGGCAGGTGTTTTCTAGAATAGGCTATTAGCGGCAGGTGCATAGTTGCAGAATTTTTAAAAACTTACTTTAGGGACATAAAAATATGCTAGTACCCATTTTCATGTACCCCAAATTTCATGGGACCACTTAAAAAAATGAAAAAAATAACCTAAGTGCTCTTCTGCAACACTTCTTCAATGTCGGGAAAAAAACACCTGCTGTGGCTATTTAAATCCCCGACTTTCATTTGCAGGCTAAAACGGGGGTACCCATAGTGATCCCCCATGTTTTTACAACTTTAGGGGGGTCCTACAATTTATTCAAGGAAAAATTTGTTTTTTTACGCAGATCCCACTTCACAGTTTCCCGTTTTCATAGCTTTTATATTGAATACTTGGATAAAGCGGGCGCGCACTCGATACTTTATCCCAGGGAAATCTCCGATGTGGAGCGAAAAGTTCAGCACAGACTTTTCGCTCCCATATTGAATACCCCTCGTAGTGTTATAAAAGATAAGATAGTAAAGGCAATTTCAAAATGAATAGATCATGGATGAATGTGAGTTTATTACAAACATATCTCACCTTCCATAAAGCATAGGTAAAGTGAGGGAGGGTATCAGAAATATGTAGAAAACACTGGAAGGTTTGGAAGTTTTGGGTTGAAAGTGGGGCTTAATAAGCTAGTGGGGATTGCACTAGGCCCATGTTGAAAAGGAACACATTGGAAGATGGTTTCTTGGTGTAAGGTTTATTTCGGGTGCAGAAAAGCAAAGAGGTAAGTTGTGAGGATGAAATAATGATGGGAGAAAGATAAATAGGATGCTGGAGAGAGAAGTTTTGAGAGCAGTGTGGTAGAAATGAGTAGCAGGAATAGAGAAGGTAAACTGGGTGAATTGATATGAGAGATGTAGATGAATGTGGATTAGTTGAGGTAGAAATACTGTAGAAGCAATTAATCTAGGTACAGTAGTGTGGGGCACTGGAGGAAGTTGAGTGTCCCTTACCAACCCCTGGCTTGGATAATGGTGTAGGTAACTGTCTCCATAGCTGGATGCTGACAGTTGGGCTTGATGGGTCCAGCAGTTGAGCAGAAATGGTAGTCTAGTAGATCCTTGAAACAACTTTTGTTTTTGATGTAATGACACTCTCGATTGTTACTGTGTCATTAGTAACCATTAAATATTGTAATTGATTCATATTTGCAAAATTTAGATTACGTGGGAGATGGGGTGAAGAGTTGTACTAATGTGCAGTGATCTCTATCTGCTATCTGCATACCTTTCTTGTATCTACCATAGAAATCCAAACCATTATCTCATTTAAATAGTCCCACTCCACAAAAATAAATTCCTTTTTTTGTGCACTGCTTCACAGTACTAGGCTCACTATTGCTCTCTCTGTGTACCTTGCACTGAATGCTCAAACGCCTTCAATTTGGCCCATGCAAATTTCTGTCCCTCTGCAAACAATGCTATGACACAGGAGTAGGGACAAATGTGCACATCAGCACCCTTGGAAGGAATCATGGTCATACATCCCTATCCCTGACCCTTTTGAGTATGGAATATGGAGGTATTGAAGTGTGTACTGTATAAACAAGTGTTATAGGGGGTATATTTACTAAAGGTTGATTTTAATCTATTTGAAATCAATCTAATCAATCAACATCAATGTTGGGTTTCTGGGGCTAAATCAAATATTTACTAATACTTAAAATACTAAAACAAAAATTGTTTGCTAGTAACTGTGTGATTTAGAATACAACATGAATATTGATCAATTTAGATTGATTTCAAAGCGATTAACATCAACCTTTAGTAAATATACCTCTGCTAGTGGTTAGGTATGTTTTAAAATGAACATCTTAGTGAAAGGGGATAGGTACGGGCATCCCCTGTGTTGGGATACTGAACGTTAGGGTCATACTTGCCAACTCTCCCTCATTGTCAGGGAGACTCCCTGAAATAGTAGCAATCTCCCTGTCTCCCTGAAGAGTCTAGCAATCTCCCTAATTTCATCCTTACCCCCATTATGAAGCTGTTATATTAAAAAACAGAGATAAATACATCCAAATGGGATCATTAGTGTCATTTCCTTGCATTGGTTATTATAAGGCACAATGATCCCTATGAATTTCTGAAAAGTATTAGTGTGTTTTCATCAACAAACAGATCTTACTAACTACTTTTGGGCTGGTTACATGTGGATGTAAGTCAGGTTTAGGACACGCCTCTCAGATTTATCAGTACACGCCCACTGTCACACGCGCTCATAGGTGCTGCTTTCACATTCTCCCTGAAATGCTTTTTCAAAAGTAGGCAAGTATGCGTTACGGTGGGTCGAGAAAACAAAATTTCCAATAGTGCAGAAAAGTTGTTCGTCCATAACAGTAACTTCTGTGCAATATGTCAGAATGTTGTTGATATTGCAGCTTGCTAGTGTCAGCCCGTGGAACCATGCACTTGTGAGAAGTCGAGAAAGGTTCACCTTCTGAAGGGGAGTTTTTGAACAACCAACGAACTTCTAGGCTTATGTTTATAGGAGGAATAGATATTAAGGCGACTGAAGCATTCAGAATGCATCTAAACAGTAAAGCCACACGTGTGCCAGCGCAGACTGGTGATTTAGCTCCTGGTCCTTTGCCGCATTCATCTGTTCTTTAAGCTGCACGTGCACACATAGGCTATGACACAAAACATTCTTCTAGTGAATCTAAAAGTGATTCAGCCACCGGTGAAAATGATCTTAAGCCATCAAAGCTTGGAAACTCCTCATCACAAATGCGCATTACTCCTCCAAACACTGCTCTTGTTAGTGATCGATATGGTATGTCAAATAGGGAAGCTGCTGCTATATCAACTGCAGTTTTGCAAGACTTAGGTCTCATCACTCCCAATGACACCTCATCAGTCATTGATCACTCCAAAGTGAAGAAAACTTTATGACTGTCTCAGACAGCCACTCAGAGCACAGCCCTCGCTCAGTAGCAGTCACTCACACAGCACAGAGAAACACTGTCAGTGTCAGCTGTGTCTTTGCTCCTCACTGCCTGGCTGTAACACACTGGACTCACTTTAGTGGATTCCCCACTAGTGCCGGGCATGATGGAGTGTGGAGCCGGACTGTATATGTAAATATTAGGGGTGAGCGGGTTCGGATTTCTGAAATCCGAACCCCCCCGAGCCCCCCCGATCCGAGGCAGATCCGAGTCAGGCTCGACTTTTCCCGCCTGACTCGGATCTGAAATCGAGGCAAAACGTCATCATCCCGCCTTCCGAGCCTCGCGGGTTTTGGAACCTATGTAAGGTACCCGCGTCGGCGCCATTTTCTCACTCGGCTGAGGACAGTGAAGAGGGATGGTGGGAGTTAGGGCTGGCTGGGCTGTGTAGTGTAGTGTAGTGCAGAGTAGTGTTGTGCTGTGCTGTGCTGCGCTGTGCTGCTGTTGTCCACTACTTCAAAGTCCATAGGGGCTGGCTGTGTTGTGCTGTGCTGCTATTGTTAATAGGGGCTGTGTCCACTACTTCAAAGTCCATAGGGGCTGGCTGGACTGTGTTGTGCAGTCAGTTCTCCATAGGGGCTGTGTCCACTCCAAAGTCCTGTGCAGTGTCCCAGTCCTAAAGGGGTGCTGTAGTGTTGCCCAGGGGGTGCTCTGTCCATCAGGGGTGCTCCCCCCAAGTGCTAAAAAAATAATATTTTTTGTGTGTTTGTGAATTGTGTGCGCAGTAGCCGCACGTGCATCAACAAAGTAGTGCCAAGCGTGCGCCTGTGTCATAAGTAAAGGGCCGGCTGGCTTGACCGTTAAAGGGTGCTGTAACCCCCAAAGTACACTCCAGTCCAAACCAAAAAAAAAATTATTTTCTGTGTTTGTGAATTGTGTGCGCAGTAGCCGCACGTGCATCAACAAAGTAGTGCCAAGCGTGCGCCTGTGTCATAAGTAAAGGGCCGGCTGGCTTGACCGTTAAAGGGTGCTGTAACCCCCAAAATACACTCCAAACCAAAAAAATATATATTTTCTGTGTTTGTGAATTGTGTGCGCAGTAGCCGCACGTGCATCAACAAAGGAGCAGCGCCAAGCGTGCGCCTGTGTCCCATAAGTAAAGAGCCGGCTGGCTCATTTCTTAAAGGCTGGTGTAACCCACAAAGTGCACTACTCTCCAGCAAAAATAAAAAAATATTTTCTGTGTTTAGCCGCACGTATATATCAAATCGATATAACATAAATGGAGGACCAAACTTTCTCCGATAAAAATAAAATAGAGAAAGATCAAGAACCACTTCCTCCTAGTGCAACATTTAAATCAGCTGAAGAGAAACATAAACTTGCCAATATGCCATTTACGACACGGAATGGCAAGGAACGGCTAAGGTCAATCCCTAGTATGTTCATGACTAGTGGTTCAGCTTCACATGACGATGGAAGCCCTCCTCCCACTAAAAAAATCAAAAGAGTTAAGCTGGCAAAAGCACAGCGAAGAACTGTGCTTTCTAAGAAGATATCACAAATCCCCAAGGAGAGTCCAAGTGTGGTGGTGGTTGCGATGCCTGACCTTCCCAGCACTGGACGGGAAGAGGTGGCTCTTTCCACCATTTGCACACCCCCTGCAAGTGCTGAAAGGAGCACCAACAGTCCACTTGCTGATATGCAAATTGAAGATGTCACTGTTGAAGTACAACAGGATGAGGATACTGGTGTAACTGGCGCTGAGGAGGAAGTTGGCGAAGAGGATTCTGATGGTGATGTGGTATGTTTAAATCAGGCTCCGGGGGAGACAGTTGTTGTCCGTGGGATGAAAAAGCCCATCACGGTCATGCCTGGGCAGAAGACCAAACATTCCACCTCTTTGGTCTGGCAATATTTCTATCCAAATCCGGACAACAACTGTCTTGCCATATGTACCTTATGTAAAGGTGGAATAAGTAGGGGTAGGGACGTTAACCACCTAGGAACATCCTCCCTTATACGGCACCTGCAGCGCGTTCATAATAAGTTACTGTCAAGTTCAGAAACTTTGGCTAAGACCGTAAGCAGTCCAGGGACACCTAAATCCCGTTGTCCTGTTGTATCCAAGCGCCTGCAAACCACACCGTCAACTCCCTCCTCGTCAATTTCCTACTTAGTCAGGATCGGAAGTAGTCCTGCAGGCCATGTCACTGGCATGACTGACTCTCCTATCCCGGAATCCTCCGGAGGATCCTGCATTGCTACGCCTCCTGCTGCCGCTGCTGCTGTTGCTGCTGCTGGGAGTCGTTCATCATCCCAGAGAGGAAGTAGGAACACCACTACTTTTACTAAACAATTGACCCTCCAACAGTCCTTAGCGAGGAGGATGAAGTACGACAGCAGTCATCCTGAAGCAAAACGTATAACTGAGGCCTTGACAGCTATGTTGGTGTTAGACATGCGTCCGGTATCCGCCATTAGTGCAGTGGGATTTAGACAATTGATGGAGGTAGTGTGTCCCCGGTTCCAAATCCCATCTAGATTCCACTTCACTAGGCAGGCGATACCGAGACTGTACAGAAACGTCAGAAAAAGTGTCCTCAGTGTCCTGAAAAATGCCGTTGTAACCAATGTCCACTTAACCACGGACATGTGGACAAGTGGAACACGGCAGACTAAGGACTATATGACTGTGACAGCCCACTGGGTAGATGTATCACCTTACGCATTAACAGCAGCAGCATCACCAGTCGCAGCATCTCAGAAACGCCAGCTCGTTCCAAGGCAGGCTACGCTGTGTATCACCGGTTTCAGTAAGAGGCACACTGCCGACAACCTCTTAGAGAAACTGAGGGAAATCATCGCCCAGTGGCTTACCCCACTTAGACTCTCCTGGGGATTTGTGATATCTGACAACGCCACCAATATTGTGCGGGCATTACATCTGGACAAATTCCAGCACGTCCCATGTTTTGCTCACACAATAAACTTGGTGGTGCAGAATTTTCTGAAAAGCGACAGGGGCGTGCAGGAGACGCTTTGGGTGGCCCGAAAAATTTCTGCTCACTTTCGCCATTCAGCGACTGCGTGCCGAAGACTGGAGCGCCAGCAAACACTCTTGAACCTGCCCCGCCATCACCTGAAGCAAGAGGTTGTGACGCGGTGGAACTCAACCCTCTATATGCTTCAGAGGATGGAGGAGCAGCAAAAGGCCATTCAAGCCTATACATCCACCTATGACATAGGCAAAGGAGGGGGTATGCACCTGACTCAAGCGCAGTGGAGAATGATTTCCATGTTGTGCAAGGTTCTCCAGCCCTTCGAACTTGCCACACGTGAAGTCAGTTCAGACACTGCCAGCTTGAGTCAGGTCATTCCCCTCATCAGGCTTTTGCAGAAGCAGCTAGAGAAAGTGAAGGAGGAGCTAAGACGGAGCGATTCCGCTCGGCATGTGGGACTTGTGGATGAAACCGTTCATTCGCTTTGCCAGGATTCCAGGGTGGTCAATCTGTTGAAATCAGACCACTACATTTTGGCCACCGTGCTCGATCCTAGATTTAAAGCCTATGTGGTGTCTCTCTTTCCGGCCGACACAAGCCTGCAGAGGTTCAAAGACCTGCTGGTGAACACACTGTCAGCTGAAGCGGAACGTGATACGTCAACAGCTCCTTCTTCATTTTCTCCCGCAACTGGGGCTGCCAGGAAAAAACTTAGGTATCCTAGGCAACCCGCTGGCGGTGATGCAGGGCAGGCAGGACCAAGTTTGGACATCTGGTCCGGACTGAAGGACCTGGCAACAATTTCTGACATGTCTACTGTCACTGCATATGATACTGTCACCATTGACAGAATGGTGGAGGATTACATCGGTGACAGCATCCAAGTAGGCATGTCAGACAGTCCATACCTGTACTGGCAGGAAAAAGAGGCAATTTGGAGGCCCCTGTACAAACTGGCTCTATTTTACCTGAGTTGCCCCCCCTCCAGTGTTTACTCCGAAAGAGTGTTTAGTGCAGCCGGGAACCTTGTCAGCGAAAGGCGTAGGAGGTTGCTTCCACAGAATGTGGAGAAGATGATGTTCATCAAAATGAATTATCAGCTCTTCCAGGGAGACCAGCCTCCAGAACGTACAGAGGGACCTGTGGTGGTGGATTCAAGTGGGGACGAGTTAATACTTTGTGAGGATGAGGATGTACACAACACTGAAGAGGGTGAGGAATCGGTGGATGAGGAGGATGAGGATGACATCTTGCCTCCGTAGAGCCAGTTTGTGCAGGGACAGATTAATTGCCAGCTTGTTTTGTGGGGGCCCAAACGAACCAATCATTTCAGCCACAGTCGTGTGGCAGACCCTGGCGCTGAAATGATTGGTTTGTTAAAGTGTGCATGTCCTGTTTATACAACATAAGGGTGGGTGGGAGGGCCCAAGGACAATTCCATCTTGCACCTCTTTTTTTTCTTTGCATTATGTACAGTTTGGGGCCTAGTTTTTCAAACTGCCATCCTGTCTGCCACTGCAGTATCACACCTAGATGGGTCACGTGTTTGTGCCGCCCACTCGTGTCGCTAAGCATAGTCATCCAGCTACCTCGGTGCAACCTTTTGGACATAAAAACACTATTGTGAGGTGTGAGGTGTTCAGAATAGACTGGAAATGAGTGGAAATTAAGGTTATTGAGGTTAATAATAGCATAGGGGCAGAAAAACCTGCAGATTCTGTGATTTTAGCTGTTTTTATGCTTTTTTTCAAAAAAATACAGATCCAAAACACAAAACCCAGAACCCAAAACACGGAAGGGTGGTTTTGGCAAAACCAATCCAGATCCAAAACATGAAGAAAGATCCAGATCCAAAACCAAAACACGAAAAGTGGCCGGTGCACACCCCTAGTAAATATAGTGTACTCTCCAGTCCCCACAGCACAGCAGCGGTGCTAGCTACACTAGAGAGGACACAGTATGTATGTTGCTCTGGGACCTGCCGCTAGCCACACCCAAATCCCGCCCTCTGCCAACTGAGCTGCAGGGTGTATTGCGCATGTGCAAATCACAGTTTTACCATCGAATACTTTTGATGCGGTGGTTAGTTACCATCGCATCAAAATTTTCAATGGTGGAAGTACAGCCAGCATTTGATGGTGGGCTTCCGATGTCCATCCCTACTTCCTACCTCTTAGAAAAAAGTATTTTATAAGTCAGAATACCTGAAAATAGTGTCAGTTGATCTCAAGAGCACACGCAGCAAAGATGGCATTTCATGGAACATTGCAACATTTTGAACTTTTTTTTGTTTGGGGGGGTTTGTTCCTAACTGAGGGCCTGATTCAGACCCGGTCGCAAGCACTGAGCGCTCGCAACCAGGTCGATGGTGGCCCAGAGCCCATGCACACGACGGAGCCGGCTCCGTCGTGCGCATGCGCGAGACCCGGATAGCGACGGGCAATCCGTCGCTCCGGGTCTCGCACCAAAGGGGGTGTGCTGTCGATGTTGAGTGACAGCATGCCCCCTTTGGTGGGTGGGCCAGGGGGGTGGCTGCCCAGACGGAGGCGTTCCCACGAGAACGCCTACCGTCTGGGGGCGGCCCCACTGACATCACAAGTGATGTCAGTGGGAGAGCTTTCGGCTCTATTTGAGCCGAAAGCTCTCTGGGGCTTGCGGCCATGAGACCCTACCACAAGGGTCTCGTCGCAAGCCCGATGTTCGCGATGGTCTTGACCATCGCGACCATCATCCTGGCCACTCGCATTAGCTGTGGGTGGCAACCCACAGCAATGCGAGCAGCCAGGAGACCGCTCCATTAAGAAAAAAAAGACGCCCTGATTCAGAGCGAGCGCTCTGTCAGAGCGTCCGGCTCTGAATCAGGGCCTGTGTTCAACTGAAACATTTTCACATAAAAACAACTTCCAACTCCATTGCCAAAATATATGCCCCAAAACCGCGCCTTCACCTGATTACAAAATATTCTCATTTGTGTCAAATTTTCAAAACTTCAAGTGCCCGCTGGGTATAGTAAAAATTATCCGACCGAGCTGAAATTTTGCACATGCATTACTGTTATGGACCCACAACTTTTCCGCACTATTGGAATTTCGAACTCGCAATTTTGTTTTTTTTAACCCACCCTACTGAACGTATCCTTGATGAAAGTTATTGTTATCTCTGTCACTCTGATAGTTGTTTCACACCACTCATATATAAAAGAAGAAAGTCAGAATGAATTTTCTTTTCTCATTATAAAGGAACATCTAAACATTTATTTTTACAAAGTTATAGATATATAGACATACAGTAACAGAACTCTTACCTGTTTAACTGCTACTTGTGACAGAATATTCCAAAAAGGTATTCTGATACGTAAACCTAGATCTGTGCAAATAAATCAATCATATTATTTTAGAACAAATAAGACACAACTTTCGTAGTAAACTGCTTGTAAACTTACCATTTAAGGCTTGCAACATGTGTGTATTGCTTATGTTCTCTAAGACTTTCTGAAGGTATTTAGACTGCAAACATACAATTTTAGAATACAAATCAGAATATACTGTAAATATAAAATGACAGAAAAAATATATAATTCAAAATTGTTTAAAAAATGCATAGGCTTAGCCAGATAATGACAGAATTTAATAGCAATTCATTTTTTCAAAATAAATTTTGATTCATTTTTAAAAGGATTCCAGAGTGGTTTAAATAAAGTCACACATTCATTGGATGGTTTCAGCAATTTTGACTTACATCTAGATCACCAGTCTTTCCAATATTGCATTCCCAGGAATGTATTTCTTGAGTTCTAGAATAGAAAAAAGTAAATTATTTCAAGTAACAATTCTGGTGAAGCTGTATATTATGTATTTGGCCTGAGGCAGCGTTCTACAAAGAGTTATTATTATTATTATTATATCCTGTATTTATATGGCGCCACAAGGGTTGCGTAGTGCCTTACAAAGTACATGAACAAGTGAGCAAACAAGAAAACAGTGACTTGCAGGGCAATGGTTTATAAACATTGCTGCGTTAGCGATCATAGAACTCATCAAGCAGCAGGGTAAGAGCAACCGAGTGTTACAGTAGGTGCCCTTGTGCGGAGTTAGGAGCAGATGATAGCATGAGTAAGGGAAGGAGAAGCTCATGAGGGAAGAGGGCACCCTGCCCATGAGAGCTTACATTCTATAAGAGTTATACACAAATGCATATATACAGCTACAGTATATGCTGAGACAAAGGGATCTACTGCATCTGTGTGAATCAACATATAGGAGTAAATGCAAACATCAGCATGGATATTTGCACCAGCTCTCATACTGTATATACAGTTCACCTGACCTTTGGGTGGCAGAAACAGGGACTTGAACAGGAGTACCTGGTGGTATCGCAGAATAAAAAAACACAAAACCATTTAACTGCCTTGCCTGTATATTGACATTTCCTGCCTGTGTTACCATTGCTGCTCCGAGTGACCGTACTGATACAACAACAGGCGGTGTTGGCATTAGTGGATTCGGGCAGTAAAATCACCTTGGTATCCAGCAGCATAGTTCCAGAAAACTTGATGACTCGGCTACTGTCAGTAAAAGTCTTATGCATCCATGGGGCCACCGAGGAATATGACTATGTCTGTCTTCCCAGGGGACAAAAGGTGCAAGTGGTGGCAGCAATAGCACCAGGGATGCCATACCCCCTTATTCTGGGGTGAGACTTCCCTGTTCCAGGAAATTATAGTTGACCAGATTGGTCCGGAAATGCAAACAACTGAGTCACCAGCCGAACGTCTGACCCCACTTGATCCTGTTATTCATACCCGGAATCAGGTATAAGAGACTAAGATGCAGCAATATCTGGAGCCTGGGTATCAGACTTTGGCTTTAACTAGACCAGTGTCGCATCCCAGAAGATAGGAGGAAGAAGTCTTGGCCGGAGGAAGTTGGGAGAAAACAGAAACCTTGCCAGCTGGTGGAGAAGATTGGTCTCCAGGACTGTATCTCTCAGGACTTTTCTGGAGACTAGCTTAATGATAGTGCATTAGAAAATGCCTACAGATGTGTGGTGAAAGTGAATAGATTATGGAAGGCTGAGAGACCAGCTGAGGAAGAACCATACTTTATAGTAGAAGAGGATCTGCAATATATGGTAGCGGTGGTACAGAATAAAATAATTAATCAGCTCTTGGTACTACAGGTACACATCCCTTTGGTATTGGCAGCGGCCCATACACACCTTATAGGGGGGCACTTGGGAGAGGAAAAGACTCTAAATCGGATGTTTCAGAGATTTTACTGACCAGGAATCCACATGGCGGTCAAGAGATACTGCCAAGCATGCGCCGTGTGCCAGCAGGCTGCCCCTAAACCAGATTACCAAGCTTCCCTGGTACCTTTTCCTATAATCCCAATTGCATTTGAACGGATTGCCATGGATCTAGTGGGCCCTTTAGAGAAGTTGGCCCAAGGACATAAATATGTCCTGGCAGTTCTTTATTATGCTACACAATATCTACGGAATATTAAATCAAGTACAATTGCCAAAGAGTTATTAGTGATGTTCACTTGACTATGAGTCCCAAAAGAAATCCTAACGGATCAGGGCACTCCTTTCATATTGGACTTAATGAAGGAATTGTGTAAATTGTTAGGGGTACAGAGGCTACAGACCTCGGTCTATCACCGGTAATCCAGCAGGGTGGTTGAGAGGTTCAATTGGACTCTTAAGCAAATGATTAGGCGAACCGTAGCTCAAGATAACTGGAATACCCTATTGCTTTACCTCATGTTTGCAGTACAGGAGGTACCCCAGGCGTCAACAGGGTTATGTTCCTTTGATCTTATGTTTGGGAGACAACCCTGTGGAAGTTTGGATATTCTCATAGAGGGGTGGGAACAACAGGATCCCAAGGAACCAAATATGGGACAGTTTTTGGCACAGTTGTATGATCAATTACAACAGATTGGTCCATTGGTAAAGCAACACCTAGGGAAGCACAGAGGCAACAAATGATGGCGAGGGGTAACGACACCCAAGCCACCATACATGTCATCAAACCATGTGACAAGGTGTTTTTCCTGGTGCCCACCCAAGAGAGCAAAATGTGCATTGGCAAGGCCCTTATAAAGTGATAGAGGCCATATGCAATCTGGTATGGCAGCTGGGTAGAAGGCGGATTGGACAAGTCTATCATGTCAACTTGTTAAAGCCATGGGTGGAGGAAAGCCTGACGCTAACATTGGGAGCAGTGAAAACCGAGGACTGCATAGTTCCCATGGAGTCTTCCCTGACACCGACTCAGAGACGACAAGTGTTACAAATGGTAGCTCGAACTACAGATGTTTTCTTGGCTATTCCAGGGCGTGTCTAGATAATTGAACGTGATAGTGTCACCCCACCGGAAGTTATAGTTAAGCAATGATCGTATAGCATACCTAAGACAAGAAGGACTGCAGTGAAGGGAGAGGTGGAGGACATGTTGCAACTTGGAGTAGTTGAGGAGTCCACTAGTGGGTAGAATAACCCGATAGTCCTCATACCAAACCTTCGGGAGCCACCCACTTCTGTAAAGATTTTAATAAGTTAAACAAGGTGTCCAGGTTTGACACATATCTGATTCCACATGTGGATGAGCCAGTGGAGAAGCTGGCCAATAGTCAGTATCTGACCACCCTAGATTTAACAAAGGGATACTGGCAGATACCACTCACTACTTCAGCCAAACCAACAACAGCCTTTGCAACACAGGAAGAGCTATTCCAGTACAGGATGCTGCCATTTCAGCGGCAATGGATAAATTGCTGAAACCTCAATGAGAATATACCACTGTTTTACTCGATGACATATTCATCCATAGTCAATGCTGGGAATCCCATCTTCCCAAGGTTGAAGCGGTTTTAAAATCGTTGAGATGTCACATATATATGGCAAATTCTGCCAAATGTGCACTAGCAATGTCAGAGGTCAAGTACCTTGGCTATGTGGTTGGTCAGGGGAACGTAAAACACCAGGTGGATAAGGTAGAGGCTGCAAGGGACTGGCCTAAGCCAGAGAGGAAGTCTCAGAAATGGACTTTCCTGGGTTTGGTCGGTTACTACAGGGGGCTTGTTTGTGGAAACTTTACTACCTGAGCCGCTTCACTGACAGTACTTAAAACAAACAATCCAGACAGGTTAAATTGATCAGAATCCCAGGAGGCTGCATTATTGTGTACGGCACCGGTGCTACAGGCATCTAATTTTGAGAAGTGTTTTTTCTGCAAACAGATGCCTCCGGGATGGGTCTGGGGCCAGGATTGTCCCAGCAAGTGAAGACCGGTACTTTTCTTCAGCCATAAATTCCACCAAAGAGAAAATAAATATGCTACAGTGGAGCAGGAGTGTTTGGCCATTAAGTGGGCAGTAGAGGCCCTCCAGTACTACATTCACCTTGGTCACTGACCACGCACTGTTACAATGATGCACACAAATAAAGAGCTCTCAGGGTAGTGGTGAGTACTCTCATCTCTAGTGCGCAGCTGCTAGACTTACATAAGGCTGTTTATTATTAATTATAGATAGGGTCTTATTCAAAATTAAATCAAGCTAGAAGGTGTACATTTTCCACCTTGATAAATGATATTGTGCTGTAGATGAGACAAGTTTAATTACGAGACCAAATTTAGATAAAGGATGTGGCCTTCTTAGATGTAATTTAAATGGTGGTGTAAAACTAAAACTGTCCCATAAAATCTATTCTATATGCAAAAGTATCCTGCATGCAAAAAATAGATTTCCTTTGCACACCTTGCATCGCAACATGATTTGTCCAAATTTGCAACATTTAGCTAAATTTGCTCATGACCCTAAAGGAGACTCATAAGATATAACTGTCAAAAGCAATCATTGGCTAATATAATAAACTCCTGCTACTATATGCGGAGAGTTTAAAACCTATGCATTGACAGAGGTTGCACTGCAGCAGCCCTTCCTCAACCTGCTCTCTGTAGATGTTGCCCATAGTAACCAATCAGATTCTAGCTATTATCTTCTAGAAGCTGCTAGATAAATGTTAAGGAGAATCTGATTGGTGGTTGCTATGGGCAACATCTCCACTTCTAAAAACTTACACTTTAGTAAATATACCCCTGAGAGAGCTGATGGGAGCGGAAAGATTCAAATGGATCCCTCTCCGCTCTCTGGATCTCCTCATAGGAAGGATCAGGGCTCTGGTAGCTAACACCATCTCAAGACTGTATCAGTTCCTGCAATCAAGGTCCAAAACTTTCAGTTTGATGAAGTTATGTCACCATGTGTACCTTTATAGATGTTACAATGGATAGACAAGACAGCCCCAATTTTACATTGGTTGAGGCTGGATATGAGGGATCAGTTTTATTCTCAGCACCACTATTTAGCAGCACACTCAATTCCTCTCTTCTCCACACCACAGCAGAGAGGCAAGGACTCCCACCCCCAAACACAGCAAAGGCACAGCAGGGTTTTAAAGGTTTTACAGTTATTCTACTTTTTTTTCAAGGTTATATTGAAAATGCAGAACAGTCTATCACAATAATAATTGCACATGTTACAATATTAAACATAACATTTGGTGATATATGAATATATTATTCAATCCTTGTTACTAAGAAATGTTTTACACTATTAACAGCTTATCAAGGTTATCTCCACAAATAGAATAATAGCTTTACTTCAATAACAATACCTAATTTTGTAATCATGCAGACCTATAATTAAATAACTATACTTATTTGGTTCTTAATCTTCAACCGTATCACAATGAAATCCAGTGTCTCCAGATCTAATAGTTCTGGACACTGATGTAAATGGTTTGAATTCACTTCATTTGAATCAGTATATTTATAATGTTATCACTTTATCTGAATGCTGGCAGCTCAGACTATATCTGAATATACTTGAATGCATGGGTGGGGCCTTTCAATAATAAACACAGGTTTAACATTACAGCATTAATGTTAGACAAGCAATGTCTAGGCCAGTGATTATCAACCTTTTTCAACTTGAGGCACACTACGCAAGATTTTAAAATTGTTAAGGCACACCATCCGGCATGCGTGACCTATGAAAAAACATATATATTGGCTCCCACATATAAAAACACACTACATTGGCCTACACAGGAATAAAACACACTACTTTGGCCCCAGAAAAATAAAACACACATACATTGGCCCCCACAGGAATAAAACAGCCATACTTTGGCCCCAGAGAAATAAAACACACAAACACTGGCCCCCACAGGAATAAAACACACATACTTTGGCCCCAGAGAAGTAAAAAACACATACATTGGCCCCCACAGAAAAAAAATTACATTGGTTGGCCCCCACAGAAACAAAAAAATAAACAAACACATTTCTCCCCACAAAAAAAAATACATTGCTTCCCACAGAAAAAAAAACATGGCTGGCTCCCACAGAAACAAAAAACAAACAAACAAACAAACACATTGCTCCCCACAAAAAAAAGTATTTGGCTAGCCCACACATAAATATATCAACCACCAAAAAACAAAAACCTGTCCCTCACACAGTGCAGAGCTGGCAGCTGCGTGCGGGCGTGCAGGCAGTCAGTCAGTCAGGCGGGCGTGACTCGGGAGGGAGACCGGGCTGTCTTGCTGGCAGAGCAGGCGGGCGGCCTGGCTGGCTTGCAACGTGGCGTGCGTGACCTGTTACTGTATGTCACGCCGCTGTGTCTAGGCAGGTCATGGCCAGGGCGCACCTCCGAGAGGAGATCAGCGGTAGCCCGGTCTGCACTCTGCTGAACTATAATGTGTGACTGGCGGCTCTGTCCGCCGCGGCACACTTCACAACCGCCCGCGGCACTCTAGTGTGCCGCAGCACAGCGGGTAAAAGCCGCTGATCTAGGTAATATGGCTTGTTAGCAATTACAGGTAAACTGGTATTATCTCAACAATTCTGATGACCAGAGGCTGAATGAAGCTCTCTCTTCCATATAAACCAACAAAATATACCTAGGCACTGATATTACAATGTAATAAAATCTGACTCACTGCAGCTTCAAAAAGAGGGGTTACTGCAACCTTCAAAGTGTAAGACAAGAAATGTATAACGGAAGAGCTATTGGTCAGACTGATATGATTTATTTAACAACACTGATTACAATATTAGCATACATTATTCAAATAAAATAATCTATTTAAACCAAATCCTAATATACACATTATTGATAGATAGATAGATAGTCTCCTTATATTTATACTTGAACATAGGCTAGAGTTCATAAATTAAGTAGTTAGTATATTGTCTGATGTGTTAGTAGATACCATACACACAAGCCAAAATTTATTTCAATCCAGGAAAAGGACCCAACTCGAGCATGTATTTTGTAGCAAGCATTTTGAGCCATCCATATATATAAGGAAAATGTTCAGTCTCTCCAGATTGGTAAAGTGGCCTCAAGGTTTAGAGCCAGGATTGATATGCAAGCAGGAAATGTCACTTACCTCCCGGCTGTGCCAAATAAAGCTCAGCATATTATACATATTCTTGGTCAAAAATGACCAAATTATTTGATTTAATTGCTCCATATAGGGACATTTTTATAATAGATTGATGAGGATATAAGGCCTGATTCAGCAAGAAACGCAGTTGCTAATAGGCACGCAATCGGCCGATTGTTGCGTACTGCGCATGTGTATGCATCGCAGAGGGTGTTCGCAAGCTAGCTGTTGTGATTGGAACTGCGATCGCAGAGGCTACGCAGACCTCTGGCAGATCAATTGACTGGAAGCACCGTATGTGGGTAGTGACGGGGTTGCGGTCAGGGAAACGCAGGCGTGCCAGTGCGTTTGCACGCCATTGCAGGGACATGCATAAATTAGCCACTGTGATGCCATATGCAGTCTGAGGCCTCATAGCGTGCGTGGTTGTTAGCAATTTCTGAGTAAAGTCAGGGCTTGTGCAAGTGTGCGTGAGGCTGCGATGGTACTCGATTGTACCGATGGTTTTGCTATTCTGCTAAGTATTACGGATGTGTGCAATGTAAACTGGGCGTCCTTATGTAGTGCGGAGTTTGTATTGTGATCGTAATGGATTAGCATACTATTGCAGTTGAACTGCGTGCGTATGCAATATTGCGTACCATAGTGAATCAGGCCCATAAACCGAAGAAAATACAGCATAGAAAATATACCAACCCAGTTGCTGACATCCAGACTTTTAGTTTGTTCTTCTGTAACTGAAAGTATACATAGGTTTGTATGTTCTGTAAAACAATAGTTGGTAGAAAAAAAAATAAGTTGACCAATATGTTTATTGTATTTACTAAGTATCAACATTATGGCTAATTTAGAGTTGGTTGCAAATTTTCCAATATGTGGGAATGCAAATATTTTTATTAAATGCGGGGCAAAAACTGGGCTAGGCTACAACCCTGCAAATCAGGGTATTTTCAGGGCCGACACTACCATTAGGCAGCTGCATAGGGCGCCTGCCACTAGGGGGCACCGCTGAGGCTGCCTACAACAAAAGTAAAGGATGTCTCTAAAGGACCCCCTCCCAGTCATTATGTCAGCTAAACTGACTTATAAGTAGAAGGAACGAGTAGAAAGATGTGGCAGTGTCCCAGCAGGGGGCAGGGCTACTCAGCAGAGGATACAACACTGACTCCTGCAATGTAGATAGGAAGGATGGAACTGTAACAGTCCACTATCAGTGACAACTCCCAATCTGTAAGGTATGAGGGACATTAAATTATATAGTATTGCCCCAGTCTGTGTCTGTTTAGATATGTCTGTATAACTGTATATGCGTGTCTGTGTAACTCTGTCTACATGTGTCAGGATTGTGTTATGCTCGTACGACCTGAAGAAACTCCAGTACTGGGAACTAGGTTTGCTAGAGATGCATTTTTTTTGAGTGTGCATATGTGTATTTTCTCACGACTTTACAAAGCCGCAAGTCTGACTTGTGATTGTGTACGGCTGAAGTGGGCAGGGGAGAGCTAGGCTAGGATATTGGGGGAAGCAAGGGCGGTATTTACGTAGCTTTGCCTAGGGCGACTAGAAACCTTGCACCAGCCCTTGGTATTTTACACATACTTGCTTACTCTCCCTGAAGGTGATATAATTATTTTCCCTGATTAGTCTAGCAAACTCCCTGAGACTGGGCTGGAAAAGTGCAACAGTAATGATGTCATCAATCTCCACCCAATGGAAGAGATGAAGGATGTGTTCTACAAGATAATGGTCACAGCTCTCTACCACACTGATGGCTACATGAGAGGCTGTGTGCCCAAAGGTGCGTGATAATTTACATGAGATTTGTCCCCAAGGAAGTAAGTTGATTTACTAGAGGCATGTGCTTTATTATAGGGGATGTGTGCTACAGAGAACTATGCACAAGAATGTGTGCTACAATACAGGGGATGTGTGATGAATTGCATAACCCCAGTGATGTCACAAGGGGAGTGCAGGCTGCACCCGGGTGTAGAATTACGTGCAGCACTCGGCTCCTGACACAGTGAGGGAGCCTGCACTTCAGACAGTCTGGTCCCCGGGGGCAGTCCGCACCTCCGGCACCCCCAGGGTGACAAAATTGGGACTCGGACCACGAGGCCATGCCCCCTCTCATGAAGCCATGCCCGCTTCTACCCGGCGCGACTTGCGAACTCACCCATCTCTGCTCCCCGCACCAGGTGCCTGATGAGGTAGGGACAGCACTGCAGGAACGTGGTATAAGGGAGAGAGTTAGGTGTAAATTTATTTTGGTTCGTGAAAAAGTGCTCAGGATGGGATGTACTAAGCATCTCATCCACGATGCTGTACATCCCGCCTTTCTTCAGGTATATACCGCAGTTGATTATCGTGGTATGTACTTAGAAATGCTTTGTATATTGCAAAGAACAGCTCTTCCGATAGGAGCTGTCCTTCGCGACGCCCTCGGACAGAGGGACTTCCGGGTTTAATATCCAGAAGTCCCACGGGCTGCGCTGTCGGCGCTACCGGGTAACACGGCACTATTGCATTATGTGTAACGCGAATTGTAGTGTGCGGAAGATAGATGTATGGGGACACATCTGTACAGCGCTTCACCAAGAATGACTTTTAGCCATGATTGGTTAAGAAACAGACTACTCTTAGCCAATCAGCAGAATGGCGAGGCAAATAGCAAGGTAAAACCATGGGCATACCTGGGCGTTGGCCTGAAGTGAATGTAAACAAATACTGTTTCATGGGCGTGTTATGGGAGTACAGCGGGCGTGTCAGTTATATGCAGTAGTTACCAGTGATACAACCAAACTCTGTCTTCCATAGATATTGTGCTATCACTCAGCAAATAGATGTGAGCTAGTGGCAGATAGATTTCTGATGTGTTTCGGTCCGGTTTAGGGAGCTTTATCAAAGAGGGATGATTTTATCACTGGCAACTACTGCATTTCATTCAAGCCAGGATCCAGAAGGACGGCTGCCTGCCCTCAGATGGTGTGATTGTGTACTAGAGCAGCTCCGCTCATGACCGGAGCCCTGATCGGGCAGAATTTATTCCCACACAGTAACCAGGAGAACCTATCCACGGCGTGTGCAATAGGAGGTATATCCGTCCAACACCGTAGGATTTGTACTGGACTCCATGATCGTTGTTATTAATGTGGTGAGACTGTTGACAATATATTCACTAACTTCGTTACACATTCATACTAGCAGCCATACCAGACCTTAATTAAGAGCTCTGATCTCTGCCAAGAGACTGTGGGGTCTGTTTACTAAGCAGCGTTAGGAGACAGAGTGAAAAGTGATAAGGTGCCAGCCAATCAGCTCTCAACTGTCATTTTTCAAAAACCGCCTGTGAGATGGCAGTTGGAAGCTGATTGGCTGGCACCTTATCACTTTTCACTCTGTCTCCTAATACTGCTTAGTAAATAGGCCCCTATGTCAATTCTGAATATTCAGTTATTGAAGCAGTAGATTGTTGCAGTTTATTGTGCCACATCAGTCACTTTCCATTATTATGTAATTAATACTTTTAATGTATTAGTGTAAGTTTTTACATGTTTTAGAATATAAACTTGATTATTATACATCATTTGGTGTCCTGAATTTTCATTCCTGCCATCTCAAGAAGGTTTAAGTGTATCATACACATATTGTTATATATCTTATATAATTTGTAGATTAGCGCATGACCATCATTTGTGTTGTAGAGATGTGTATTAAAATCACGTGCATAATACATTATTAATACAAATCAACTGTACTAGCTCTTGTAAATCCAATACTAATAATGGTGTTAAGCTATGTCAGCATTTATTAGGAAAACATATCATTAAATGTATAAAAGACCCAATCCCTGTATAACACACAGGGGTCTATTTACTAAGCAGTGTTAGGAGACAGAGTGAGAAGTGATAAGGTGCCAGCCAATCAGCTCCCAACTGCCATCTCACAGGCTCTGTTTTAAAAATGACAGTTGGGAGCTGATTGGCTGGCACCTCATCACTATCTTATCACTTTTCACTCTGTCTCCTAACACTGCTTAATAAATAGACCCCACAGTACTGTATGATGAAATTTACAAGCAAAATTTGAATACAATTAGTTAGGCAATGAAGGTACCATACTTACAAACCGTACTCTGAATACAGATTTGTCTGATTTAGAAGAAAATCCTTGTAGCTCTGCTTGTACATTCAATGTAGCATTTTTATTACCAAGATTCAGCTGTAGTCGTCCTTTAATATACATTTTCAGGCTAGTGGGCTCGGATTCAGACACCTGTAAACACAAACACATATGCATCAAGTTAGTAAAACCAGTATATTTATAATGCTATCTAATATAAATGAGGTACAAATTTATTTTGGCATTAAAAATGTGGCTTGCATTTACAAACTTACATCATGAACTAAAAGCTGAAGCTCAGCAGGAGTGAGCTGCAAGTTCATTTTGTCCTGTGTAGAAGACATATAAAACATAGGTGTTACTTTTTAAACTGACCATTACAGATAAAATCTTCAGATCTTATGTTTGAGATATTTCATTTTGAGAGGATCATTTATGAATGCAGAATATTGCAGTACACATACAGTAGAAAGACCTTGTTTTCTTTAGTGATACCCAGAGACTGCAGCCCAGGGCCTCCACATAAAAATAGGCAAATCATCAGGCTGGGGGCGTCGGTGAGGTCAGGCATGTACTATTCTGACTGTCAGTCTGTATAATTCTCTCCAGGGCAGGCTGCAATGTGAGCCCTCAATCCAGATTATCCCCCAGCACATGACCACAGTGCGGTCGCTTAAACCAATTGAAAAAGGCAGTAAACATTTGTTGCTGGCTATCAAATTCATCATCTCCTCTACTGCAAAACTGTTAGAATATAGAAATCGTCCCTCTTGACAAACAGGTGTACTGTATATAGCTTATGTTATTTCACTAATCTATACCTAGAGGTCTGTGTAGTAACAAACGCGGAACTGCAGCGATTATCTATCTATATCACAGCTATGTACAAAAATATCCCTGCTATGTACAAAGGGGAACTTGCAGGGACAGCTGTTGCGGTAACCGCTGTCCCTGCGAGTTATATCCCCGGTAAATTGTAGAAGTCTATCACAGTTGTGGCACACTTTTCCTATGGAAGCTGACACTGGCCCTGATTCAGAGCCGGACGCTATTTGCGGTCGTTCGTTCACAAAAAAGGGGTGGCTATTCAAATGAACCGTTCGCTCTTTGCGGTCTGTTCACGCCTCTAAGTCTGAACGAGCGAACAAAACTTGCGGCCGTAATTTTGAAAAAAACGCCCCTTGGCCGCTCGCACTATACGTCATGTCCGCTGTTTATTAGATTAATCGAGTACATCGAACAGCGTATGAACTGCTCGCTATTCTTGTGGCTGGTTTTTCCTACCGCTATTTTGCGAGCAGTTCTGGCTATAAAAAAACCAAGTGACGTGGTCAATGACGCTGCTGTTTTAATTATGCATACCCTTAAAACGCCGTTTTGACCTTTAAGCACGCCTTCATTCTGATCTCCACTCCCTGTTTTCAAGCACCTTCCCCTGTTACCACCCACATACGCCTCCTCCTGTCACTCAAAATAGCAGGCATTCGCTATTTAGCGAACAAACGATATTGGGCCGCACTGACTGGTTCGCACATGCGTATTACAAACCATACGCATGCGCAGATGTGCGAACATCGCTCGGAACGAACGAGCGGCCGCTTACGAGCGGTTCTGAATGAGACCCACTGTGCATGTGCATAGAGTCAGCTTCTGGAGCCGGCCGGAGGCTGCAAGAGAGAGATTGAAATATCGCTCTCCTGCTCCTGGAGCCTCCATAATCTTAAAGCAGTTTACACCATCTGCAGATGGTGTAAAGTACTGGGACATAGGGGTCAGATCATAGTCCCCATTGATAATGATGGGAACTTAGATCTGCAGCGCTGAAATCTCCTGCATTGTGCCACTGGTACACAGCTACAATGCATAAAACAAAATGGTTGGGGGGTGGGGGTGGGGGGTGATTCTCATCCATGAAATGTGCTGCTGGGCACTGGCCAATTACAGTAGTGCTGACATCACAAGTATCCCTACATACATCTATGGGTGCAAGTAAAAACTTTAGATGCTTGTGGAAATGATATGCCTGTCACCCCTGAGGGTTGGAGTTGGCATGACAGGCATGTGAGGCTGAAGTGGAGGCTTGGGAGGTGTGGATGAAGTTGGGAGGCTTCAGCCAAGACTTCCTCATGTATGAGGTGAGGAGCTGTAGAGGATGATGGGCCCGAAGGCGAGGACAGGAATGCAATGTCTCTATTAACTTCGAGCAGGGCTGCCAAGAGCCGTGCCGAGCCCGGGTGAAAGGGTGTGTGGCCTAATTGCGGGGAGGCGTGGCCACGCCACCTTAGGGGAAAAAACACAGAAAAAAAAACATTTTAGCAGCGCCGCGAAGCGGCTCTGCGTGCTGGGAGGGGGCGGTGCACAGCCAATGGGCGGCACGATCAGTGTGATTGCTCCCCCCATAGGAATAGGAGACTGCTCCTGCTGCTGCTTAGCAGCTGCGAGCAGTCTCCCACTGCAGCCGAGCACACAGCAACGTGTGCTGGGCTGCTGTGATGTAGAAGGGAGGGGGGGGGGTGCCGGGCCCCTCCAGCAAGCCCGGGCCTGGGTAATTTGTACCCGCTGCCCCCCCGACAGCGAGTAGGAATGAGACAGAGGTTTTGTACTGTATAGATGAGCAGAATTGGGTTAGGACCTATGATGCTGCATTGTTGAGTAGGACCAGAATAACTGGTAATGCTGAACTGAAGAGCTGGATCGGTTTGAGACCGATAGTGATGAACTGGAGTTCTGAATTGGTTGGAGACCGGAGAAGATGTTTTGAAGTTCAGAGTCGGTTTGAAACAGACGATGATGGGTTCAGATCCTGCAGTGGTTTAAGAACGATGATGATGAATTACATTTCTGAATCGATTTGGTGCCGATGATGAATGTATCGGATGGGGCCGATATTTGGAGATGACAGATGCAATTGATGATTGGAGATATTGAATGAGACCGATGATGGAAGGTATTGGATGGGACCGATGATTGGAGGTGTTGGATGCAAACGATGATTGGAGGTATTGAATGAGACCAATGATTGAAGGTATTGAATGAGACCGATGATTGAAGATATCAGATGGGACCGATGATTGGAGATATTGGATGGGACCGATGATTGGAGATATCGTCTGGGACCGATGGAGGCAGTTAAGAATAATGGTGTGTACACACTGGGCGTTATCGTTCAGTCGTCCACTTTATCGTCCATTTTTAACCCCAAAACGATGAACGATAATGACGACGCGCGTTCCTGCGGGTCGTTCGTCATCATCGTTCAACGGGCTGACATGCAGGCCAACCTGACGATCTCGTCAGGTTGCTGCATGTTGGGGAATGGGGGAGAGAGCCCGGCGCTGAACGATATCGTTAATGATATCGTTCAGCTGCTGTGCTCAATGTCATGAACGACATTGAGCACAGTCTTCCGGGGACACACTACACGATATCGCTCAGGGAGCATATCGTGTAGTGTGTATGCACCATAAGTCTCAGTGGTAAAACTGGACTGGAGTGCAAGATGGTATTGGAGACTTGTTTACCAGACTTTGGAACTTGATATAATGGACTGGGGGCCTTAGTCAGCAGTGTGATGATCGGGAATTTGCGCAGGCGCCTGACCCGTTCTGTGCATGTACAGAACGGGTCTGCGATCCCGCACGCAGACTGGCAACAGACTGTAAGTGACTTGCCATTGTGACCTGAGACCAGAAAGCTGTTGATCAGCTATAGACCGCAGCTATACCACTCCGGCCATTAGCACGAGGAAACTGCCTTGCGAGCCCATCTAGTAATATTCAATCTGGGACCTCTGAGCTGCTGCAGCGCTGGGAGACATAGGCTAGTTTCGCACCTGCCGCTTTTGACCGGGCGGCAAAAAGCAGCCCAGTTTATTCTGGGTGTGAAAAAAAGTTAAACAGGGAAGAAGTGGATCCTTTCACACGGCCTGGGAACGGCACGGTTGGCGTGTAACAGCCGGGAGTATCCACTGAGAAGGACGGCTGCCGTGCCGTGCCCGTGCAGTCCCTGCACACCAGTGGTGTATAGGAAACAATTTCCATTCATACACACTGGCTCGTGCCACCCGGGCTCGTGCAGCAGCAGCTGCTGCACATGTCCAATAATTTAAATAAAAAAAAAACACATTAAAAGTGACTCAAAGCTGCTTGTGAAGTGCCTGAAAAAAGTTGTCCAGCTACCACCAGGTTTTTGCCCAGCCGGCCAAAACCGACAGGGAGCTTATCAGCCAGACAGCTAATACTGTGGACAGGACTTTGGGAGACACTGATTCATTACAGGTGACACTCGGATTTATTGCAGTGCAGAGCTCACACAGTCAGCTTTTTCACCAGCAGCTGACTTTGATGTGGATTCCATAGGCAAATGCAGGGGGGGGTTCCGTCTGCCTGGAGCCCCCCTCCCCTGCCCACACCATTACCACAATAGAAATAGTAATATAATAGAATTTTACTAGTGCTGTATATTCTTCTCAGTATCACAAATGAAATAATTAGCATCACCTGTGTATCTTTTAACTAGGGGTGTGCACCGGACACTTTTCGTGTTTTGTGTTTTGGTTTTGGATCTGGATCTTTCTTCGTGTTTTGGATCTGGATTGGTTTTGCCAAAACCACCCTTCCGTGTTTTGGGTTCTGGGTTTTGTGTTTTGGATCTGGATTTTTTCTTAAAAAATAAAAAAAAAACGCTAAAATCACATAAATGGGCCTTTTTTTGTTCCTACGCTATTAATAACCCCAATAACATTAATTTCCACTCATTTCCACTCTATTCTGAACACCTCACACCTCACAATATTGTTTTTAGGCCAAAAGGTTGTACCGAGGAAGCTGGATGACTATGCTAAGCGACACAAGGGGGCGGCACAAACACGTGGCCCATCTAGGAGTGGCACTGCAGTGGCAGACAGGAAGCCAATCAGCGTTATGGTGCCCATTTGCATGTAGCACGAACCCGGGAGATCCGTGCTACATGCATCTGTGTGATTGGCACAGAGCAATGACAGGTCCGTGAGACCCGTCTGTGCTGCTGTGGTAAAAAAAAAAAAAAAAACCTGTGTAAAAAAAGAAAAAAATGGCGTGCACCCCCCCAAAAAAGAGCAACCAGCCCCGGGCATTAGTAACCCAGTGCTGGGTGTGCTTAAATACAGGGGACAAACGACGTAGGGGTCCCCTGTACTTAAGCACAACCAGCACCGGGCTAGTCAGAACCAGCGCTGGTTGCCAAAATACGGGGGACAAACGACGTAGGGGTCCCCTGTATTCTGCGCAACCAGCTCTGGGCTCTGATCCGGTCCTGGTTCTGGAAATATAGGGGACAAAAAATGAGTAGGGTTCCCCTGTATGTTCCAGAACCAGCACTGGACTTTTTCTAGCGGGGGGCTGATGCCACAGCCAGGGGAGCCCTTTCACCGGGCCCCCCAGCCGCAGCATCAACCCTGACCGCTAGTCAGCCCAGGCCGGGGATCCCTGGAGAGCTGGGGACCCCCCCAATAAAGGGGTCACCCTCTCCAGGGCACCCCAGGCCCAGGCTGATAGCCCGGGGCTATCCCCGCCACCCCTGGTGGCGGTGGGTGGCGGGTTGATTGTGTGGTGTGGTGTAAATAAAGAATATCAAACATTGTCTTTACAAGTAGAACTGCAAGTCCCAGCTAGCCTGCCCCGCATGCTGGTACTTGGAGAACCACAAGTACCAGCATGCAGGGCATTAAGGGCCCACTAGTACCTGTAGTTCACCTGTAAAAAAAATGTTTAAAAAAACACAGGACACACACACCGTGACAGTATAAGTTTATTAAACATACATACACACACACACATGTACACATACTCACCTATGTAACCTGTAGCATCGGTCCACTTGTCCGGTAAAGTATCCCTAGGGGACCTGTGAAAAAAAACATACTCACCATCTCCTATGCGAGGTTCTGTCCTCTTCGTTCCAAAGTAGGCATCCCCGGACTTGGCAAAAAAAAAAAACGAAAACGCGATCCACGAACTTAGTACCGTTCTATAGAACGGTACTTCCCGAATGAGAGCTTAGCGGCGGGGTATCACCATGGAAACCCCGCTGCTAAGCGTTCATTGGCTGAGAGAGGTCATCTCCCGTCTCTCAGCCAATGAACGGCTCCCTCCATTGTAGTCAATGGTGGGAACCGCAGGGTAAACTTTAATAACCTTGCGGCTCCCAGCATTGACTACCAGGGCTCCCCTGGCTGTGGCATCAGCCCCCCGCTAGAAAAAGTCCAGTGCTGGTTCTGGAACATACAGGGGAACCCTACTCATTTTTTTCCCCTGTATTTCCAGAACCAGGACCGGATCAGAGCCCAGAGCTGGTTGCGCAGAATACGGGGGACCCCTACGTCGTTTGTCCCCCGTATTTTGGCAACCAGCTCTGGTTCTGACTAGCCCGGTGCTGGTTGTGTTTAAGTACAGGGGACCCCTATGTCGTTTGTCCCCTGTATTTAAGCACACCCAGCACTGGGTCACTAATGCCCGGGGCTGGTTGCTCTTTTTTTGGGGGGGGGGCACGCCATTTTTTTCTCTTTTTACACAGGTTTTTTTTTTTTTATTTACCACAGCAGCACAGACGGGTCTCACGGACCCGTTAGTGCTCTGTGTCAATGACACAGATGCAAGTAGCACGGATCTCCTGGTCCGTGCGTGCATCTGTGTCATTGAAATACACAGCAGCACAGACGGGTCTCACTGACCCATCTGTGCTCTGTGTCACTGTCAATCACACAGATGCATGTAGCACGGATCTCACGAGTCCGTGCTACATGCAAATGAGCACCATAATGCTGATTGGCTGAGAGCCGTGACAGACGGCTCTGTCAGCCAATCAGCACTTTGCCCATTAAAGGCAAAGGCATTTTTTTTTAAATGGCCGCTCGAGGCAAAACCTCGAGATCCGACAGCAGATCTCGAGGTTTTGCCTCGGGAGAGGGATCCGGGGCAGACAGGGAGATCCGAGCTTGGGCTCGGATCGCCCCGGATCCCCGAAGTTCGGGTGGGTTCGGTTCTCAGGGAACCGAACCCGCTCATCCCTACTTTTAACATGTATCAGCCAATAATAACCTGTGCACCAACTAGGAGATCTGGAAAACATTCACTGTCAAGGATGTGCTGCTTTAGGGCCCAGTATATACATATATGTCCAGGTTAGTGCTAGGTTCCTCTGCTGCTCCCCCAGACTCCCGTACTTGCTCTAATACTCTGGAATGGTGCCCATATCTAAAATAAAAACATTCAGCTCAGGCAGGATGGCCCTACTGCCACATTTAAAGGGTTACACTGATTGCTGGTACTGCTTAACTGACTCTGCCTGCTTAACCCTTTAATCTCCCATGCTGACTGCATTTACTAACAACTAGCACGCTTGGACAGACCTAATCATTGCATCCTTGCACAATCATTTCATGCTTGGACAGATTTAACCATTGCATTACTGCACAGCTATTTAGTCTGCTCATATGCTGTTGAAAAAGACTAAAGTGCTTCTGAATTCATTAGTTTTTATTTTTACCACGGTCTGAGACATGAATGGACTCTCTTTTTTATATTGGTGATATTGTATTATATAATCCATTTATACATTTAGATGATATATTGTGATTGTGCATTTTTTATGTTTATTACATTTTAGACCCTTTCCCAGGCTCTCTCACCCTAATTTTTTCTGTGTTACCTCAGTGGGTACAGTATCCCCTAATTTTCTTGAGATTAACGGCAGGGTAATGGTATAGATTGATATCTAACTATAGTATTATTATTTTTTTGGACACTGTTACTTTGTAGTGCTCAGTTCATATTTTGTGTATTTCATTGTTTCCGGTCTGCTAGGCCACAGCACACATCCAGCCAGCCTGGGAGTACTGCTGTCCCGATCATCTGATCGCGATCCGGCCAATCACTAGTTAGTCTGAGAAAGCCGGTATCATCTGATCCTACAACCAATCCTGGCTAACCCCGGGGTATATTTTCAAGTCTCTGGCTCTCAGTCATTGCCAGTACAATGTCTAGCTTAGTCCCTACTGAGTGAAGCTTACTGAGCTCCTGCTGCTTTCGTTTGTATCCTGCTGGTGCAGTTCTGATTGGGTTTGCTGCACTAAAGGTGCCCACACATATAGCAACATTTTACATGATTTGGCCGATTTCGCCGAATCGTGATGACGAATCGGGTAAAAAAAGTACAAATTGTGAGTTTATACTCACGAGCACGATGCCGATGCGTGTCCCCGCTCGTTGTACATCGCATTTTCTGATCTGCCGTGCTGTAGGGCAGATTAGCCAACCATGAACACGATGGAAGCAGATCGTGAGGGTTTTTTCCCTCTCGATGAATCGTACGATTCATCACACAATGCGGAATTTGACTGACAGAAGCCTGGACACGCCCCATCGCCATCTTGTGCAGCATCGTGTATGGAGCAAGACAGTCGCACTTTGGGAGCCTGCACACTGAAGTCTTGTTTTGTTGGATATTTGGTGAGTATTTGTACAGTTTAAATGCAACCACACTGACCACCAATATGTGCTCCCCACTGCCCACCAATGTGTGCCCCCAGGTAATAAATGCATGACCCAGCCACCGCTCGCCGTATTGAGGCGGGTGGTGGCTGGGTCATGCATTAAGCTCCCACTGCCCACCAATGTGTGCCCCCAGGTAATAAATGCATGACCCAGCCACCGCCCGCGCCGTATTGAGGCGGGCGGTGGCTGGGTCATGCATTAAGCTCCCCCACTGCCCACCAATGTGTGTAATACATCAAAAAAATAAATAAATAAACACGTATTTTACAAAAAAATCACCATACATTACATTTAAAAACACACATTATTTAAAGCTGGGGGTCTTCTACCTTTCGGTCTCCAGCTGTTGTGGAACTACAGATCCCAGGATGACCTGCCACCCACCTTTGAAACTGTTTTTAGGGCATCCTGGGATCTGTAGTTCTACCACAACGACAGGCCCAAAGGTGGAAAACCCATACTGTCAAACAAAGAAAAACATTATATTACCAAGCAATAAACACATAACATTCCTGTAAAAGAAAACATGATTAGAATACCATAACAAACCTTTAAAAACCTGTAAAAAAGAAAATATTAAAACATTAAAAATGTGAACTATAACAACATTACATTTAACAAAACTATATACACAAATATTTAAATGTCCTTTTTTTTTCTTATTCATAGATAATGTCCATGGATTCTGAACGTGAATTCGTTACAGGATTCATTGAAATCCTGCACTCGAAAGAGTGTCTGTGGAAGATCAGTTCTCGGAAGTACCACAATAAGTCGCACAAGTTGGCCGCACTAGAGGAACTGTTGGTGTATTCGAAAAAATACATATCTGATGCAGACCTGAAAACTGTACGGCAAAAGATTCAAAATCTCAGGACAGTGTACATCAAAGAAAAAAAGAAGGTGGATGACTCCAAAAAATCAGGAGCGGCTACAGATGAAATATATACTCCTGCGCTGTGGTACTATCAAATGATGTCATTCATCAGTGAACAAGAGCCTCAAAGGGACTCAATCATCTTGATGTCTGAGCGTGAGGGAGATGAGGAGGTTGCAGAAGTCTTGGTAAGTAGTGACACAGTTTAAACCAAAATCCTTAATGTTTTTGTTGTTAAATCCCAAATGTCCAATTTAGTCAGTAGTTCACAGACAGTCCTCCTGCCATGGTACAGCACCTGGTCCATTGAAATAGGTCATGTACTCCTCCCTCACTTCTTTGGCACGTGCGGTGGATGTTGTTGTAGTTGGTGGTGCAGACACAGATGTCAAATGTTCAGTGTCCTCCAGGAGTCCTACATCTTCTGCTCTAGCTGGGACTGGTCCTCGTTGAGTAGATTTTCTTCGCAGAAAATTGTGCAGCACACAGCACGCCATCACGACCAAGTCTATCTTCTCCACATGTAGATTGATGGTGGTGTGGAAAATGCGGAAGCGGTTGCTCATTATTCCAAACGCATTTTCCACAATGCGCCGTGCCCGGGATAGACGGTAGTTGTATATCCTTTTCTCTCTGGTCAGGCCCCTGTGTGCAAATGGCTTCATCACATGTTCATGTAATGCAAAAGCCTCGTCTGCAACAAAAACGTAATTTAGGCCATGCTTTGTCTGGTCCAGTGAGGGCAGGTTGAGGGTTTTGTTGGTGAGTCTCTGGTAGAAAGCCGTCTTTTTGAAGGACCCACCATCTGAAGCACGCCCATTCTTGCCGACATCCACAAACAGAAATTCGTAGTTGGCATTCACCACTGCCATGAGAACGATGCTGAAGAATCCATTGTAGTTGTAGTAGTATGATCCGGTGTTGGCAGGTGGGTTGATGCGGATGTGTTTCCCATCGATGGCTCCTCCACAGTTAGGGAAATTCCAACGTTGTTCAAAATCTTCCGCGATGCTGGTCCACTCCTCCACGGTGTTAGGAAACTGTAAAAATAGTAAAAAAGGATGTTAAAACATGACTATAATATTTTTTTATATCTTTTTTCCCTATATAGACTCCCACCAAAGACCCTGATTTAGCATCCACACCGGACCTCAGTCTGCTCGGTGGTGACAGTGATCCGGAGAATAGCAAACAAGTGGAAACTCAACTTCCACCTGGACCCTCATCTTCTCAACAACCCCAAAAAAAGAAAAAAAAACAAGGGAGAATGGAGAATCTTACTGAACATGAGGACCATTTTTTACAAAACGCAGAATGGCTGCTGCAGAAACCCCCAGATGCAATAGATGATTTCACAGCTCATGTGAACAGCACATTGAGAAATCTGGATACAGATATCCAAAGAAATTTTTTAAGGTTAAACTACGACCTGTTGAGTCGCTGTATGAGCAAAAATATCTCAAATTCTACATACATTGCAGATCCAATGCTATTTTCCCCTGCCCCAAATAGGTATGTCCGCCCCCCCCCTGCCCAGTTAGATATTACTCCCCCACCAAGCACCCCAAGCACCAGCACCACCTTGTATAATGCTCTGCTGGATGCAGCAGATGATTCGCCCCAATATACAGAGATTTAAATTTTGTCTTGCTTTTAATGTCACCAAATTTTATGAATTCTAATAGGTGCTTGCTGCATGGGATAGGGTGGTGATGACGCCATTTGGACAAGGTCACTACGCACATGGCACAAGTACACATTGCTGGAAGCCGGGGCCACAATGTATACTTGTGCCATGTATGTATTGGCCTGTTCAAACTGGCGTCTGACCCACCCTATCACATACAGCCGGCTACCTATTGGGATTCATAAAATTTGGTGATAATGTTCTTTTGTGAACTTGTTACAAAAAAAGTATATTGCACACAGTTTAGTGCACACTTTCAGTTGCCTGCAGGTCAGTGCACATTGTATTAAAAGAAGGCAATTTTTTGCTTTATGTTGAGTAAAAAATAAAAATAAACATTTTTTTTTGTGGTGTTTTTTTTAACTTACCTTGCAATACTGGTACTGTAGCACTTTTACGATGGCTTTGCAGGTCTCTGGAATGATGATGCCCAAGGACTGAGGTGAGATGAGTGTCCCAAACTTCAGGTCTTCCAGGGACCTTCCTGTAGCCAGGTACCTTAGGGTAGCCCCCAGTCTGTCTTCAGCAGGGATTGCCCTCCACCAACTTGTGTCCTGTCTCTGGATGTGGGGGGTCACCAGATGCAGCAATTCTTGGAAGCTGGCGTCATCCATGCACAGGTAGTTCCGATAGTCGTCCGGGTTGTTCTCCTTGATCTCCATCAGCAGGGACATGTGAGAGCGGGTATCCCATTGTAGCAGCCACTCCTTGGTCCAGCATGCTCTCGTCATTCTTCCCTGGGCCCTCTTCCTAATCTCCCGGACCCCAGCTTCAGCGACCAACACTCTATACCGATAGGGATGCATCAGTACAGAATTCAGGAACAGGATAGAATGCAGGTAGGTAGCACACACTTGCAGGTAGAATAAACTTTGTAAAAGGCAAGCCAAATACATTCAGCAGGAATACACCTAGCCTCATCTAGTAGCAGAGCAGAATGTACACAGAGTTTAAAGGGTGCCTGCTTTTTATACTCCCTAGATAGCCCCTCCCATTGTTATGGCTATTTAAATTTCCCACCAATAGTTAAGAGCCTGTTTTTTTTTTTTTTTTTTTTATCTCACGATTTGTTATGGCCAATCTCACGATGCGTACGATCCGATAGATCGTGAGATCGTAACAGATTGGGTGTCTTTTTTCCAAAATCGTGATCACGACGGCAAGGGAGCTCCCGTGATAGTTCATGAGGAAATTGGACATAAAATCGTATCATGAGGACATCGGTATGTGTGTGGGCACCTTAACTCCTATGTAATTCTACTCCTGTGCAATCCGTATCTTTAGTTGCATAGGTAATTCCAGCCTGTTCATGTGCTGCTGATTCTGGTCTGCACCACTGTAAGTATACACCTGTCTAGCTCAGTCTCTACTGAGTGAAGCTCAACTGTGATCCGGTTACATAGGTTTGTTAGTCCGCTGGTGCAGTACTGATTGTGTTTACTGCACTAATTTCCCATGTCATTCTATTCCTGTATAATCAGCATCTCAAGTTGCACAAGTAATTCCAGCTTGTTCCAGTGTGCTGAACCTGTGCAAAGTATCCACCTGTCTGCTCCAATATATCAACCATTCCTGCTTTTCTGGTTCTGTGCCAGATTATTCTATAGCTACCATCCATTCTGGTGTTCAGTCTGTGTCCGGTCCTGTCATCTTTAGAGTGCTTCCAGACTACACAGAAAACCCAGTCCAAGTCTGGTAATTACTTCTGCCAAGATCTGCACTCAAGTGTCCTGGACTACAGAACCAAGTAAGAAGAGTACTTTTATTATTTTAAAGTAACAACCCAGTTCAGCCTGGTTAATCTACTGCTACACTTTTCTCTGCTACATACATCATACCATCAACACCGACATCCCTGGTGGTCTAGTGGTTATGATCCGGCATCCCTCTGCCGAGATCCGGGTTCAGTTCCCGGTCAGGGAAGCATCTATTCACATGTCAAGAGATCTCTTCAGGCCTGCCAGCTTTGCGTACACACCTCCCACTTCTCAAGCAAACATTTACCCGACCCCGGTTCACCAAAAAAAAATAAGCGTGACAATCAGACACGATAGCAGTTTTTAATGGTGATTTCATTCAGACCCCTGTAGTCAATGCAAACCTCCATCCTTTTTATTTTTTTAAAGAAAAAGAAGCCTGCACCAGCAGGAGAGGTGGAAGGGTAGATGAACCCGCTTTGCAAATTCTCTTTGTTTCTGGGAGTGATAGTGGATCATTTTGCCCTCTGGGAGGAGATTTCCCAGGGATTAAATCAATTGGACAATCTCATACACGGTGAGAAGGAGGTACATCAGCACCAGATTTACTAAAAACATCAGTGAATTCTTGATGAGAAGGAGGAGGAGAATCCGGATGAAATGGTACTGCAGAACACACTGAAAGAACCTTTTGTAGACAAGAATCAAAGCAGGAAGATCCCCAGGTGGTAATTTGTGAGGTTCCCCAGTCAATTTGAGGATTATGCAGATGGAGTCAGGGCAAGCCCAGAACTATGGAATGCGAAACCCTGGGTATGACAAGAAAACTTAAAAGTACAGAGTGCAGAGCACTAGTCTTGATTCGCAGAGGTTGAGTCTGAAGGGTGATTGTACCCCCTAGGATGCGGCTTCCATCAACTGCTGTGAGGTAGATAGGATGAAGCAGACTCTCGGTAGGCAATGCTCATCGCTGGACGAATTCAGATTTGACAAAGTTGCCAGCTGCGCCTGAATCCAACAGAGCAGAGACTTGCTTGAGGCGCTTGGCTACTTGAAGAGAAATTGAGAGAGTGCAATCGGTTTTCTTTGGAGAGGAATGAACTACTCCTACTGTAACTTAGCCTTTCCTTGCAAAGTTAGGAGCGAAAGGTTCCCGCACCCTTGGGACAATTGTTGAGTTGATGAGAAGGAGCAGCACAGTATAGGCAGAGACTCTCAGACTGTGGTCTTTGGCGTTCTTCCTGAGATAGGAGAGAACTGTTGATTTGCATGGGTTCCTCTTTGGGAGGAGAAACTGACTGAGGCAAGACTGACGCCCGAGATTTAGAATGAGCGAATCTCCCTCTCGCAATAGTTTATTCTTTAAAACGTAAGTCCACCTTCGTGCACAGAGAGATCAAGTCTTCTAATTTGTCTGAAAGATCTCAGGTAACAAGAACATCTTTAATTTTATCTGATAAGCCATTCCAGAAGGCTGCATAGAATGCTCCATCATTCCAAGAGAGCTCTGCACCAGATACTGGCCTACAGAATTTGAACCCTGGTGTAGATATAGGAGGTCAGAAGATGCAGATGACACTCTCCCAGGCTCATCGAAGATTCGGTGGAATGCCGTGATGAACTCCTTGTAAGATGTTAGGATGGGATCAGATCTTTCCCATAAGGGTGAAGACCTGTCCAAGGCTGGATTGAAGCTCAAACTGAATTTAGTATTGGTTTAATAACTTCTGCAATTTTTGAGATTCCCATCAAATTTTGCAGTAGGAATGTGCAGACGTGGTACCACTGAGGAAACAGAAACCGGAGAAATCAGAATGGATGTAGCATCAGCTCCTGAGCCTCTAAAAGTTGATTGAGTGCTATCTGTCATGACCAGGGTTTCTCGGCATGGTAGTCACCGGGTAATACCTGTGAGGACACTATGGCGAGGGGTGTCTGGCGGTGGCGCTGGTGCCTGGCAGGGAGCACCTGGTGGTGCTTCTGTTCCGTTCTGGCATGGGCGCCACCATCTTGTCTCCGGTTAGGTGACCTAGTTGCCCTATCCTGTTGTGTCACATGCTCCTCTCTGACCAGTCACGGCTGAGCACTGGGGATTTAAGGGAGTTCAGAGCTCCCTTGCATTACCAGTGCAACATGTTTCTCAGTGAGAGCTGAGAGAGTGAGTTCCTGTGCTTTCACCTGTCTATTGGTTTCATTGCCTAAGCCTGCTTCACCTGACCTGCTCCAACCCTGCTGGATTCCCCTGCCTCCTCCAATTACCTTCCCTATTGCCTGAGCACCTGTGTCAGCTAGACTTACCCTGCACCCGCCATTTACCTTTTCCCCTGCCTGAGAACCTGAACCTGCTGTTTCCCTGCACCTTGCCTCCACTTACACCCAGCTGGACTTCGTTACCTCTGCCTGCATTTTGTTACAGCTCACCATACCTGTATACTGGACTGTTCCTGCCTGTCACTTTCTGGACATTCTCCCATTTACTCCACTACAGTTATCAAGTGCACTTTAGTGCTATACCTGGACTATTTCTTGCCATTCCCATGTCTGTTAAGCCACTCATTAAAAGTTCCACATTTACCTTTAAATCTGCTTCAGTGTCTGCTCCTGATACCACCACTAGTCCACAACAAAACCAGAACCACACACTGTCCAGTCGGTTAGTCAATTCTTAGAGGAACTAAACCACCTGTCCCTGTGACGATATTGAAATTGAACCTCTATATACCCCTGCCTGTACCTTCTAAAATCCTACCTATAAACCTCTAAGGATGACGCTTAATTTGCGTGCGCAGTCATACTGTAAATAGAGACTCCAGACTTAGAACATGTGGTTCCAAAGCACAAAGTATTATTCAAGTAAAAAGTACAGTCAGTTACACGCTATTGATCCAGACACAATTAGATGCAAAGGAATTATACAGACTCCAAGTACAGTATACATACGCAGCGCTTTCTGGTCCAGATTTTAGGCATCAGCAAGAAACCCAGTCGTCATTCAGCAAGAAGACTAAAGACCCAGTGTTTGAGCACACATGTTTATATACCCCTCCAGAATAGACAGGACAATAGAGAAGTTTCTTGCTTATGCCATTGGTTCCCATGGGGGAAGCATCTGTTACAGAGCGTTTAACAGGCTGGTTCAAATAGACTCAACCCAGCCTCCAACAACTGGGGGTCTCTGCCCTCCCACCCCCTAACAGTTGTTCATATAATATACACTTTGTTGCCTGAAGACTCTGCGTTCCACAAGTCGAGAATGCATGATGCGATCTCCACACCGATAATACTGGAATTCTGTTGAAAGAGTACGCATCAGTATGAACCCAAACATGGCTTTCTTAGCATGTATAAAACCTTAGTTATCAAATATCTTTATTTCACAGCATTTATACTAACTGAACCAACTTAAATCTTATACTTTAAAGCTTATTAAACCTTTTATGTGGATATGTAATGTGTGATGTAAAGACGCTAGTTAACTTGGGGCAGATGCGTGCGCATGAAGCTAACAACCAACGTTTTCATACAGGATCTTATGCATTCGCTAATATGCGATTAGTTACCAACGTAATTGTGCGTATTAATGTGTGTATGAGGAATGGTGCACTTAAATCTCGCTTACTAAGTGAACATCTAGCAGTGTGAAATGCTGAGCCTGATAGTTCCACATGCCCCCTCTCTCAGCAGCCCCCCACCTTTCCCAAGCTCAAAAGAAAAACCCTTTATTCTCCCAGACTCTTGTGTGAATGCAAATAGCCCAGCCACATGACCCAAACCTAAGATAACACTCTAGTCTTTGAAGTTATTTCATTGCAGGAAGCTTGCTAATGTAAGGTGTGTATTCGAGCCGGGCCACCTGGAGTGAGAGCAGACGTTATCCAGGAAGCTTATCTACACAAGCTAGTTGTCACGTGGCCATTTGCTCTGTTCAGCTAATGCAATCCAATTTTGACATACTGTAAAGCCATTTCTGAAATATATCCTTTATAATACGTAAAGTCATGAAATAGGCTTTTGGTGAATCGCCGTAACTTATGGCGATGGTCACAGATGCATTCGCATGATGCTAATAGTATTATCGCCACATGTACTAAAGTGGGAGTTTATCTAAAATGGCGCTTAGGTGGCCATTTTGCAAAATGGCGTCTTGCGGCCAGTCGCAAGATGGTGTCACTGCGATTCAATTTTAAACTGATCTTGTCTCAGCCAATAATCCAATTTCGACACCTGTGCCACCTCTTGGTGTTCTATGTGAGCAACAAGATCCTGGCAGAAGTATTTATGGGGCAGTGTGGGGGCGGAGTTGGCTGGTGTTTCGGGAAACGGGGCGTGTCTGCCTCGTTTTCCTGGAGTGGTTGGCTCAGGGACTGCGTGGACATATGCAATTTGCTGGGCTTGCAAGCCGGCCAGCCTGAGTAAGCCTCAGCTGACCAGCCACCTGGCGCTGTCCACTATTATGACCATTGACCACTGATGGTCGCGATGGTGATCCCAGCCTGCGAACTCTGTCACAGTGCTGGGATCGCAAATGCAGCAGGGGGTGTCATGAACCTCCTGTTGCATTTCTATTATTGCAAGGATCGCAATTGCAAGGCTGTCTGTGTGTAGATTTGCAATTGCAATCCTTGTTGAATCAGGCCCTGGGACCGTTCAGATACTAAGTACCTGGGAGCTCAGCACAGAGTTGTAATTTCATCAAGAAGCAATGTTGTACTGCAATGAGGTCCAGTCAGGAAATGGAATTTATGGGGTGGATCCCCAGGGATTGGATGCTGCAGTCAGCTGGTCTGGAGGAAGTGCTGTGAGTGGAGGAAGAGAGTCAGGTGAGTACAACGTGGCTGCACCAATACTGTGGTCTTGGAGGGAACTCTGATATGTAGCTTGTGTACCACCACACTGGGGAGACACGCTGTGAGCAAGGGAATGCGCAGAGCCATCTTCATGCTCAATGACCAGACACTGAGCAGACGGAGCAGCGCAGGGCAGGCAGACCTCAGCACCAACTGGGAGTGATGTGAGCGGACCTCAGTGCTAGTCTGGACAGGCACCGGAGAGGTAAAAAAGTTATAAGTGTCCAGAGTGTGACAATGCCTTTCCAGAATGGCACATAGGAAAAATTTAATTGGTTTGTTTGTTGGTTTGCCTGTCCAGTTATGCATTCAGACCCCTGCACCAATTGGGATGAAACCAATGTGAGGTGGTCGAGTTGGATCCTGACCAGGTTTTATGGGGATTATGTTCCTGGTCGAATCTCCCGTTGGAGTATGTTGGGCAGGACTTTGACCCAGGGAGCCTGTTCTGAGCCTTCCACTTGATCGATTTGGATGAAAACTTCACAGAGTGGTAACATTGGATCCCAGAAGACATACTAGGGGGTTGAGCTCCCAGTTGCACCTCCCGTTGGTGTACACTGGCCAGAAATTTTAACCAGGAATGCTGGGCAGAACTTTGACCCATGGCAGGGGCGGATCTAGACTGTTCTTTTAGGGTGGGCGATTTAATGATTAATTCTGACTCCTCCTCTTTCCTGTACTGGCACCTCCCCTTTCTGGTCCCAGCTCCTCCCCTTCACATGTTTTTTTTTGTCCACATTTGATTATTACAATTCAAATATGTTTATGTATTTACTATGTGTGAATACACCATGTTTGCACCAGCAGCCATCTCCCTTCTCCCCCTCTCCATCTGTCTGAGGGCAACAAAATCCATCCACCCCCCTCTGTGCAGAGGCAGATACAGCCATTTCCCTGCCCTCCCCTCCCTCTATCCGAGGGCAGCAGAATTCATCCCCTCTCCCCTCTGTGTGGGGCAAAAGCAGCCATCACCATGCTCCCCCTCCCCCAGCCATCTCCCTGCTTCCCCCCCCCTCTTTCCAAGGACAGCAGAAACCATGCCTCCCACCTACCCCTCTGTGCGAGTGCATAACAGGCTAGAATGGAGGTGTCATCCTGCACAGTGTCAGTAGTGCACAGAGAGCGCCACTGTAGAGTGTGCAGTGATGACAGTCTCCGGCCAGTCCTGCCAACAGCAGCAGCAGGGTGCGAGGAGCCGGCTATGATCTCTTCCTCCCAGGCTCCCGGGTGACAGCCTGTCACTGACACACCCCCCTGACTGGGAGGTGGGAGCGCGCTTACACAGCACAGCACAGCCTTTATCATCTCTCTCCTCTGAATGATGTAGAGGAGAGAGATGATAAAAGACAGACTGTGCTATGGCGGGCGATCGCTCCAATGGCCCCCCTTCCCCCTGGATCTGTCATTGACCCAGGGAGCCTATTATGGGCCTTCCACTGAATAAAAACTACACAGTGGTGGCAATTGGTCTGGGATGCCTAATGGAGTGGTTGGGTTTCTGGTCGGATCTCATGGCAGAGTGCGCCGGCCAGAACTTTGACCCAGGTAGCTGGGCCTTCCACTGGATGGAATTGGACTACAACACATAATTTGGATGAAAACATCAATGAGTGTTAACATTGTACAGTATCCCAGAAGACATACTGGGGGTTGAGGTCCCGGTCGGACCTCCCGTTGGTGCATGCTGGGCAGCTCTTTGACCCTGGCACACTGGGCGGAACTTTGAGCAGGGAGCCTATTCTGAGCCTTCCACTGGATGGATTTGGATGAAAACAAACTTCACAGAGGGGTGGCAAGTGGTCTGGGATGCCTAATTGAGTGGTTGGGGTCCCGATCGGACGTCACGACGGAGTGCCCAGGGCAGAACTTTGATCCAGGGAGCCTGTTCTGAGCCTTCCACTGGATGGATTTGGATGACATCACATAATAAAACTTAACAACTTGAAGATTTAAACCCAGGCAACACTGGGTACTTCAGCTAGTGTGATCATAATCGCAGACCAGCCACTATTATCTATCTATATCGCCGGGAATATTTTCATTTTTACTGAAAATATCACCGCAATGTACAAAGAGGAACTCGCAGAGACATCCTACGGTTATATCCCTGGCAAATTATAGAAGTTTTTCACAGAAGTTAAAGACTTCTCTGGGGGAAGCTGACACTACGCATACGCACAACATCAGCTTCTGGTCCGGCTGGGGGCTGCGAGAGAGAGAGATCAAAAGTTCTGTCTCCTGCACTGGGAGCCTCCATAGGCTAAACTCCTAAAAACGTTGCTTTTTGGAGTATACTACATAGGAGTCATTGACAATAATGGGGACTGCGATCTGAAGTGCTAATCAGCACTCTGCTGGAGAAATCTCCTGCATTGTGCCATTAGTACATAGGAATAATACATAAAATTATGCAGAAACTGCTTAAAAAACCGCTTGATACATAGGCCTCATAGTGTTTTAATTTCCTCCTATGTTTGGTTCAAAAGGGTCAATTAAATTGCGAGCGATGCCTGCAATTTCTCTGATGCCCTCAATCTAGTGTGCCTGTGCCTCACTTATCTCCGTGTTAGAAACCACTAAAGTTAGTGAGAAATTCTGTGATCATATCAGTCAAGTTTAGCTTCCCAGTGATAATAATGGGGACTGCAATCAGATGTGCTAATTAGTACTTAGCTGGAAATTTCTGCAAAATCTCCTGCATTGTGCAATTAGGAACAATATGTAACCCTCTCTCCCGTACCTTTATAAAGAGACCCTAGGTTACCAGAGACTATACTTTACAATATATGTGCCTCCACCTAGGCTGGGGTTATAGCCTAGGAATGCCCTGTTTGAGTTATATGGTGTAATATTATGAATTTAATGTGACATGTAATTCATACAATACTGGTGCATTAACACTTTACTATAATGAATTGACCACCTGTTACTTTTCTCCACAGTCTTCCCTCGATGACGCTCTTCCAATTCCTAGAGGTAAGTATTACTTTAGCTGCATACACACACAACGATTTTGTTACCAATGATTTTATGAACGATTTTATGAACGATTTTCCTTCAGGTTAACTGTCAGATTATCTGTCAGATTTTTTAAAGTGTAATGAACGATTTTTATGAACTACAAATGATTTTTGCATATTCCCTTAATGAAAATCGTTCAGTTGACAAGTCTGACTGAACTACAAACTACAAACTACAAACGTGAACGCACATGAACGATAATCGTTCATCATTTGACTCAGAAAGTGAACGATTTTTCAAACGATTATCGTTAAATGATATCGTTTAACGATAATCGTTCAAAAATCGTTGTGTGTGTATGCAGCTTTAGTATTTACATATGTCATAAATTCAGAGGAAAAACATATTGATACAAGATTCACTACATATATAACACCAATTTTACTTCCATATGCAAATGGAATACCTTTTACACTAATATAAACTATTATAAAGTTTAATACCTTTACACATAAAATGTTGCTCAGTGTTTTAGTCTCTGCCTATGAAGTTCATTAATGTAGCAGATAAAGGCCCTCATTCAGAGCCATACGCTCTGAGCAGAGCGCACGCTCTGAATGAGGGCCGCCCTCCATAATTACGGAGCGTCCTCCTGGACGCTCGTATAGCTGTGGGTCACCACCCACAGCCTATACGAGCGTGCAGTTTGATGGCCGAGATGGTCTTGACCATCGCGACCATCGCCACTGCGAGCCGGAGCCTGCGGTTGAGTTTTTCAACCGCAAGGCCCGGAGTGATTTTGGCTCTATCAGAGCCAAAATCACTCCCACTGACATCACTAGTGATGTCAGTGGGCCGGCTTCTGACGGTAGGCGTTCTCTTGGGAACGCCCCCGTCTGGGAGGCACGCCCACCAAAGGGGGCGTGCTGTCAATCAACATCGACAGCACGCCCCCTTTGATCAGACACAATGAGCGAAGGAAAGTCCCGCCGTCGTGCGCATGCGCAGTGCACAACATCGACCCACTTGCGAGCAGACAGCCGCTTGCGAGTGGGTCTGAATCAGGGCCAAAGGTCCTTAATATGTCCAGAACCACCTGAGCATAAATCCTAATATCACTTGGCAGCGCAAAAGGAAGTTCAAAGTCCATTAAAGTTCAACACAGTCTTCCTTAGTAATATTGCTGCAAATGTATATCCATATACACTGACAAATTTAGAAGAATTACATATAAGTCTGTAGAGGTAAGCCAGTGCTATATATACAGCTAAATTATACTGTCTTTCTTTCTTATATAAGCTGGCTGAGAGCCAAAAGCATTCCTGAAGTGATTCTTTCTCAAACTACCTTTTCCTCCCCCGAATTCTTTATAAATGATAATGTAAGACCAATAATTAGCTTCTGTCTCCATAGAACGACTGCATTAGTCTTATAGTCTTATCCTTTCCTTTCCCTGTTAGTCTGAAACTCAGTGTCAGCAGTATGGGTGTCAGCTTCTATACTTACTTTCTCTCTGAGTTCAGAGCAATTAGTGGACTACTGTGGCTACTTAACGCTGCTGGCAGGGCAGTGTACTTTTCTTTATCTACTCACTTGTTCCGTCCTGCGCTGCGACTCAGCTGATCATGAAGGGTGGGCTAGAGCTACAGTAACTGCAACTTTGTTACACTGTTTAGCTGATGTACAGGGAGACTGAATGGAGGCCTTGCCCATTGCCTCTGTAGCTGCCTGTCGCTGCTCTTCGCTTCTAACTGCCTGTCAGGCGACTCTCCGCTTCTTCACTCTTCCACTACGGCAGCCTGCTTATGTCCAGCATCCGTATCTCCCAGAATAGCCGCCGCCCCTTTTCACTGCCGCACTTCTGCAGATACAAAGTCTGCGGCCTGCCGGAGCTCAGCAGGTCCTGCGGTGACTTCTCCCAGCTCACGGTAAGAGCCCTCACTGGCTTCAGTGCCGTAGGCTCTCCGGCGCCACCACCAACCGTTGCTAATAGCCAAGCAGTACCAGAGAGACTATCCGACCTGAGCGCTCAAGGGGGAACTGCAGACTGACTTAACTGTCACCCCAGTGCCTATATATCCCCACTCTACAGCCGTGTGACCAGTCCCTAACTGCCAGCAGCACAAACCCTTCTCTCCTGTCCCAGCAGTACTAATAGACTACCTAGCTGCTCATGCCATAGCTAGCACTTTCCTAGGTAGTCTCATGCCACTGCTACTGGCTCTACCTCCAGGACCCAACATGCTTACAATGTTAATATACACAATACATATAATGCACTCCATTACATAGATTTTACCTTATGCAGTTATATATTCTTATGTATTCGATATATATATTTCCTACCTATATTACAGTGACAATCCTTTCTGAATAAATAACATCTAAATACAAGAGTTTATACATATATACCTGGAAGTATACACCAAACATACAGATATGTCCACATACACTTCCCTAAATATTAGCCATATATAAAATATGGCTACAATTACATAAAATTATGCAGAATTTACAGTTTATGCATAATGGTATGTATTGTACTGTAGTTATGTACTAAAAGCAAAAAGCAGGACATTTCACAGAAATATCCAGCAAAGTGCTAATTAGCGCTGCAGATCGTTGTGCCCATTATTATCAATGGGGACTAAACTCCCCATTGCAAAGCTTTTCGGAGTTTAGCCCCGGTAGTTTACACCATCTTCAGATGGTGTAAACTGCTGTAAGCCTATGGCGGCAACAGGTGCAGGAGAGAGATCTTTTGATCTCTCTCTAGCAGCCCCCGGCCAGTTCCGGAAGCTGTCGCTGTGCGCATGAGCAGTGTCAGCTTCCCCCGGAGAAGCCTTTCACTTCTGTGAAAGACTTCTACAATTTGCCGGGGATATAACTAATACCCCTTTTACACCGGAGCTATCACCCGGGTTTTTGAAGGGTTAACCCGGGCAGCTCCCTGGTGTAAAAGGTGAGAGGGTTGGATCGCCGGGTCGAGTGACCCGGCAATCCAACCCAGGTAACTAGCAGGGTTTAACAAGGGCGTAGCCCATGAAACCCTGCTGTGAGAACAGCGCACTCCGGGTCACGATGACCTGGAGTGCGCTGCTAGCCGGCCGATTGGTCCGGCTTCAGTGGCGCTTGGAGATGACGTAATCTCCAAGCGTCCACTTTCACTCCGCAAAAGCCTGGTCTATGCAGACCCGACTGCGGTGTGAGCGGCGCTGACTCCTGAATATCCCGTCAGCGCCGGCAAAATTCCGGGTCTGATCCGGATAGGAACTTTGTTCCAACTCCGGGTCAGACCCGGAATTTAGGATGGAAAAGGGGTATTGCAGGGACAGCGGTTATCCTTTGTACATAGCGGTATATTTTCAGTAAAAATGAAAATATCGAAGACAATATGGATCGATAATAATCACGACTGGTTCACGATTATTAGTACATAAACCCCTAAAGTTGAAAACCCTTGAACTATTGTTTACTTGTATGTCTTTTCCTGTGTCTATTCATAAATCCATGTATTGTGTTAGTAAAACCTATCACCACCCTCTTATACCAAATAACTCACAACCCCTGTCCCTCATTATCTGAAGCAAAGAGCCAGTTCACAGTGCAACTTCCAGTGCTGATTGGCTCCATCAGTCCAGTCCTTTTCAATATGGGCCATTCAGCTGTTCTTAAAAGGACTGGTTATATTATAGCATTCAGCTTCATGCTGTAGTATATAGGTGCATACACACAACGATTTTTTGAATGATTATCGTTAAACTAAATCGTTTAACGATAATCGTTTGAAAAAATCGTTCACTTTCTGAGTCAAACGATGAACGATTATTGTTCATACGCGTTCACGTTTGTAGTTTGTAGTTTGTAGTTCAGTCAGACTTGTCAACTCAACGATTTTCATTAAGTTATGCAAAAATCGTTTGTAGTTCATAAAAATCGTTCATTACTTTTAAATGAACATAGTAAATGAACAACTTTAGTAAGCGATTTTAGTTCATTTTTTCAAGGTAGAAAATCGTTTACTAAAATCGTTCATTAACTAAATCGTTGTGTGTGTATGCACCTTAAGTCTGTATGACCAGACTGATATGCAATCTGCCAGGTAATCAGGTAATGGGAGGGTCAATATTTGATTCACAGGGTTTTAGTAATGGGATTGGCCAAAAGAGGAAAATCCGTTTAAAAACGAGTAACCACAAAGGAAATGGCTTACCAAAGTCTTGTTAAGTTGTGTTAAAGTATCCATGTCATGCAGCAAATTGTTAAAGCAATCTTCAAGTATGCTTACTCCAGTCCCTGACAAGGAGTCATGTGTTTGCTCAGATGATATTTCAATATTGTTGCTGTTCAGCTGGAATAAAATAAAATTTTGACTAAAACTCACTTTATATAAATATTACACTTATCAGTTTAGCAATACCAAAAGATATTTCAGTAAACTCATACTATCATATAGCAAAAAAACCCCAAAACTTAAAGGAAAAATCCTACATATAAGGCAGAACACAAAGTCAGATTGTGGGCCTGATTCAGCAAGGAAGGCACAGGAGAGAACGCACGCACCTGGCCGATGTTTCCATACTGCGCATGCATATGCACTTAAAACAGGGGCATCTTATGAGGGGAGGGGGCTGATGTGCTATGTCTGAGTGAGCCAGCTGAGTCAATAAAAACACTTTATAGCCTGGTCTCACTTAACTCCTCATCTATCAATGAGTTTTATCATTCACTCATTGCATATAATAAATGGTGCTCCAGCCAATCAGCTCCCAACTGTCATGTTTTAAACATATGACAGTTGGGAGCTGAGTGCCTGGAGCACCATTATCATATGCAACAAGTTTTATCACTCGTTGTGAATGATAAAACTCATTGATAAATGAGGCCCTTACTCCTTAGTGCTAGCGATAGCATGACCTTCTTTGTCAAAGTCTGCAGCTTCTGTTCTTTTGTTACAGTATGTCCTTGTCTTCAGCCTGCCTTAGTGCTGTGTAGATTACCTTGTCTTCAGTTACCCACAGACCTCTGCATGTTAATCAGGATTCCTTGTCTGCTACCAAACATCTCTACAAGTAAAAACATATTCCCTCATCATCAATCAGAGCCCTCTGCATGTTTACTGGATATTCTTGTCTACAACCTCTCTTCATAACATAATTATCACTAGAGATGAGCGGGTCCGGTTCTCAGAGAACCGGACCCACCTGAATACAGTGAATCCAAGCAGGATCCGAGTCAGGTTTGGGTTTTCCCGCCTGACTCAGAATCCAAAATGAGGCAAAATGTCATCAATCCCGTGATGGATTCTCGCGGGTTTTCAATTGCATATACTGTAAGTCCCTCCCCATGTTGATCAGCGCCATTTGCTGCCGAGTCTCCATGCAAGGAGGGCGGGCTGACGGGCTGTATGTGCTGTGCTGTCCATCCAGGGGTGCGCTGTCCATTCAGGGGTGTGCTCAGGGCCGGATTAAGAGCTACATGGGCCTGGAGCTGAAAATTACCAAGGGCCTATAATCAAAAGAGTGGAGGTGTGACCAGTGCTGTGTGGGTGTGTTTACTCTCAGTCCCAATGACTCCCTAAATATGTAAAATCTGGCCCTGGGTGTGCTGCCCTGTCCATTCGGGTGTGCTGTGCCATTCATCCAGGGGTGTTCTGTCTGCACTGTCCATTCGGGTGTGCTGTGCCATTCATCCAGGGGTGTTCTGTCTATCCAGTGTGCCATCCATCCAGGGGTGTGCTGTGCTGTCCATCCAGGGGCTGTAAAAAAAAAAAAGTAAAGAAAAGATAAAAAAAATAAATAAATTTGTTAACAAAAAAGAGTTCAAAAGTAGATATTTTTTTGCACTGTACCCCCCCATTGTATCCATATTAGCACTGTAATGCTATAGACTGTACCCCCCCAGTGTATCCCTATAAACACTGTGATGCTGTAGGCCATACTCCAGTGTATGCTTCGGTACGCAAGTGTATCCATATAAACACTGTGACGCTGCAGGCCATACCCCAGTGTATCAGTATAAGCACTGTGATGCAGCAGGCCATACCCCAGTGTATCTATATAGGTAGCTGAAGGCAGCATATGCCTGATGCTACATAAGACTCTGATTATGGGGGTTAGAGAATTTCAGTGGGCGTTTTTGTTGTCAATCTGCCTTGTGATTGACAGGTCTAGGCTGGTTTACAGCCTATCAAAGGTTTTGGTAAGGGAGGGTCTTAGCTCCCATACTTAAAGAGAGGATGTAGGGTTCACTTCCTCTTTTGTGACTTGAAAATTCACAGTTAAGTACAGTACACAGCACTTCAATCTGTCATCCATTTTGTTTTTCTAAATTCTTCTCACGCAGGACCTCATTCAGAGCTGCTCGCAAAACGCGAGCGCTCGCTCTGAATGAGGGCGGCCGCTTCACATTTAAAATCCGCCTCCTGGCCGCTCGCTAAGCTGTGGGTGACCACCCACAGCTTTAGCGAGTGACCAGGTTGATGGTCACGATGGTCGAGACCATCACGACCAGCGGGGCTTGCGACGAGACCCTTTGGGTAGGGTCTCGTCTTCCGCATGCCCCAGTGAGCTTTCGGCTCTAATAGAGCCGGAAGCTCACCACTGACATCACAAGTGATTTCAGTGGGGCCGCCCCCAAACGGCAGGTGTTCCTCCGGGAAAGCCTCCGTTTGGCCAGCCACCCCCCCGACCCGCCTACAAAACGGGGCGAGCTGTTGACAGCCGCCCCTTTTGTAGTAAGCCCCGGAGCGAGAGAATTTCTCTCCCGCTCCGGGGTTTGCGCACGCACAGTGCGGCCGCTGTGCGTGCGCAGGGCCTCAACATTGACCCACTAGCGAGCGGGTCTGAATGAGGCCCTCAGTCTCTCACTACTTTCTTTCCCTACCCTTCATTACTGTCTCTGCCACTCACCACTTTTCTTTATCTATATTCCATTTCTGTCCCTGCTTCACCACTTTTCCTTATCTGCTTCCCATCCCTGTTTTTTCCTCCATTACCTCCACCCCCACTATGTCCTTTCCCAGGCGTTCTGCCCCAAAACCCCCCGCTGTCCTAGCGGACATGTCCCATCCCCTCTCCTCGGCTCCCGCCACCCACTCCCCCCCCCTTCCCACATACCTGTTCCATCGGCAGCCGGCTCGCGACCTCTTACGGGCTCCCTCACCACCCGCGGTCGCGGCCCTGCCTCCTCCGGCTCTCCCGCACCAGGCACCTCCAGCATCCCGGACGCGCGTGGGCCTCCGGCCCCTCCTGCAGCTCTCCCGCGCGCGTCTCATGGCGCCCCCCCGCCTCCGTCCAGCCAGGCTCCTGTCACACGGCCCGCGGGTCACATGGTGCCTCCCCGCCTCTGGGTACCCAGGCCCACATGACCGGGCCCTGGGCATTCCCCCCCGCCGGCTTCCCTTCCCTCCATCGTACAGGCAGTCTCCACAGATGATGAGGGAGACTGCCTGGCGGCTGTCCCGGATCTGGCCCCCGTGCAGCACATGCCACAAAATGCCAGTGCTAACCCTCCCCAGCCACTAAGCATGGACCTGCAGGCAAACAATTTAACATCCTTTCCTGGCCAGGCCCCTGCTCCTGCCCAGGCCAGTTTTTATTATTCACACATTACGACAGCTGCCCCTGCCACAACTGTGCACCCGGCCATTGTTTCTAGTGCCGCTGCATTTCCCCCTACTGTAGGTGCTAGTGCCCATCCTGGCCCTAGTGGGTCGGGTGCTCCGCACATCTTACAGGTCACATCCTTGTGGATGCATTCACCTGCACCCTCCCCCTTTTTGCACGTGCCGCAGCCTCCATTTTTTCCATATTGGCCCGCATTTTATCAGGCCGGGCAGTCTTTGGCGCAAGGTTCCGCATCAGCAGGGGCGGGGCTTTACCCCTATTGGGCTCCTCCAGGTTGGGGGCCTTTTACACCGCCAGTTTCTAACCATCCCCCTCTCGTGGGCCAATCCCCTGCTTTAGACGGCGGGTCGATAACTGCGATAGAGCACTCGCCTCTTTTAGGGACGGTTTATGTTGATAATACGGCACACAGTGTTAGGCTCGTTGATGCTGCTGCTCCTCTTTTTCTTACAGCCCCTTACGGAGATTCAGAGAGTCGAGTGGAGAACACGCATGGGACTCCACAGACGTCAGCAGTGGACAAAGACGAAAGAGCTACGACCGCAGTTGCAGTTGTTGGTGAGGAGGGGTCTGATGATGTTGTAACTGGCAGTGATAGCTCAACCACTAGGGATTCTAGTTCTGTCTCGGGTTCACCAAGGAGGCCACACAAGCTCATGCACATGCTGGAGTGGCACTTTAAAGGAAAGGACAAAGGCGTAGGGGTTAAGCCAGCTAGGGCGCCAGCAGCCTCTAAGGCTTCTAATACTGATTTAGTGCACTGCTCCAATATGGCTATCACTAGAGGTGTTAGGAAACGTATTAAGGAGAAGATTAACAAGGGTCGCTACGTAGACCTTTTTACGATTACGGAGTTAGGTAGGAAAGGCTCAGCGTCAGCTAAAGCCTCCGGGGGAATGGGTGAGGAAGCGTACCGTTCCTATGATAAATGGATGACTGGAATGCTGGTTTTTGGTGCTTGTTATCTCGAGACAAGGCCAGCAGAATACATGAATGTACTCAGGTACATTCATCTCATCCATGGAATGCAGGTTAAAGCCCGCGGCACTACCTGGCGTTCCTACGATGAGGATTTTCGCAGGAAGCAGGACGGTAATAAAACCATGGCTTTGGGTTTCAAGGATGTCAAAGTATGGCTCGACGTTACACAGCAGCGCAAAGTCTTGGGTGACAGCACGCCAAAGCATAAGATTCCGATTACACAGGCAAAACGCAGACCATTCCATTCGTAAAAGGGAAATGCTTTGCCTTTAATAGTGGGCAATGCGATAGGGGAATGAAGTGTCGTTTTCGTCACTCCTGTGCCAGCTGCAGCGGAAACCACTCCGCCAAAGTTGCACCAAGACAGTTGGGTCTTCAGGCACCCCTCGTGGGGACAACGCAAAGTAGTCTGGATTTAGTCCCTTCCCCGATTCGTTTGCCGGCATTGTATAGATGGTTAGGTTTTTACCTGGATAGGGCCTCCGCAGAGTTTTTGTTTTGCGGTTTTTCATGCGGTTTCCGCATCCCGGTCGTAGCACCGGTTACAGCGGTAGCTTCCTGCAAATTTGCGCTCGGCCAGAATGTTTCCCGACATGGTGAGAGCCAAATTGGCTACAGAGCTGGGCTTGGGTTGCATGGTCGGTCCATTTCCCAAACCTCCCATACCCAATTTGTGCATTTCTCCACTGGGAGTAGTCCCCAAAAAGGTTCCGGGGAAGTTCAGGTTCATACAACACTTGTCGTACCCTGCTGGCCGGTCGGTTAATGACGCCATCGAACCTAACATTTGCAGTGTGAGTTATCAATCTTTTGATGCTGCGCTGAGTCTGGTTAGGAGTTTGGGCTCGGGGCATTATTGGCGAAGGTTGATATCGAGTCGGCCTTCCGTTTGTTGCCCTTACACCCCACATCTTTTCAGCTGATGGGTTTTAGGTTCGACGGTTTTTATTTTCTGGACCGCTGGTTGCCCATGGGCTGCGCAGTCTCTTGCACATTCTTCGAGAAGCTTAGTACTTTTCTTCAATGGTGCATTTAGGCGGGTCGTGGGACCAGCGGGTGAGGTCAAGTGTGGCGATGTGTTTTTTTCAGTGAACGCATAGTTCCGTACTCCTGGGGTGGCCGTTGCGCATGAAAAAACTGAAGGCCCAGTGACGTGCTTATCCTACTTAGGCATCGAGATAGACATATCGGCCGGTTGTTGACACTTACCGGAAGACAAGGTTCAACGAGAGAGCAGATTGGTCATTGAGTAACAGCAAGTAAGGTTTCTTTGCGGGAAGTGCAATCCTTGTTGGGGTTGTTGTATTTTTCATGCCGTGTGATACCCACAGGGAGGGTTTTTGTAGGAAGCCACGTCGGGCATATCCTTGCCTCATCACAAATTGCGCCTGCCTAGGAAGATCAAGGACGATCTGACTTTGTGGTTGTCGTTCTTGGAGAATAAAAATGGAGTTAGGATTTGGCCTTCCCTGCCCGTCGATAGCAAGTGTCTGCAGCTGTTTATGGATGCGTCCGGGGCAGCTGGTTTTGCGCTTATTTTGATGGCAATTGGTGTGCTGAGCCATGGCCGAAGGCGTGGCATGCTTCAGGCTTGACGGCAAATATGCTACTATTGGAGCTTTTCCCAATAGTGGTCGGCGTTGAGCTCTGGACCCACAAATTGAGTAATCGGAACATTGTGTTCTGGTGCGACAATTTGGGGGTTGTACAAGCCATTAATAATCAGAAGTCATCTTCCATGCCTGCATTGCGCTTGGTCAGGCATCTAGTCCGCCGTTGCTTGGAGGCGAATATTGGTTTTAGGGCATGCCACGTTCCGGGAACCGACAACTGTATAGCAGATGCATTGTCACGTTTCCAGTGGTTGAGATTTAGGAGCTTAGCACCACATGCGATTTTGCAGGGATTAACTTGTCCTCCTTCCGTGTGGCAGATTGTCAAGCCGGTATAGAAGGATTGGCAACCATGGCTTTGGCGCCGTCTACGCGTCGTGCATATCTTCCGGCCTGGAGGGATTGGGAGCACTTCCTCGGGTCAGAGGTTTCCTCAGGTAAGACAGAGGAGCAATGTCTTAGCGCTTTTGTCTGGGGCTGTTACGAAGGAGGTAGATCCAGATCGTCCACAAGTATGGCCCTAGCTGGGATTGCATATTTTCGAGATTACATGGCAAGGGAAATCCAACTAAATCCTTTTTAGTTTCAAAAGCCATGAAGGGTTGGGCCCGTTGCGACAAGCTTAGGGAGGATAGGAGGCGGCCCATGATGTTACATTGTTGTGTTCGCTTGTTGATGTAGTGTCAACAGTAGTTGCGGATCCATACCAGGCAGTACTGTTCCAGGTTGCATTTTCTATGGCTTTTTACGTGGCCTTTAGAATTGGCGAGTTGGTTGTCATCCAAGGGATCATTGGATTCTGGCATGCTAGCTGAGAACGTAATCCTTAAGGCAGACTCCCTTTTATGCAAAATACGCCGCTCGAAAAACGATTAGCTGGGCTGGGGGTGGAGGATTACCCGCAGGGCACAGCCCCAGTCCGAAGTGTGCCCGATATTGTTGGCAGTTAAGTTTGCTAGTTTACGCCCCTTTAGCTGTTCTTACGAAAATCCAATTTTTAGCTGTCTTTAAGCTTTGTTTACTGGCTTTAAAGTTGGATGCGTCTGCTTATGGCACGCATTCCTTTAGGATAAGAGCCGCCACTTGTGCTGCAGAGGAAGGAATGTCAGTCAGCAGCATTCAGTCGAAACAGAGAAAGAAAGAAATGACACAAAGCAAAATAAGATCCCCGAGGGTTTTTTAGATGGTTTTACCTTCGCCTGGGTCTCCCATTTCCTCATATTGCGCCTCCCCTCCCTCCCTCCCTTCTCCCTGCTGCCCTGGCTCTCCTATTTGGTTTCTCGGGCATTCCTTTATTTACTGGGCTGGGCAATCCCATTTATCCACCAGGGCAGCAGATTTATTGGGTGGTCGGGAGTTTAGGTGGTTAGGAGTTAGGGGGCTCAGGTGGGAAGAAATCATTCCACTGGTCACTGAGTCCATCGCGAAATGGGGCGCACCTGGGTGATTGATTTTTCACACTGGCGGCAATGATCTAGGTAGAGAGACAGGTATCAGCCTTATCCTCCATATTAAAGCTGATTTGGAGGAGGTGCAGGCTCAGTGGGGCCCCATTAGAATAATATTTTCTGACATCACCCAGCGTCGCGTTTGGCGATGCTCTTATGGTGCAGCGTTCTTAGACCGGGCGAGGAGGAATGTTAATGTGTTTGTTGGTAACTTTGTTACAGCAAGAGGGGGTTCTGTCATTAAACACCGTTACATCAAATATAATGACCATAGTTTATTCCGCCCTGATGGGGTGCATCTTAATGAAGCGGGCATGGTACTGTTTTTCCGTAGCCTTTTTTTCCGCATTTGGGGTGGAATTGTAGTTTTGGGGTGGTGTGCTGCGGTTCTTTAAGACCCTAGCATTGGCGGAAAAGCGTTGAATCTCAGCGGCCCAACAGGGCGCAAGTGGTAGTTGCAGGGCGCCTTCCTTTCCCAGGGCAAGTTGTCTCTGCCCTTAAGGGGGGACCTGATCTTCTTCCTAGAGGTGGGGCTCAGTAGTACTAAGCCAAATAAAGGGGGGTGTAGCCTATCGTAACTCAGGTTGCGTCAGAGGCCTTCAGGTAGCCTCATTTACTAGTTTATCGTGGGCTAGAGCTTGGGAGGCAATGCTTTTTCTTCGCCGCCAAAGAGATTGTTAATAAATCTTTGTTCAATTTTGATTCCACTTCAGTTGTCTGTGTCTTCATTCAAGTTAATTAAGGCAATAAACATCTGTGTAAGGATCTAACTCATCAGGGCATAGAGGGCTTAAAGCACTGTGACGCTGCACGCCGTACCCCAGTGTATGTTTCCATACTCCAGTGTATCTATATAAGCATTGTGACGCTGCAGGGTGTACCCCAGTGTTTCTGTATAAGCACTGTGACACTGCAGGCCGTACCCCAGAGTATGCTTCCGTTCCCCAGTGTATCCATATAAGCACTGTGACACTGCAGGCCGTACCCCAAGTGTATCCATATAAGCACTGTGACGCTGCAGACTGTACCCCAGTCTATCAGTATAAGCACTGTGACACTGCATGCCATACCCCAGTGTATCCATATAAGCACTGTGACGCTGCAGGCCATATCCCAGTGTATGATTCTGTGTATGATTCTGTGTATGATTCTGTACTCGGGTGTATCTATATAAGCACTGTGATGCTGCAGGCCATATCCCAGAGTATCTGTATAAGCACTGTGACGCTGCAGGCCATATCCCAGAGTATCTGTATAAGCACTGTGACGCTGCAGAAAGTACCCCAGTGTATGCTTCGGTACCCCAGTATATCATTATAAGTACTGTGACGCTGCAGGCCATACCCCAGTGTATCCATATAAGCACTGTGATGCTGCAGCCGTACCCCAGCATATGCTTCCGTACCCCAATGTATCCATATAAGCAGGGCAATAGCTAGGGTAGTGCGGCCGGTGCCATCGCACAGGGCACCACAGGTTAGGGGGCGCTGTTTGGGCCTGTAAAATTTCTGTTTATTATCATTCTCACTTGTAGCTTCCTCTTATTTCATCCCCAGCATCTCCTGGCCTCCCTAACTCTTCCCTGGTCCTTCCCCATTAGGCCATTCCCCTTTTTTGGGTGCATTATGTCCCTTTGAAAAATGAGGGTGGCGCTAATGCTTTTTTTGGCACAGGGCACCAAAAAGTCTAGTTACGGCTCTGCATATAAGCACTGTGACGCTGCAGGATATACCCCAGTGTATCCGTATAAGCACTGTGATGATGCAGGGCATACCCCAGTGTATCCATATAAGCACTGTGACGCTGCAGGCTGTATCCCTCTGTGTTCACATAAGTGATAAAGAAAAAAAAACATCAAAGTTGGCTGCAGAAAAACATAAAATTGCCAATATGCCATTCACCACACGAAGTGACAAGGAAAGGCTAAGGCGGTTCTGCAACTGTCAGTGAGGCATGTTCTTCTGCCTCTTATTATGACTATGTAATCCCTTCTCACTCTAGAAGATGTGTCAAAAAAGTGAAAACTAAGGCACAGGAACCAACTATGTGCTCAGAAACATAACAAATCCCTGCGGAGAGTCTAAGTGTGTCCACAGTGCACTGTGTGAGCCTGACCTATTCTTACTGTACACAAAGAGGAGATTCATTCCACCATTAGTGTGCCCTCTGCAAATGTGGGGATGAACAGCACAAGTCAACAAGCTGACATAGAAACTGAGGATGCTGCTGTCGAAGTGAATCTTCCTGCTCCCCCCGCACTTGTTATGTGACATTATTATGTCACGTTTGCCGGGGGCGGCCTGTACCAGCTTAGGGTGCCTTGGAGCCCTGCTACAACACTGAGCCTGAGAATGTAGATCTAAGCCCTAACATTCATTTTTACAATATGATAGTTTTATGCTAAATTCAGTTCTGTGGCCTCTATTACTTGAGTTTCTTTCTCAAGGAAGAAACCAATTGCTGTCTATATCAAAACTGCTTACAAGTACTGTACATAAGACCTCCATTGGCTTATTGCTAATCTAATACCTTAACAACCTTACTTAACTTAGCACTTAACTTATCTAATAAATAAAGAGACGGACACCATAACAGCTTGGATAAAAGGTCACCGCTTTTATTTCCGAATTAATTAATTAATTAATTCACCTAACCATGGTGGCCAGGAGACGCTGCATACTCAGTTCTAGCTTTCAAGCTGACACACATGGGGAACGACTAAAACGTTCCCCCTAAAGACGCACTTACGCTGTGAAGGTCTCACCTCCCTCCTGGGCCAGTCTACTCTGAGTGCTTCCGTACAAAAGCGTTCGGGTCCCCTCGTACGAGAAGGACAGACTCGTCATGTTACATCGAGGTCCAGCGCTCTCTTGCACCACAATAAAGCCACTGAGATGCAGCGTTCTCCTGCCATGCTGCGCCTTCCCTGAATAAGGAAAAACAAACACAACAAAATACAAACAGCAAAGCTTTGGGCGGGAGGGTGGGCTCCAGAATCACCAAAGAGGCAGATACATTGCACTTCACCTCTTTTATACCCCTCATTGCAGGCACACCCACAAATCCAAGCATTGGTCAGCTAATAACCACCTTAACCCACTTAATCTGCCTAGTAACAAGGCTGTCAAGACAGCCAATCAGCAAAAACCCCAGGATTCTTATTTCACTCATGTTTAGGCAACCTTCGTTTTCTATTCATAGAATTATTTTAGATGTTTCATAAAGTATTTAAAGTACACCTTACCAACACATGGGGCAGGGTGTGTGTGCGTATTCTGTCAGTATTGCTTGTATGCAAATGCTGCTACAAGGCCTTCCCTAGTGTACATCTGTGCATGTGCAAGGATTGGGACTCCCACTTTGAGCATCTTCAGTCTCTGAAATACTGCATCGGTCGCACCACCAAAACGTGTACCAGTCCTATGGCAGGTACACATTGTCTGTCTGAATATGTCCTCCTATGTGAGCGATTCTGCACCTCTGCACACAACGACTATCAGTTTCACACCAACGATAACACCATAACATGCCTATAAGACAGACCGTGTCCCCTTAGCCACCTCACTTTCACCGAACAGGAACACCCAATACATTTTCAAAACATTTCTGAGACCGTGGAAATACATCTATTTGTATGGAAGCTGGATGCATGCGCATAACAAAAATCAATTTCATACTTACATTCAGATTGATTTCCAGACAATCAGGGAGGGAGTGAATTACTGATTTAACAACAAGTTTTTCTTTTCCTGAAGGATCAATGACCAGGGAATCTGCACATAATAACACAGGATGGGTTAAAAAGCCTTCTGCAAAAATGTAAAATGTGTGTTTGTGTGTGTATATATATATATGGCTTAGAGTGCACACAGACACACACTATTGTGTATTGGAAATGGTAAAGTTAGTGGTGGGGTGCCTGGGGGCCACCTATGCCCCAGAAGTTTTTGGGGCTATGACAGTGTGAAATACATTATAGATGCTTTTTTTAGCACTTCTGCCATCAGCTGAGACTACAATGTTAGATCACAAAAGAAAAAAAAATGTTCTATATCATCAGTGTTATTTTTCTGCCGTGCCTTTGATTTTTTTTTATGTGGTCTTCACAAACTAGTCTATGTCACTTGGATTTTTTTGCAACCCCTATGTAAGATCATCAGGCATTGTCTAACACAGCAATGGAACACACTGAAAAGGAAATGTAGAACACCAGATTATCAACCAGATACAAAGTAAGTATGTTAACTGGAGGGAACAGATGTTAATAGTGCCGAGTCACATATGACACTTATAACAATCATATAAATATATTTAAAGGGTTAACCTCATTCAGACCCCTAGGAGCTAGAGTCTCAAGGTGATGTATCCATTTCACCTCTTGTTGAAGCAAGGTGAGATCACTATCCTCAATAGTTGGTGCTTTTATCTCAAAAAAATGTAAGGCAACGGGTTTGTCAGGCACTCCAGTAGAATTTGCCAAATGAATGGAAGAACGTTGCTGTGACATCTGCTCTCTAAACATTTTTCCCCACATAAAACAGTCCACACGGACACACAAGATAGTATATAATGTGGTCCAATTGACAGGTCAAGGGATGACGAAGGACAATCATTTTGCCACTATGCGGGTGACAGAAATATTTGCCTGTAATCAAGGACCTGCAAGCCAAACAACCTAGACACTTGAAGCATCCATTTTGTTGTGACAACCATTACGACTCAGTATTCCTCCTTGGACACATATGAGCCCTCAACAAAAAGTCCTTTAAGTTGGGTCTGCGTCTCACACTTAGGAGTGGTGGTCTTCCATGGAGCTTCTTAAAGGCTATATCCAAGGTAACAATTGGCCAATATTTCTTGATCACTTTTTTCGATTTTTTTTTAATTGGTGTCACAACGTAAGTTGAGTATAACAGTATCCAAAGTCACTGTCTTAGGTGTTGGTTTCTGAGCATGACTCACAATGCTAGCCCTGGTAAGGCATTTCTTTATTGTATTGTTTGTATAGCCACGTTCCAAAAAGCGCTCATGGCCTTCCTTAAGCTGGAGTTCAACAGTCTCAGGGTTGCAATTTTTCCTTAGGACACATACAAACTGTGAAATAGGCAACACAGCGAGTCTGGATGATGGCTGGTAGCCCATAACTGAGTATTCCCATTGGTTGGTTTACGGTAAAGCAAATATCCTAGAACATGCTTTTTGATATGGATCTTAACGTCCAAAAAGTCAATCACCATAGGGTCAACAGACACTGTAAAATGAATAGGATTAGAAAGAGTATTCAAAAACACAACCATATTGTTGAAAGACTCGGCACTACCCATCCAGATAACAAAACATCATCAATGCATCTTTTAAGATACAAAATATGCTCAGAAAAATTCTAGAGGATAAATTCATGCTCATACTGGTTCATGTAAATATTAGCATAAGCTTGCGCCAAATTGGAACCCATACTGGTGCCAGTCAATTGCATATAATAGTCACCCTGGTACATAAAATGTTTTTCTTCCAGCACAATACTAAGAAGTGACAAGATGAATACAATGGGAGACCATTAAAAGGGCCTTGTAACAAGGCCTCCTGTCATGGTCTCTGAGGAAGGTTCCACAGTTGATGGGGTGAAAGCTGAGGTCCCGGGTTGAGGGAGGAATTGGAGGTGAGGGGCCTGAATATAACACTTCCTCATCCACAGATGTCAGACGTTGGCGAGACTAGTACAAAGGTGTGGAGTCTAACCAGCTGGGAGGTGTTCACCATTGACCCCTACCAATCGGGATATGGGTTTTGCTACACCCAGCTGGCAGGTTGCGGTCCTTTGCACTGGTTTTCCGATACCATGGGAATGGAATCAAATATACTATGGCCCAAGGAATATACTTCAAAAAGAAGTACAGCACATGAGACAGGATTGAGCACTAGGATGCTTGGCAAGACAGAGAGGAAGTCCTTGCTTGTTAAATTCCAGGAGGATCCTAGACGCCAACTTGCGTCGAGTTAAGTACTAGGAATGAAGTCACCGAAGAGAGGTACTGGATGGTAACTTGCATTGGACTACGCACTAAACACACACCGGTAAGGGGTGCATGACGCTATACTGCATCGATGGTTGGTGATATAGACAGGCAGAAGCTGGACGCACAGTTGCACTGTAAATTGGCAGTTGATGCATACAGGCTAGGTGTTAGTCACCTTGTTGCACTATGAGGTAATACTTCATCTGGCACACAGGTTAAATGTTAGAAACACTGCTGCGGAGAGAGTTGGTATAAACTTGCACACCGGCTAGATGTTAGTTGCTCTGTTGCACAGAAAGTCTGCACTATGTCACCAGTAACACAAGGGAACCTGGAATGAGGCAGCGGCAATAATACACAGTAGCGACAACGTTGCACAGGCACCTTCCTGTGGTCTGGAGTCTGGCTTTATCCCCTGCAGTAGCAGATCATTGGTGGACACCTTCAGCTGACCACCGTCCTGCTATCATTGGCTATGCAGTCATCAGATGATGAAAACTGTCATGGCCGCATCCATGATGGCAACCGCAGAAACCAGGCACGGCGCAACCCAGTACAATTCACATGACACTAGGCAGAATGCTCAGCACGTACCCTTCCCTGCACCTGACGTCTGACTGCACAGGAGACCAGGGAAACCTTACAGTAGCTCCCCTTTCAGGGTGGACTCCAGACACCCCCAAGGTTTCTCAGAAAATCTTCTATGAAAGGCTTGTATCAACTGAGGAGCATGTACGTCTGTTACCTTGATCCAGGATGAGCCCATGAAGAGCCTGATGAATGTTTCCAGTTCCTGATTTACTCTCTCCGTCTGACCATTAGTCTGAGGATGGTAGGCTGAAGAAAACTTTCATTTAATCCCACAAGAAGTACAAAGGGCCTTCCAAAATCTGGCTACAAACTGTACCACATGATCGGACACAATTTCCTTTGGCAAACCGTGGAGCCTGAAGAACTGCTGAATAAATACTTTGGCCAGCTGTGGAGCTGATGGCAGACCAGTTAGCGGAATGAAATGGGCCATTTTTGAAAAGCGGTTCACCATGACCCAAATTGTATTAAACCCTTTTGATGATGGCATTTCAGAAATAAAGTCCATCGAAATATGAGTTCAAGGAACATCTGGCACCAACAATGGACGAAGGGGGAACAATGATTTTACTTCGACTGGACTTATGTTGGGTACATTTAGCACAGGCCATGATGAAGTTATAAACATCATCACACTTGGAAGGCCACCAGTAGGACCGCTGTAGAAATGTATATGTTTTGTGAATGCCTGCATGCCCAGCAAAGAGAGAAGCATGGGCCCAGGTCAACAATTTCTTCCTCAATCGAGGAGCCACAAAAATTTTTCCCGGCAGAAGGGTTAGTACTTGTGTGGGAGCCAGGACCAGAGGATTTAAAACAGTCTGAACCTGAGGCAAATCTTCTTCCAAAAGAGATAGAAAAGACCAAGACAAGTCATCAGCTTTTTTATTTAAGACTCCAGGCCATAATTGCAACTTGAAATCGAAGCGTGCAAAGAAGAGTGACCATCATGCTTGTCTGGCATTCAAGCGATGTGCTGTTTGAAGGTAAAGCAAATTCTTATGATTCGTGATGATGGTGAATGGGAACTTCGCACCCTCCAACAGATGCCTCCACTCCTCTAAAGCCAAACGCATGGCCAGTAATTCTCATTCTCCGATAGTGTCGTTTTTTTCAGCAGGAGAGAATTTCCTAAAGAAGTACCCACAAGGATGAGACTTCCCATTGTCCCCCGACTGCAAGAGTACTGCTCCCACCCCTACAGAGGATGCGTCTACCTCCAGAATGAAGGGCTTCCCTAAATGTGGTTGATGAAGAATTGGAGCAGTAGAAAATGCTAATTTTTACTTCTCGAAGGCCACAATGGCTGCAGGTGACCACTGTGAGGTATTAGAGCCCTTTTTTGTAAGAGCCGTGATTGGAGCTACCACGGTGGAGAAATCCAATATAAATCTTCTGTTATAAATTGAGAACCCCAGAAACCATTGTATGGCCTTCAAAGTGTTAGGTTGGGGACAGTTTTGAATGGCTTTCAGTTTCTCAGGGTCCATTTTCAATGAGTCACCAGAAATGATGTGTCTCAGAAATGGCACAAAAGATTGTTCGAAGAGATGTGACCCATAGGAGGCACTTTCCCTGGCAGTAAATCAATGTTGCAATACCAGGGGTGATGAGGAGGTAGTTTATCAGCCGACTGCTCATTAAAAACGTCCACAAATTCCTGATAGGCATTAGGCAGGCATGGGTCAGAAAGTTCCTTTTCAGGACGAGACACTAGAGGAGACTGTGTGGGAAGAGAATGGGTACGGATTGGCATAACACGGGATAGACACTGAAGGTCACACTTTGACCCCCAAGCTAATACTTGCATTGTAGACTAGTCCAAGGTAGGATTATGCTTCCTGAGCCAGGGGAGTCCTAACACCATCTCATATGAAGCTCTGGAGAGAACAAAGAATTCCAGTATCTCCTTGTGTAGGCATCCCACTTGAAGGGACACAGAATGGGTAATGGAGGAGATTCAGTTACCTAGCATCATGCTGCCATCCACTCCCGAGAGGTCCAATTTAGAAGCGAGTGGTGCCACGGGAATACCAAGAGAAAGTGTCAAGGCCTCACAAATTAAATTCCCTGCTGCTCCAGAATCCACTAGGCCTTTTAGATCTTTCGTCCTCTCTTTATAGGAAAGTGTGACAGGCAGATAACTATACATAATATGGGTGGGTTTAATTAGAACCCCCAACTGGATGCACCCAAAGTCAGTTAGGGTCTTGCATTTCCCATAAGGAGAGGACAGTTCTTCAGGACATGGTCTGGGGCAGCACAATGTAAGCAGAATTTATTTTGAAAGTGATGAGTTCGCTCTGCAGAAGACAATTGGGATCGTTTGACCTGCATAGGTTCTTCCCTGCTGGGACTAGGAGAAGGAGAGGGAAACATTGCTGGAGACGAAGAACTCTGAGTATGATCCCACTGACCTCTGCTGGCTGTATGCTCCCGGTGACTCAGATTGATCTTAATACAGAGAGATATCACAACTGCGAAGGCCTCCAGCAGATCTCGGGTGGCAAGTTCTTCCTTCATCCTTTCTGACAGTCCATGGAGGAAGGCTGCTTTCAGTGCCTCCTCATTCCATTTTAACTCTGAGGACTACGTACTGTCCAACCGTTCGAGTCCCTTGATGAAATCGCAATATGTCTGAGGATGCTGAAGCCGTGTGACCAGGCTCATCAAAGATTATCTTAGAAGAGAGATGAACAAGTCATAATTGGATACGATCGGATCGGCCCATTCCCAGAGAGGAGAAACATCGTCGTGGGTTCCCATCGAAGCGTTTCTGTGAGGCTAACTGAAGACGAGACCTCAAACTTTTGGAGCCAGTAGGTGGAGCTGGTGGAGTAGACGGTGAGGCCACTGCAGACAGAGGAAGGAGTGTAGCTAGAGATGCCTGTATACTCATCAGTTGCCCAGAAAGCTCTTGCAGGTATTGACCTACTTGGTGTTGAGCCGCCTCCTGATTGTCCATGCGAGTGGCTAAATCCTGTAGCGCACTCGCTGCCTGGGACCCAGTAGCTTCCATTTGGCCTGTGCAAACTGTCACCGTCTTTGAGGAAGGTTCCCCAGTTGATGAGGTGAAAGCTAAGGTCCTGGGTTGAGGGAGGAATCGGAGGCATGGGGCCTGAATATAACACTTCCTCATCCACAGATGTCAGACGTTGGTGAGAACAGTACAAAGGTACGGAGTATAACCAGCTGGGAGGTGTTCAACAGTGACTCCTACCAATCAGGATATGGGTTTTGCTGATCCCAGCTGGCAGGTTGCGGTCCTTTGCACTGGTGTCCGACACCGTGGGAATGGAATCAAATATACTATGGCCCGAGGAATATACTTCAAGAACAAGTACAGCACAGGAGACAGGAATGAACACTAGGATGCTTGGCAAGACAGAGGGGAAGTCCTTGCTTGGTAAATTCTAGGAGGATCCCGGACGCTAACTTGCGTCGATTTAAGTACTAGGAATGAAGTAATCAAAGAGAGGTCCTGGACGCTAACTAGCATTGGACTACGCACTAAACACACACCGGGAAGGGGTCCGTGACGCTATACTGTGTCGATGGTTGGTGATGTACACAGGCAGAAGCTGGACGCACAGTTGCAATGTAAATTGGCAGTTGATGCACATAGGCTAGGTGTTGGTCACCTTGTTGCACTATGAGGTAATACTTCGTCTGGCACACAGGTTAGATGTTTAGAACACTATTGCAGAGAGAGTTGATATAAACTTGCACACAGGCTAGATGTTGGTTGCTCTGTTGCACTATGAGGTGGTACTTCGTCTGGCACACAGGTTAGATGTTAAAAACACTGCTGCAGAGAGAGTTGGCATAAACTTGCACACAGGCTAGATGTTAGTTGCTCTGTTGCACAGAAAGTCAGCACTAAGGACCTCATTCAGAGCCGGACACTATTTGCGGACGCTCGTTCATAAAAAGGGGCTGGCTATTTAAATTGAGCGCTCGCTCTTTGCGGTCTGTTGACGCCTCTATGTCTGAACGAGCGAACGAAACATGCTCTCGCTATTTTGAAAAAAATGCCCCCTGGCTGCTCGCATCATACGTCATCTCCGCTATTTATTAGATTAATTGAGTACATCGAACGGCGTATGAACTGCTCGCAGTTCTTGTGGTAGCATTTTCCTACCGCAATCATGCGAGCAGTTCAGGCTAAAAGACAACCAAGTGACATGGTCGATGATGTTGCTTTGTTAATTATGCACACCCTTAAAACGCCCGTTTTGACCGTTTGGCACGCCTGCGTTCGGATCTCCACTCCCCGTTTTCAAGCACCTTCCACTGTTACCACCCACAAACGCCTCATCCTGTCACTCAAATTAGCAGGCATTCGCTATTTTGCGAGCACACGATTTCCGACCGCACTGACTGATTCGCGCATGCGTACTACAACCCATACGCATGCGCAGATGTGCGAACATCGCTCAGAGCGAACGAGCGGCCGCTTAAGAGCAGCTCTGAATCAGGCCCTAAGTCACCAGTAACACAAGGGAACCAGTAACGAGGCAGAGGCAATAACGCACAGTAGCGACAACATTGCACAGGCAACTTCCTGTGGTCCGGAGTTTGGCTTTATCCCATGCAGTAGCAGATCATTGGTGGACAATGTCAGCTGACCACCACCGTGCTACCATTGGGTACAGAGTCGGCAGATGATGCAAACTGTCATGACCGCATCCATGATGGCAACCGCAGAAACCAGGCACGGCGCAACCCAGGACAGTTCACATGGCAAAAAGCAGAATGCTCAGCATGTACCCTCCGCCGCACCTGACGTCTGACCGCACGGGGGAGACCAGGGGAGCCGGCGCAGAGGTGAGCAACAGCCGATCCTAGGCCGCTATCTGACACCTCCTTTACCACCTCTGGGCCTGATTCAGACCTGCTCGCTAGGATGCGTTCGCACGCAGGCGTCAGCAGTCTGAGTATGCAAATCCCGCGATTGCAAGCAAAAAATAGCACGCCCACTATGTCTTGCCGTGAGATCGCGGTGTGTATTTAGATGCCCACCAGCCTGACACAAGACGCCCACTTTCCCTTCGTAACATATGTCTCCAGGAAGTGTATTAAACAATCGGTACAATCGAGTAACATCAGACCCATAAGCAGCACTTGTGGCTGACATACCTAACCCCAAGCACTACGAGTGCTGCAGTGTGTAATCCAGCCATGTGACGTTTATTATAACCCTTCATCTTAATTATGCACGCCCCTGACATGGCGTTAGGAAGCACAGACATGCCTGCGTTCACACCACCACACACCCTGTCACCACCCACAAACGGCTCATTCTGTCACTCATTATAGCGGGGCGTCTCTATACAGGTTGCGAACGCTTCCCGATCGCATGGACTAGTTCGTGCACTCGCATTGCTTCTTGTACGTATGCGCACATTGCAAACATCGGCAGACTACGTGCGAATGCAGCCTAGTGAACGGGTCTGAATCAGGTCTTCTATTCCTTCTTTATGGGGGATCACTGTATATAGTGAAAACAGATCAAGCATGCCCACTAAACAGTTTCAGGTAAATCAGCTATAGATCTCAAATCAGCTAATAGATGGGCAGTGTCCTTAAGGTAGGTTTTAGTAGATTTTACAAATGGCTGGAGGAAATAGTCCACATAATTGGTTGTAACAAAGACCCCCTTGCCGAAATAATAAACCTTGAAGAATATGGGAAACAGATGTATACCATTATTATTGTCCAGATAATCCATAATGTCAGTATAATTTATTACTTCAAAGCAGTCTTTATATTCAAATATTAAGAAAATTATTGGATTATGACCTTGAAAACTTCATAAATTGCGCTCCTTTCATCTAGTTGCAGAGATTGGGACGGTAGGGTATTGGAGCTATATTAATAGGATTGGAGGCATTAAATGCACAATGTGGATAAAATGTTTGGGGTGAAATGAGATTCAAAAACAGATAGTGGAGATTGGATTTGGTATAAAATATCTACAGTAAGAAGATAGACAACATCTAGATAGGTCCCATCGCCATCATCGGTCACAATGTTGAACAGCGCTGACCAGCTCAGTAAGCCTCAACTTACGCAGGCTGATTGGCATGCAAGACCAGGAATCAGCGTCCGTTGGCACTTCCTTGGCACTTCCAGAAAATGGGGGCAACATGCCTCCATTTATGGTAACGCCGATAATTAACATATTATCTTACTGCAAGCGCCGGCGTGGAGACAGCTGATCTGAAAATCAGTTGTCTGTACGAGTGGCTTTACTGCTCCTTTTGGAGATGTGAATCTTTTCAGTGCTACTTTTGGAGCAGTGAGAAAAGTGTGCCCTTGTGACCTACAGGTTGTTAACCCGATGCGGGAGCACTCGCCATCTGAAGATGGAAAATGCTCCCGCACTCAAGCTCCAAAAATATTGTATTTTTGGAGCTTGATGAATTCTGTCCTCATTCTAGTGTATGGGTACAGAGGGCCATTCCGGGAGAGAAAGGTAAGCAAGAGATATCTGTCATATCTCCTGCTTTACCATCTTGATGGATGGTCCGATAACTTAATTTCTACTATTGCAGGTGAAAAATTTTCATTTTCACCTGCTTTTGTAGAAATTAAGTGATGCCATAAAGACCCCTAAGTCATTTTACTGTGGCCTAGCCTAGCCTCTGCTACAGTGTGAGAAAATAATGCCGATGGAGTCATTGCCACAAAGAAGGAGATGCCATCTTTGCTGTAAGGTACCATGTATACCTAACTTACTTGTGCCCACTCTTCTATACACTCGGGATACCACAATTGGAAGCACTTTCTGCTCATCACACACTTGACAGACAGACGCAGTCCAAACTGCGATTATCAGAAAGTGCTTCTAAAGGGAAGCCACTCCCAGGCTTACCCTGCTTCTAAGGGCTGCAGCCAATGCAGTACCTAGAAGCCAGTTTGCTCTTTTGTGCATGTACTGTCCCCGAATCTCGTATGTTCAACATGCAATCCCCTTTACATGAAACAATAGGAACCAACACCATTCCCTTCTGCAGAGGTTCTTGACTAATTTTAGTGCTACTTCCAGAAATTTTAAACTAGAGATGTGCGGTACCGGGTTTCTGATAGCCGAACACACCCAAATGTATTGGTTCGGATTCACTTTTTTGACCCGGTTCAAACCGAGTCTCGGCTCGGATCTGTTGCCGGTTTGGAACTCTGAAATTAAATCTGAACTTGGGTTTTAGATTCAGAAATTTTAGCTGTTTTTATCGATTTTCATCAATTTATTTTTATTGATTTTTATCCCCAAAAAAATCATTAGAGGATCGTTTTGCAAAACTGAAACCAAAACACAAAGATGAATCCATATCTGAAACTTTAACACAGGGGTTCAAGCGCATCTCTATTTTAAGCACTGCCTTTACTTACCTTTCCAATTTTCATTCAACTCCTCAATGATTTTCAGAGCAACACGGCACAACTGTAAAAAAACATAAAAATCAAATTAGCAAATTGGTAATTTGTTTGTTTTTAGAAAAAACCTTCCATTGGCTTCGGCCAATGTGCAGCAAGTGATTCCTTTGTGGGGCACTCTTTTATAATAAATTAATTGATATAATTGATATAACTTTTAATCGGTTCCCTCTTTAAAGAGATTGGGGATTATTTTGACTCTGGGGATTATTTTGACTCTGAATGTGAAAATATGACAGAGTCACCCATCGATAAACACCCATAAATACCATATAATTGATATCAGAAAATTTACATAATTAGAACATAACTTTTAATCGGATCTTTCTTTAAAGAAATTGGGAATTATTATGACTGATTATGAAAATATGATAGAGTCCCCATCAATATGCACACATAAATATTATATCCATCAATAAGCACACATAAATATATTAGACATTCTGTAATTGTGTATGAAATAATTACCTTGTGGTGATCATATTTAATCATTAACAATGTATCCACTAATGGGTAAAATAGGCAGGTTTAGCAGTTAGTACATTCACTCCCTTTCTTCATCAATTCATTTATGTAGTAGCACTATATGCAACCAACATACACATAAATTAGAATTTAAACACTATAATGCTTCTAAAAACAGTTTTGATAAATGTTGCAGGCATAGTATATACATACAGGACAGATACTATCTCAATATATTTTTGTTATATGAGAGATAGTTTGTTTTATCTCTGCCTTTCTCTCAACCATAAATGCCAGCAATTCAGTATTATGTATTAGAAACAAATAATAGGCAATAAATAATAAATAAATTACACATCTAGTCATGTATACAATGCTGCAGCCCCTGTCTCCTGTGATTATTATTTATACTTCATGGAAAAACAATTGGGGGAAAATACATGAACACTGCTGTTCATAAATGAGCTGGCAGCAGGAACCAAAGAGGTTCAAAAAGAACAGATAAATGGTTAGGTACAGTGTGAGGGTCCGGTTCCTTCTGCTTTCCCAGGTCTTCAAATTGAGCGGACCTGGGATGAGAGAGGAACACATGGCAGCACCGTTGGAAACAAAAGGGAGTCGTGGGGGACAGTGCGCCCGTGTATGGTGTTAGGCGGGCCCTGTTACTTAAAATATTACAGGAGTCGGATGCGCCATCGGGGTAAGTCGCGACCCACCTGAAAAAGAAATACCTGACTTGAAAATAATCCGTCTCAGAGAAGCCTTCTGTCTGCCGCAAACACTCTCCCCCTGCAGCGGGGAAGTGTCAGAGAGACAGTACGCAGGTTTCACCACAGAAAGGCTTGTTCACCTGTCAGCCGGCTCTTTGGTTCCTGCTGCCAGCTCATTTCAGAACAGCAGTGTTCATGTATTTTCCCCCAATTGTTTTTCCATAAAGTATAAATAATAATCACAGGAGACAGGGGCTTCAACATTGTATACATGACTAGATGTGTCATTTATTTATTATTTATTGTCTATTATTTGTTTCTAATACATGATACTGAATTGCTGGCATTTATGGTTGAGAGAAAGACAGATATAAAACAAACTCTCTCTCATAAAACATAAATATATTGAGAATACTGTATATCTGTCCTGTATGTATATACTATATCTGCAACATTTATCAAAACCGTTTTTAGAAGCATTATAGTGTTTAAGTTCTAATTTATGTGTATGTTGGTTGCATATAGTGCTACTACATAAATGAATTAATGAAGAAAGGGAGTGAATGTACTAATTGCTAAACCTGCCTATTTTACCCATTAGTGGATACATTGTTAATGATTAAATATGATCACCTCAAGGTAATTATTTCATACACAATTACAGAATGTCTAATATATTTATGTGTGCTTATTGATGGATATAATATTTATGTGTGCATATTGATGGGTGACTCTATCATATTTTCATAATCAGAGTCATAATAATTCCCAATTTCTTTTAAAGAAGGATCCGTTTAAAAGTTATGTTTTAATTATGTTCATTTTCTGATATTAATTATATGGTATTTATGGGTTTTTATTGATGGGTGACTCTGTCATATTTTCACATTCAGAGTTAAAATAATCCCCAATCTCTTTAAAGAGGGAACCGATTAAAAGTTATATTGTAATAATTATGTACATTTCCTGATATCAATTATATCAATTAATTTATTATAAAAGAGTGCCCCACAAAGGAATCACTTGCTGGACATTGGCCGAGGCCAATGTAAGGTTTTTTCCAGTGTACTTGATATTTGATCTTCAGGGAGCACCTCCAGCTATATACAATATTTTTAACTAATTATTAGAATGTATTAAATTGCTGGTCTATAAATTGAATTACATTTTTGTCCTGTGCAGGATATTATTTGTGTTTCTTGTTAATTTGTTTGTTTTTACATAAACTAAAATGGCTCTAAAGTTAAAAAAATATGTTTGATATGCTGTAGAGGATAAACTATACTGTCTTGTTTAGAACAGCTTTAAATAAAATCACTGTATGATGCTGAGTATTACTAAATTATTTTAAGAGTATGTCCTTAATTTTTTGTCACATTAATCAATGAATAGACTATGTAGCATACTTGTCAACTCCTCCTGATTGTCAGGGAGACTCCCTGAAATAGTAGCAATCTCCCTGACTCCCTGAAGAGTCTAGTAATCTATCTGATTGCACCTTATGCAAATGATATATATATATATATATATATATATATATAAAAACAGAGATATATACATTCAAATGGGATCATTAGTATGATTACCCTGCATTGGTTATAAGGTACAATGATACCTAAGGCCACATATATTTTCTGAAAAGTATCAGTGTTTTTAATGAGCTCATTTATGTTTGGCTATAAGTTAGGTTTATGGCACGTCTCTCAGATGTAGCAGTACACGTCCATTTTACCACCGAACTCATACAGCAGATGTTACTTTCACAATCTCCCTGAAATGCTTTTTCAAAAGTAGGCAACTATGCTATTCTATGTAGATGTCTGCTGTATTGTGGATGGAGGAAGTTGCCACCCACTTGTTATTTAGGAAGTGCTTATCTCCGTATACAACTTATGTAAGTTTCATGTTTATTTACTAAATTAAGAAGCATTACAGCTATCCCAAAAGTTGTTGATGGTGGAGTGCGCTACTGTGCAGGCTCCATGCTTAAAGTACCTCCAGGGAGGCTTCATTCCCTGATCCAAGATGGCCTCCGAAGTTGGTGCTGCATAGACACAGTGCCACCTTGTTACTGTGTAAGAGTGACGGATGTCTTCCACTTAACTCCATCAGAGACCTAAGATATTGATCGGAATTATCGCTGTTCCAGCACCCTGCACCGCTACCTTATTGCAGCATACACTAACTGGCTGGTAAGGTGTATCAAACCCCACTCCGCTCCATCTTAACCAGTGTATTAGAGTGAGTATGGCTGTACAATAATTAACACCAAATAAACCATCCATCTGGTTAAGCAACTGGGCTTTCTTTAGTGATAAGGCATCCAATGGTGTGTACATAACTCTGCCATAGCACTGAACCTGTACGCACATTTCCAACAGGTTATGGGCCCAGGCACACAAGAGTAAAGTACACAGGCCCAATGCTACCGAGACACCCACAGCAGCACACAGATGCCATCTTAGTCACATGCCCGACACAGACTGCCATAGGACACGGGGAGATGTAAGAAGTGGTGTTATTCGTATTTTGGGTAACTGGCGTGCACTGGGCCCACAGTGTGAATAGAAATAGATGTCCATCATGCAAATAGAAGTCAACAGAGTATCAAAAAACTCACAAGTACTTTCCAAAGACAGGTATACAACTCACAGATTTACTAAGAAATGTGATAACTTTCAGTAATTTAGCTCAGTAGAGGGTCAGTGGTGCAGTGTCTAGGTGCCTAAAAAGGGTCCACATGCAGCTTGTTTAACTTTAAATACAACAAAATGGAGCTTTACTGTCAGCATTGAGGACTGGCGTGGGAACAGAGCTACAGCACCACTTCCAATGGAAATGAAGTTAGTAAGTGGAAACAGATACTTTGTGACATTCATAGATGACTTCACAAGAATGACACATACAGTATACTTCATCAGAGGTAAATCTGAAGTATCAAGGAAAATTGCAGACTGCAACGTACTGTACTTACTGTATAGGACTCTATCCATTTTTTTTATACTAAATTAATGTGAAAACTGGTGTTTTCACACTCTTTTCACATTATTTTAGTTTCAGTTGAAATGTAATAAAAGGCCTTTTGGAGCAGTTTTCGTGAAAAACTACTCCATGCCCGTTAATTCACATTTCTTTATCAAGCAGATTGCATTTCCCATACTTGTAATGGGAAATGTGATCTGCTGCAAATGTACTAAGGGGAAATTGTGAAAAACTACTGGGTGGCAGTCCTGCTATAACAATGCCATCTGGAGATGGCATTAAGCAGAGTTCCCCCCAGCTCCCCGACTTCTGTTCCGCACTGACAGGTAGTGTAAAGCCAGGATCCGGCCCCCTGTGATCAGCTTTGTGGTTTAAATAGACCAACAGCTGATCACTGTAAAAATAGTTTAAAAAAAAATCAAACACCTGCACCCAGGGTTCTACTGATCAGTGATCGCCGAGCTTTTTCCTGAGCCCTGGCTGGTCGTCGGGGCTCAGTTTACAGCACCAGCTGACCAGAGGAGAGAGCTCACGTACCACCAAGGTAAGTGTCAGCTCGTAGTGGGGGAGAGGGGGGGATATCGCGCAGGGGGGCAGTCACTGGGGGGGTAGTAGCATGCAGGGCCGGATTCTTAATGGGGCGGGTGGAGCTGCAGCTCCAAGCCCACCATTTAAATAGGCCCACAGGATCCAGACACTGCTGTGCAGACAGGAGAAAAAAAAATTCCTTGTAAACACTGCATTGCATTGAACCTGACCTGACAACGGAGGATCTGGAGCTGTACCATTGCCTAACATAACCCCCCCCCTCGGCCGTCCAAAGCTCCGCCCCCTCGGCCGTCCGAAGCCCTGTCCCCTCGACAGGTTTGAAGCCCCGCCCAATGTCACCCGAAGCTCCACCTCCAGGTCACCCGAAGCCCCGCCCCCGCAGCCAGGTCGTGCTAAAGCAGCTCCCTTTGGCCGCCTACAGTTGCCTCCCCTGGGTCACCAGAAGCTCCGGTAACCGGGCCATCTGAAGCCCCGCCCATTCCCCTTACCCAGGGCCCTTTTGACAGCTAGCCCTAGGCTTGGGCACAGAAATTTGGAGAAGTCAGCACTGCGGATGGAACGCAGAGGCTGAGATGAATTGCACGGGAGGGAAGGCAGCTGTCACCAGCCATGAGAAAAGAGCAGCATGTATTACCAAACAGGTTAGTCGGGCACCTATGAATGTACGTGTGAGTGTATTTGTCTGTTTACTGTGCACTGTTTATTTGTATGTATATATGGTTGTATCTGCATGTTTATCTGTATGTGTGTATATGTATTTATATGTATATATGTATGTCAGGCTTGACTACCTTCCCGATTTGGCTGGGAGCCTCCCGAATATCGGGTGCCGCTCCCGCCCCCCTGGAAAGGCAGGCAAGCCGACCCACCCTACCCCCCTCCCCCAGAGTAAACTAGAAACCCCAGCAAATGGGGGGCCAGTGACGCGATTCGCGCTGAATCGCGTCATCATGGCCCCGTCCCATGCTTCACAATACCGCTATTTTGAGCAATGTGGCATCATTACCTGGCCACGCCCCCCGCTGTGCGCAGACATTCAGCTCCCTGTTGGAACTGAATGTCGGCAAGTATGATGTAGGTTCTTCTAAATAACAATATGTAGAGGATAATCAGTAGTGGTACTCTGGAGACTTGGTATACTGTATAAAGTGAAACAACGTCTTCATTCCATCCAAAGTTTCAGGCCTCTGTCGTCATCAGATCCCTGAAAGAGGCCCAAAATGTTGGATGGAATAAAGACGTTGTTGTAAGCCTCTAGAGTGCCGCCTTTGATTGTCCTCATATATATATATATATATATATATATATATATATACACACACACACACACACAACATGTAGAGGGGCACTCACAGTTCCGTAAAGGTAGTGCCAGGGTGCCTTCTTTAGAATTGATGCAGCATACCAGTGTCCATATAGATCATGAATAAGCGGCACTCCATGGACTTTGTAAATAGAAAAACAGTTGTTTTATTGCCAACGTTTCAAAGCCTTTAAGGCCTTGTCATCAGGGTATAAAAGGGTATACCCTGATGACAACTGTTTTTCTATTTACAAAGTCTGTGGAGTGCCGCTTGTTCATGATCTATATGGACACTGGTATGATATATATATATATATATATAGAGAGAGATATATATATATATATATATATATATACTCCAAACTGCGCAGTACTCTATTTACCACCAACTAAAAACTGCTGCGGTGCCCGCTAACATATCATGCACATAGTTCCAATAATGACATTGCACAGCATTGTTGACGTTTCGGGCTTTAAGGCCCTTCGTTGTGTGTATGCAGCCTGACGAAGGGCATTAAAGCCCAAAACATTGCTCGATGAAGCTGTGCAATGTCATTATTGAACAAGTCTGCTGAGTGCTGCTTATTGGAACTATGGCCCTCATTCAGACCCACTCGCAAGCGGGCGCACGTACGTTAGGCGTACGTACAAAATTATTTAAATTCAATGGCTCGCTCGTATTTTCGTTCGCATCTAAAATTCCTCCCTAAACTCAGGCGACCCCTCCTCTAACTAACGAGCGTGCGAAATAGCGAGCGTACATCCCCGAAATGGCTTGAAGGGAACGCACGCACAAGTGAAACCGGAAGTGGCCTTGTCAGATGTCGATTACCTGCTCCTTTATTCTGCCTACCTCCCTCAATCGTATCATGCCAATCAATGTATCAATTAGCTTAATTGTTGTTGTTTTTTCAACACAATGCAAGAAACTTTACTCTTGTCCGTGTTTGTGTTTACCCGCAGAATACGTACGGATGGAACATTCGCTTTTATTGTTCAAAAAACATGTGAACCACAATTAAACAATTGTTCTATTGCTGTGGATCCCCGCATATTTTCCGGGGTTCATTTCTTTATTTAAATTTGCAAACGCATGTCACTGCATCAAGCCTATCATAACTCTCCAGAGATTTCTGGCCCTGTTGAACACATGACTCATACACTAACCAATAAAATTGCTCCTGTTAATTTCCAAAATACATTAGCCAATCAGAAATTTTTTGCACACTTTATCAAAATGTTTTGTATGAAAAACTCCATTGCCATCATGAGAGCCTCCGCATTCACCAGGCGCGAGCTGCTGGTGCTTACGGAGGTGATGGATCGCCGGATCACCAGCCAGCCTCCACCCATCACCAACCGGCAGAAGCGCTCCGCGTATGCGGAGGCACGGTCCCGCCTGCGGTCGTTGGGTTCACGCCGCAACATCGGGCAGCTGGAGCGCAGGTGGTCAGACCTGCAACGGCGAACGCCCCGCTTGCTGGCATGCTTTCGCATGCAGATCCTTGAAAGTAAGTGTTATGTATTGTGGTTTTCATGTTTGTGTTTGTGGGGCAAACTGCGTGTGCATGTTTTCCTGTCTGTCCTATTAATTATTTGTCCTCATATCTGCGTGTGCATGTTTTCCTGTCTGTCCTATTAATTATTTGTCCTCATATCTGCGTGTGCATGTTTTCCTGTCTGTCCTATTAATTATTTGTCCTCATATCTGCGTGTGCATGTTTTCCTGTCTGTCCTATTAATTATTTGTCCTCATATCTGCGTGTGCATGTTTTCCTGGCTGTCCTATTAATTATTTGTCCTCATATCAGCGTGTGCTTGTTTTCCCTCTATTTCTGCTTTTTTCATTCTACTCCTATTTGCATGTTTTTTGTTGCTGGTTTTTTTTTTTTTATTTGGGCCCCGGATTTGCCCAGAAACTAACCTCAATTTGTTTGACATATTTTAGGAGGACAGCCAAGACTACGCCGTCACCGTCCGGCCAGACGGCGTTCCCGGCCACTATCCCCAACCCCCAGCCAACACTCCACCCCAAATATTTCCCCTATACCCCACTCCTCCCCAGCCTTCCCAGACCCTCTCCCGGAACTGTCGGGCCTCCTTCCCCTCCGTCCCACTTCCCCCTCTCCTCCACCCACCCCTCTTCCAATTACCCCCTCCCCGGAGTCCATCATTACCCCTCCCCGTTCTTTGGGGAATGAAGGCTCCTCCGAGGAGGAACATGGAGGGACTTCCGGAGCTCCCGTTTTGGCTCCCGGTATGTTTTTCTTTCGCATTTTTTTTAAGCACAAACTGTTTGTATGTAATCATGTGTTGTGCCTTTATTCCTGCTTGTTTGGTTTACTTTTGGTGATTTAGCAGTTTGCCTTTACCTCTTCCTGCTGATTTCAACATACACATATCACACCTGTGTGAATTTGTACATAGGCCTTGTATTTTTGGCAGCACCCCCTTTTTTTTTTTTTTTTTTTTTTTTCGGTTTAGGAGTGATTTCGTTGTGTTTTTGTTTTTTTAATGTGGATTCCCTATTGTTTTATTAATCCACACACTTTTCTCACCCACAGAGGAACAGAGGCTGTCCTCTTGTGGGCCTTGACCGGCTGTCTGGCATCCTTCGCCAGTAGTTTTTTTTGTTTATTTTCGTTTTGTAAATAAATTTTGTAGTTCTAATATACGTTCTGGCTCATTCTTTTTTTCAAAAACAAAAATAGTTTTCCCTGACATAAGTAGACTGTTCCTGCAAGGATTTCCCTTTTTTAAAAGTTAGATTGTATTTTGTATTTGTATGTTAAACAGCCACAAGAAACACATAACAGTAACAATGTCATTTCCCTTTTTGGGTGTAGTGTCAATTAGATATTTCGACATTTTACAGGTTCCTAGTTGGTGTGCAAGCTGCTTAGGCCAATCTTCAAAATCCAAAGGTTTGGACAGGCTTCCTTTTGGTGTGGTTTGGGAACCTGCAAACATATTTCAGTTTACATCAACTGGTGTCAGTACTGGATTACCCCTTAGTCAAATGTAAGGTGTGTTAACCTGGTTACACTTGCTGTTAACGTCCAAAAAAAGGAAGACCATTTCACTCTCCAAACATTTATTCACAACATAAATGAGAAATCAAAGTGGTCAGTCCCAAAAAAATAAAACAGTGATAATCTCAAATACAACACATACAAATAAAATATTTAATTAAAAAAAACAATCAAGAACTGGTTGACGAAGGACCATGCCAACATGATTCCACAAACATGGCGTTGCGATATGGGTTCCAGAATATATGGCCAAAATCACCAGATCCAGGTTTGGTAAGGGTAGCAGGAAGTAGTGAGCGTTGGAGTGGCAAAGATTATGTGAACAAACAGAAGATGGTGAAAAAAAAAAAAATAAATTAGATGTTCGCAAACAAACACAAACACATTAGGTATAAACACTGTAGTTTGGGTCAAACTTACCTAAAAAATCTGGCCACCACATCATCGCGTATGGCCCCCCCACATACTGACCTCCGACCAACCTCGGGGGGGCCATCCTCAGGTAAGGCATCCTCTGGCTGCATTGGGACACCACTCCTTATGGCGATGTTGTGAAATATCCCACACAGGACCACAATTTTCAACACCATATCCGGCAAATACATGAGCTCGCCACCAGAGCGGTGGAGGCATCTGAATCAGCCTTTTAAAAGGCCGATACAGCGCTCCACCACTTGCCTGGTGGCTGTAAGTGCGGAATTATACTCACTTTGTGGGCCTGGTGTGGGAGCCAAATAAGGAGTGAGCAGCCAGGACATGCAAGGGTATCCACTGTCTCCTGTGAAAAATAAGAGACAACATCAGGAACACTGTGTATCAAGCTTAACATTGTTATGTACTAAAGGTCTCCACTTACCCAGAAGCCACGCATCACCAGCTTGTAGGTTGGTTAATTTCTGCCATATCCCTGATTGCCGGATGACGAAGGAGTCATGTGCACTTCCTGGTAACTTAGCATTCAGGGACAGGATCTGGAGGGAGGCATCACATACCACCATTACATTCAGGGAGTGATAGTGTTTCCTGTTTCTAAATATTGCCTCCAGCCGTGCTGGAGGCTGAAGTGGTATGTGAGTACCATCCACAACCCCTATGATGTGTGGGAAGCCAGCTATTTGGTAAAAATTGGCCTTGGCCACACTAAGGGCACCCATATCCAAAGGCATTTGAATAAAATGATGGAGGTGCTTGAAAAGTGCCTCCATCACTGCCCTCAGGATCCGGGAAAAGGAGGATTGGGAGATGCCCGCCACTATTCCCACCGTTGTTTGAAACGATCCTGAGGCACAGAAATGTAACACCGCCATAAATTGCGTCAGTGGTGGTATTGCTGTTGGACTGTCAATTTGCCGCTCAAGATCACTTTCTATTAATGAGAGAGTGTCTATGATGATTTTGGGAGGTAGACGGTAGCGTCTTAAAACCTCATCATCGGGCATTCCAAAAAGGGTGACACGTGTTCGAAATATCTGGGGCCTTGCATGCCTACGATGCCTACGCCTGGGATGAGATTGAGGTTGGTCGGCTTCCGGGAGCATGGCCAGAACAATCCGCCCCAGATCAACCTGAAATTCAAAAATTTCAAAGTAAGGCTTTTGACCCACCCCAAAACTATATTAAAACAACTTAGCTTGATGATACCATCCATTGCTGCTTACATGCCGGGGTATTGTCATGATACGTCCAAACTGAAAATAAACAACAAAATTACTTGACACATTTCACTCTGTGCATTTTTGTTGATACATTTTGTGCTAGACCAAAGTTCAAATATGCCAAACACCCAATTAGCAAAACCGCAAAGCGACATTTAACACAGTACATCAAAACGGGTCGAAATGTTGGCTCAAAAAGCGAAAGCTAAACCACCAAAAAGTTAGAATGATTATTAAGCTGTTTAAAATGCGCTAATTAGTTCATTAATACAAGTCACAAGAGTAACTACTAAAAATGCGCTAATTAGTTCGCTAATACAAGAAAAAAAATGGACTTACCAAGAGCAAATATCTAAGATGCAAAATCAAAAGGTCTTTGGGGTCGAAAATAAACAAAATCTAAAATAGAAGAAATTAGGGATCCAAAAATTACAAAATATACGAAACACAATGAAACAACAATTGAACAAAAGTTAGACTTCACAAAACTTACCAAATCAACAAACGAGGTCCCAAAAATATAAACCAACAAAGATAACGGAAAAAAAAACGCAAATCTAACCAACAAACGAATCTCCAACCTCCAACTCCTTTCTACGCAATCAATAAACTCCAGCCAAGATAACCTCCAACAATCCAAAAACGCCACCTCGACTTGAGACACACCAAGCCATAAATAGGGTTTCGTTTCCCGCACAAATTAAGGAGGGATCATAGGGCCGCACAATCAATGATGCGGCCGCAAAATAAGGACGCATGTATAAATACGTCACGAAAACACATTCAAATTCTGGTGTATTTCTTGTTTGGACCTCAGACATGGCGACAGACCAGGGAAAAAATGCACAAGAGTCAGGCGGTAAGTCTTTCATGCATTTTCTATCAACGATTAATTTGAAACATAAGATTAGGCAAGTTGTGATTTTGTGAATTCTGTAAATTTACACAAATAGGTGAGGAGGATGACATGGAAGAGGCTGCTGGGCCCAGTATTCCGGCCAAGCGGGCAAAAAAAAAAGGCAGCCACATTTCACAAGAAAGGAGATGGAGGTTTTGATCCAGAAGTGTGTGGACATCCTGCCACAGGCAGACAGGAATATGAGTCTAAGCCAGAAGTGGAGAATGTGGGAAGAGGTAGCCGTTGCTGTCAATAGAGTGGGTGATTATGTCCGTCTAGCCCGGGATGTCAAACGGCGGTAAATAAACCCTTGCCCCCCCTAAAAACAAACCCCATTTTAAACCAAAGGATAATGGCTTCCATTTTTCCCCACAGATGGGGCGACTTCAAATATCGCCTAAAGCAAAAACTCGCGGACAGGGCTAGGCATGCAAGGGGGACAGGTGGGGGGACCACCCCTGTGTCATTGGAGTTGACGGATTTAGAAGAGCTGGCACAGGGGTGTGTGCAGCCTGTGGAGGTGTTTGGCGTGTCCAACATGGATACGGACATGCCAGACTTTGCGGCTCCTCATGTTGGCCCAGGTAAGTATTGTGATGTCACCAACTCTGAAATGCTATTGTGCCAATATGTAGATTCTAATGTGACTCTTTTCTCATTTTTCAAACAGAGACACAGGCGGATGAGTCTGCTCCAGAGGGAAGCCTTGGCCGCAGAATTTCTGCTGGCTCTGCAGGGGAGGAACCAGTACATCCGGCTGAGGACCCTGCAGAAGCCAGTCCAGGGCGTGCCCCCTCGCAGGCAGTGGGCCTCCTCACAGAACTCAATTTCAAATCGGATTTCCATACGGAGATTCTGCAGAGGATGGACGCCAGTCTGATACGGGTGGCTGAGGCCCTGGAGCAAAATGCTGCGGCCAACGTGACCATTGGTCAGGCCCTGGCGGAAAATACCAGGGCCAACATCCGCATCGCCGATGCCCTGGAGCAGCTCGTTCGCCAGCACATGGTGGAGCCGACCTCCCTTCCTGCCGGAACATCAGGATCCTCCACCTCTGGCACAACATCAGCCAATCCTCCAAATGTGCCTAGCCCTGTGCCTAGTCCAGAGGCCACAACATCTGCCTCTGGACAGGCCAGCCCGATGGCATCCCGGACCCGGTCTGGCGCCCATCCTCCCCCATCCAAACGGGCGAAAAAACGGTGACAGCAATGGCGACTTTTCCCACACTCCTTCTGTGCTTGGCTCATATTCCTTTCTGGTCAAAACTTCCCTCTCCTTGAAATGTTTTTAAGTTATTTTTGTACGTTTATGTTATCAGTTATTGATTATTTATTTTTGATAAAAAGTATCTTTGGCAGAAAAAAAAAAAAAAAATATTATGCCAATTGGTTTGTGTTTAAACAATAAATTTATGAAAAAAATCTGACATTGTATTGTGACATTATTGTACAAATGGGTTACATTTAATCCTGGCCCTAAAGGCAAAAAAGGACACAAAAAACCATTTCATTTGTATAAAAAAAAGGCCTCTTGAAGGAACGTTTAAAAAATCACATAACGATGCAAATTCCACATTAAAAAAAAAAAGGGGAGCTAATTAAAACATGATGACATTATTGTCACAATAGGCCATAAACAACAAATTGAGGCCAAAAAAAACCCCCAAAAATGTACGCCAATTGATTGTGTAATCCTGACATTAGCAGGTATGATTTCCACCTGCGTACGGTTTTGTGCTATCCCAATAAATTGCTTTCCAAACACATACCAAGCCGGTTTTCAATACAACACTAATTGCTTTTGTGACCACCCGCGATTAATCGCTGCAACATCATGGAGTCCCGGGACGGAGGAGAAGGCCATCGCCAATGTGGTCGAGTAATCCAGACCCTAAACTGTGCGAGCATTTTGAAGGGAAAGAGGATGTTCCAGTGACGTATGTGACGGTCCGAACACATTTGACGTTCGCATCTGCTAATGTATGTACGCCCCAAAAACGCCTCGCCACGCCTGCGTTTTTCCATCTCCACCCCCGTCAACACCCAAAAACGCCCTGTTCTGTCAATCACATTTGACATGTCACTTCCTGTACGCTATTTTAGGAACGAGAGAAAAAAAGCTCGCAATCTGCCGTACGCACATGCGCAGTGTAACACCGACGCATGCGCGGTTAGTCAACATCGGAACGCAACGAGCGTACTGCTGTTTGCGAGTGGCTCTGAATGAGGGCCTATGTGTGTGTATATATATATATATATATATATATATATATATATATATAGTCTGTGATAGTTTGGCACTCCACTGCTCAGAAACTTACAACACTCACCGGGTGCCCTCCGACAGGATTGCAATGGTATATATAGAAGATGGCACGGCGGCACTCGCGGTTTTTCAAAGAAATGAGGACAACAGCCCAATAACGTCAGGTTCCTGACGAAGGTTTAATTACCGAAACGTTGAAAGTTATTGGGCTGTTGTCCTCATTTCTTTGAAAAACCGCGAGTGCAGCCGTGCCATCTTCTATATATATACACACACACACACACACACACACACACACACACACACACACACACACACACACACACACACACACACACACACACACACACACACACACACACACACACACACACACACACACAGTATTTGGGTGGCCCTAGATTTATTGGTATAGGGCACATTTATTCAACCTTTTCAGCTTTTAGTGATCCATACTGTAATTGCCATTTTAGTGAGTACTAGCTGGATTCTATATGTATTTTTATCCCTTTAGTTGGTTACTTCCTGAGCCTGCACACCATGCTGGAGCGCAAACAGGAGGTGCCTTATGGAGCATACACACGGTTAGATTTGTCAGATCTGTCAGATGAACGATTTGATGAATGATTTGACCAACGATTTGAAGAACTATGAACGATTTTTGACTGCATTAAAATTATTGGAATCGTCCAAATCTGACTGCAAACACATCAGATGTCAGATATCGTTATCTGACCATCGGGAACGCGCATCGTTCAGACATGTCAGATATGTCAGATTTTCCTTCAGATATGAACGATTTTTTAAATCGTTATCGTTCAGATCTGAAGAAAAATCTGACCGTGTGTATGCACCATTACAGTGTACTTCCGGTCATGGTTCGGTGACTATGCGGCGGTCTGCTACTGACAGGTAAGTGGTGTGGGACCTTGGATTCTGTGGATGTTGGAAGCAGGTACACAGTACTTGCATAACCTGTTTTGTTACTTCCTGTGATAGTGTAATCCAGTAGAGCGTACATAGGAAGCGTGGCGCCCAGCACTTCCGGTCACGGACTGGAGCTATTATGTTAGTGGCCGCAATTTACCCACATTATCTATACTACATGGGGCTGATTATGCATGTCAGCTAGCCCATTATTATATACTTTTGTAGTTTTGGTTTTGGTTTTGTTAGATATACATAGGGCCGTTTTCAATTAGCCGCAAATAGTCGGGAAGGTTTCGCCTGCCGCACTTTGCCTACATTGCGTGTTTTGACCGCAGAAACTTATCGGGTGCACCCCCTCTATCCGCAGTATTCAGTTCTAAAGGAGGTGAAAACGCGTCCTGGCGATACTCAAACAGGCGAAAAGTGCTGTAAAAAATGGGGAAAGCAGCCTGACACCCCCCAAAAGATGCACTAATATTGGGGATCAATATAGATTTCCCCGAATAGCCCTACTGAAGGTATTTGGCAAGTGCTGTCAATTGCTTCTAATTAGCGTCTTTGCACAAGTGGTGAAGAATGGTATTAAGCCGTTTTTTTTGGAGAAAATAAGTAATCCTGTCAAATTTGGGGTACTTGAAAATGGGTGCAAGCATGGTTTAAAATCGCAAAAGTGATGTTGTAAAAACGCACTCTCAGCAAGCACCTGCAATCAAAAAAACACCTCCCCCATACTTGCAGACCTCCCAAAAGTCTATTTCGCTAGTTTAAAAGTTTGTACCCCCACTTTGCACTTTTTCGCCCCCATTTTCAAAGGCATTTTTGGGGTGTTCCTAATTTTTTGTAGGGATTTTTTTACGCAGTTATGCTTTGGGGGCTGTCCCAAGGGTGCTGAGTGGTTTCCCGACATTTGCACCCCAAAACCCTAATTCTGCACTTTTTTTCACCACCTATTCATAGGTGAATCTTTTTTGCCTATTACATTGCATTGCGTTGTGTTTTCCAAACTATTTGGAATTGAATAGGGCGAAATGTTTCCACCTGGCGAGATGACATCATCCGCGATACTTTTTCGCGTCTAACTGAATACGGCCCTTAGATAGGTAGGCGGGACATGGATGATGTTATTTCTGTTTTTTTATATGAGGAGTGGGTACATGGAAGTGGCGGGGGTATTTAAATGCGGTTTTAGTCACTGTGGTGATACATAAAGTTCCTTTGTCTGATGTATCGTCTTGAGAAGGTATATATATATATATTATATAAAATGTGTGAGTTTGTGTATAGGGAGCTGCTGTAACACTGAAGGGTGATGATGATCAATGACGACCTTCAGCGTTGCAGTGGCTATGGATGTGGGATGCACACTTATAGAAATATACCAAAACAATTTTAGATTATTTTTCTATTCTTTTTTTTTCTTATTAATCTAAACTATTCTAGCCATCAAGGAGAGATAGCCACACACTCTGTGTAGATCACACCCACACACTAGGCACGCCCCCACATCTTTAGTCACACCGCCACAGTGCTGGTCATACTCCCCTGCAGCGGCACACAATAGGCCCTTCAAAAATTTCAGCTCCAGGCCCATGTGGACCTTAATCTGGCACTGGTAGCATGGGAAGACACCTTCTCACTGTATTTTCTTTGCAAAAAATACCATGAAATGTGTGTGAAGAGGATTTGCTGAGACCAAGCTTTATTGCAAGCTCTGTCCCTGCATGCAGATGTTAGTACTGTACATCCAAGTGATATCTACTGAATTCGCAGTGCAAATTTAGTCGAAAATATTACACTAGAAATGCATCTTAAATGCAGATTGTAGTAAATAGTGGTCATAGAGAATTGAATAAGTTACAGACTCAAGACACTGAGATCTGATAATGATGAATACCTAAACAAAGAGGTGACATCTTTTCAAAATATTATTCTAAAGTGTGGTTTCTCAGTGGTTTGGTGTCAGTTTTGAGCTTGATAAATCTGCAGTAAACAGCAGGAAAATAGTCAGGATTTTAAACACACCACTTAGTAAATTTACCCCATAGTCTGGCAGTGTATTTTGTCTGCCCTAGAGTAGTAAGGAAAACCCCAATTAACCCAGATCCACCCAATTTCCCATACACTCACTCCTCAGTGAACATCATTTTACCATGCAATTCTTGCAAATATATCTGCGTTCCTTTATCAGTTGTCATAATCCAACAACATGGTGTTGTAATGTCACAGAGGGCCTGATTCAGCATGGATCGCAATTGCAACCACGTACGCAGATCGGTCGATGGTGCATACTGCGCATGTGTATGCATTGCACTGCGCGTGCATGAGTTAGCATTGCGATCGCTCTGTGATCACATACGCAGAAAAAAGTAATTGCAGAGTGAGTGACGGGACATCAGTTTGGAGTTGGTGACGGGGGAGTGGTTGGAGAAACGCAGGCGTGCCAGACCTTTCGAACGCCATTACTTTGGCGTGCATAAATTAGTCACTGCGACGGCATACGCAGCTTGAGTACTCACTGCGTGCGACGACAGTTGTAATTTCTGAGACAGATCAGGGCTGCTGTAATTTTGCGTGAGGGGTCGATGTTACTGCGAGGTCTTACGGATCTGATATAGTGGCAGGGTTGGACTGGCCCACAGGGGAACAGGGGTAATCCCCGGTGGGCCCCACTGCCTGTGAGCCCACCCCTCCTCTAGGTGTCAGGTTCCAGACCTCAAATTATAGATTGTTACTCTATTAGATGGTCAGTTACCAGGCACACTGATCAGCATGGGGGCTTGGTTCTCTTCTATAGAAGCTACACCAAGATTTCCCATTGGCTAGCCAAGCATCTGTGGTGGCTGAACATACCCCCTCTGGTGGATGACCATACCCTTTAAGCATGGGCCCCTATCACTGTATTCCCCCGGTGTCTGACACTGTATAGTGGTAGGTGGCATCTCTATGCTGGCTTTGCGACTGAAAACATTAGCATATTTTCACAGCAAATCTTTGTGCGTAAGCCAGACTTCACTATCCTGATGTCTTCGGGAAAGCGGCGTCGGCATTATGCCGGTTGTCGGCATTCCAGCTTCGGTATATCAATGCCCGGAATCCCATCCGCCGGCATTTTCAAAGTATCCCAGGCAAATAATATAGCCACAAAGCCCATGTTAATAAATATAAAGCACAAAAAAGTCTCAAACAAAGTATTCTAATGTGTTTGGCAAAGAGAAACAAATCAAAATCCCTCCACACACCATCACTATCACCAACACCAACATTACAATGAGAGGAAATAAATAAAAATACACTTACTCTTAATTTAAACAATCCTTCTTGTTCTTCAATCATTGAATTGCGTTCTTCAGATCTGTAGGGAAACACTCTCACGTTCAAATGCAAACAAATATATAGTACAGGTATGTGCATATCATAGGAATTTACAAGAATGTAAAACGATTAATATATTGAATAGGGGTGAAGGTGCTGTAATGGCACAAAGCCCACGTAAGGGGGTGGATGCAGGCAGCACGCCAGTGGCAGGAAGCAATTAGATGATCGAACATGCCCATACTTATTTTAACGCTTTAGCAGCCCATCAGGGTTGAGCTAGCCAGGAGAAGGTTAACATGAGCAGACCCATCACTATTCCATCTGGGCCCAGCTTCAATTGTTAAGCTGCCATGGATAGCATGTTAGGTACCTAGAGAAGGCTGGTATGTGACAGGGGGCTGGTCTCCAGGGCTCGTGGGGAGAATAAGTGTCTACATGGTAGATGCAGGCCTACATGGTAGATGTAGGCCTACATAGTTACATAGTAGGTGGTAGGTGGAGGCCTACATGGTAGGTGATACATGCACCCCGACATGATGACAAAACTTGAGAATTATTAAGGGTAGCCATGCCTATCACTTTTTTCTGTGTTCTGACTAATTGTTTTTATCCAAATTATGTGACTGAGCATTTTTGGTGAGCCCGTGTCTATATCATATGGAGATATTATACATTCAATCAAATTAATAGCTAGAAGAAAAATCTGAATGGAATCACTGGCATAGTTTCTGAGCATGTGCGTAAACCTAATTTCCCAGTGACCTGTGTGTATCAGAGTCAGATTATGGACAAGGCTGTACAGGGCCTGGTGAAGTCCTGAGCTGGACTCCCATCCCATATAGTTATTTGTGCCATGGGCTCACAACCCTGGTCATAAGGGGAATGGCTCCACCTGTGCAGCGCTGCTAGTGGCTGGCTCCATCCCCTTAAGCAGCCACCAGTGCTCTGCCATCAGAAAGAACTTTCCCCCACTTCCTGAGTTCCTGGCTCTTCCCCAGTCCATGCCCTCTCCCTTTTCTCTCCTTCACTCTTGCATCTGGTGTGGAGGTCCCCTGCTAATCTAGTAGCACATGCGATAGCTCTATTATAGTAATGCAGCAGGAGTCATCACGCCTCCTGCATGCATTACTGATCCGAACTACAACCGTGGACGCAGCATGGGATCATCTGCGGGATCCTCGACTGGCTGAGTGACCATGGGGTCACTCTAGCCGACTGCCGCAGATACACAAAAGAGGCCAGGAACTCTCTGCCAGCCGCAGGAGATCCTTTTCCCTCCCCCCAACTGCGGCGTCACGGCTCCATTTTGGGAAACGGATGTCATTGCCACCCCCTCCCCGCCCAGAAATGGCAGCAAACTGTCAATCACTGACAGTCTGCTGCCGCTCCGCATCCTGGATCGCAGACCTGTACTGCACATCCCTGCGAGAGGAGGCACAATCGGAGATGTCACCATCGGGTTAGCGCACATCTCTGAATCAGTCCCATTGACATGTACTTGCTGGATGTATTGAAAAAATGTATTTGCTTTACAAGTCCCGGAGTGCCTTCCCTTTATCTTTGCTATATACAGTACATGAACATATACTTATATATATATACTCTGTGTAACCCGGCACTCTGGAACCACCACAGGGTAACTCGCTCCGGTGCCTTCCCAAGGAGGACAGCACCCCCAACATAGATCAACTCTGCGTAGGCGGCACTCGGAGACTTGTAATCCAGTGAAAACAATGGTGTTTATTTCAAAGTTTCGGGGAACGTATCCCATTTATCAGGATATCTTGAGGAAGGGGATACGTTCCCCGAAATGTTGAAATAAACACCACTGTTTTCACTGGATTACAAGTCTCCGAGTGCCGCCTATTTGCAGAGTTGATATATATATATATATATATATATATATATATATACGACAGGCTTAATCCACGGCATTCAACCATCTGTGGTGCCCTTGGCATGTGACCACACCATCTACATAAAAATTATTTTGGAACCAACCTGTATTTAAAGGAGTTGCAGTTTGAAAACCAAGTGAGTGCCGAGTTTGTATGATATTTTTATATATATATAATCTTGTCATTATTGCCACAGGGCTGCAAATATAATACTCACATGTTGTTTTCAGATAGTTTTAGGTAGATCTTACATTGCTGCATATCATAGCTTAATATATTATTTCTCACTTTTAATGAAATGGTTGCAAGTATATCCAAATTTAAGTAAAAAATTGTATTTTGTTTATCTGACATCTTTCTATTCCAAGGTGGAACACTGGAGAAATAAAAAAAAAACAAAAAACATACAAGTAAATATTTGCTGCTGCATTTAGTACATAGTATATATTTTTGGAAAAAAAAAATGCTCAAACATGGATAAGATTTTAAAGTGGACCTCTCACATTAAAATCAATCTATGGAAAACATCTTATACGTTAACTTTTTTGTCTTTTGCAATTACCGTCTGTTATAAAACTGCAATACAGTATCTTCCGTAGTTAATGTCTTATTGGGCAGGTATGAAGCATAAATACAATTCTCTACCCCTACTAATATAGGGCCTGATTCAGACCCACTCGTGAGCGGCTGTCCGCTCGCAAGTGGGTCGATGTTATGGACTGAGCATGCGCACGACGGAGGGAGCTCCGTCGTGCGCATGCGCCAGACGCGACGAGCGAAGGAAAGTCCTTCGCTCGTTGTGTCCGATCAAAGGGGGCGTGCTGTCAATGTTGATTGACAGCACGCCCCCTTTGGTGGGCGTGCCGGGGGCGTGCCTCCCTGACGGGGGCGTTCCCACGGGAACGCCTCCCGTCAGAAGCCGGCCCACTGACATCACTAGTGATGTCAGTGGGAGTGATTTTGGCTCTGATAAAGCCAAAATCACTCCGGAGCTTGCGGTTGAAAACCTCAACCGCAGGCTCCGGCTCGCAAATTCGATGGTCACGATGGTCTCGACCATCGCGACCATCACAATGCACGCTCGTATAGCCTGTGGGTGGTGACCCACAGCTATACGAGCGTCCAGGAGGACGCTCCATGAAAATGGAGCCCGGCCCTCATTCAGAGCGTGCGCTCTGCTCAGAGCGTACGGCTCTGAATGAGGGCCATAGTCCTCAATATGACGCTAAGCGTAGATGTATGTGTGCAGGGCCATAAATAAGGGTGGGTGAACAGTACCAAAGCACAGGGTGCAGGGGTCTGGGGTGGCATAGTCCCACGGCACCTGCATTTGGTGTGCAGGGTGCTTGGAATGGATTGTATGCACCATCCAGCCTGTAGAGCCACCTGGGGCATCCTAGTGCCAGCGGCCCAGCCCCCTCAGTGTGACGTTGTGATCCACATGGAGGGGCCAGCTGATGGCGGCACAGACCCTTGATCTTGCACTGTATATCACTCTGCAGAGAGAAAATATGCATACAGTAAGCTGCATAAGTGTATTAGCAAATATAGCAATGTTTGAGATCTATTTGGATTCTTTGTCAAGCTGTGCATATCTTCAGAAAAGAAGTAGATCCAAACTGTCCCTATTTTTCCTAATAAACTGATGTAATTTATGTACTGTATATTATCGGTCTTAAATGCCATTCTTGATGCTTGAAATACAGTATGTTGTGGTGTTTCACATGTGGTGACTCGCATTTAGATAAGTGAGAAGCAGCGGCGGTTCCTTACCTGTCCGGCCAGGGGGTTAGCATCATGGCCCTGCTTCCCTGCTCCCTACCCTCCCGGTGACTGATGGCTGGTGTCACCGGGGCATGTCTTAAGTCCGGACCGTTTGGGGACGGGGCTTAAATCTGGGACTGGGCTTAAGTCTCGGTGGTGCTATAAAACAAGCTGGCTTCTAGGGACTGCATCAGCTGCAGCCCCTAGAAGCCAGATATGGCTGCCATGATAGCAGGGGAGAGGCTCTTTCTGATATTGCAGTCTGGACTGGCCTTCCCAGGAGGAGAAAACACCTCCCCCTGGGACTGCCTGGCTGGCTGTTATTAGCAGGGAGCACTGCCAATGAGAAGTTACTGCTAGGCAGTCCCTGTGGGTGGTGGATTTTACTGGGGGGGGGGGCAGTCCTGCTGCCCCTAGGTAAAATTTGCAACTGGTGAGGAGGGTATTTATTGATCACTTTGTTCACAGTGATGTTATGTACAGTTCAACTGGTTGGCTTGTCTTGACAAAGGTCTCAGAGTAGCCCGAAACGTCGACCTGGATAGTTGATATGCTATATTGAGCAAATATGTATAATTAAACCTTTGTAAGTAATATTATATACATCTCTCCCTGGCACAAAAAGGTGCCAGGTCATGCTGGCATTTATGGTTCTCTAACTGCAGGTATGCCCTGGCATCTGTTTTAGTCACCCGGGCAGGGGCGCCGAGAGGGGGGGAGTGGGTACAACTTACCCGGGCCCAGGCTCCCTGAGGGGCCCGGTGGGGGCCCGGGTCTGACACCGCCCCCCCCTTCCTCACAGCAGCCCAGCACACAGCATGTGCTGAGCTGCAGTGGGAGACTGCCCGTGGCTGCTGAGCAGCAGCCACAGCAGTCTCCTATGCCTGTGGGGGGGAGTGATCATACTGATCGCGCCCCCCCTGGCTTTGCGCTGGGCTGAGGGGGCCCAGAGCACCCCCTTCGCCAGTGCGCAGCGCCGCTTCGCGGTGCTGAAATTATTAGTTTTTTTCGAAGGGGGCGTGCCACGCCTCCCACGATTAGGCCACGCCCCTTGTTACCCGGGGCCGCAGCGGCTCTTGGCGGGCATGCACCTGGGTAATCTGTAACAGATTGTCATAATCTTGTTATATACACATTTATTACCCCATACTCACTGGTTATTCAGGTACAGTAAGAGCCCAAGTGCTATTTGCACTAGAGCTGGTTATACTCAGAGAGGGGGTCCGCACCTATTTTTTGCTGCCCCAACCATTCTGGGGAAACCAGTCCTGGTGCCAACTAACCTGGAGGTCTCCCCTCTATGGTTCAACAAGCCCATGCTGGAAAGTCAAGAGCTGTTATCCTAAAATCAGGGTGACCCTGCTTGGTTTTCTCCATGATTTGGGGGTAACCGGCAAGTGGCTGAAAGTTAATATTTACTTCTCCGAAAATAATATATACACCATCCCAATGTTCTTCATTCCTCTTATTTTTATGAGTTAAAACTTAAAATACTTTGGATGTGGATAATTTCACTCTTTTAAATTTAGTGACATAAAAAGTCATATATTATTCATCAAATGAATTCCACATATTAATGAGGAGACATCAGGTTATACAGTTATCTATATAATAATTCTGTATGTCTGTCATGTAGCTATGAGTAGTGAGAGCCAGGACATGCTGATTACATAAATAAATATTGGGGGCATCCCAAAGTTGATCTCAGTGGCTCCATAGTTAAACACCATTTTAGAATTCAATATGGAAATTTATAAAAAGTCAAAAGCAGGTTACTAACAAAGTGGTTCCCAAACTTTTTCGAATCACTGTACGGGTTTCAGTATTTTTTCCACGGCACCTCTGGGCCAAAAGTTTCTTATTGAGAAATTCCGCAAAAATGAAATGGAAGAAAATTTTGCCTTATATGTCAGCCTTAGGTTCAGTTGGAATGGGTATGAAATCCCGGCAGTCGGGATGCCTGCTGTCAATATACCGACAGCGGCATCACGATGCTCAGGATCCCGACAAGGGTCAGGTAAGTATACTTACCCTCCCCCCTTGTCCCTCTAACCCTAACCCTCTGTTTTTACATCCTAACCCTAACCCTCCCCCCACCCCATCCTAACCCTAAACCTCCCCATTAGTGCCTAAACCTAACCCTCCCCCCTCGGTGCCTAAACCTAGCCCTCCCACTGCCTAAATATAACCTCAACCCCAGTGGTACCTAACCCCAACCTACCCCTCCCCTAGCCTAACCCTCTAACACCCCCCACCCCCGCGCGGCTTAGTCATAACCAGCCCGCTTTACTTACGTTTGGCATCCTGGCTGTCGGGTTTCCGGCATCAGGATGTCACCTACTGTCGGTATTCCGGCGCCGGTCTTCTAGCCAGGTAGTGGCATTCCGGCATCGGGATTTCTTCAGCTGGGATGTCGCATGTCGGTATAATAACTACATCTTGGTTCAGTTATGTGGTGGTTGACAGGGCTGCGCTTCTCTTTGTCCACATTTTTTGATTGACAGTCATTAGCACTGGTTTTGCCTATCACACTGACTAAAAATCTTTTTATTTGATACTGGACCACCAACCCGAGGCACCCCTGCAAGTGCCCTGAGGCACTCCAGGGTGCCACGGCACCCAGTTTGTGAACCACTGTACTAACCAATTGCAGTAATTTAGACCTTTGCTTTATTTTTCTAAGCTGTAAAGAAACTTTTCTGGTTGAATCTGATTGGTTGTGTTACAGCACCAGTTTTGCACAATGACACTTGTTTTCACATATTTTGTATTTGAAGATTGTAAACTATTCTATTATTTTTCCTCTTCTGTCTTTGATCTATCATAATTCATTTCGTATGCCATATTATTTATTGTATTTCTTATGTAAGGGGATGAGCACATTTTGCATACATAGGACTGCAGAAGAAGACATCATGAAATATGGTTTTACATACGATTTATCTACATATTGTATCCTAGTCTGTAGTCTTGCTTGAGTGATTCTGTTTGACACGATTTCACTTCTTATATTTGTAATCTCAAAATGATTGATCGATAACCTAAAACATGAAAAAAATGAATTGGTTTGGTTACAGTGAAAAGTTTCATTTTAAATCCTCTGAATTTCGACTGGGTAAATAGCATATACAACTGCACTGTACCAGTAGCCTTCACCTATAGATATTGAAAGAATCATACATAGAGTGATGGAAAACTTATAAAAATCTGAGTCACATTGATGTTAATGAGATCTATTGGGTTGAATGACTATATCATACTTGCCTGCTGTCTTTGAATGTCCAGGAGACTTCATTTTAGCCTCATGGCTTTGCCCACTTCCGCAGAAAAGTGAATTGTCTGGGTCCTCAATGGACCCACTCGCTTCTGCAAATAGCTGTATTTGTATACAGCAAATAACTGTATTGTACTGTGTGGCTCTTGACCACAATGATGAAAAGTACAGGACCATGCCTCCCACACTGCTCATCATCCAAATCCCTTGTGCACCTACCAGGTGGAATTTGTAAAAAATCTGCAAATTTAGGCTGTTCTCTCATAGATATAAAGAATGACTGTCTTTACTGTTTTAATGAAATCTGTAAACTGCACGCATTAGAGGCAACTATATTTTGGGTTATACACTAGGAACCTTCCTCCTAAACGGGATTTACCTTCAGGATTCTGGCGATCAGGATGCAGTCGCCGGTATTCCGATAAGTGTTGGGATTCCGGTGCCTGCATTCTGACTGCCGGAATCCCCGCAGTCAGGATATTAAACGTATCCCCTTGGAACTAGTGTAATTGCAGAAGCCAGTGGCACAATGTGCCTAATGCGTATGTACTGTATTGTCCAGTCCTAATGAATTCATAGGCAGAATTCCTCTATTTCCTAGTAAATTAAACTCTCCTTTAACTTACAGTAATTTACCTTTGCTGCAATTTCTTTGAAATTTATAACATCCAAAAAATCAAGAAGGTCAAAGAGGTTTGAGCCTGTTTGACAGACTTCAGGCTCACTGGGACAAGGGCAAACTGGCTCTTATATGTTCAAGTTAAAAGATATTGATTTTTTAAATATATATTTTCTATTTCAAACAGTGACTCTTGAATGCAAACGGCACACACAAAAGTTCGAAAAGCAAACTACAAACACAATAGTGTTCGCAGTTCGCTTTTTAAACGAATATTAAAGTCACTTTTACCACTTAAAATTATTTAAATACTAGTTGTTATGCCCATTGTTGCCTGGGTACTTGTTTTTATCTTATTTCTGTCTATAAATGCACTGAAAGAAACTTCGCTTTATTGCATATACTGTGAGTGTCTCTCACAATGTAACTACAACAACTTTTGCTAGGATACAGATTCATCACATGACCATCTTTTCCAAAAACTGACTACTTCAGTGATAGGCTTACCAAACATCTGGGGCGGGATGCATGACGCATCGCACTCGCGATGCGATACATTCCGCCGGTCATCGCATGCATGCCGACGTTGGTGATGCCGGCATGCATGACGATCAATGCAAAGGACCGTTCTGCTGGTAAGAGCGGCCCTTTGCGATGGAGGGATTCCAGGTCTATGACCCAGAAGCCCCTCCGGCATCCTTCTGCACGTGCCACGGTGGGTGCTGGGAGGGATCTGATTGGATCCCTCTCTAAGCTCACTCTCGTTAAAAGCCCATAGTCTTCTATGGGTAACACCATCAGGAAGATGGCATTACCCACAGCAACCAAGCCCTGGAGTGCATAGTACTCCAGGGCTTGGTGCATATAAGAAATGTGGTCAAACCCACATTTTCGGGGTTTGACCACATTTTTCTCATTGATGCATCCCGCCACTGGTATTACAGTCTGGTGGATTTCCAGACAGTCCAGATGAGGTGGTAATCCTGCACAGTGCATGTCTGGGAATCCACAAAACATCCGGGTGCAGCGTCTGACAGCAGCAGGAGTTGCCTTCTTGAGTTCTCAGGAGCCAACCAGCAGGCAACACGCATGGCAGCTCGTCTTTCCATCTTCTGACCAGTCCTGAGAGAGTAAGACTAATCACTCACTCTTTCAGAGACAGTGCCTGGTTACTTAAGTCTGGGGGGCCCCAAAGTGCAACATTTAGGACACAGGGGTCAGGTCCTGGTGGACGTGCCTTCGATATGCACATGAAAAAGGGACATTGTCATGGTTCTGTCCAACAATAACCACAAGATATTACCTGCACCTGCTAGTTCCAGGACCTTGATTACTGTGATCTGGACTATTAGCATAAGGGTAACTACCATAGGTGCAAGGGGTGCAGCTGCTATGGGGCCCAGTGCTGAGGAAAGGCCAATCTTCCTTTTTCAAAGTTACATGTGTTATATACATTTTTCACCATTGGGTGGTACATAGGGGCCCTTAAAACTTTTGCTATGGGGCCTTCAAATGGAATGGGTATGAAGTCCCAGCAGCTGAATAGCCGCCGGTTCATATAACGATGCCGTCAGACTGAACGGAGAAGATCCCGACAGGGCAGGTAAGTACCCTATCCCTAAACCCTCTCCCCCCTAACCCTAACCCTCCCTTAGTGGTGCCTAACCCTAACCTCCCCCTAGTGCATAACCCTAACCTTCCCCCTGGGGTGCCTAACACTAACCCCCCCTTATCACACCCTAAACCTTACCCTCCCCAGGGGAGTGCCTAACTCTAACCCCCCACAGTTGTGCTTAACCCTAACCCTCCCCCCTAGGGGTGCCTGACCCTAACCTCCCCACCCAAAACCCAACGCTAACACCGCTAACTTACCTAAACCTAGCCCCCCCCACCCCCCGTGGCTAACACTACGGGCACCTCGGCTAAACTTCGTTTGGACACACGTCAGGATTAAGATAGGCGTCGGTATTTTCAACGCCTATCTTAAGTCCCTTGTCGGCATTCCATTGTCGGGATACCTAGTTACGCAGCTAACTATTCTCCTGTGGTGGTGTCTTTGTGGTGAATCACTACTTAGTATTCCTCCACCCCTCCTCTCTGGGGACAGTACTTTTTTGCTGGTGTGCTAAACTGTTTGTTTCCCACTTTTTTTTCTATATTTTTTTTACACACTTGCATAGTTACAGTACAACTGACATACACATGCACACCACATCCCTAAAGAAAAATTTAGCGTAGGCTGGGTTTAAAAAAATAAATGAAAAAAGAATAATTAAAAACAGTAATTTTAGCACAAATGGTGGACTTTAAATGAGAAAAGCATCATTTGGATCAGTTTTTATTGGTTATTGTGCTAAACAAGTTCCTGCACTTCATACCACTGAAGTTTGATACCATAAACTGGTGCAAGATGTTTAAGCATTTCTGTTTTGACACTAACTACTTTTCAAATGAATTATACTCACACTTTTATGCCTCCTTTTTTCCATGCACCAAAACCATTCTGTTTGGGCTCTTGCAACTGAAGATCTCCAATGTATTTCATCAACATGGATAGTTCAATTTCTCTAAATGAATCTAAAATAGCTGTAAAAATATTTTTAAAGAGAATTAAATGTTGCCATAATACTATTGCTAATAATAGTAATTACTGTTATTAATATTTTATTTTTAAAGCTGTAATTATTGTACTATAATTACCTATGCTTAGAGGATAACTTGCTAGATGATCACTTATATTATGTATTCATGTATAGTATCTGTCTAACACAAGTGCAATGGATGCCATAAACATGGATGTCCCTTGGTGGAGTACACTTGGGTAATGATTTAAAAGGAGGAGTGCACGGTCCTCTTTGGTCCAGAGCTGCCATGTTGTGACCAATAAGAGCACTCCCATTCATTCTTATGGCAGTGCCCACTAGTGACCTGTAATTTGTGATAGGCTTTCTATGGAAGAATTAATAAGATGTCTTAATAATTTTTTATTTTTTTTGCAAAATGTGAGTATGCTTTGCTTGGACCTAAGAGGACCTTTTCCAATGAATTTGTAGATAACAAATTGGTAAAAGAAGGGTATTTGGGTGTTTTTATATGTGTTTTTTTTGCACTTGTTAGTATTTTTGCATCTTTCCCTGGCTCACTACAGGTGCCAGCAAGCCAGGGTGTCAGGGCATGCTGGCCTTGTGGTTGGCCAACTGTTAGCAAGCACTGACAATCATTTTGTACACCAGGCCAGACTGGTATCTGTAGTGCGCCAGGGATAAAGAGTTATTCTTTTTTTTTCACACTATTGCCCCATACTGTACCTATCACCTACAAAGGTATGTGAAAAGTCATAGTGCTATTAGCTTTAGGGCTAGGTATACCTAAGAGGGGGGCCCACACAATTTTTGCAGGCTTGATCCTCTTAATCACGTGGGGTCTGGAAGTTTGAAACAACACCTGTGACACTCCCAACACAAAATATCTTGGGAGATTACATATGTCTTTGCAGTTAAATCTAATAGTCAGCCCATGCCACTGACACAAGAGGAGCATATCCCTGTGTGGGATGTACTTAGCTTGCCGACGCCCAGGATGCTGGCCATCAAAATTCCGACGTTGGAAGCCTGACTTTGGACTAAAGATAGGCATCAGTATTTTGCCGCCTATCATTAGCCCCACACCAAAATCCTGACAAGCCGACATCCCGAATGAATGTAAGCAGGGCTCCTTAGCTGTTAGCCATGGAGGGGTGGGGAGAGGGTTAGGTTTAGGAAGCATAGCAGGGTTAAGGGTTTTTTTTGGGTGGGAGGTTAGGGTTAGGTACCACTGGGGGTGATTAGGGTTAGGCACCACTGGGGGGAGTTAGGGTTAGGGACTAAGGGGGGTGGGTTAGGTTTAGGCACTTACGGGGAGGGTTAGGCTGCGGGTTGGGGAGGGTTAGGTTACAAGAAGGGAGGGTTAGAGTTAGGGAAGGAAGGGGAAAAGGTAAGTATACTTACCGGACCCCTGTCGGGATCTTCACCATTGGGATTGCTGTCGGTCTTCTGACTGCCTACATCCCATACACCGGGAAATCATACTGATTGCCTTGGTGCAGCTACCTTCTCAGACAGGGAGTATGTTCATTGTACCATACAGGTTTACCCACATTGTGCAGGTATGCTTATTTGAACTATATGATACATATCTAGTAGACCAATACACTTGCTGATAACTTCACCCTGATAAAGTGACTCTTATTACCTTTCTAAGATTGTGGATCTGTTGCTATTTGAAGGGGATAAATGTTTCACTACAATCAGCTCACAATGATTCCCTTAAGCTCGGTACACACTGACAGATATTTTGGCCGATCAATTGATCGGCCAATAAAACTGGTGCCCGTCGGCCAGTGTGTACCAGCCATATGTCTGTGAATGACATCGTCACAGACATATCGCGTTGGTTGTGCTGCACAGCCCATGGCAGATATATCTGCAGATATATCTGTCCACGCCTCCCGGCCAGCGGGACCCGTGGCTAGAAGCAGATGATGGTTATGCAGTGTGTATGAATGACCATTATCTGCAGATATGTCTGTGCAGTGTGTACCCACCTTTAGAATAAACTATTGATCACTTATTTAATGTTATAAATACATGTATTTTTATTGAATTTATTATTAAATGTCTAATTTTATTTATTTAAACACACACACACATAAAGAAATAGATGGCACAAAATAGTGAAGCATGTTTTTTTTAAAGTATATTTTATATGGATAAAACACATTTGCATCATATAAGCATCTATCAGCTCTTTGTCCAGTCTCTCAGCCAAATGTTGTGTTCCTGTGTTCCTGAGGTAATCACCTCAATCCTGGTTCAAATGATTTAATCGGGTTCCACTGTGTATGCCAGGTTCCAGATATGCCAAACACATTTTGTTATTTGGAGAATTCATCAGGAGGTGGAGCCATAGCATAACATTAAATCCACCTGCCTAATAATGTGAAGGTCCCCTTCGTGCTGCCAAAACAGCTCTGACCTGTAGAGACATGGGCTAAACAAAATCTCTGAAGGTGTCCTGTGGTATCTAACACCAAGAATGCTGTTGCCATGAAAGGATGTACCTGGTCTGCAACAATATTTAGGTCCTGTAGGTGATATTTGTCAAAGTAACAGTCACATGAATTCCAGGATCCAAGGTTTCCCAGCAGTACATTGCCCTGACCATTGCACTGCCTATGCCAACTTGCCTACTTCCTGTTGTGCACAAGCTCCAGGGTGTTCATATAATGTAATAGAAAATGTGATTTTTAGAGCAGGCCACCTTCTTCCATTGATCGATGGTCCATTTCTGATGCTCACATGCCGATTGTAGAAGCTAATCGACAAAGGACAGGGTTCAGCATGGGCACACTGATACCATATATTTACAGCTACGCCAGCAAGTTGCGATGCACAGTTTTTTTTGCCACCTTTCTATCATAGCCATCATTAAATTTTTCACCAATTTGTGCTACAGTAGCTCTTCTGTGGGATAGGACCAAACAGGCTAGCCTTCACTCCCCACACGTCAATGAGCCTTGGGCATCCCATAACTCTGTTGCTGGTTCATAGGTTGTCCATCCTTGGCCACTTTTGGTAGGTACCAACCACTACATATTGAGCACCCCATTAGACCTGCCATTTTGGAGATGGTCTAACCCAGTTGTCAAGCATTCACAATTTGAATTTGCCAAAGTTGCCCAGATCCTTACACTAACCCATTTTTCTGGCTTCTAACACATCAACTTCAAGAACTGATGAGTGTAAATTCCTATATGTTTATCACATGGTAATAAAAAGCTTCAAGCCTGCTATGCAGAACAAGAGGAGTGCCTGGAGCATCCTAAGCACACTATGGGCAGCTCTCCAGTTACCCTACTCCCATTCCAGGCACCCTGCAAGCCAGGGGCGGATTGGGATGGAAAATCAGCCCGGGAAATTTCTGAAAGCAACCCTTATGGGGGCGGGTCTGTTGAGGGGGCGGGGTCTGTGGAGGAGGGTAGGATACTCCCTAATCTTAGGACCTGGAGGTGCTTTTGCAAGCCACTGAAGGGAGCAGGATCGGCAACAGAAATCTTGTTGAATGATGCACTCTTTTTGGGGACCCCATCCCTCTGAACTAGGTACAGGCCAGTCAGTTTGGAAGTCTATTTTCTTACCTATATTGTGGTTTCTCTGCAACGGGGAGACTGAAGAAATTGAGCCTCTCTGAGCAGCGTCTTCAGCCGGTATTCACTATTCATGTAGATCACACTGTCTGGAAGATGCCTGTTTACGTAGAAATGTAACCAATGTCATCATCATAACAAGATAATGTATAGTAACAGAAGTGTTTGTGCAGGGAAAATATGAATTTCCCTGATCAAACAATTTGTGTCTTTCCAGGCCCCCGTGTTACTCCAGACCCCCTTACGTCTCTCCATCCTCAGGCCCCATGTGGTTCTCCAGGCTCTCTGTGTCTCTCAATCTCCAGGCCTTCATGTCTCTCTCCGGGATCCCATATGTCTCTCAGGACCCCCAGCGCCTCTCCATACCCAGGCCCACCTGTAGCTCTCAGCCTCATTGCCCCAGCCCCAGTGTGTCAACCCCATTCCCCAATCCCAGTGTGTGTCAGCCTCATTCCCCCCAGCTCCAGTGTGTGTCTGCTTCTTTCCCCCCAGCCCCTATGTGTGTGTCTCAGCCTCTTTCCCCCAATCCCTATGTGTGTGTCTCAGCCACTTTCCCCCCAGCCCCTATGTGTGTGTCTCAGCCTCTTTCCCCCAGCCCCTATGTGTGTGTCTCAGCCTCTTTCCCCCAGTCCCTATGTGTGTGTCTCAGCCTCTTTCCCCCAGCCCCTATGTGTGTGCCTCAGCTTCTTTCCCCCCAGCCCCTATGTGTGTGTCTCAGCCTCTTTCCCCCCAGCCCCTATGTGTGTGTCTCAGCCTCTTTCCCCCAGTCCCTATGTGTGTGTCTCAACCCCATTCCCCAGCCCCAGTGTATCTCAGCCCCAGTGTGTGTCTCAGCCCGTGTGTCCTAGCCCCAGTGTGTCTCAGCCGCAGTGTGTCAGCCTCATTTCCCCCAGCCCCTATGTGTGTATCTCAGCCTCATTTCCCCCAGCCCCTATGTGTGTGTCTCAGCCTCATTTCCCCCAGCCCCTATGTGTGTGTCTCAGCCTCATTTCCCCCAGCCCCTATGTGTGTGTCAGCCCCAGTGTGTCTCAGTCTCATTCCCCGCAGCCCCTGTGTGCCCCATCACGGGTGTCATGCACATTCTCAACAGCCCCAGTGTTTTTCTTAACCTGCCCCCCCATTCTCCCCGTGCAGCCGCTGCCGCCACTTACCGCTCCTCTGTCTGCCCGCAGCGCGTCGCGCGGCGTCACTGTGTCCACTGCTGCCTGGAGGTGGGGAGCCGGGCCGGGCCGCAGAGGGGATGAATGGAGGTGGAGCCGTCAGTGGTGACTGACAGGCTCCACAAAGGCTTGTGGGGGGAGATGCTGCGGCTGTGCAGCAGCTCCCCCGTCATCCTTTTTTTTTTTCATCAGCACACCTGCAGTTGCGCATGCGCTACAGGAGTATGCTGCCCGATTGGAGCTGAGCTCCGATCGCGGCAGTGGGGAGGTGGGTAAGTGCTGGCTGGCCGCCGGCCACTGAGGGGGCCGGCCCAGCGGGAACCAGCCCGGTTTCCCGGCGGCCCAATCCGCCCCTGCTGCAAGCCCAGTGTAGGTAGTTAGGGGTAGCGATGGTGCCATCCAGTTTTAAATAATAATAAAGTGTTTTTCACAGTACATTTTTTATATGGTTTTTATTAACCAATACATTTGTATACATTGTTTATGAGATTTTATGCGCTCTCTTTGAATGATTTATCTATCATTCTATTTGTATATATGTCTATTGTTGTAAAAATGAAGAGTTGTTTAGTAGGGAACAGCTGATTTATTTGTATACATTGATACATAATAGTGATCATTAGAATCTTCATTGTTTATTATATATATATATATATATACATACCTAAAAATATATATATATTTTTGTGCCTGATCCTATTTATAGGTTATTTTTAATGTTGTAATGGTCTTCATAGAAACAATTTAATGAAAATGTTTAAACTATACTGGCACACTCTCCCATAATTTCCAGTAGACTTCCAAATTTGGGGGAGAGCCTCCCGGTTACCTGGAAAGTAAAGAAGACTTCTGCATTTTTGCACTTTCCATATAAAGTGGGCAGAGCAAGGGGCCTGATACTGTGATTCGCTATGAAGCACATCATTGCGGCCCTGTCCCCAGTGATAAATTTGTGGAGAGCGGGTCCATAATGATGCAAGATTCTATGGCACCCCAACCAGCCTTCCTGGACCTCCAATTACAGCAAGTATGTTTTTTGTACTTTGCTGTATAATATTCATTACAAACAACTATACATCTGAATCTAACATCATATCACTTTCCTGTACTGTAAGTGTTGTCATTTATATTGATTTTAGACACAGTAAAATGTTGCTGTTGGCAACAATAGCAAAAGGGAAACTTACAGGACATAATGACTGCTGTATTGTATTGATATGGTATTTTTTGATTATTCATGGTTTGTGAATAATGCATCCTACAGCAATAACATTACATTACATAGGTCAAAAACATTATCCTTTCCTGTTATAATAAAGAATGTACATTATTTTAAAAAGTTACATTTTGTTTACCTTTGTCAATAAAGTTGCTGCACATTTGCAATTTAATCATGGATTCGCCAGTTACTCTGCTATGTGTTAGCACATTGCACAGGAATCCCATCACTATGATTTTCAACATCTTGAAAACTCCACTCTGAAAAATAATATTAAAAATACAGAAGTTGATCATAATAATTGTAATGAATTTTCATTACACAGCCACATTTATTATATAAGTGATCCAATGAGTGTGATTAAAATTCTTCTAGAGATGTGCGCCGGACCATTTTTGCTGGATTTGGACTTGGCTCAGATTTTGGATTTGTATTTGCCGTGACTGGTTTTGGATTTGGATTAGTTTTTTTTTTAATTGACAAATAAAGCTAAAATCATATAATTTGGGCCTTTTTTTGTTCCTAGAGTATTATTAACATCAATAACATTAATGTCCAGTAAGTTTTGACCACCTCGCAGCTCACAATATTGTTTCACCAATATTGGCCAAAGGCTGTGGCGACATGGCTGGTTACTAAGCGACAGAGCAGCTGCACAAACACACAGCAGTTTATAGCACTTCAGTGAAACATTGCCACACAGCAGAAAAAAAAGAGGTGCAACATGGAATTGTCCTTGGGTCCTCCCACCCACCCTTATGTAGGATATTAAAAAGGACATGCACAGTACAAACAAAATCAATTTTTATTTTTTAAAGCTGGAAGCTTGGCTCACATTGCGTGGAGTCAGACCGCTTTTACTCACATCTCTGTTGTACTACAGCGTACCTGGGTGCAGGGCGCAGAACAGTACAAATATAAAAAAATATATTTTTCATTTATTAACTTTTTTTTTACTTTATTTTTTAAAACACAGCCCCTTACAGATGGACACTACCCATACTTGTCTACTTTTGATAAAGCATTTCAGGGAGATTGTGAAAGCAGCACCTACTGTACGAATGCGGCGGTAAAGTGGCGTGTACTGCTACATCTGAGAGGCGTGTCATAAAATTGACTTACATCCAAATGTAAATGAGCCCCAAAGCAGTTAGTAAGATCTATTTGTTGATGAAAACACACTGATACTTTTCAGAAAATGCATGTAGCCATAGGGATCATTGTGCCTTATACCCAATACAGGGAAAGATACAAATTATTCCATTTGAATGTATAGATCTGTCGTATATATATATATATATATATATATATATATATGCACTAGCGTTCAAAAGTTTGGGGTCACCCAGACTATTTTGTGTTTTACATGAAAACTGTCTTTTATTTATCAAATCAGCTGCAAAATGAATAGAACATATAGGGCCTGATTCAGAGCCACTCGTAAGCGGCAGTTCGTTCGCTCCGAGCGATGTTTGCCCAACTGCGCATGCGTACGGATCGTTATACGCATGCGCGAACCAGTCAGTGCGGCCGAAATTCATGTGCTCCCAAAATAGCGAATGCCTGATAATTTGAGTGACAGAATGAGGCGTATGTGGGTGGTAACAGGGGAAGGTGCTTGAAAACGGGGAGTGGAAATCAGAACGCAGGCGTGCTTAAAGGTCAAAACGGGCGTTTTATGGGTGTGCATAATTAAAACAGCAGAGTCATTGACCACGTCACTGGGTTATTTTGTAGCCAGAACTGCTCGCAAAATTGTGGTAGCAAAAACCGACCACAAGAATAGCGAGCAGTTCATACCCTGTTCGATGTACTCGATTAATCTAATAAATAGTGGACATGACGTAGGATGCGAGCGGCCAGGGGGCGTAGTTTCCAAAAAAACGACCGCAAGTTTTGTTCGCTCGTTCAGACCTAGAGGCGTCAACAGACCGCAAACAGCGAACGGTTCATTTGAATAGCCACCCCTATTTTCTGGACAAGCGAGCGCTAATTGCGTCCGGCTCTGAATCAGGCCCATAGTCAAGACATTGGCAAGGTTAGAAATAATGATACTTTTGTCCTTCAAACTTTGCTTTCATCAAAGAATGCTCCTTTTGCAGCAATTACAGCATTGCAGACCTTTGGCATTCTAGCTGTTAATTTGTTGAGGTAATCTGAAGAAATTTCACCCCATGCTTCTTGAAGCACCTCCCACACATTGGATTGACTAAATAGACACTTCGGTCAAGCTGCTCCCACAACAGCTCAATGGGGTTGAGATCTGGTGACTGCGCTGGCCACTCCATTACAGACAGAATACCAGCTGCCTGTAATAGTAATTGCATAATTTGGAGGTGTGCTTTGGGTCATTGTCCTGTTGGAGGAGGAAATTGGCTCCAATCAAGCGCTGTCCACAGGGTATGGCATGGCGTTGCAAAATGGAGTGATACCCCTCCTTATTCAAAATCCCTTTTACCTTGTACAAATCTCCCATTTTACCAGCACCAAAGCAGCCCCATACCATCACATTACCTCCACCATGCTTGACAGATGGCGTCAGGCACTCTTCCAGCATCTTTTCACTTGTTCTGCATCTCACAAATGTTCTTCTGTGTGATCCAAACACCTCAAACTTCGATTCGTCTGTCCATAACACTTATTTCCAATCTTCCTCTGTCCAATGTCCGTGTTCTTTTGCCCATATTAATATTTTCCTTTTATTGGCCAGTCTCAGATATGGCTTTTTCTTTGCCACTCTGCCTAGAAGGCCAGCATCCCGGAGTCACCTCTTCATTGTAGACGTTGACACTGGCGTTTTGCTGGTACCATTTAATGAAGCTGCCAGTCGAGGACTTGTGAGGCATCTGTTTCTCAAACTAGAGACTCTAATGTACTTGCACAGTTGTCCACTGGGGCCTCCCACTTCTCTTTCTACTCTGGTTAGAGCCTGTTTGTGCTGTTCTCTGAAGGGAGTAGTACACACCGTTGTAGGAAATATTCAGTTTATTGGCAATTTCTCACATGGAATAGCCTTCATTTCTAAGAACAAGAATAGACTGTTGAGTTTCACATGAACGTTCTCTTTTTCTGGCCATTTGGAGAGTATAATCGAACCCACAAATGTGATGCTCCAGATACTCAACTACCTCAAAGGAAGGCCAGTTTTATAGCTTCTCTAACGAGCAAACCTGTTTTCAGCTGTGCTAACATAATTGCACAAGGGTTTTCTGGGTTTTATAATCATCCATTAGTCATCTATGTACCATTAGAACACTGGAGTGATGGTTGCTGGAAATGGGCCTCTATACACCTATGTAGATATTCCTTTAAAAACCAGACGTTTGCAGCTAGTATAGTAATTTACCACATTAACAATGTTTAGAGTGTATTTCTGATTAATTTAGTGTTATCTTCATTGAAAAAACAGTGCTTTTCTTTCAAAAATAAGGAAATTTCTAAGTGACCCCCAAACTTTTGAACAGTAGTGTGTATATATAACAGCTATATAATGGGGCTAAGGTGCAATCAGGCAGATTACAAGACTCCTCAGGGAGTCAGGGAGATTGCTACTATTTCAGGGAGTCTCCCTGACAATCAGGGAGAGTTGGCAAGTATGACACAGCCCCTCAGAGATGGATACAGCCCCAGCAGCACAGCCCCTTAGAGATGGACACAGCCCCAGCAGCACAGCCCCTTAGAGATGGACACAGTCCCAGCAGCACAGCCCCTTAGAGATGGACACAGCCCCAGCAGCACAGCCCCTTAGAGATGGATACAGCCCCAGCAGTATACTTGAACACCGCAGCAAGCAGAAGCATGACTATACTGGAGTGAAATGGTGCCGAGTACCAACCGCGGCTCCTTATATGGAATCCAAAACCCACAAGAATCCACTGCTGAGAGGATGATGTTCAGCCTAGATCGGAGGTCCAAGTCTGGTGGGAAACCTCTGATTAACAAGTTTGGAGCAGTCTCGATTCAAGGTAATCTGGATCACTCATCTCTATTTTATTCCCGTTGCTCTGGTTTCCTCCATCCCTCATAAAAAATATAGGTTAATTGGCTGCTGACTAAAATATACCCTAGCATGTGTGTATATGTGGTAAGAAACGTATAGTTACAAAAGCTAAATAAAATGTGAGTCTTTAGGTAGAGGTGTACCAATTTATTCTTAATAACTGTTACGGTTTTCCAAGGATACCCTGTGTAAACCCCTAGAACTCAATGGACGAGATCTTCTGTCACTATCACCTGTTGTTCCCTTAGAACTAGACACATTCACCGGTACTTAGGCAGCCGCCTGGACTTAAGCTCAGAGTAGTAGGGGTTTACACAGATCTCCCAGGAGTACCAGAATAAAATATGACACCAACGAGAGCCGGTAGCAGAGATGTGGCTAGTGCAGCACTGGTGGTATAGATGTGGCTAATGAAGCACTGGTGGTATAGATGCGGCTAATGTAGCACTGGTTGTATAGATGCGGCTAATGAAGCACTGGTGGTACAGATGTGGCAATGGCCACTGGTGAAGTAATGCAGCTGGTACAGTCTGTGGATCGATGCAGCTAGTAGCTGGTAGAATTGATGTGGCTGAAATAGCCTATTGAATTGATGCAGCTAGTAGCTGGTAGAATTGATGTGGCTGGTATAACTTGTTGAATTGATGCAGCAAATATCTGGTAGAATTGATGTGGCTGGTATAGCCTGTTGAATTGGTGCAGCAAGGAGCAGGAAGAATTGATGTGGCTGGATGCCGAGGTGCGGCTTGGTTAGCCGTGGTGCGACTACTAGAGCCGGAGGATATGATGCAGTCTGGGGACCGAGTTGTGGCTAGGTGAGCCGTGGTGAGACTACTAGAGCTGGAGGATACAATGCGGCCTGGAAACTGAGGTGCGGCTAGGTGAGCCGGAAGATATGATGCAGCTTGGAGACCGAGGTATAGCTTAGAGAGATGCAGGAACAGAGTCCAGAGACAGGAACTGGAAAGACGTACTGAGATGCTATAGCTGGCATGGTCGTGAAGATGCCGTCGGCTATTTAATAAACAAGGAACCAATCAAAGTAACGGAAGATCACTCTGTGTCTCAGTAACACGTGATGTCATCTGCATCCAGATCAGATGGAAGTAGAAGGAGTGACCATTGAAGTACTGGAGGGTAGCAAGTCATGACGGCGACTTGTAACAATAACTAAGTTAAATAATTTTTTTATAGTTTATTACACAGGTTCTCAAATTCGGTCCTCAGGACTCCAAACATTGCATGTTTTCCAGGTTACCTCACAGAATCACAAGGGAAATAATTAGCTCCACGTGTCAGTCAGTAATGAATACACCTGTGCACCTGCTAGGTGACCTGGAAAACATGACTTGTGTGGGGTCCTGAGGACCGAGTTTGAGAACCTCTGGTTTATTACATATAGCATAATTAAAGCATTTATCTAGCACAAAAAAAAAATATTTTTATTGGTCCTTAAACTATATTTTTCTTATGTCGTGATCTTTTCAATATATTTTTTTTTTAGTATGTCACAAATTAATTTCCTACGTACCCGTAACTGTTATTTTGCTTTATGTAATAAATCAATACCTCTTCCTATATATCAAGTTCGTTTTAGCTAAATATTTCTATAAACAAGAAGAAAAAATAAAACCTAGTGGGCCTGATTTCAAGGTGGGTGCAATGCAAAAAATCAAGTAACTTTATATCTGGAACAGACCATGTTGCAATGCAAGAGGTGCAAATGTGTTTATTTTTTTAGAGATAAGTGGTTCGGTTTCCATGGAAACTGACCACATCCTAACTTAGCGGTTTCTAGTTGAACCGAGCCGGGGCTCGAGTCTAGCCGCCATGTTCAGATTTCAACACAAGGCAAAACATCATCGTCCTGGCATAGGATTTTGGGTGTTTTGGATTGCACATTAAAGTCCCTCCCTCGTGATCGGGTGCATTTCACACTGGACACTGGAGAGAGAGGTATGAGTATATGGACACTTTGTAAACAAGCCAGGTCCAAATACAGTCAGGCATCATCTGAAACCTCAAATGCACCACCTTCTCACTCTAAGTTTAAATGTGTCACCTTTAAAACAGGCAAATCAGTTCACCAAAACAAAACTAAGGCTGAAGAGCTGTGTGTTCACAAACTTCACAAATCCCTAAGTATGTCCATAAGTGCTATGTCTGAATCTGACATTTGTGACACCATTTCTGCACCCTCTACAATTGTGGGCATGAGCAGTACAAGTAAAGATAGTGATATTGAGGATGCTACTGTGGAAGTGCAACAGGTTGAAGGAGATATTTGTGTATCTGACACTGATGAGGAACTTGATGATGAGTATGTTGTTTATATCAAAGTAAGTCAGCCACTAGTGGCAGCAGTTCTTGCCCGTGATAAGAAGAGGGCCATTGTCATGCTTGGGCATAAGGCTAAAAAAGCCACATCTTCTGTGTGAAATAATTTTTACCTAAATACTGACAACATTTTTCAAGCCATGTGTACTGTTTGTGAAGCCAAAGTAACTTGAAGTAGGGATGTTAACCAACTAGGAACCTCATCTCTGTTACGTCATTTGCAGTGAGTTTATGCAAAGTGTTTGGAAAAATTTGAAAAATCCAGTAAAATAATAACCAGCAGTCCAGCATCAGCTAGCTAGCAGCTGTCGGCTAGATCCCAGCACATACAATCTCCACCACCAATCTCTACCACCATCACCTTCATCATCAATCTCCTCATTAGTGATCAGAGGAAGACCTCCTGCATCCAATTTGTGAAATCTAGCTTACTCCTCCCCTATCCAGGATAACCTAGAAGATTCACTCCGCACTTGGACTGCTGCTGCTGCTCCTCAGGATTTGTCATTTCCGATAATGCATGTAACATTGTGAATTGAATCATTTTAGACACAATTTGCAACAGTCACATAACAATCAAGAATAAGGGGAGGGGAAGACATTGCAAAGGTGATGATTAACTACTAATACCTAAAAAATGGGCAATCTCTGCCTCTCTCATACAGGTTGTGGTGGTGCTCAATAGAGTAAACTACTTGTCAACAGCCAAAGAAGAAAAAAGAACTCTATTTGTTGAGAGTTATTTTCTCTTCTATGGCTGTTAACAAATTGTAACAGTGTCAGTAATATGTGCACAATAAAGTTACAGCCTGGATTTCAGGTCACTGGCTACAACAGTTTACATGATCCTTGGATTACTAAGGAAAATTAGCCAAACTCTTGCTATGTAATACCTTGACCACATCTTTTATCCTTTTTTATTTGCTTTTAATAAGAGCCTGATCAGCTCTATTCTAATAGTGCAATATTAATGAATTGGTCTGCAAGTGGAAGCATAGTAATTGAATATTCACATGTGAATTGAATATAGAAAAAACATTTATTAATAATATACGGATGTTCATCTGAATATTGTATCATGTTTTTATGCTTTTTATGATTTGTACTGTATGTTTCTTGTGTTTATTCTATTAATTGATTGATTAATTTATTTACTAAATAATATTTGTACATTATTGTATGCATGATTTAATATCCCAACAAAGGTATATCAGAGCAGTACAACTGTTTTTTAACGTTGTGAGAGCCTTACAACTGAGTGAATTTTGAACACGTTTAGACCACACAATAAGTATGGTGGCTTACAATTTAATAAAAACATGCTGGATATGCTGTCTGTGGCCAGAAAAATGTCTGGACATTTTCAGCATAAATAAACTGCATGTAGAAGATTGCAGCCACTGCAAGAACAGTTCAATTTGCCATGCCACCAACTAACGCAAGAAGCAGGGACCATGTAAAATGTCACACTTTTTAATGGAGGAACATTAACAAGCCATCCAAACCTACACAACAAGCCATTACATAGGTAAAGGAGGGGGAATGTACCTTAGTCCAGGACACTGGAGTATACTCTTTTTTATGCAAGTTACTGAAGCCATTTGAAGAAGTAACTAATGAAGTGAGTTCAGACACTGCCAAAGTGGGTTAGTTGATTTCCTAATAAGACTTTGTGAAAAGCAGCTAGAGAAACTGAAGGAGGAGATTAAACTAAGTGATTCCGCTAAGTACTGTGTGTTGGACTTGTAGATCAACTTCTTTATCTGCAACACCAGGACCAAAATGTTGTTAAGATCTTGCAATTGGATTACAAATTTTTGGCAACCATACTTGAGGCTAGGTTTAAGTCATATGTAATGTTTTTCTTTCCAACTAACACAAATCTTAGGAGATGCAAAGAGCTCTTTGCCAGCAAGTTAACATATAACTGCCATTAATCTCACTTATGTGATCAAACCAGACATAGGGATGACAGAGTGTTCAACAGAGAATATATAACCATTGGAGAGTAGTTGGCAGACTGCAGACGTTTGCCACTATATGAGGTAGGCAGACAAAGTTCAAGTGTATTCCTACCAAGCCTGTTACTACTGTCTTAATAGCAGTGTAGGTCCTGGTTATAGCAATTCAGTCCCCCTCCCCCCCCCAGACTGTGTGCATGGCTGTTGCCCCTACCCTTGACTGTGTGCTTGCAGAACTGGCCTTAGGCATAGGCTTTATAGGCAAATGCCTAGGGCATCTGTAATCCCCTAGGGGCATCCTGATTCCTAAGCCTAGGGCCAGTGGCATAGCTATGATCGAGCAGCAGTCAGCTTTTGAGTAAATGGAGCTAGCCAGAAAATCCCATTAGTGATCCATGAAAATATATTTTACATAGTATCAATAGAAAATAACCCAGTTTTATAAAAACATGGCATAAAAAAATTCTCAATGCTGTTTTTAGTATAAAAATAAAATTTTCATTAAACAATGCATACACTATTATTGATATCTCTGTATCCTCCTTTGTCAACACACACAAGTGATGTATGATTGTGCCATCTTCTACTGCAGTGACATGTGCACCTTGCTCTGATTCTTCAATTAAATAGATGGTAGGTACTGTATGGTTGTATATGTCTTAATGTCTGCCAAACATGTTTATCCTGTTGCACTACTGCTGTTATATATTATGTAAAGGGGAGTTTTGCTTAATATTTCACAAGGAAAACATTTATAATTTGATTTGACTATTTCTAAACCAGAAATACTGCAATACTAAGCATTCCAGACTTGTAAAGATTCATTTCACACAGCAGATTATATAGAGTAAAGATGATTATAGACCTATGCATTTCACACTTCAAGGCTGTGTTTTCATCTGTTATCCTCAGAATACGTTAGACAGCAACACATGGATGCATTGAGCCATTCCACTAGCCCAGTCATAAAGAGTCTTAAGTGTCAGATCCATACAAATCTGCATGAAATAATGCAAAATATGGTACGCTAACTGGTGGAGCTACTCTGCATCAGCCCTATAGTGTCTAGAGTTAATGCCAAAAATAAAATCTTGATTGCATCAGATTACAGAACTATACTCTACTTGAATGTGTGCGCCTCCAGTATGCATTCTGATAAACTCTATTCTTCAACAATGGTTTCTTTTTGCCACCCTCCTGTAAATAGCAGATGTACAAATTTCCCAGGTTTTTGTTGTCCCATGACCAGTTTATCTACTTTCTGCCAAGAAAGACTTACCACACCACTGAGATATTTGAAAACCAGGCTCCCTTCCAAAGGCCTTGAGAACCTTTGCCATTGAATATTAGCAATTTTAATGATGGCAAACGTTACCCAACACAGCAGAGGTTCCCATACTATGCCTTTACAGTGAAGGTTTTAAAGATATCCATGCTTAAGCCCAGATGCTTGAATCAAATTGACTGAGGTGCTAATTAGGTCACCTGTGCTCAAGCATGAATATTCTTAAAATGTAGACTGTAATGGCAGAGTTTTGGGAACAAGTGGGATAATTGCTGACACAACAGAATATATTAACTCACCTGTGCATGATTCAAGAATATCCACAAGACCTGCTGATGCTACATGAGGACTGTTGAAAAACCTTCTGAAGACCAGTGTTTCCCAACTCCAGTCCTCAGGGATTCCTTATGCTGGGCATACACTATATAATTATCTGTCAGATATCTCTCCAATCTGGCTGGTTGGAATGAAAACCTGGTAATGTATGGGAGCAAATGACAGTCTATAATATGGTCTTAAACACTGGAAAACGGACAAAAAATGATTGGTCAAATTCGTGTGTTTTAACCAATTTGTCTGAACGACCATTTTTGTCTGTTTTTCAGTGTTTGTGAGCAAATGGTTGACTGTCATTTGCTTCCATACATTACCAGATCTTCATTTCAACCAGCCAGATTGGACAGATATCTGACAGATAATTGTATAGTGTATGCCCAGCATTAGTAATGACATGTGCATTAACTAGGAGATCTGTAAATGATGCACTGTTAGGTTTGCCTACAGCAGTGTTTCCCAACTCCTGTCCTCAGGGAACCATATCAACTAATTAAAGAGCTGTACCTATATAATGTAAAGGAATTGATTGCAACAAAACTGCAAAAAGGGCTATTGTTTCATGGATCTTTACATTTTCAGCTACACTTTTTCAGATACACTTCTTTGTATTACTTTTAGCTTTCCTCTATAAAGAAGCTAGCAATATGCAACTTTCACAATAATAAATGCATTTGTAGATAAATGTCTTTTGTTCATGTATATTTTACTAATCAGCTAAAGTTAAAAAAAATATATAATTTCAATTTGAGCCTTATTGATTGTTTAAGTTGGCCTCTCTAAGTTTAACTCTATTATATCAATTATGAGAAAAGATTGAGAATGAATAAATTTGGGCATCTTAAATGAATTAGAGGGATAAAACACAGTTCATTCATTGAGATTAACAATAAACATGTGGGGCAAGGTTTATTGGCACCAGCGGTGGCCCGTTTGTTAGTTTATGGAAATGTTACTACACAAACTCTTGTGTACATCCAACTGAGCAAAGACTGAGATGCCCACTTTGACATTCATGCATGCTACAATACCAATTGGTGCATCCTTGCTATCATCTGTTACACCATCAAAACTTGCACTAGCCCTATGGCAGGCAGTGTTTCTCTGTCTGACCATGGCCTGCTATGCTTGCGACTGTCTGTCTGTGAACACAGCCTCTTGCATTGACACCACTGTGACACTCCATAATATGCCCACTGAATGGACCATTTTTGCATGCACTACTTGCCATCACCCAGTCACTGCCCAGGAACGCCCAACGTTTTTCCGCCACAGTTCTGATACTGTCTCAGCCAACTGCAACACATTGTAGGAGATTACAGAAACCTTTAATCATGCACAGTTGCAAATCGCTTAACTACGTGAACCGGCATTGTAGGCGGATTGTGCGTGACTCAGAATCAAGCCCATGGCCTCTTACTAGATCGACTGATCCTGATCACCGCTGTCCATTCAGAGAAAATATAATGAAATTAAAACCCTAACTTCTGTCTCAGCTGGCAGTGATTAGGAGGATCAAAGAGAAAACTGATTCAAGCAGAGTGTTCATAGAAAATGTAACTTTCAAGCCAATAACTTAAATGAATTTGTATAATGCAAGAAATTCTCTTTTATTTTGAAAGTTATTTACTCCTCTGTCTCACCTGTACTGGCGTAGTTGCTTGGAATTTGTATTTAGCCTTGACCATTAGAAGGTAACAAAAGAGAAGTCCTGTCTCTCTTTCTCTCACTCTCTGTGTCTTTCCATCTCCCTTTGTATACATATATATAGATATATTAATAAATATGCAAACTAGTGTTTAATGAAGCAGTAATGTGTAAAAGGTTATGTTTGATTGTTTTCCAAGATCAAGGATTAGAAAATGTCATATTTATTCTCTGTAAATTATGTTTTATGTGGTTTTGCTTATTGTTCAATACTGTAAGGGAAAAAAAACAAGCATTGAATGTGAATAGGTGCTTTCATACTATTTACTCAACCAGAGAAGGAGTCATCTAACCTTTAAAAAGTCACTTATACCACCTTCAGACATAAAGTCTCAGATTCAACACGGCTTGAACCTGGGACACCGAACACGGGTTGAAGCTGAGCTACCCCTTTTACACATAGATGATGACCCGGGTTATTCCCGGGTCGTCACCCTTCACACCGAACCTGGGTCTTGCAGTTACTTGGGTCTTCCATCAGGCAGCAGTGGACTCTTGGAGATGATGATGCAGTGTGAACAATTGCAGAATCAGTTGCATGCAACTCTGAATAGCCTCTTACAATGGGGTAAATGTATTATAGCTGCACTTATCGAAATCCCCCACTGACAGTCTCAATGCATGCATATGAGGGGGCTTGAGGGAGATTATTAATCTCGAATTATGAATTAAATTTATGAGAATCCTCTTAAAACACTACTACTGTGTGGGCATAATGCGTATAAGGGTCACTACTTTGTGGCATAATGTGCAAGGGGCACTACTGAGTAGGCATAATGTGTATAAGATGCAGTACTGTGTGGCGTAATGTGTATTAGGTGTACTACTGTGTGGTGTAATGTGTATTAGGTGTACTACTGTGTGGCATAACGTGTAAAAGGGGTTTGCGTTACTACTTTGTGATGTAATGTGAATAACAAACACTATTGTGAAGTGTAATGGGAATAATGGATACTACCTTGCAGTGTAATGTGAATTGGTACTTTTGTGTGGCCATGTCCCTTCGCCGTGAAGCCGTGCCCCTTTTTTTGGCACACTCCTTTGCCGTGCACTATCCTGGTTTAAAATACAGCAGGGGGGGGGGGCGCCAATGCTCTTTCTGGCACAGGTCATCAAAATGCCTATTAGACCAACGACAGCTGCTGATATCGATAGCTGCAGCCGTCAGAATGGTCAGAGCCACTGACTGCTACAACATTGCCTAGCTTATGTGCTGCTATCTTGTAGATAGTAGCGCCAATAATGACAGGGGCGCATAGTAATTTACCGCCCAACCCCTCAATGATACATTGGAGAGAAGCAGTATCAGCACAGCACTCCTCCCCCATATCAACAGATAATACATCTGGAATTGGTATGTAACGCCAGCGGCTGTTTAGCTGCCAGATCAAATACCGACAGCGGCAGCCCGACGGATGGAAATCCTGACTGCAGCAGGTAAGTACCCTAACCCTTTCCTCTCCATACCCTAACCCTCCTTTAGTGGTGCCTAACCCTAACCTCACCCCCAGTGCCTAACCCTAACCTCCCCCTTTAGTGCCTAAACCTAACCCCCCTCCCCACACCCCAAACCTAACCCTCCCGGGGGAATGCCTAACCCTAACCCCTCCTAGTGGTGCCTAACCCTAACCCCACCTTTTCCAACCCTAACCATAACCCTTCCAGGGGGGTGGCTAACCCTAAGTCCCCCCGGAGATCCCTAAGCCTAGCTCCCCCACCACCCGCGGCTAGATGCTAAAACACCTGGCTTACCTTTGTTCGGTATGCTGGGTGTATGGATTTTGTAGTGGGGCTAATCCTGACTGCATCCCATACATCTACTCCAATCTACCCCAATTTTCCCTATGTTATGCTTGAAGCTGCACCGCTCAAGAAACATCTGGCAATGAATGTCTGTTTAACATTACTCATTTCTTAAATGTTGGCATCATACCTGTATATTTTATCTAATAAGCTGTTGAACAAAACTCAATGAGGTGTTGGGCAGAAAAGCAAATGTGGCTTATGAAGGTCAGTTTGTTCTACATCTCCTTGTAATCAGATAGAGTTCCTATGCCTAAGGCTCCATCAAGTATTGGACATAACCTCTCCAGTATCATATTCATCTTAAGTCACATTGTTCTTCATGACTGACTAAACATGTACTTTCCTGTTGGCCCACTCCACTACAGAACAAGGAATAAGCAGCATGTGTACTACAAGAGATAAGCGAACCTAGGTTGGGTCATTATTTAAACTCCAGATTTCACGTATTCTGGTAAATACCAAAGTGATCTGGTAATTCTAGTAAATATGATGTTTAGTGCAAAACTATTGGATTTGCTGTCAAAAGATCTTTTTGTAATTTGGGGTTTCCTCTTACTACTTCTACTACTACTACTACTAACAATAATAAACATAATAATGTTTATTATTATAATATTTAAGCATGTCAATTCAAAGGGGTTGGGTATGATTTCCTGGCAGTCAGGATACCACTGGTCAGAATACTGACAGAGGCATCCTGATAGTGAAAATCCAGACAGCTGTACGAAAGTATAGTACCACTAGCCCTTACCCCTATCCTAACACTAACCCTCCCTCCCTGGTGCCTAACCCCAACCTCCCCCCCTAGTGCCTGAACCTAACCTCCCCCTCCCCGCACTCTAAACCTAACCTTCCCTCCCCAGTGCCTAACCCTAACCTCCCCCCTAGTGCCTAAAACTAACCCCCCCTCTCTGCAGCCTAAACCTAACCCTCTCCCTTAGTGCCTAACCCTCCCTCTAGTGCCTAACCCTAACCCCTAACCCTACACCTAACCCTCCCCTAACCCCAATACTTACCTTCGGGATGCCGGCGGTCGGGATACTGGAGCCTGGATCCCAATGCTGTTGGGATTCTGGCACCGGTATTTAGACCATCAACATCCCACATGCCAGGATGCTGACTACATCCCAATTCAAAGAGAACCAATGAGTGAATCCTAATATGCCTAGTACCATTTGCTGCTCCTCAAATAAGTACACTGGTACACAGGTGCATGGCCCCACCATGGCCACACCAATATAAACATGCAACAGGACCAGGCAAAGATTCTCCAACTTGATTAAAAAATTGGAGTCCTGTCAGCAGGGGACAGTTGAAAAAACCACAGGGGCAGAAAGACAGTTGAAATAGAGCTGTTGGGAGAAGACGTGAGTGCCGTTGCCTGACCTGCTCTGCGATGGGTGGATAGGCAGACCGCAAAGTAAGGACTGTTCCAGCATCGGGCTCGGTTCAGGAGCAAGTGTGTCTGGCATTCCCCGCCTCCAGAGGCTCAGTTGGTAGTGGTGAAAGATGGAGTGAGCGTGCCCAGTGATTGACAGCAGAGGTCGGATTGGAGGCGAAGCTCCTGCGGCCTGCCTGATAAGGATCGGCACTTCTGAGGTAGTCTGACGGTGGAGGCAGAGAAATTGGGGTCATCGCAGTGCTGCCAGACTTACCTCATTCATAATGGCAAGTAGCAAATAGCCTGCACCCAAAGATTACATGTACTGAGGCCACAGTAATTATCCAGCAAGTGAGCAAGCCATATACAGTAGTTAACGCTAACAATAGAGGAGAGCAGCCATAACTTGCCATCCCAAAACCAAAAGACAGCAGAAACAATTATTGACATACTGTACCTAGTACTGCTCCACAGTCAGTATAGCTAAAACGACTTAGGATTGATACATAACGACTGAAGCAACCTGTCAGGAGACATCAACCCAACTGCCTAGGGAAAGTCTGGAGGGAGTATAGTATAAGACAACAGGAAAACCTCTGTAGACACTTCAAGCAGCTGTAAACATTAGCTCATAGGCTGAAAGCAGGGAATAGAAACATTGTATTAAGCAATTTCAAATCTATAGGAAGGATACAAAGTTATAAAAAGTAACTCCCCTCAGTTTCTATTTTCTAACCATAAGGATTAAATAGTGGAGATAATAGGGAAGTTTTCTTTGCAGCATCTAGCCCGGGCAACATACAGCAGCAGGACTCTTAAATAACATTTAAGCAATAACTCTAACAAAGCCAAAAGGAGGTCATAACATCGTATTGTATGTGCACCAATGAAATGGAGCGAACTGAACTTACAGTTCACCTTGGGTAGCATGCATGCTATTATAAGGGTGACCAAAAAGGGGTTTTAAATGCAATGTGTGTTTTTGTTCAAGAGTGTTATATTTTGTTGCCACATTTGGTATGCTATTGATAAATGCAACTGCGTATTCTATATGTGCTAGATACTAATCTGGGACGTAATTGTATTTTAGTATAACCAGTGAGTTAGTAGATTTAGAGACATTACCGTTGAATATTCTGTTGTTATTTATCTTCTGCGAGTACTAGGAGGGAATTACCTCCTTTAATAAATCAAATTACTAAGGAAATAATTGTGTTATTCAACTGGTTGGATTCACTTCCTTGCCTCTCCAATCCTCATGAAAGCAGTAATTGAACATAGTGGAGACAACCCCCATTTAGTGAAGGCAAAGGTACGAGCACACTGATTTCCACGACCAGTGTTCCACAATGGCACCCACCAAGAATGCCTGCTTTCCCCTATGATTTATGTACAGTATTTGCAATAGAATCTCTGGCTGTGGAAATTAGGGATGCTGATTCTATCTGTGGACCCCATATTGTTGAGTTTTTATTATAAGATAAGTTTGATTGCTGATGATATTTTCTTGTGTCTATTGGACCCTGATACCTCTCTTTTTCCTTGTATTCTGTGTTGGAACATTATTCCAGGGTAAAAATGTATACTATTAAAACTGAAGCTCTTCCTTTCCATATAGCCCCTCCATCACTCTCCTTAGGATAACTGAGACCCTCACTAAGGACTGGATGTCCCAAGAGGTCTCGTGGCTGGGCAGATTGACTGTGATAAAAATGGTCCTACTCCCAAGTAAGTTGCATGGGACCTGGTGACTCATTCATGCCAGGCATAATGCACTGCATGGCGTATTGATGATAGATAAGCAAGAACACATCTGTACTGTACCTTCTCCGGCCTTCTCCTTGGTGGGGATAGCTCATTTTACCAGACTTACAGTTTAATACTTGGACTGGAAATGGCTTTTCCATTTTGAGTGAAGCTACTGTATGTCCGGTAATGGTTTTCTTACTTTCTCCCATACAGTCTGTCCATGCCATCCCTACATAGATTAGTTTTTACACTGGATAGCCAACATAAAATTTGGCCCTCAAAATCTAAATATTGCTTGAGAAATTGTGTGTGTGTGAGAGGGTGTGTGGATTTTCCATGTATTTTGGGATTGTCCACTCCTCAGACCTATCTAAGTGGCAGTTTTTGCCTTGATTAGACAAGTTACAGGAGTGTATATTCCATTGCTGGCCATGTTTCATTTTTACCCTGGTAAAATGTCATCTAGTGATGCTGTAGGTAAATTATTGGCCATAAACTTGTGGCCACCAAAGAGGTCATTGCACAGCTTTGGAGAACTGCTTCTGTGCCTACCTAGCTTTTTATTATGGTAAGATATAGAAACATTTTCTAACCCTGTTTCTGATGAATGTTTAGCATGGGACTGATGGATGTATCTTTAGACAGAATTGCACAAATCTTTTAATATGTGCCCATGACACTCCCATGACACTTCCATGGCACTCTGACAAGACAGGGTGGTTCCGTGCACTCACATTGATGCTGCCCAGTTGCTTCCCCAAAATGGTGACATTCATGGAAAGACAGAACCGACCAAGTTCCATATGGCTTAGAACGGGATGAACATATGTAAAAATGCATAAATTCAGATCAGCAAAATTCTATGCAAAAACTTTCCATTTGTAGCCCAACTTAGCACCTACACTGAAGCTGTGAGAAAAAAGCAGTGCTAATTCCTATTGAAATTACCACAGCTAAATTTCTCACAGCCAATTGAAAAGAAAAAACCTTGCGACTGCGGGAAATAGTTGCGCCGCAGGAAAAAAATATTGCTTGCAATTGAATATGCCCCTCTGTGAGTAAATATGAGAATGAGTGCACTTTGTACTTTGCTGTTTGAACAATGTATACATTCCAAAGTATACAGTTGGCGGGGTTTATGTAATAGCTTGCGACTTGCAGCCGCTGTGGGAACTCCTGCGACAATCATTCTAAAGGCAAAACCAGCACGTACACTACATTTTTTATGCAAATAAAATAAAACTTTGTTCAACTTAGCATGAGCTCCTGTATGTTTTGTGTGGTGCTGACATCTTCTGTTCATTTATAATATTACATCAATTTGCCTAATAATTCTAATGCTTTACACAGCTCTCCCTGATTTCAGTTGTTAATGATTGGTTCAGTGATTTGTAACCTGAAAATGTATTTAATTTTCAGTATTGACATAAAAAATTGTTCTTGCATATTACGTGCAATTCTTACCATCTATACTTGTTACCTAGGGTTTTTTTTTAACTGATGAGTAGTTACAATGCAATAAATGTATTATATAATGAGATTTAGCATGCAAAACATGAGTGCTGTGCAGGAAATTCTTGCCCCAGGAAACGATTTTTAAATGTTGTCCAGTATGGCTTAATCAGTGGCAATTCCTACCACAATACATGAGGGGGGCTCCTGTGGTGCAGTCCCAGTGTGAGGTCTGGACTGTGACAGCACCTGCCAGGTGTATTGCACATGCACAAAGGATCTGGCAAGCTCTGCGACTGGTACATGTGCACAAACACCGGCTTATAGGGACCTTTTCGGCTGCAGCACCTAGATGTCAAGAAAGGCTGATGGAAAGGCAGGGGAGTGACTTCATATTGGAAGCACTATCTCTGCTAATCGCAGTCCTGACTGACCATCCCAGGGGGAAGAAAACACCTCCACCTGGGACTGCCTGAGTGACATTTGATTAACAGCTGGCACTTCCAATGAGAAGCCACTGCCAGGGATTACACCTAGTGCCCAGACTCAATGGTTAACTTCACTGGAAGTGGCGGGGGGCAGCATTCCCTAGGTAAATTCAGTGCTTTATGTAGCCTAGATGCCACTAAAACAGTGCCCATAGTCACAACAATTATATATGCATCTCATCATGAGTTGCGGCAGCAGGTATAATAGTACTGGAGCAATTCTGTATTGCTCTGGCACAATGACTGATGCGCCGAAAAGCAGCTGTTCCATGAACCCCAACAATTTTATTACTAATTAGTAGGTAGTAAGTCTGGCACGTGCGCACTGCCACAGGGGGCACAGGCCCGGGGGTGAAGGGACCCTAATATATTCATCTTCTCATGGGGGACTCAGGGCTGGAGGGCATGAAAGGACCCAAACGGATCCCTCTTCACAATCCAGACATCATTTCCATCCAGACACCAATGGCATTTGTAGATGGCTTAGGTTCACGCAGTCAAGCTTTGCTTAACATTGGGCCAGTGATATTGAACAGGCCCCTTAGTAACTTTCTCTCAGAGTCTGATTAAGATCTCATGGAGCCCAAGATAAAGTTCTGCTTTGGAGCCCTTTTCTCCCCTCCAATTACCAAGAAAGAACACATACTACAGTATATGTATAAGTAATCCGGGTCCCTTAGTTTCCATAGAACTCTACCTAATCAATGATCCATCTCTGACTTCTATACATGTAGAAAAACTAATATTTACATAGCACTCTGATTTCTTCCGCCTTCTCCCTGAGCACTATGTGATAATGCTTCATTAAAATCTCTGCGATGTCCCAGTTTAGCAGAAAGCTCATTAACTCTCTGTTGTGAGCCCTCCTGTACCAAAGAAAGTTATCCAAAGAGAATAGAATGGAGAATAGAATTGAATAAGAAGGAGTTGTCCACAAATAACTTTGATATTCCTGTGGTTATTTGTGAATAGGAAACTTGGTCAAGCAGTTGCAGAATTCTGATTAGTTTGCATGTGAGAATGAAGAGCAAGCCTCTGCTATGAAGGAAAGCACACACTCACACAGGAAGCTGCTGGCTGCTGCTCCATATCAGTGTTATATTGGGAGTGTGTCGCTTGGTTGTGATGTCACAGGCAGGTTCAGCACTTCTAATCCCAGCAGGACACAATGCCATCCAAGCTTCCTGCTTATTAAAGCAGTGGTGCGATGTGAGGGATGGGGAGGAAGACTACGCTTTCAATGAGAGGGTAGCACTGCCTAGGTCTCCATCAGTGCTAGTGGCAGCCCTGGCCAATGTGGAGGATTTGGCAGTTGCTCCAAGGCCCTCACAAATGGTCAGGCTGGTTGACACATGTGCCCATGCTCATTACTCTTTGGACTGGTTTAGACCCAGGACAGAGGACGACTTCTGGGTGACGTCCATTATTTTGTTTTAAATTCCAGGGTAAAAATGTATACTATTAAAACTGAAGCTCTTCCTTTCCATATAGCCCCTCCATCACTCTCCTTAGGATAACTGAGACCCTCACTAAGGACTGGATGTCCCAAGAGGTCTCGTGGCTGGGCAGATTGACTGTGATAAAAATGGTCCTACTCCCAAGTAAGTTGCATGGGACCTGGTGACTCATTCATGCCAGGCATAATGCACTGCATGGCGTATTGATGATAGATAAGCAAGAACACATCTGTACTGTACCTTCTCCGGCCTTCTCCTTGGTGGGGATAGCTCATTTTACCAGACTTACAGTTTAATACTTGGACTGGAAATGGCTTTTCCATTTTGAGTGAAGCTACTGTATGTCCGGTAATGGTTTTCTTACTTTCTCCCATACAGTCTGTCCATGCCATCCCTACATAGATTAGTTTTTACACTGGATAGCCAACATAAAATTTGGCCCTCAAAATCTAAATATTGCTTGAGAAATTGTGTGTGTGTGAGAGGGTGTGTGGATTTTCCATGTATTTTGGGATTGTCCACTCCTCAGACCTATCTAAGTGGCAGTTTTTGCCTTGATTAGACAAGTTACAGGAGTGTATATTCCATTGCTGGCCATGTTTCATTTTTACCCTGGTAAAATGTCATCTAGTGATGCTGTAGGTAAATTATTGGCCATAAACTTGTGGCCACCAAAGAGGTCATTGCACAGCTTTGGAGAACTGCTTCTGTGCCTACCTAGCTTTTTATTATGGTAAGATATAGAAACATTTTCTAACCCTGTTTCTGATGAATGTTTAGCATGGGACTGATGGATGTATCTTTAGACAGAATTGCACAAATCTTTTAATATGTGCCCATGACACTCCCATGACTTCTGGGTGACGTCCATTATTTTGTTTTAAACTACCCAAATGTGAGGTTCTGGTTTTGTTGTGGACCCGGGGTGGTAAAAGGAGCAGACACTGAAGCTGATTTAAAAATAAACGTGGAGTTTTTAATGAGTGGCTTAACAGACATGAATGTGGCAAAACAAAAAGTCCGGGTATAGCACTAAAGTGCACTTGGAGAACTGTAGTGAAGCAATGGGAAAAAGTCCAGGTAGTGATAACAGAAAGTAGTCCAGTAATCCAGGTTTTGTGAGGCAGAAATGATTTGCAGGCTGAAGTGAATTTGCAAGCTGAAGTGAATTTGCAGGGAAGAGGCAAGTGGAGGCAGGGTGCAGGGTAACAGCTGACACAGGTACTCAGGTAAGGGAGAGGCAATGGAGGAGGCAGGAGAATCCAGCGGGGCTAGAACAGGCAGGGTGAAGCAGGCTAAGCAATGATCCCAACAGACAGGTGAACGCACAGGAAGTCTCTCTCTCAGCTCTCGCTGAGAAACACGTTGCACTGGCAATGAAAGGAAGCTCTGCACTCCCTTAAATACCCAGTGCCGGATTGTGACTGGCCAGAGAGAGCATGTGACACACCAGGATAGGGCGACTAGGTCACATGACCGGAGGAAAGATGGCGGCGCCCATGCCAGAGTGGAACGGAAGCACCACCAGGCCTAACCAGACCAGAGTGACAGTATGCCCGCACAGGACTACGCACAGCCAATGCACCCCGCCAGATACCAGCACCACCGCCAGAGGCCCCTCACCATTGCGTCCTCACAGGTAATACCTGCCGGCCGGCATGCCGGGAATCCCTGGTCGTGACACCAAATAGGCAAAAGAACAGACCTGAGCAGCTTCTTGGCTTAGCCTGGTGGCGCAGAAATTATGTGTCAAGTCTATACTCAGAAAGGAAGTCCTATTTCCTCCAGGAGGTTCCTTAACTAGAATATACAGTCTGAAGAATATTGTAATTTTTTTATGCTCGCTAAATCAGTATTGAAGTTTTGTTTTATATTGTTCTAACTTGTGCTATATAGCAGAGGTGGTCCTGCCTACGGTTTTGTTATTAAATTGCCATTACTAAAAAAATGCATGTTATAAATCCAGAAATAGTGCCGCATTATAGGCAGGGCAGCAAGGGTTGTCATCCAGGGGCCCCCGACTCATGGGAAGGACTAAGGCCCTGATTCAGAGCCAGACGCTCTGACCAGAGCGCTCGCTCTGAATCAGGGCAGACCTCCATTAATATGGAGCGTCCTCCTGGACGCTCGTATAGCTGTGGGTCACCACCCACAGCATATACGAGCGTGCAGGATGATGGTCGCGATGGTCTTGACCATCGCGACCATCGAAACTGCGAGCAAAAGCCTGCTGTTGAGTTTTTCAACCGCAAGGCCAGGAGTGATTTTGGCTCTATCAGAGCCAAAATCACTCCCACTGACATCACTAGTGATGTCAGTGGGGCCGGCTTCAGACGGTAGGCGTTCCCTTGGGAACGCCTCCGTCTGGCAGGCACGCCCCCGGCACGCCCAGCAAAGGGGGCGTGCTGTCAGTCAACATCGACAGCACGCCCCCTTTGATGAGACACTCCGAGCGAAGGAAAGTCCTTCGCTCGTCGGGTCTCGCGCATGCGCACGACAGAGCTCCCTCCGTCGTGCGCATGCGCAGTGCGGACCATCGACCCACTTGCGAGCGGACAGCCGCTCGCGAGTGGGTCTGAATGAGGGCCTAAATGTTTGTGGAAACCATTATCTTCCACTCAGTAGTGCTACCTGTCTTGACAGCACGGATGTAATTTAATGATGTTGTAGAATTGCCATTCAGTGGACACAGGAGGAGTACTCCAGAGACAGAGGGGCGTGAGAGAACTGCCTGGTAAGTTAACCACTAGGCAGGGGATGGAATATGGAGATGAGGAGGGGTTATGTGTGCATGATACAAGACTTAGAGGGTGGGGGGTTGGAGAGCACAATACAATACATAAAGATGTGTTCACTTGGGGCCCCCCACAATACTTAAACCCAAGGATTAGCACAAAGTGGTTAGAGGCTCGGGTGCACTGGTTCTGTTGTATAGGCATTGTAAGTATGATTTTCTAATGGAGGAGGGAGCCCTACATCTTCATTAATCTGCTACAGTCCACCTCCATCCTATTCAGCTCTCGCTAGCTCCACTCATTTGAAGTTTGGATGTTATTTATTTGAATTAATGGATTTAGGATCCTATGCACCTCTCTGCTTGATAGGACAATCATAAATTAAAATATTAAATGTATTCAGAATTTATGAAATATCAATATGAACATTTAATGATAAAATATTAAACTACATTAAAATATACTATAAGAATTATATGTATATACTGTCTGTATGTGCTTTATTATAATGAAATAATGTGTCTGGTAAAATATAGTAAAGGGTAGAGAACCTCTAAGAGTTGATAACAGTCAGTAATCCATTTTGTAGGAATACATAGCATAATATAGTAATCATCAGCTCATACTACACTACACCTTAAATCGCTTCACTGGCTCCTTATCTACTTTAAGATTCAACTCTGGCTACATGCCCAGCAACATTCTCCTGACAAGGTTATTTCATTTATCATGTTGCCACCTACAGTAGAAATGCCCATTGCATGGATGAAGAGAAATGCATGGTGATATTGTATATGCAAAGTACATACACAAATGTTTGCTAAAACTTGCTAGATGCGTCCGCATTAAAATTTAGGTTGAAACTCAGAATCAGACCCTTTATATCATGGGTCTTCAACCTTGGCCCTCCAGCTGCTGTGGAACTACACATCACAGCATGCCTTGCCACTGTTTTGATATAACAGCATACTAAAACTGTGGCAGGGCATCCTGGGATCTGTAGTTCCATAGCAGTTGGAGGGCCAAGGTTGAAGACCCCTGCTATATCATCTGTCTGTAGGGACTGGAAGCAAACACAATGCTGATTGTTGATACATTATTATTTTTAAATAACTTTGCCAGTATATTCTTTTGACAATTATATTGGTAGGGCCCGTCCCCATAAGCTATTTTCCCGTAGCCTGCACAAACCTCAGTATGACCATGACCCTGACTGTACATTTCTAACTGGCTGCTTATTGTTTTAGAATAGAAATTTTGCTTATTTGACATTTATATGGCTTTAGATTAGAACACATATATTCTATTGGAAACTCATTATTGCTGCACATTACTTCTAAAACAGACACTCAGCTACCTGGGATTATTGACTGACAGAGAAAAGAGTAGTCTTATGACGGCTGGTATTTGATTTATCTATGTGTGTATAACCCAGCTTTGCATGTTCTCATAAATGCAGGTGGCTTGGGCTTCCAGATCAAATTATGAAAAATAATAAAATAAATAATAGCAATAATAAAATAAATGTTTAAATAGTAATAGCACAGAAGAAAGAAAACATACATGTATTTCTCCCTTTTGTATAAAGACTCGTTGGCAATTATATACTTTTTTGGCTACAAGAAACACTGTTCAAGTGTACACTATGTACTGTATATTATTCTTTATTTTGGTGGGGTAAGATATATAAAGAAAGAGATATAAACCCTATTCATAGGATATATGTAGCCATTAATAGCATCCTATTTGTGAGTTACTGCATTTTATTAGGATAACATAGCTCAAGACAAACACTTCAGTTCTGTAAAGGCCTTTATTGCAGGCATTCTCAGACAGTCACTGATCTGTCACTGTGCAGACATGGGCATGCTCCACTTAGGTTTTCATGGATGATGCTTGTCCCACTTCATGTGATAACATTGCAATTATCTTTATTTCTGAAAAAAAAAGTAAACAGATAAGAATAAGGGTCATTTGTAATAATTATATGAATGTACAGGTCACTAATTCATGTGAGTGTCTGTCAGAATACATATATAACAATACATGTCTGCGCTGTCAGTGTCAGTTTATGTACTTGCCTGCATGATTGTATGATGCTTGTCAACTCTCCCTGTACACCCGGGAGACTCAGTAAATGATCTGGCTGTCCCATGGACCCCTGAAAAAGTGGGTGGTTCCCCCACATCCTGCCCAACTTCAAGTGAAGTGGGCACGCCGGGGAGAATAATGCCGCAATTTGCGGGTCTAAGTGATTCTAAGGGACTTGCGCCATATTGACCTCAGCTCCTCATCATAGACCCGTAATTGCAGCATTATGCTGTGGGGTCGCAGGGTCTAATGAAACAAAGAGAACAGCCCCGACCCCATCAGTGACCACCAGCATTTCCTCTTCGGGCTTCTCCCACAGAGGAGAGTATTAAAGTCTGCACATATGTATCCTGTATTTGTCACTGTGGGAGTTACTAATATACTGTACAGTAAGGCTAATGTCAATCCAAATAATCCCAATTTCAAGATTAGAAAATGAATCACACCCTCTACTGAATTTGATCACATCCTGATATTATTATACATTATCTGTTTTTCCAGACTGTTAGGCCTCATATACAAGTGTTATTTTAAAGTGTTCAAAGTATATTCTCAAAGACAATTGAATGTATTTTATATTTTGATAATTCAAAAATCAATACATGCAAATGAATTTGATCACTTTCTGAAAGGCTTTACTCCAAATTCAGTGTTCCCTGGAGTGTTCAGATGTGTTATCACTTGGAAAAATATAATGGAGTTGTATAGGATTGCTCTAATTCAGAGTTACACATAAGTCCATTCACACATGCAAATATTCAGTGATTCAGAGCTAGGCGCATTTTCTTTTTTGGTTGAGCCAGTGTAATTCTGTATGTATCAACTGGGTGTTCACACGTAGTATAATTATTCAGCCTACATATTGTGGCTTCGTAGAGTTGAGTATAAGCAGAGATCTGGTGCAAGTGCACACTACTGATGACAGCTGCATGTGGGTGGCTTTGGCCCATTAGGGCACATAGATGTAGCCAGCTCTGAGATCCACAATTATTTCCAAGCATGCAATGCTGCATCTGCAGCTGACTTGTGTCCAACTCTGATCAGGCCATAAGTACATAGTGTACTGTACTTCTGGGAGACTATTGTTGAATTACAGTATTTAATGTGTTTTGATATTTCTGGGATAAATTTGAGAATAAAGTACAAGGATTTATCCATGCTTTTAATTAGGCTTGCTTTACAAAGCTCCTGTTTGTGACAGAAAAATGGGACAGCTGAGGGATATGCGCTGGATGGCATACAGGTCATTGTAGGTGTTTAATCTGTAAACTGTGTATGTAAAATAAATGTATTCACTTCTACTACATAGTTGATCGTTTAGCAAGAGTTCTTATTTTTGTGGAACATTCCCAATTTTCAGTAGCTAAAACGGAGCATGGCTATTCCGGACATGACTGTGGCTTTTCTGGAAATGGGTATGTCATGGCCTATTCTTGATCAAGCCCTGATGGCCCTCCATAATTAGGTATGTAGCTCACCTTGAGTGGCATCAGCAGATACCAATTACCAGAAGAAACCAGTATTGCTGAGTTTCCAGGACAGCTGCTCCAAAAAGCAACTGCTTCAAAGAGCAGCTGTCCAGCAGTCCCCAACACTGTCAGTTTTGCTAAAAAGTATTGTAAGGGGAGGGGAGCACAGAGGGGGCTGGAGGAGGTGGAGGGATCAGAATAACCCTCTTTGCACTCCAGAAAGCCATCTAATAAGAAGGAGCAAGGCTCCGGGTACTAATGCCATCTGAATTGGTGTCAGTTCCCACAATCAAATGTACCAATCAAATGTACATTTTCGGAGCTTGATGAATTTACTGTGGCCACATCAGGCCACTAACAATAAATGGGCTTGTTACATAAAAATTGCAGAAACTGCTGTCTCTGCATATGTAACAGGACTGTTCACTGTAATGATTAGGCTTCTATGTCACATAAGGCCAGTCATGGAAATCTTTTTTAGTACACTCAAATATGGCACATAATTTCACATCTGATAGCCGCCTCCAAAGAGATTACTATGAGACACAGAAATGTCTCCAAAAAACTTGCATAATGCAACCTAATATGCCCAGGTACATGAGCATTACTTCTTTGTTTTTTGTTTACCCATTCATTTTACACATTTTATTATAAATGTCCTTTATTGTCTCTATTTTCAATTAACATTGGCGTACAGTAAGTGTTCTTACCTAGCTTTTATGCGTTTAGTACCACAAGATTCTAAGAATAAAATGAGAAGAAAAACAGGTAACGTTTCCAAACAATAAATATTGAACACCTCAATCAGATGTTTTTTTGTTTTTAAAAAACTATGTAAGGCAAGCTAAACACAAATGTAACAAAATGATTCAAATGCATTTAAAGCCTGCACAAGTGTTGCATACTACTTTAAAAACACCTGTTGTTTACGCCTAATGGAGACAGTAATTTCATACTTACATCCGGGAGGGGGCTGCCAGGTTGCTGCAGTGAGTGGTGTGGGGTCAGCTGAAGTGGGCGGTGCGGTGGCATGCCGGCGCGGTCTCATCATCGCGGCCATGCCCCGCTTTATAATGCCGATATTACCGGTATTATAAAGCAGGGGGCGGGGCTACAATGATGCAATTCAGCGCAAATCGTGTCATCGCACCCCTGGACCACCCACAGGCTGAAATAATATGAAATTGCAGCCAATCAATTCACCAGGAACTAGTGACATCACTGAGTCATCACTGAGTCATGAGGCACCTTTTTCCAGTAAATGAATAAGCTTAATGCTGATGTAGGTCACAAAATGACTGTCTTTACTATTTCTAGGAGACATTCTTGCATTTGCCTACAATTGTACACATAAACCTAGATATGTGTCTTTACATTTTCCTTAGATGTTCTTTAAAATTAAATGTGTGTCTAGTAGCTTAAATGTTAGAAAAATTAAATTACTTGTGTAATCATCTTCATCACTCCATTCAAAACTACTGAGGCAGTGACTATTGTCAATTTTTAAACTATTAGAAGAATATATTTTGAATCTTGTTTCACCCCATTGACAATGTGGAATGATCTACAGCTATGTACGGATATAAGGATGGACATAGAAACTATATAACCGTGCATAGTTATTTGATCTACAGTATGCATTTTTTTATTTGGGTATATTTTGACAGTGCAATAATATATTTTATCCGTGACATGAGAGTTTTATTAAAACTTTCAAACCATAAATACTTTTCAGTGGCTGTACTGATCCTTTTCCATTACACTGCTCAATATAAGTTGTATATACCAAAATGTAATGAAGTTTCTTAAACTTTTCAATTAAACACAAGCTGCAAAGGTGTTCCATGACATGAATACCATAAATTCTATTCACTATGTCTATAGGCAAAGATGGCTTAACATATTTCTGATTTGCTGAAAATAAATATTTAGCTGCTTTGAGAATATGGTTTACATGAACATTTACTGTATGTAGTAATCGGTGGATAATAAGGAACAGTGATATTAGTGGGAGACAAACTGTACAGGCAACCTGTAAGATAAAATCATAAGTTACCAACAGAACAAATGCTTTTCTTAGTTTCCAAATGTAAATCCATTGTTTAATAGAGATCTCTCTTCCTAGTGTTATTCCCCATTTAATAATATACAGTATAGTGCTTCAGAATTGGAATTGTTTTGGGAGTGCAATCAGAACTTCATAGTATGTGGTCTCGGGATGCAGTTATTATCCCAACCGCAGGAATTCCGGTGGTCAGAATGCCGGGGCCAGTATCCCGACACCTGTCAGAATCCCGGTGCCGGCATCCCGACTGCCAGAATTATGACCGCCGGGATCCTGAGCGCCAGCATCCTGTACCCCTACCTGTGGAATCAACCCATTCCCTGCAGTTCCATCCAGGGGCACCGAGAGGAGGGAGAACGTGTACTAATTACCCTCCATCTACACAGACAATGTGATTTATCTAGGTGCAGAATTACTACTTTTTTGCTTTGCTCTCATCTCTAATTCAGCTGCCCAGTATCCTCAGAGTCCATTATAAATAACCATCAACTTTTCTGAGGACCACTCTCAGATGCCAAATCTACTGTTATTATCACGATATATTTTGACAACATGTAACACAGTATTTTATGAGGAATGTTTTAATCCTATATATTTGTGTCAGTCACAGGCACGGCTTACATACACAACATCAATTCCATCCAAAACCAGTTTCTCTGGACTGTCGGAGAAAAGCAGAACACACATGGGGAGAACATACAAAGTGCATACAGGTCATCTAGTGCTGTGGTTGGACATGAACCCATGGCCCCAGTGCTTTTAGGCAGCAATGTATATCATTATGTGCATCTTCTTGTGCCTTTATTGTCACAATCGTGGGATTTTGAGACTGTGTTCCCGGGCTGGGCCTTGGATCAGTATTAGTCAGCACGGGGACTCGCTGGAGGAGAATAGGCTTGATAAAGTTTCTCCGCATGAGAGGGTGCAGAAGATTGTTAGAGGTTTGAAGTAATGCGGAAGGAGCTTGGTGTGGCTAAGGAGCCGAATAGAGACGTACATAGCGTGAAAGCTACTTGGAGCGGCTGGATAGCCATGTAGAGAATTTGGTAGCGTGAGAAGCTACATGGAGTGGCTGGATAGCCGTGTGGAGAAGTTGGTAGCGTGAGAAGCTACGTGGAGCGGCTGGATAGCCGTGTGGAGAAGTTGGTAGCGTGGAAGCTACGAGGAGCGGCTGTATAGCTGTGTGGAGAAGTTGGTAGCGTGGAAGCTACAAGGAGTGGCTGGATAGCTGTGTGGAGAAGTTGGTAGCATGGAAGCTACGTGGAGCGGCTGGATAGCTGTGTGGAGACGGCGGGGGCTTGGACGCTACTTGGAGTGGCTGAGTAGCCATAAGGTGTCGGTGGTAGCTCGGACACTACTTGGAGTGGCTGGGTAGCCGTAAGGTGATGGTGGTAGCTCGGACGCTACTTGGAGCAGCTGGGTAGCTGTAAGGGGACGGTGGTAGCTCGGACGCTACTTGGAGTGGCTGGGTAGCCATAAGGTGACGGTGGTAGCTCGGACGCTACTTGGAGTGGCTGAGTAGCCATAAGGTGACGGAGGTAGCTCGGACACTACTTGGAGCGGCTGGGTAGCCGTAAGGTGAATACTGAGCTAGATAGCAGTAATACCTATGGAGCACAGTGGGAAGGCTCACGGGAAGGCGGAACATTTTATAGTGGAGGCTGGGAGTTGATAGGCTGAGAGAGAAGGAGAAGATTCCTCATAGGTGGTAATGGAGTCACATGGGCAATCCAAGATGGCCACACCCATGGACCGGAGGACAGTGCTTCTTGGAAGTAATCAGCGGGGACCAGTGATCAGCAGGAGTCGGCGTGGAGACAGGACAGGAGCGGGACCCGTTAGAGGAGAACAGCGGGACCCACCTAGAGAGAGGAGGAAGCAGCGTACAGCGTGGGAGTCGGAAGATACCGCGGGTTAGCGCCCGCAAAGGTAAGCAACGGGGTCTGATCCTGGGGTCTCTAGTGTGGCGTGTGACATTTATCTCCTCCCTACAGAGAATTATTGATCAGTGATCCTTGTTCTTTGGGGATTATTACTTAAATACAGAATAATTGCAGGGGGCAGATATTTTCTCATAGTTTTAGGAAACAGATTAAAGGGCAGATGTGTCAAACCTTCGAAAGAGATAACGTTGAAAAGTTGCCAATAGCAACCAGTCAATTACTAGCTATCATTTACCTAGCACAGTCTATAAAATGACAGTTAGAAGCTGATTGGCTGCTTTTTTGCAACTCCATCTTATCTATCTCTAATGTTTGATACAGCTCCCCCTAAATCGTTAACTATATTAATAAATAATTCATTTTACGTAAATCCTAAATATTAACTTTCCTTTGAAAACAAGATGGTTGATTCAATATGGACCATGGGTGTGGCAAGGGTTATTGGGAAGTTAAAATACACTAAGGAACACTTTTCAATTCATGTTTTAATTACATCGTAAAAGTTTCTCATCTAAAGGGGCATACACACTAGACGATGTGCTGAAAGATATTGGTGAAAGATATTGGAGAATGATATTGGAGAAAGATATTGGGTGTACGCACTGAACGATATTGTTAATGATATCATTCAGTGATGTTATCCTGCCACATCCCTGAACAGGAACTTTCTGATGATATCATCAGATTGGCCTGCATGTTTGCAGGACAGGAAACATCCTTACGACCTGCAGGAGCGCACATCACTGGTCGTTTGGTGCATACATACTGGACAATATGAACGATATATATCGTTGAACGATATCGTTATCGTTCACTTTTATCGTCTAGTGTGTATGCCCCATAAGTGTATTGATATGAGCAGTAAGACTCTTCAGGATTCTGCAATAACTTCTCCCAAACTTGGGGTATAAATTGCCTCACTATGATCCTTTATCTAGGTCTAATTGCACAACTGAGTTTAAATTACCTCTGGGGCCTGGGCTATCACTATTATACTCTGTTATACTCCAATGAATAAATTATGTGATAAAATATATACTATATATTACTAAAAACATATAAAACAATAATGTAAAAAGAAGCAAAACGCAACATAATAAAAAACAAAAAATGGAAACCCTAAGGGTGAAAACAGTACACAATGCTAAAAAAAAGCCAATTTCTATTTTACTGGAATCCTTACATCCAAAATGTCAATGTCTGCGTTATTAAAGTCTATGTTCATCAGCTTCGGTAGAGGTATTCCATTCCCTACAACAGCTGTAATTAGAGCAAAAAACACATGTGTTGGTTAAAACCGTGTTTTAAAAAAGTTTGTATAAATAATGTATATTGCAGAAAATTTGCTTCATTTACCAACTAACCTGAACTCTGATGCTCTCACTGACTTTGGTGGGGTAGCAGCAGAGTTACAGTGTTTACTTCTGTAATCCAGGCCCAAGCCTCAGGGGGACTATTCCACAATTTTATGTATAGCCGACTAATTTGGGACCTATGCTGTTAGCAGGGACCAGCTCCCTGTGTTTCTGGCTACATCTCTGCACTGGAGGAATTACCTGCAGTCCCACTGATATTATAATTTTTCCAGGCTATCACAATGAGAAAATACAGAATGTCGGATGTGCCTGCGGGAAATATTACTGGAAAAACTGTTCTGGGGAAAGTTGCGTACTATTGTATTACTGCAAAGGGTGATCTTTATGGGGAAAAAAAAGTGCAACAAGCTGTATTAGTTTGTTATATTACTAAACACTGGATTGAATCAGAAATATATTGGGCATGGATATTGTTTTTGAAGGTTCTGTCTTCTGTAAAGTCATAGGACGTACGTGCACCTAATAATAAAGCACCTTGGGTTTGCACTGGTGCACCTGATGGCCTTCTATGTTATATATTGTCGCTCTTAGTTTATCAGTCATCATCATCATATACAATGTAATCATATTAATAGACCTTTTTTACAATGTGATAAATGCTTACTATTAATTGCAGGCAGAAAGGCAAGGCTGATAATGTTACCAACCAATCCCTCTAATGCAGAAACCTGTAAAGGAAAAATAAGTCAGCACACCTGCCACATGTCTTAGATTTCATAAATGTGAGAGCTAGTTATGTAGACTAAAAAGCAACATACAGTATTCTGCTAGACTGTGGAAGAATATACTTGACGCCATGTAGCTTCCCTTGTTCTGAAAGCCTTCAGGTTTGAACTGACTCTTATGAACAGATTTTCAAGCTAGCAACTTCAAGAATAATCTGCTGATAAAGAGTGCTTAACATGATGGTGGAAAATCGGAGCACATGCAGAGTACAATGAACCCTCAGAACATTGAAGATTCATCAGGTATACAAGAGATACACTTTCCAAGGCAGTTATGGTGCATATATAAGGTCAGATTTCCTTCAGATTTGAACAAAAACGATTTTAAAAATCGTTCAATCTTTCATATCTGAAAGAAAATCTGACATGTGTCCCTGCAACGATGAATGATGCACGTTCCCGTTTGTCAGATAACGGTATCTGACATCTGATGTGTTTGCAGTCAGATTTGGATAATTCCATTAATTTTAATACAGTAAAAAATCATTCAATCATTGAAATCGTTAGTAAAATCGTTCAAATCGTTCATCGTTTATTTGAAATATCTGACCGTGTGTATGCACCATTATGCTATCGTTATTGTTCAAATCTGAAGGAAAATCTGACCGTGTGTATGCACCATAAGAGTTACACTGAGCCTAAAACATGACTACAAGACTGACAAAACCTCCCAGATCTAACATCAGTCCTATAATTTATCCAAGTTTAAATCCTAACTGGAAACATAGCACCAAAATGAGTTCTGGTTTTGTCTGTCTGTGTTGTAAGAATGTAAGAAATCCCAACACAACATAAAAAGTTGCAGTTTTTGTATTGCTCTATTTAGCAAACATTATTCACTGTACTTTTTGGATACAATCACAAGTTACCCCTCTGCCCCAGTCATGTCACAGCGCTTTCTTCGTAAATTCCTAATGAGTAATTCAATTATTAAATGCATCTATTAAACACAAAATAATTGTTCAAGGCAAAATAAAAAAAAATGAAAAAACAAAAACTTTTGTAAATATTGTGGCACATATTGGACCTGATTCAGAAGTGGATGCTGCTTCTTCCACTCTAGCGTCTGTTGCTGGAGTCGTGGGAGCGATTATACAGAGCCTACCTCTTGTATACTAGCGTGCAGCAGAATTTGCAGACCCCGAGATGACCACTTTCAGTGGCCATGCACACTGTGGCACCACTGGTGGTTCTTGACTTGCCACCATCGCACACCATTGTGTGCACCATTGTCACTTGCACCAGGCCTATGGCAGGAGTAGTGTCTTTGTCTGAATATGGTCTCTGTAGAACACAGCTGCTCTCACTGACATGGCGACGACACTCCCATGACATGCCTATGAAACTTATTTTTATTTTGTTCACTTCAGGTCACCTCCTACTCACCACCCAGGAACACCCATCATTTTTGCCTCAGATTTTGATACCATCAATCCCTTATGCAACAACATCTTTGTGTGTATACTCAGGGTAATTCATGCAACTACAGTACGTGGACATCGGCATAGTGTGTGGTTTGTGCGAACCGCTGAATTCGGCCCATTATGTCTACAGTTTTCTCCTCCAGTTTTATTTATAAATGACCTGTGTGGTTATTTTTAAGGGGTATATTTACAAAACAGTGAGTTTTCAAAGCCGCCAGTTCTCAGAAACTTTGACTGCTGAATTTAAAATGGCAATAGTAATAATTGCTAAGTCAGGCTTGTTTTGCATTTATTGCTATTGCCGTTTTAAATCCAGTGGACAAAGCTGCCAATAATCAGCAGCTTTGAAAACTCGCTGTTTAGTAAACATTCTCCTAAGAATGTGATTTACTGACTTAACTAAATTAGATAATTATTTATGTTACAACAATGCATAGATAAAATATAATGCCCACATATATACAGTATAAGGCCTAGAGTCAGCTGGCATTAATATACACGCTTTGACTAACATTTTTTATGATGATGGTAATAATGTTGCCAGATGTTTTTGTATTTTGGATCTATTTTACCCCTGCTTGCTCCATTTATTTGCATGTATTTATGTCCTTAATTGTCTTCCGAATGACTGCAAGTGCAAGCACTGTGATTGCATTTGGCATGTGGTGTTACCATTGTCTAACACAATGCCAATCAACATTTTTATATTATGCATTTAATTTTATTACAAAACTTTAAACTTCACATCAGCTAAAAGAAAATGATATCTCTGTTTGCTGGCTACTAACACTTCTTCTTTTCTTTGTATGTTTATTTGCACATATACAGAAAGACTATAACAATGAATAATGTAGTTTATACTTAACTACGCATAGTTACTATCATACTTACTTCGAAGCGCCCAACTGAAGAAGAGACTATAGAAAGCTTAGTGCTAAAAAATAAAAAGACAAAGATTAGTTAACAGCAGAATAAAACTCTGCTCGTCTATCCTTGATTGTATCAACTCTATCCTTGGAATTTACTGTAGTTTATTATTTAGTTCCGATAAGAACAATAGAATGTTCATGGAGTCTTAATACGATTTGGTAGCTTTGATCATGGTTAGTATTTAACTTAATTCCTCTACTTGGACTATTTAATCTTGCTTTAATAACCAATATTCTAACTAATAATACTTCTGTTCACATTTTTCCTTTACTGTATTGCTCTCAATTATCCATTAGTTGCATAAGAACTTGTTAAAGTGATTTTATCACTTTTTTTATTATTATTATTTTATGTTTGTTTTTGTCTCATGTAATTTGTTAACACTACAACAATACATTATAGAACTTTGCCTAGTTTCTGCAATGATGCTAACATAGCTCATCATTTAGCAAAGTTTCATTGTTTGTATTCGCTTACCCATAATTCCATTATCATCCCAGAGCTCTGCATTTAATTGCATTGATATCATCATATTGCATAAAATAGCGTTATGTAAGGAAAATAAAGAGCCAACTGCACTATTTTGTGACCTTATATTCAGATTATTTATCCAATGTATTTATTATTTAAGATCCTAGGATGAAGAGATGCTACCCACTAAAAGGGTTAGATGATAGAAAAAGCAAAAAAGATAGTATTATGGTGCACTGATCATATCAGTTCAATAAATATAACTTTTATTTCATATGTTAAAACACTTATAAGACAAAATATATATAACCCCACACTAATAAAATAGACAAATACTCAAATAATAAAGTAGGGTGGGAAAATATTTATATACAGTAATCTGTGACAAGAACTGACTAAACAGACAGATTAAGAGGCAACATAATTCCCTATGCATGGGTTATAATGATAGTCAAAGATTGCACAATGTGTTAGGTTTGCTTAAAATTGCAGATATTATTTGTCATAGCCACATCATGACATGGCAACTTGTATCTTGCATAGATGATTACAAATTTGCAACTTTTTCTATGAGGGCGGCAGCGCTGCTCACTAACAGCCCCTGTATCTGGCTAGTAGGGTGCCTAGAATGGCACCCTGCAGCCAGAATCTCTGCAGCAATGCCACCTGGAGCGTCCTTAGGATGCTTCGGATGTGCACACCGCTGCCCTTACAGCCCACTCTACCTTATTTCAATGTTTGAATATTTTATTAGTGTGGGGTTATATGTATTTTGTCTTATAAGTGTTTTAACATATGAAATAAAAGTTATATTTTATTGATCTGATGTGACCAGTGCACCATAACACTATCTTTGTTTCTCTCTATAAAATAGCTTTAGCCAGGTTTTCTCTATAAATATGGAAAAATAATTATATACTGTCTGTGGGGGAGAAATATAAAAGTTTGGAAAAAGTACCAACCAATCAGCTCCTAACTGCATTTTTGTATAGGCTATGTTTGAAAATGCTTGAAAAATGACAGTCAGAAGCTGATTGGTAGGTACTTTATTTCTCTCCACTTTATCTCTCTCCAAGGCTCGATACATCTCCCTCTGTGTTTGAAAAATGTCAGAAGTTGATTGAGTGTTTTTCTTCAAATGATCATCTATATCTCTTACCATTTATTCCCTGAGTTATTTCTAATTAGATAGATAGATAGATAGATAGATAAATGTGAACTACCTTCAACTAACCATTCTCTTTATTGTATGTGACACTTTGATTAAATAATTTCTCACATATTTACCTGTCCACAGACATTGAGATCTTCAGTTTATCCCCAAAAGCAGAGAACTGTGCTCCAAAATGTGCATCCTACAATCAGATTTATTCATTTTGTTAAGAAGAAAAAGAGCTTTGCAGTGTTAACATGTAATGTTTTGTGTAAATCTTTAATCATGCACAGGTGAGTTAATCTATTTTACTGGGTCAGTAATTATCCCACCTTCTTCTACAGACTGAAATCCTGAAAACATGACCTGTTGGGATACTTGAAGGTCAGAGTTGAGAACCACTGATTTACAGCAATTAAAATTAAATAGATCACCATTTCTATGTTATTCCTTAAAATCCACTAAAGGTGAAATAAAGAAATAAGTAGTAGCTACATGGTGAGCAGACGCCCCTTACAGAAGTCACAGCAGCAGAGATAAAACTTCAGCTACATAAAATCAGTACTCAGGGCAGTGTCGTAGCTAGCCCCACCCCTTTTTGCGCGTGACATCATGACGTCACGCACAAGGGGACGGGGCCTCCGGTAATGGAAGCTCAAGCAGTGCCCGGTGCGTCTTCAAGACGCGCCGGGCAGCTGTAATTATGGCAGGGTGCCTGCCTGTAGCGTCTGCGCACCCTGCAGTCAGAAGCAGGGGCCGTAGGATGTCGCCCACAGAGGTCTGCGCTCTGTGTGGCCGCACCCCCCTAGTCATGGCCCTGACTCAGGGGCGTAACCAGAGGTTTGACTCATAACAAAATTTCCTACCTATACAGTGCCCGGTTGTTGTGCTCATTGAGCAATACCCCTTGTAGTAGTGCCCCTTATGCAGATGTAGTTGTGCCCATTCTGCAATGCCCCCTGTAGTTGTGCCCATTCTGCAATGCCCCTGTATTAAGACCCCTTATGCAATGCCCCCAGTAGTGTCCCTTATACAGTGCTCCCAGTAGTGCCCCTTATACAGTGCCCCTTGTAATGCCCCTTATGCTGTGCCCCCGGTAATGCCCATTATGCTGTGCCCCAGGTAATGCCCCTTATGCTGTGCTCCTTCTGCTGTGCAGTACTTTCCTGTCTTCACGCTTGTCAGCGCTCAGCTTCACTCTGGTGTCTGTGCCTGCCGTTGACTAGATCTAACTAGATCCAGCAGGCGGACAGGCTCCCAACATGTCAGGTGATGCGGGTGATGTCCTATGTACTAATAGCACAATGCAGAAGATTTCACAGAAATCTCCGGCAAAGTGCGAAATAGCACTTCAGATCGCAGTCCCCATTATTAGCAATGGGGATTATGATCTGACCCCCTATGTACTAAACTCCATAAAGCAAAGCTTTTTCTGAGTTTTGCACCTGTAGTGTCAACTATCTTGAAATGGTGTAAACTTCTGTCTGCCACTGGAAGTTCCAGGGTCAGGAGAAAGATTTTTCGATCTCTCTCTCGCAGTCCCTGTCTAGCCCCAGAAACTGACACTGTACGCAAACGCAGTGTCAGCTTCCCCCGGGGAAGTCTTTCACTTCAGTGAATGATTTCTTTGAAATGCCGGGGATATAACTTGCAAGGACAGCGGTTACCGCAACCGCTGTCCCGGCGAGTTCTCGGTAGTACATAGCCGGGATATTTTTATTAGAAATGAAAATATCCCCGGTGACTTGGAACGTTAATAATTGCGGCAGTACTGCGATTGTTAATACATAGACCCCTTAGTCCGTGTTTTCAATTTGGCAAATGTTTAAAAGGAAAAAACAACTTGGTTTTGCCTTCTAGATTATTCTCGATTGAAAAATACAGGAAAACTCACTGCCTTTTGAAAGGAACATTCTGCCTAGTGGCTTCTATAAATTTAGTCAGGAATGCCACATGTATCCTAGAAAACAGCTTTGTAATTCTTCTTGTTTTCTAACCTCACATATAATAAAGCTGGGTTCTAAATGACGTGTGTACCATGCGATGCGACAGTTTGATACTACTGACAACCACACGGGAACGCGCACTGCATGATATAGTGCTTACACACTGCCTGATTTTAACTTTTTGTCATTCCGATCATGTAGTGTGTAGGGGCCGTAACACCTATAACTGTTTACAACACTAAAATATTTTGCTAGATTTATTATGTAACAACATTGGGGCTCATGCAGAGTAATTAGTACAACAGTTGCTGGAGTACACATTCACTCTGCACATGCTCACAGCTTCATCCTTATAGGTTTACCACTTCTTGCTATTACACCTGTCTGCTGAGGCTTACCACTGAATGAGCAGATTGGGGCAGGATAGGGGAGTTCGGTTGTAGGTAATGTACTCTATGATGTGTACACGCAATTTTGTTTGCATGTATAGCTGTAAAAATAAGTACATTTGCGGCTGGTCAGGAGCTGGTGCAAACACCAGATTGCAATGATAATGGCTGTGATATCTAATGATTCTTTGGTGATTGACTGCTTGCGAACGCAGCAGTAACACTGATTTGTCCCTCCATCATCTTCTGGGCACAGAATATACTTCTGTGAGCTTTCATGAATGTCATAGCAAAAGTGAAGATGAACTGCACAGTATTAGGGAATTATTTTCTTATATAATAATGTTTCTGAAGCCTCAAATGTATACAAATTATAATAACATAATTCAGTCACCATGAGAGTGCTACTGCTAACAACAATATTTAATCCAGGATCACACTAAAATCAACTTTCAATAAAGGATTTTTCGATTAGAGATCAAGGGAGACTTGCCGATCTATTTTATATTCACTTTAGTTCATGTCTTTACACTTTAATTGTATTTGTTTGTTTATATAATTCCAATGAATTCTTTTTAATTATTTTGCTGCTTGTAGTTTAACTAATTAGTAATAAAAGTTAAGTTTTATATGTATATTGGCCTTCATTCAGTACATTGCATTAGTAACAACACTTTTCTTTTTGTTTGTGTTCCTCCAGCTTTCATGAATGTATTTGAGTTATTATATTTTGTTTTCTTGAGAACACAAGATGGGGGGAGGTGCTTCTGCTGTTTAAAATAAATTTTAGAATTTAAAACTACACTGAAGGACGTAATGGTCTCTGATGTTTTCCTGTTAGAATCAGGAAGCAGGCGCATATGTAGCAGTTACAGAAGGAACGCATTCTGGCTACAGATAAAACTTAAGCATACAGTATTGGTAAATATGCGCCCACTTTGCCTGTGCTTATTTTTTAGGTGTTAGTTATGTAAATTCTGTTGCTCGCTCTGCGTCAGCCTCATTGTACATAATGTCATTAGTGAAATGAGTGCATGTACCTTTTGGAACTTTACTAAAGGGCATGTTTGCCGCCCATAGCTGGTAGTTGTGACAAAACAAAACACCAATCAACACTTTGGAGGGTGCTTTGATAGCCACCAGTGATGCACAACGGATTTCAAATGGCCAGAATAAAACCCCATTACAAAGGGGTAAGTTTGTAAATACTAAACCAAGGGGCTTGAGCTGTGTGATTGGATTTATATGCAAACACACATCTTAATAAACCTCTACACCAGTTTTCTATGCTAACATGGTACAATATACTTTTTTGCTTATAAAAATAAAAAATTCAGACTTATACTTACAACACCTATAATGCATAGAGAGGTTTGTGAGGAGTCTGCATTGGCCACGAATATTTCTGTTTTCACAAGTAATTTCACAGCAGCACGTTTATTCTGCAGCTTCACAACTGGTGCAGTAGGAACAGAGACCTTCAATACTAATGGCCTTTCATCTCTATACATAGCAGCAACCTGTAATGTTAACAGACATTCTTGTGAAAGAAATGTAGTTGTTATTAGACCTATTTAATTAGGTTTGATTAGAGACACACTAATGTCCCGAATATACAGTATGTATATATACAGTATATATATATATATATATATATATATTAGGGGTGAGCGGGTTCGGATTTCTGAAATCCGAACCCCCCCGAGCCCCCCCCCCCCCGATCCGAGGCCGATCCGTGTCAGGCTTGACTTTTCCCGCCTGACTCGGATCTGAAATCGAGGCAAAACATCATCCCGCCTTCCGGGTCTCGCGGGTTTTGGATCCTATATAAGGTACCCGCGTCGGCGCCATTTTCTCACTCGGCTGTGTAGTGTTGTGCTGTGCTGTGCTCTGCTGTGCTGTGCTGCTCTTGTCCATAGGCTGTGTTCACTCCTCCAAAGTCCATAGGGGCTGGCTGGACTGTGTTGTGCAGTCAGTTGTCCATAGGGGCTGTGTTCACTCCAAAGTCCTGTGCAGTGTCCCAGTCCTAAAGGGGTGCTGTAGTGTTGTCCAGGGGGTGCTCTGTCCATCAGGGGTGCTCCCCCCAAGTGCAAAAATTTTTTATATTTTTTCTGTGTTTGTGAATTGTGTGCTCTGTGGCTGCACGTGCATCAACAAAGGAGCAGCGCCAAGTGTGCGCCTGTGTCCCATAAGTAAAGGGCCGGCTGGCTTGTCCGTTAAAGGGTGCTGTAACCCCCAAAGTACACTCCAAATGAAAAAAATATATATTTTCTGTGTTTGTGAATTGTGTGCACTGTGGCTGCACGTGCATCAACAAAGGAGCAGCGCCAAGCGTGCGCCTGTGTCCCATAAGTAAAAGGCCGGCTGTCTTGTCCGTTAAAGGGTGCTGTAACCCCCAAAGTACACTCCAAACAAAAAAAATATATATTTTCTGTGTTTGTGAATTGTGTGCACTGTGGCTGCACGTGCATCAACAAAGGAGCAGCGCCAAGCGTGCGCCTGTGTCCCATAAGTAAAAGGCTGGCTGGCTTGTCCGTTAAAGGGTGCTGTAACCCCCAAAGTACACTCCAAACAAAAAAATAATTTTTTCCTGTGTTTGTGAATTGTGTGCACTGTGGCTGCACGTGCATCAACAAAGGAGCAGCGCCAAGCATGCGCCTGTGTCCCATAGGTAAAGGGCCGGCTGGCTTGACCGCTAAAGGGTGCTGTAACCCCCAAAGGGCACTCCAAACAAAATAAAAAAATATATTTTTTAGTGTTTGTGAATTGTGTATGCAGTAGCCGCACATGCATCAACAAAGTAGTGCCAAGCGTGCGCCTGTGTCATAGGTAAAGGGCCAGCTGGCTTGACTGTTAAAGGGTGCTGTAACCCCCAAAGGGCACTCCAAACAAAATAAAAAAATATTTTCTGTGTTTGTGAATTGTGTGCACTGTGGCTGCACGTGCATCAACAAAGGAGCAGCGCCAAGCGTGTGCCTGTGTCCCATAAGTAAAGAGCCGGCTGGCTTGTCTGTTAAAGGGTGCTGTAACCCCCATAGGGCACTCCAAACCAAATAAAAAAATATTTTCTGTGTTTGTGAATTGTGTGCACTGTGGCTGCACGTGCATCAACAAAGGAGCAGCGCCAAGCGTGCGTCTGTCTGTTAAAGGGTGGTGTAACCCCCAAAGTGCACTAGTCTCCAACAAAAATAAAAAATTATTTTCTGTGTTTGTGTGCGCCTTAGCCGCACGTATATATCAATATAACATAAATGGAGGACCAAACTTTCTCCGATAAAAATAAAATAGGGAAAGATCAAGAACCACTTCCTCCTAGTGCTGAAGCTGCTGCCACTAGTCATGACATAGACGATAACATGCCATCAACGTCGTCTGCCAAGGCCGATGCCCAATGTCATAGTAGAGGGCACATACAATCCCAAATGACAAAGTTCAGGAAAATGACCTTGAAAAAAACATTTAAATCATCTGAAGAGAAACGTAAACTTGCCAATATGCCATTTACGACACGGAGTGGCAAGGAACGGCTAAGGTCTTTCCCTATGTTCATGACTAGTGGTTCAGCTTCACATGACGATGGAAGCCCTCCTCCCACTAAAAAAATCAAATGAGTGAAGCTGGCAAAAGCACAGCGAAGAACTGTGCGTTCTAAGAAGATATCACAAATCCCCAAGGAGAGTCCAAGTGTGGTGGCGGTTGCGATGCCTGATCTTCCCAGCACTGGATGGGAAGAGGTGGCTCTTTCCACCATTTGCACGCCCCCTGCAAGTGCTGAAAGGAGCACCCACAGTCCACTTGCTGATATGCAAATTGAAGATGTCATACAACAGGATGAGGATACTGGTGTAGCTGGCGCTGAGGAGGAAGTTGGCGAGGAGGATTCTGATGGTGATGTGGTTTGTTTAAATCAGGCTCCGGGGGAGACAGTTGTTGTCCGTGGGATGAAAAAGCCCATTACGGTCATGCCTGGGCAGAAGACCAAACATTCCACCTCTTTGGTCTAGCAATATTTCTATCCAAATTCGGACAACAACTGTCTTGCCATATGTACCTTATGTAAAGGTGAAATAAGTAGGGGTAGGGACGTTAACCACCTAGGAACACCCTCCCTTATACGGCACCTGCAGCGCGTTCATAAAAAGTTACTGTCAAGTTCAGAAACTTTGGCTAAGACCGTAAGCAGTCCAGGGACACCTAAATCCCGTTGTCCTGTTGTATCCAAGCGCCTGCAAACCACACCGTCAACTCCCTCATCGTCAATTTCCTCCTTAGTCAGGATCGGAAGTAGTCCTGCAGGCCATGTCACTGGCATGACTGACTCTCCTATCCGGGATTCCTCCGGAGGATCCTGCTGCTGCTGCTGTTGCTGCTGCTGGGAGTCGTTCATCATCCCAGAGAGGAAGTAGGAACACCACTACTTTTACTAAACAATTGACCCTCCAACAGTCCTTAGCAAGGAGGATGAAGTACGACAGCAGTCATCCTGAAGCAAAACGTATAACTGAGGCCTTGACTGCTATGTTGGTGTTAGACGTGCGTCCGGTATCCGCCATTAGTGCAGTGGGATTTAGACAATTGATGGAGGTAGTGTGTCCCCGGTTCCAAATCCCATCTAGATTCCACTTCACTAGGCAGGCGATACCGAGACTGTACAGAAACGTCAGAAAAAGTGTCCTCAGTGTCCTGAAAAATGCGGTTGTACCCAATGTCCACTTAACCACGGACATGTGGACAAGTGGAACAGGGCAGACTAAGGACTATATGACTGTGACAGCCCACTGGGTAGATGCATCACCTTTCGCAGCAACAACAGCAGCGTCACCAGTAGCAGCATCTCAGAAACGCCAGCTCATTCCAAGGTAGGCTACACTGTGTATCACCGGTTTCAGTAAGAGGCAACAACCTCCGCCGACAACCTCTTAGAGAAACTGAGGGAAATCATCGCCCAGTGGCTTACCCCACTTAGACTCTCCTGGGGATTTGTGATATCTGACAACGCCACCAATATTGTGCAGGCATTACATCTGGGCAAATTCCAGCACATCCCATGTTTTGCTCACACAATAAACTTGGTGGTGCAGAATTTTCTGAAAAGCAACAGGGGCGTGCAGGAGACGCTTTGGGTGGGCCAAAAAATTTCTGGCCACTTTCGCCATTCAGCGACTGCGTGCCGAAGACTGGAGCACCAGCAAATACTCTTGAACCTGCCCCGCCATCACCTGAAGCAAGAGGTTGTGACGCGGTGGAACTCAACCCTCTATATGCTTCAGAGGATGGAGGAGCAGCAAAAGGCCATACAAGCCTATACATCCACCTATGACATAGGCAAAGGAGGGGGTATGCACCTGACTCAAGCGCAGTGGAGATTGATTTCCGTGTTGTGCAAGGTTCTCCAGCCCTTCGAACTTGCCACACGTGAAGTCAGTTCAGACACTGCCAGCTTGAATCTGGTCATTCCCCTCATCAGGCTTTTGCAGAAGCAGCTGGAGAAAGTGAAGGAGGAGCTAAGACGGAGCGATTCCACTCGGCATGTGGGACTTGTGGATGAAGCCCTTCATTCGCTTTGCCAGGATTCCACTACATTTTGGCCACCATGCTCGATCCTAGGTTTAAAGCCTATGTGGTATCTCTCTTTCCGGCCGACACAAGCCTGCAGAAGTGCAAAGACCTGCTGGTGAAAACACTGTCAGCTGAAGCGGAACGTGACACGTCAACAGCTCCTTCTTCATTTTCTCCCGCAACTGGGGCTGCCAGGAAAAAACTTAGGTATCCTAAGCAACCCGCTGGCAGTGATGCAGGGCAGGCAGGACCAAGTTTGGACATCTGGTCCGGACTGAAGGACCTGGCAACAATTTCTGACATGTCTACTGTCACTGCATATGATACTGTCACCATTGACAGAATGGTGGAGGATTACATCGGTGACAGCATCCAAGTAGGCATGTCAGACAGTCCGTACCTGTACTGGCAGGAAAAAGAGACAATTTGGAGGCCCCTGTGCAAACTGGCTCTATTATACCTGAGTTGCCCCCCCTCCAGTGTGTACTCCGAAAGAGTGTTTAGTGCAGCCGGGAACCTTGTCAGCGAAAGGCGTAGGAGGTTGCTTCCACAAAATGTGGAGAAGATGATGTTCATAAAAATGAATTATCAACTCATCCAGGGAGACCAGCCTCCAGAACGTACAGAGGGACCTGTGGTGGTGGATTCCAGCGGGGACGAGTTAATACTCTGTGAGGATGAGGATGTACACAACACTGAAGAGGGTGAGGAATTGGTGGATGAGGAGGATGAGGAAGACATCTTGCCTCCGTAGAGCCAGTTTGTGCAGGGACAGATTAATTGCCAGCTTGTTTTGTGGGGGTCCAAACGAACCAATCATTTCAGCCACAGTCGTGTGGCAGACCCTGGCGCTGAAATGATTGGTTTGTTAAAGTGTGCATGTCCTGTTTATACAACATAAGGGTGGGTGGGAGGCCCAAGGACAATTCCATCTTGCACCTCTTTTTTTTCTTTGAATTATGTATTGTTTGGGGCCTAGTTTTTCAAACTGCCATCCTGTCTGCCACTGCAGTGTCACTCCTAGATGGACCACGTGTTTGTGCCGCCCACTTGTGTCGCTTAGCATAGTTATCCATCTACATATATATATATATATACACCTTTTATCTGCTGCCTTTTTATTGCTGACACTATAGATTAGACTAGAGACACACAGAGTGGGAGGGCTCACACTATAGTGACACAGAGGGGGAGGGCTGACACTATAGAGACACAGAGGGGGAGGGCTGACACTATAGAGACACAGAGGGGGAGGTCTGACACTATAGAGACACAGAGGGGGAGGGATGACACTAAAGAGACACAGAGGGGGAGGGCTCACACTATAGAGACACAGAGTGGGAGGGCTCACACTATAGAGATACAGAGGGGGAGGGCTCACACTATAGAGACACAGGGGGGGAGGGCTGACACTATAGAGCAGTGATTCCCAACCTCTGTCCTCAAGGCACACTAACAGTCCTGGTTTTAGTGATATCCATCGTTAAGCATGCATAGTTAAGTCAAAATAACTGAGGTACTAATTAAGTCAGCTGTGCTCAAGTATGGTTATCCTTAAAACCTGGACTGTTAGTGTGCCTTGAACCTGTGGTTGGGAACCCCTGCTATAGAGACACAGAGGTGGGTTGCTGACATTATAGAGACACACAGGGGGAGAGTGATGACACTTTAGAGACACACGGAGTGGCTGAGACTATAGAGAGACTCAGTGTTACATGACACTATAGAGACACTGGGGGGAGGACTGACACTATAGAGACACTGGGGGGAGGGCTGACACTATAGAGAGACACAGGGGTGAGGACTGACACTATAGAGATACACAGGGGGGTGGGCTGACACTGTGGAGAGACACAGGCTGAGCTGACAATATAGAGACACAGGGGGAGGTCTGGCACTATACAAAGACACAGGGGGGAGGGCTGACACTATGGAGAGAAATGGGGTGAGCTGACACTATAGAGAGACACAGGGGGGAAGGGCTGACACTATATGCTCTGTAATTCTTGACTATATTACACTCCCCAGACATCAATATATTCATTATTCCGCACTACCCTTTCACTGACTACTCATAATCAACTGGAAAATAACATCACAAACAAGGTGTAGTTCTACAGCATTTAACTAATAAGGCTATGAAGAGACAAGGGGGGCTAGCTGAGGCTATGGAGATGCACGGTGGTGCTGAGGCTTCTAGAGAGACACAAAGGGGCTCTGGGGCTATGGAGAGATACAGGAGGGAGTGGAGGCTGCTGAGAAGACACAGGGGGAACTGAGGTTATGGAATACGTGACAGGATGAGACGCAGTGGCAAGAGTCTGTTGGAGAGACACAATGGGGAAGCAGCTGGAGATTTTCCACAACTTTCACAATTAGTATATTCCTACATAAACAGGCATCTTCCGGACCATAGGCAAATTCCCGCCTACATGAAGAGGGAATACAGACTGAAGCTATCATCTGTCCAGGTAGGATCAGATGCTTCATAGGTTCCCCATTGCAAAGCAACCACCATATAGGTAAGAAAAGACTCAAGCCGACTGGCCTGTACCTAGCAGGAGGGATGGGAGGGCCCCAAGAAACATTAGTGTACTCGGCCCAAAGGTTTCTGTTGCCAGCACTGCTGCTGTCGGGGGATGCTTCTGTTCGTCTCCAGCCTCTACCCCCAGCAGCAGTTGCCGTGCAGCTGCTAGACCAGCTGCTGCTGGCAGCGGAGGCTGGAAATGTGCAGAATTGGTCCCCGCAGTGCCTGAGAGGAGGCTCCGGAGTCAATGCAGGGAAAAGAAACATTCATTCAAAATATCTATGACATGCTGTATCTGATTACAGTTAGCACTTAGTGAAATTCCTAGGTTGCCGGTCATAATGGAAATGATTATCAAAATCACATAAGGTAGCAAAGATGTTGAAATAGCAAACAAAACCGTAATAGCCAATAAATAGACCTCTTGTCTTTTTCAACATTTGTAAATAATAGCAATTACCTTCTAATAGGCAACTTAATTAGATCTGAGAGATACAGACATCTCTGTAGCTCCTACAAATGTAGTGTGTGTGCATAGATAAGATTGAACCTCCCAGACCAGCTGTGTGCCCTGAGGCAGTGAAAAGGCAGCCAAGGGGCCGAGTGAGCGGTAATTACAGATAGAAAAAATATATGTCACCTCTGCTGTCCATGTAGAAGTTAACCGGCGTGATTCCTGATACGATGTATTGCAGGGTTTCACAGCCAGCCAGATGAGAGGGTGACTAGCGAGGGGGAGGGAAATACCTGTGTATATAAATATATCAGCAAAGTTCTCCAATGCTGAATTAAAGTTCCAGGTGGTGGTGCCAACAGGAGCACCTGGTGGACGCACATTTCATCCTCTGTGTGTGGGATTGTTCACCGGTATCAGCCAGCACCTGTCATAGCAAACAAAGTGGCCCGTGGAGAATCTCTTAACATCCCAAGATGAGGCTGTCATTGTCTTGTGAGACAGAGCTTCCCCGATGGTGGTGGTGGTGGGTGAGTTGGGAGGCCCCCTCTCAGCCGCTGCTCTGCTTAGTTGAACAAGCAGTAAATAGATGCCGTACGCATGCAGTGTCTATTCACTGGAGAGAGGGGGATGGGTAGCATGCCCAGCAACTCCCGGAATGCTGGGCATGCCCCCAACATGATGAAAATGTGAGGAGTGGCTTGTGGGCATGGCATTTCACACTAAGCCACGCCCTTTGTAACAAGCTCAAACCCACTTTTCAGGGGTGGGCCCGCGGCGTGTGCAAAGGTCCCAATCGCCACTGCTAATAAGTATACATGGGGCCACTTTCAGAGATTTTTCGCTGGCCACTTTCAATTCCCAATCCGCCCCTGACCCCTATGTACTCTCAGCAAGTCCGCTCACATGTTATCCACTGCATCTGCACATAATATGCAGCAGCCACGTGTCTGTGCAAGGTGAATAGGGACAATTTACTTCTTAATCCAATTAATATGGATCTGATCATACTGATCTCTGTCCAAATGCAGGCTTAATTGTGTATACAAAAGCATGATTCACACTACTGACTGCCAAAAGATTTATATACACCTTTATCTCAGTGCTAACTGTATACAGATATGCAGCCACTTGATTATGTGAGGTTAATAGGGGCAAGTTATTTCTGAATCTAAGTATCATGGATCTGATCATACTGATCTCTGCCCAAATGCAGGCTTAATTGTATAACAAAGCATGATTCACACTATTGACTACTAAAGGATTTATATATACCTTTATCTCAGCGCTAATTGTATACAGATTATATGCTATAGGTAACAAGCTCTTATTTGATCATTACATAATTTTCATTATTGCCTTAGTACTGAGTCTCATTTTTTTAACCCAGTACTGAATCACACTGATCCTCAAATACTCTTACAGCTTATTACTTTATACAGGATTATGGTTGCTCAATATCATATACTACCTTAATTGTGTTGTATACTAAAAGCCTATAGTTACATACATAATATATTGCACTATGAAGATGACAATCATATTTTTTGGAGACCATGGGAATGGATGAGCTGCTATTTATGTTTGGTATTGCTGTGGTGACTGCTGCTTATTTTATTTTCATTAAGGATTTTTTTCCTTTGGAATTTGATATAACTGTATCCTATATATTTTTGCCATGGGACCAAAAAATTCTTCTTAGCGATATACCACTGATTTATGTCATTATTTTTTTTGTGTTGTTGTTCTATTGTAACATATGTGATCTCTTTCTTTTTAGTGCCCCAGAAAGGACAGTACTGTCTCTTTCTCCTTATTCTGTATAGGTTATTATTATTGTCAGAAAAGATTTCCTTAAACCATGCTTGAATAATCTGGGCACATTTTCCTGCTGAAAAAGGCCACTTCCATCGGAGAATACATTTGCCATGCAAGTTGTACTTGAGCTGCAATGATGTTTAGCTAGGTGGTACGTGTCACAATAATGTCCATATGAATAACAAAACCCAGGGTTTCCGAGCAGAACATTGCCCAAAGCTTCATACTCCTTTACTGGCTTGTTTACTTCCCAAAATTCATCCTGGCGCCATCTCTTCCCTAGGTAAATGACACACACCTACCCAGGTGTCATACAGGGAACAGGGAACAAGATTTATCAGACCAGACAACCTTGATCCATTTATCCAAGGTCCAGTTCCAATGCTTGTAGGATCACCGGTGAACAGGGGTTTGCATGAACACTCTAACTGGGCTGTGGCTACTCACTCCATACAGAGCAAGATGCATTGCAGTGTGTGTCAGGACACATGACTTCTGTCACCATCATTAACATTTTCTGAGATTTGTGCCACAGTAGCCATTCTGTTGGTTCATACCATACTGGATAGACTTTGTTGACCTCTCGCATTAATTAGTCAACCAACACCACTGTCAGTACATTAGGTACTCACCATGTCTGACCTTGAGTGCTCCCAAAGCCATTCCATTTTGAAAATGCTCTGACCTACTCTTCTGGCCATTATGATATGGCCCTCTTGAAAGTCACTTAGACCTTTAAACCAGCCTATATCTTTCTGCATTAAACACTTGTTCTACAAGTACCTAGTTTTAGCTCACCATATAATATATCCGGGACCTTGACATGTGCAGTTGTTACAAATAACGTTCTTTAAAATATCAATCTGCAGTTGGTTCTTATGATAGAACACAGGACATCTTTCCATTTTCTGTTTTTTGGACAATTTTCATATGTACTGTATTTTTTGCCAATTTATGTAACATATTAGTAGGACATTAATCACATGGAAAAAGGAACATATCTAAGCAATTCACTTACTTTTTTTACCTTTTTATACATACTAAACTTGGTGTTTATATCCTGTGATGACTGTCAATGTTCGCTTTTCAGATTGGCTCGTAAAGTAAGAATTCTCATACACTACCTATAGTAAAACAAACACAACTCAGTTCTTTTTCTGTTTCTCCTACCTTTGGTATAATACCACCGATGACTGTTGTTGTGAGGGGTGGAATCCCAGGCACCTGCATGTAAACACAAATATTTAGTCAAATGGTAAAAGATTGATACACTCAAACATAAAGCATTTAAACACTGAAGGTATTTATTTCTAAGAGAATAGAGTTGAGTGAACTTTTAATTTTAATTTAATTTTTAATTTTTTAATTTAATTTTAATTAATTAAAGATAATAAATGTACTATTTATTGAAAATTTTATTTTACTTTGAACCATTAAATCATTGACATTTGATATATAGATTTTTTAAGTAATACCTTGTTTATGTTATGTATACACTAATAATAAATGTGCTTTAGAAAAGCCCCTTACATGATATGTTTACTTATGCCATTCCTGGTATCCCTATCAGTGATCTTGAGGAATCATTTATTACCAGTTATTTATTACCTTATATAGGGCACATATATACACAGATATATTTGCCCATTCACATCAGTCCCTGCCCCAGTAGAGTTTACAATCTATATTTCCTACCACATGAAAACATATACACAGTAGGTTTAATTTTTTGTGGGGAGTCAATTACCCTAGTGGTATATTTTTGGAATGTGGGAAAAAACTGGAGTACCCAGAGGAAACACACACAAGCAAAGATGATTCTGTGTTTAGGGATTATTTAGTCTTTGTGTAGTGGTGTAAAATAAACAAAACAAAAACAGTAATTTACTAGTGATTTGTGTAGCTTTTAGTCCAACTATCTTTACAGCTTGGAGATCTTTACCACATTGGGGGAGATTCAGTAAGCAGCAGTAATTTAACACGGGCTAATTAATCACCGTGGGCTATTCAATTAGCCTCACACTGCAGTTAATGGGTGATCTTTTTCACGAATTGTGTGTGTTAATGCCCAATAAACCGTGTTAATGCCTGTTAATACGTTCATTTAATGGGTGTGAACACAGGTATCAAGGGAAAAAGGGAGTCTAATTGAATAGCCTCAGCGATACAGCCCGAGGCTAACTCCCTTTTTATCCCCCATAATTTATTGGGGCTAACTGAATCTCACCCATAGTTTTTATTTTTTTTAAAAGCACTCAAATTTCAACAGTTAGCGAAACCACATACAATGCAATGCATAATATATGTATTATTCCTCTTGTAAAACATCATATCCTGTTCTGTCATCTAAAATGAAATTTTTAGTTGTCTAAGGGATCTATTTATCATAGATTTAGGGCTTCTGCCTATTTGTTTAATTACCTTGCTGGTGAAGACTATTACTGGCTATTGCATGTGATAACCTTCACCAGGAAACTCCTGTGATACTTCTAGGACAGTTCTTTCATAGAAAATTACATCTTGAGATCGAGTTAGCCAGGGGTGTCCGAGCAAAAAAAAAAATCTTAATGATTAAAATAAAGCATTTTGAATTTTTTGTTTAAATCTGTTTTTTTTTCACTTAAAAAACCCATCTATTTTATTTATTTGAACCTATCTTGAATTGCAGTCTGAAGCAAGCTTTCATTTCCAGTGTGCAATCAGCAGCTGGTAAACCGGCTCACACATGAACTGATAGACAATTTACTTGTCTGGCAAGGGGTAAATTCTCTTATCATTGCCTTCCAGTATCTCCCGGGGAGTTTGAACTTTTGAAAAAGGGACAGACTGTGTATAGAAGGCAATTAAGCCATAATAATATTATTAATCAGACAACTGAGGATCGTGGATTTATATTATTGTGTAGTTTTTCACTCTCATATTTTTCTCTCATATTTCACTGTATCAATTTTATATCAACATTCATTCATTTGTAACATTCCTGTTTATTTTTTTTATGTAATCTAATATTTGTGGTTTTACCAAGGTTATTTACTTCATGTAGGTACCCAGTGATGCAACGGATGACCGCACCCCCGACTGGCCGACATATCAGACGACAGGTACACATTACACGATTCGGTTCCCGACCGCCCGATATGTCAGCACCAACCATATCCTGCTGCATGGGGTCATCAGTCGCATTGTCAGATTGAACAGCATGTAGGGTAAACCTGACGATGCCAAACAGGAGCTACATAGTTGGTACACACTAGTCGTCCGGTCGGGCAAAATATTGTCTAATGTGTACCCAGCTTAAGTGCCAATTATCTGGAATCTTTTCTTGGCATTCTTACAAATTGTGTTGATGGAGTCACTCATACTACAGAGCGTTGGGTTATTTTCAGAAATAGCTATTGGGACATATACATACGTCTCCATTTGATAACTCAAGATCCATCAGACCTTCTTTTTGCAGAGCAGTTAAAACACAGGCCAGGAAATTGGAAGAGAGACCAAGTTGTGATTCAGATACATCCTTCATTGGTGGCAATGAGATTTTTTCTCCATTTCCAAGTGGATAATCAATGAGTCCACCACCCAGCTGACTCACCACCGTCTGTGGCAAAGTAGAGGATAATTAGAAGATCATAATTGGTTACCAAACACAAACTGTATTTAACAAATTGAGTGGTCTATTTACTAAACAGTGTTAGGAGACAGAGTGAAAAGTGATAAGAAAGTGATAAGGTGCCAGCCAATCAGCTCCCAACTGTAATTTTTCAAACACAGCCTGTGAGATGACAGTTGGGAGCTGATTGGCTGGCACCTTATCACGTTCTTATCACTTTTCACTTTGTCTCCTAACACTGCTTAGTAACTAGACCCCAAAGTCTACAGCTTAATGGATGCACTCATTTAATTCCATATTAAAGTTTGTTTGACACAACCCACTTTCTGGTTTAGCTTTACAGCAACCTCACAGCACTACGCTGTGATGTTAGTGAACCTTGCTCTTTCCACTGTCTAATTCTTAGAAGCAGATGTACTAAGCTTTGGAGAGAGATAAGGTGGACAGAGATATAGTGCCAGCCAATCAGCTCCTAACTGTCATTTTTCAAACACATCTTGTAAGATTGCAGTTAGGAGCTGATTGGTTGGTACTTTATCTCTCTACACTTTATCTCTCTCCAAGGCTTAGTACATCTACCCCTTAGCCTGTGGCACTCTTTTTACCTCAATTCTCTTCCTCACACACTGATATTGTCTTTTTAACATGCGGCATCACCTTCACTAATATAATTATACCAGTGGGCAGGTCATTGCCTTATTCTGGGTACACACTAAGCATTAGGTCACCCGATCCGATGGATCGGAGCAACATATCAGGCTTACATGTTGTTATATCGATGACATATAGATGGAAATTTATAAGAAAAAACACCTAAAGGACCTAAACACTACAGGACATTTGCATTGGTAGTACAATATATTATATTTGACTGGATAATAAAGAAACCTGAATTTGAGTTGTGGCATTGAACACGTATACAATATTTCTCATGAAGAATTCAATGTAAAAACCTGCATGGAGACAGTATTACTAAGTATTTTTAAGTTGTTTCATATGTTTCCTTATAATAAACAATCGTTTATTAACTAGTTTTGTTGACATTTAACTTTGGATAGAATAAGCATAACTGTTTTGTAAGATAACTTACGTTCAAATCCAACTCAATGAATTGTCCGGTTACTATAGGAAGACTTGATACTGTGTATTGGATACTGCCAATTAAACCAAGGGGGACCATTGCTGCATAAAGGAGACCATAAGATATTTAGAAATAAAACAGAGCACTTCCAGTTAAATGAACAATGATTGCTCTTTTGTTTCTTTCTTGTGTCTTTATAATCAACCCTTTTATTTACAAATTAAGGCCCAGATTTATCAACAAGTGATATCACTCGTTATCAATCTTAAATGGTGCGCCAACCAATAAGCTCCTAAATGTCATGTGTTTGAAAAAAGACAGTTAGGAGCTGATTGGTTGCAGCACCTTTTAAGATTAGTAACAAGTGATAACATGAATATCACTTATTGATAAATCTGGGCCTAAGTTTGAGATGGAGTCAGTCCTGAATGGTGCTAGATTTTCTGTACTCATCATTTTTTGTAAATCTTGAATACTTTAGACATGTACAGATTACTTAATTCTATTGTTTTTGCTCATGTAACTTCATTGGACATTGGATTTATTATTATTATTATTTTTTTTACAGTGCGTATTAGTTTTTTTTCCACTCATTTTTAATAATTTTGGAATCTCACACAGCAACTAGCTCACAATTTACAGTATAATATATTTTGATAATTTTGTAAACACAAAATATGTAGCTTCCAAAATATGCTCTAAGCTGGACATACTGTACATCCAAGCATGGTTGGAATGAAAATCTGGAAAGGTGACAATCAACCATTTGCTCCCAAACCCCGGAAAACTGACAAAAATTGTAGTTTAAACAAATTGTTTGAACCAAACATTTAACCAACTTTTCTGTATGACCATTTTCGTCTGTTTTCTGGCATTTGGGAGCAAATTGCTGATCATAATTTTCTCCCATACCTTACCAGATTTTCATTCCAACCAATCAACTAGTTGGATGGTTGGATGAAAGTTGGTCTAGTTGGATGAAAGTTGGTCTAGTGTATGGCCAGCTTAAGGTTATAGTTGATGTTATTATTCAGTGGAGATGAGACAAATGGTTTTGTTTTACACTTTTATTCAGTAGATCACTTCACAAAACCAAATATGGAAAGTTCACTCATAATAATGAATCATTAGGAAAAAAAGAATGACTGAAAAATTTTTACATTCTGTCTGTAATGTCATTAGTTTAATGGCTTAAGCAAGTAGGCAATACAGATTTGAGCTATTGAAAAATACAAAAAAAATGTTTAAAGATTTATCAAAAGCCAAATCATTGTATGACTGGAAAAAATAATAAATAATGAATTTAATTATCTTGAATTATGCAAACTGTATCTCTCCATTTACTGTAGCATACTTACAGTTGACAGTGAGAAGAAGGCCATTGGTCAAATCAAGCACGACATTCACCACTGGACATAACTACAGAAATATAAGAATATTCAGATGTGAATGTAAGTAAATACTAGGGGTGAGCGGGTTCGGATTTCTGAAATCCGAACCCCCCCGAGCCCCCCCGATCCGAGGCCGATCCGAGTCAGGCTCGACTTTTCCCGCCTGACTCGGATCTGAAATCGAGGCAAAACGTCAACATCCCGCCTTCCGGGTCTCGCGGGTTTTGGATCCTATATAAGGTACCCGCGTCGGCGCCATTTTCTCACTCGGCTGTGGACAGTGAAGAGGGAGGGTGGGAGTTAGGGCTGGCTGGGCTGTGTAGTGTAGTGTAGTGTAGTGCAGAGTAGTGTTGTGCTGTGCTGTGCTGCGTTGTGCTGCTGTTGTCCATAGGGGCTGTGTCCACTACTTCAAAGTCTATAGGGGCTGGCTGTGTAGTGCTGTGCTGCTGTTGTTAATAGGGGCTGTGTCCACTACTTCAAAGTCCATAGGGGCTGTCTGGACTGTGTTGTGCAGTCAGTTGTCCATAGGGGCTGTGTCCACTCCAAAGTCCTGTGCAGTGTCCCAGTCCTAAAGGGGTGCTGTAGTGTTGTCCAGGGGGTGCTCTGTCCATCAGGGGTGCTCCCCCCAAGTGCTATAAAAAAAATATTTTTTCTGTGTTTGTGAATTGTGTGCGCAGTAGCCGCACGTGCATCAACAAAGTAGTGCCAAGCGTGCGCCTGTGTCATAAGTAAAGGGCCGGCTGGCTTGACCATTAAAGGGTGCTGTAACCCCCAAAGTACACTCCAGTCCAAACCAAATAAAAAAATATTTTCTGTGTTTGTGAATTGTGTGCGCAGTAGCCGCATGTGCATCAACAAAGTAGTGCCAAGCGTGCGCCTGTGTCATAAGTAAAGGGCCGGCTGGCTTGACCGTTAAAGGGTGCTGTAACCCCCAAAGTACACTCCAGTCCAAACCAAATAAAAAAATATTTTCTGTGTTTGTGAATTGTGTGCGCAGTAGCCGCACGTGCATCAACAAAGTAGTGCCAAGCGTGCGCCTGTGTCATAAGTAAAGGGCCGGCTGGCTTGACCATTAATGGGTGCTGTAACCTCCAAAGTACACTCCAGTCCAAACCAAATAAAAAAATATTTTCTGTGTTTGTGAATTGTGTGCGCAGTAGCCGCACGTGCATCAACAAAGTAGTGCCAAGCGTGCGCCTGTGTCATAAGTAAAGGGCCGGCTGGCTTGACCATTAAAGGGTGCTGTAACCCCCAAAGTACACTCCAGTCAAAACCAAATAAAAAAATATTTTCTGTGTTTGTGAATTGTGTGCGCAGTAGCCGCACGTGCATCAACAAAGTAGTGCCAAGCATTCGCCTGTGTCATAAGTAAAGGGCCGGCTGGCTTGACCATTAAAGGGTGCTGTAACCCCCAAAGTACACTCCAGTCCAAACCAAAAAAAAAATATTTTCTGTGTTTGTGAATTGTGTGCGCAGTAGCCGCACGTGCATCAAAAAAGTAGTGCCAAGCGTGTGCCTGTGTCATAAGTAAAGGGCCGGCTGGCTTGACCGTTAAAGGGTGCTGTAACCCCCAAAATACACTCCAGTCCAAACCAAATAAAAAAATATTTTCTGTGTTTGTGAATTGTGTGCGCAGTAGCCGCACGTGCATCAACAAAGTAGTGCCAAGCGTGCGCCTGTGTCATAAGTAAAGGGCCGGCTGGCTTGACCGTTAAAGGGTGCTGTAACCCCCAAAGTACACTCCAAACCAAATAAAAAAATATTTTCTGTGTTTGTGAATTGTGTGCGCAGTAGCCGCATGTGCATCAACAAAGTAGTGCCAAGCGTGCGCCTGTGTTATAAGTAAAGGGCTGGCTGGCTTGACCGTTAAAGGGTGCTGTAACCCCCAAAGTACACTCCAAACCAAATAAAAATATTGTGTGCACTGTGGCTGCACGTGCATCAACAAAGGAACAGTGCCAAGCGTGCGCCTGTGTTCCATAAGTAAAGAGCCGGCTGGCTCATTTCTTAAAGGGTGGTGTAACCCACAAAGTGCACTACTCTCCAGCAAAAATAAAAAAATATTTTCTGTGTTTGTGTGCGCCTTAGCCGCACGTATATATCAATATAACATAAATGGAGGACCTAACTTTCTCCGATAAAAATAAAATAGGGAAAGATCAAGAACCACTTCCTCCTAGTGCTGTTGCTGCTGCTGGGAGTTGTTCATCATCCCAGAGAGGAAGTAGGAACACCACTACTTTTACTAAACAATTGACCCTCCAACAGTCCCTAGCGATGAGGATGAAGTACGACAGCAGTCATCCTGAAGCAAAACATATAACTGAGGCCTTGACTGCTATGTTGGTGTTAGACGTGCGTCCTGTATCCGCAATTTGTGCAATGGGATTTAGACAATTGATGGAGATAGTGTGTTCGGTTCCAAATCCCGTCTAGATTCCACCTGCATCCTCAAAGCAGCAGCGACAAGCGTGCGTCTGTCTGTTAAAGGGTGGTGTAACCCTCAAAGTGCACCAAAAAATAAAAAACTATTTTTTTAATGTGTTTGTGACTTGTGTGCGATGTAGCCGCACGTGCATCAACACAGTAGCAGCGCCAAGTGTGCGCCTGTGTCATAAGTCAAGGGCCGGTTTGGACATCTGGTCCGGACTGAAGGACGTGCCAACAATTTCTGACAAGTCTACTGTCACTGCATATGATACTGTCCTCAAAGCAGCAGCGACAAGCATGCGTCTGTCTGTTAAAGGGTGGTGTAACCCTCAAAGTGCGCTCCACAAACAATAAAAATATTCTTCTTTTTTTTCTGTCTTTGTGAAATGTGTGGGCTGTAGCCGCACCTGCATCCTTAAAGCAGCAGCGACAAGCGCGCATCTATCTGTTAAAGGGTGGTGACACCCTCAAAGTGTGCACCACAAACAATAAAAATATTCTTTTTTTTTTTCTGTCTTTGTGAAATGTGTGGGCTGTAGCCGCACTTGCATCCTTGAAGCAGCAGCGACAAGTGTGCGTCTGTCTGTTAAAGGGTGGTGTAACCCTCAAAGTGCGCTCCACAAACAATAAAAATATTCTTCTTTTTTTTTCTGTCTTTGTGAAATGTGTGGGCTGTAGCCACACCTGCATCCTTAAAACAGCAGCGACAAGCGTGCGTCTGTATGTTAAAGGGTGGTGTAACCCTCAAAGTGCGCTCCACAAACAATAAAAAAATTCTTTTTTTTTCTGTCTTTGTGAAATGTGTGGGCTATAGCCGCACTTGCATCCTCAAAGCAGCAGCGACAAGCGTGCGTCTGTCTGTTAAAGGGTGGTGTATCCCTCCAAGTGCTCCAAAAAATAAAAAACTATTTTTTTAATGTGTTTGTGACTTGTGTGCGATGTAGCCGCACGTGCATCAACACAGTAGCAGCGCCAAGCGTGCACCTGTGTCATAAGTCAAGGGCCGGTTTGGACATCTGGTCCGGACTGAAGGACGTGCCAACAATTTCTGACAAGTCTACTGTCACTGCATATGATACTGTCCTCAAAGCAGCAGCGACAAGCGTGCATCTGTCTGTTAAAGGGTGGTGTAACCCTCAAAGTGCGCTCCACAAACAATAAAAATATTCTTCTTTTTTTTCTGTCTTTGTGAAATGTGTGGGCTGTAGCCGCACCTGCATCCTTAAAGCAGCAGCGACAAGCGTGCGTCTGTCTGTTAAAGGGTGGTGACACCCTCAAAGTGTGCACCACAAACAATAAAAATATTCTTCTTTTTTTTTCTATCTTTGTGAAATGTGTGGGCTGTAGCCGCACCTGCATCCTTAAAGCAGCAGCGACAAGCGTGCGTCTGTCTGTTAAAGGGTGTGTAACCCTCAAAGTGCGCTCCACAAACAATAAAAATATTCTTCTTTTTTTTCTGTCTTTGTGAAATGTGTGGGCTGTAGCCACACCTGCATCCTTAAAGCAGCAGCGACAAGCGTGCGTCTGTCTGTTAAAGGGTGGTGTAACCCTCAAAGTGTGCACCACAAAGAATAAAAATATTCTTCTTTGTTTTTTCTGTCTTTGTTAAATGTGTGGGCTGTAGCCGCACCTGCATCCTTAAAGCAGCAGCGACAAGCGTGCGTCTGTCTGTTAAAGGGTGGTGTAACCCTCAAAGTGCGCTCCACAAACAATAAAAATATTCTTCTTTTTTTTTCTGTCTTTGTGAAATGTGTGGGCTGTAGCCGCACCTGCATCCTTAAAGCAGCAGCGACAAGCGTGCGTCTGTCTGTTAAAGGATTACATCGGTGACAACATCCAAGTAGGCATGTCAGACAGTCCGTACCTGTACTGGCAGGAAAAAGAAGCAATTTGGAGGTCCCTGTACAAACTGGCTCTATTTTACCTGAGTTGCCCCCCCTCCAGTGTGTACTCCGAAAGAGTGTTTAGTGCAGCCGGGAACCTTGTCAGCGAAAGGCGTAGGAGGTTGCTTCCACAAAATGTGGAGAAGATGATGTTCATAAAATGAATTATCAACTCTTCCAGGGAGACCAGCCTCCTGAACGTACAGAGGGACCTGTGGTTGTGGATTCCAGCGGGGACTAATTAATACTCTGTGAGGATGAGGATGTACACAACACTGAAGAGGGTGAGGAATCGGTGGATGAGGAGGATGAGGACGACATCTTGCCTCCGTAGAGCCAGTTTGTGCAGGGACAGATTAATTGCCAGCTTGTTTTGTGGGGGCCCAAACGAACCAATCATTTCAGCCACAGTCATGTGGCAGACCCTGGCGCTGAAATGTTTGGTTTGTTAAAGTGTGCATGTCCTGTTTATACAACATAAGGGTGGGTGGGAGGGCCCAAGGACAATTCCATCTTGCACCTCTTTTTTTTCTTTGAATTATGTACTGTTTGGGGCCTAGTTTTTCAAACTGCCATCCTGTCTGCCACTGCAGTGTCACTCCTAGATGGACCACGTGTTTGTGCCGCCCACTCGTATCTTTTAGCATAGTCATCCAGCTACCTCGGTGCAACCTTTTGGATGTTTTTGGATATAAAAACACTATTGTGAGGTGTGAGGTGTTGAGAATAGACTGGAAATGAGTGGAAATTAAGGTTATTGAGGTTAATAATAGCATAGGAGCAGAAAAACACACAAATTCTGTGATTTTAGCTGTTTTTATGCTTTTTAAAAAAAAATAATACAGATCCAAAACACAAAACCCAGAACCCAAAACACGGAAGGGTGGTTTTGGCAAAACCAATCCAGATCCAAAACATGAAGAAAGATCCAGATCCAAAACCAAAACACAAAACACGAAAAGTGGCCGGTGCACACCCCTAGTAAATACATATATTCAGTTATTATAAAAAGTTCAGGACAAGCTTTTTAGTCATGCTCAGTGCAATCCTGTTCTATTTTTATATGTTGGTGAATTTGCCAAAGCTTACAATGAGTATGTGAGTAATAATTATTGACAAATAGGGCTGACTTGAGTGGTACCAACAATGATTGTTCACAGGGCCCTGTTCATAAAGCCCTTGTTCAGACCTTTCTCTATTGGACCACAGGGTCCCACCTTCTTTTAGCAGACATATTGGCTGGTTAAAAAGCAGAGATTAATTCAATGGGGGTCTGGCAGAGTTTATAGGGTACTAGACATGCCCCTCTGTGAGTATAAACACACGTTCTTTGTCAATAACCATGGCTTCTCTAGTGAGATGAGGGACTCACCATGGAAATCACACAGGGCACTGCATTTGCAAAGGTGGCAATGGCTCTCTGTCACAGTATATGTCTGAGGACACAGCTCTCATGCCATCATTATTTGAATTGCCATGAATTTATTGTGGGTGTTAAGTCTTTGGTTATATGAGTTAGTAATGTAGCAGAGAAGAAGTAGGTATTCTTTTTAAACTGTGCGGTTCGGTTTCTGAAATACGAGCACACCCAAACTTAGGGGCTCCCAGTCTAATCGAATCCCAGCTTGGAATCACATTGGAGTTCTGAGTCGAACTGAGTCCTGGTTCAGTTCTGTAGTCAGTTCAAAACTCGGAATTAAAAACCAAACATGGGTTTATTTTGAATTGTATTAAAACAGGTCCAAACTATATGAATTTAGCTGTTTTATAGATTTTTATTGATTTTTAAGGAATGTAAAACCGAACCAAAACCAAATCCGAACCAAAACACTTGACGGTGGTTTTGCCAAAAACAAAGCATTTTTTGATTAATTATTAATTTGATGTAAAAGGATCATATTAGAGGTGTAGAAGGGTGGAATCTGATTTGAAGTTTACACTGCACAGTACATATTCCACTCCTCTGCGCAGTAAGGAGCACTTGTACTGTAGTCTGCATACTGTATGGTGTTCCTGAAAATGAGAAGTGTGGACAACCAATTGAAGAGCACCAATTCAAGATATTTTAAAATCAGGTGAGAAAACCAGGGAACAGCGGTGTGGTTACACCCGCGCACGCAGGGGGGTTTCCGTGTACCTAGAAACACCCCCTGCCCGACCCAGCAAGCAGCGATGAACAAAATAAATATTTTTTTTGCACGCTGAGACTGCCTGGGCTGGCTGTAGGAGGAGCTGCAGCGCGCAAGCCCCTCCCAGTCAGTTCCCATAGGCCAGGCGGATGAGAGCGTTGCAATTACCGAGACACTGCCAGCGCTGTGTAGTTCTGGAGCTCAGCCGCAAGAGACAAGACATAGGTGGCCGGGTGCCGCCTGGGGGATAACACTGTATTTAGCTGCCAGATGACTCAGACTGCTCTATGTGGGGGGAGCCCCGGGGGTCTTGCAGGCGGCAGCGGTGGGGGGGAGGGATAAATTATGCCATTCTGCTGTGTGTGTATGGGCGGGGAGGTGCGGACGGCGGGGCAGGGGAATAATATGTATTAAATTATACCATTGCATTTCGACTGCTCTGTATTTGCGTTGGGGGGGGTGAAGGGGGAGGATAATAATTATTAGATTATGCCAGGCTCACCTGTCTGCTGTATGTTATTCCCAGGGGTGGGGGAATGGGAGGATAATAGTTATTTGATGATGCCAGCTGCTGTCTGCTGTATGTTATTCCCGGGGGGTGGGGGGATAATATTTAATAAATGATGCCATATTAAAACACTTGAAGTGCACAATAAAGTGTATGTTGCAGGCTTATTCTGGATTAGACGTTTTTGTCTTTGGGTCTGTAACCAATTATTTGGAAACCCCCCTTTCAAAATCCTGCATTTGCCACTGGGTTATTATGCATTATGGAATAATTAACAGTAAATCTATACAACTTTACCCACTTTAGTTGCAAACGATGCAACCTGTCAGAAACACACAGTGGGCAGCTGCTGGAAAATAATATTCCAGCAGCCAACAATAGCAGAGGCCGGGCCCTCCCAGCCCCTCTGCATCCCTGCACCTTCTCCCAGTGTCTGCAGTGCTGCCAATCACTGCTAATCAGACAGCACAGCAGGACCCCTATCTGGCAGCTGCAGAGAGAAGCAGCCGCTGGGGAGACGTAAATAAAATATCCCTCATCCCCCCAGTGTATACCTGGAAGTTGCTCAGAGGAGCAGCCACTGGGGAAATCAGTCATGATGGTCACAATGTTCCGAAAATCAATGGTTCAATATATCAGTGACCAATAAAATAAAAATCAATGTTAATATAATGTGTTTCAAAAATATATATATTTCATTAATAAAATCGTGTCGGATAAGTTTTAAATAGATGTTCTTGACCTAATGCAATCATAAAAAATCCAACAATTTCTGAGTGGTTTTGGAAGAAAAAAATTGCCAGTTTGTCAGTTAATGCAGTCTGGTGTGATCATAAACAATGAAACCATGCCAGGCAAGTGGTTAATAGAACAAGGAATAAAGTATATACTATTACTTAAATAAAAAATAACGCAGTAAAAGACTGTGGGCCTAATACAGACCCACTCGCGAGCGTCCTGCTCGCAAGCGGGTCGATGGTGCCCTAATGCGCATGCGCACGACGGAGGGAGCTCCATCGTGCGCATTTGCGAGACCCGCATAGCGACAGCCAAACTGTCGCTCCGGGTCTCGCACCAAAGGGGGCGTGCTGTCGATGGTGACTGACAGCACGCCCCCTTTGGTGGGCGAGCCGGGGGCGTGGCTGCCAGACGGAGGCGTTCCCATGGGAACACCTACCGTCTGGGTCCGGCCCCACTGACATCACTAGTGATGTCAGTGGGAGTGATTTTGGCTCTGATAGACCCTACCGCAGGGTCTCGTCGCAAGCCCGATGGTCGCGATGGTCTTGACCATCGCGACCATCATCATGGACGCTCGCTGTAGCTGTGGGTGGTAACCCACAGCTATGCGAGCATCCAAGAGGCCGCTCCATTTTTAGGTAGGAGGGCACTGATTCAGAGCGAGCGCTCTGGTCAGAGCGTCCGGCTCTGAATCAGGCCCTGTGTTTGAGTATACAGGGTCGATTCTAACGGTGGGTGACCCATGCAATCGCATAGGGTGCTCCGCCTCCGACACCTACTATCACTCAGTCACAGCGGCTCATTGCTCCCCCCTCCCTGTCTGTGACTGCCTGTCCCCACCCATTGCATGTTGTCATGACGAACAGCCATGCAGAGGACAAAGTTATTTAAGACGCTTCTGTCCGCCTAACTGCCCGCCCGCACGCTGCAGCTATGCACTGGGCCTGAGTGTGCAGACTGCTAAGCCCCAGTGGTCAGCTGACGAGGGCACATCAGCAGAGCTATAGACAGCAGGTAAGTGTAATTTTTTCTGTGGAGGAGCAATGTGCTTTTTTTTCTGTGGGGGGAGTAATGTGCTTTTTATTCTGTGGGGGGAGTAATGTGCTTATTTTTTGTGGAGGAGCAATATGTTTTATTTTCTGTGGGGGAGCAATGTGCTTTTTTTTCTGTGGGGGGGAGCAATGTGCTTTTTATTCTGTGGGGGGAGTAATGTGCTTATTTTTTGTGGAGGAGCAATATGTTTTATTTTCTGTGGGGGGGAGCAATGTGCTTTTTTTTCTGTGGGGGGGAGCAATGTGCTTTTTTTCTGTGGGGGGGAGCAATGTGCTTTTTTTTCTGTGGGGGGGAGCAATGTGCTTTTTATTCTGTGGGGGGAGTAATGTGCTTATTTTTTGTGGAGGAGCAATATGTTTTATTTTCTGTGGGGGGAGCAATATGTTTTATTTTCTGTGGGGGAGCAATGTGCTTTTTTTTCTGTGGGGGGGAGCAATGTGCTTTTTTTTCTGTGTGGGAGTAATGTGCTTATTTTCTGTGGAGGAGCAAGGTGTTTTTTTTTCTGTGGGGGGAGCAATGTGCTTTTTTTCTGTGGGGGGGAGTAATGTGCTTATTTTCTGTGGAGGAGCAAGGTGTTTTTTTCTATGGGGGAGCAATGTGCTTTTTTTCTGTGTGGGAGTAATGTGCTTTTTTTCTGTGAGGGAAACAATGTGTTTTTCTTTGCGCTGGAGCAATGTTATTTCCCCTGTGGGGGAGCAATGTTATTTCCTCTGTGGGGGAGCAATATGCTGTTTTCTGTGGGGGAGCAAGGTTATTTCCTCTGTGGGGGAGCAATGTGTTTTTTTTCTTGGTTTTGCTGTCTCTAATCCTATGGTTATATTAACGTAATTTATTCATAAGGTAGTCTTTTTATTTTAAGCCACGCCCCTTACTGTGAGACTACACTCGATACGATGAGGCCACACCCCTTTCCGGGGTGCTTACAAACTTACTATTTTCTGCTTGTTTGAGGGACGGGCGCACTTTAACTGTTCGCACTGGGAGCCCCATCCCCTAGAAACGGCCCTGTGAGTATATTATAAATATTGCATGGACTCTCAAAACTCTACTAGCTGGTAACATACATTTTTATTACTGGGCAATACCCAGATGTTTATGTGCACATTACAGTCTATGGTACATACAGAGATTAATAACATTATGGCCTATTGGTACTTTTAGAACAAGGTGTCCCTTTTCATCAATTTTTCATTGATTGGTTTAATTGATGAATGTGCAATATTTATGATATGCTCAAACAACAGTCTTTTACTGTGTCATTTTATGTTTAAATAGTTGTGTATACTTTATTACTTTTTTTTTTAATTAAAGTTGTGTCATTTTACAATCAACCAATCCGTATAGATACTGTATACTGTTAATTATTCCATAAAGTGTAACAACCACACTAGCGCTGTTCCCTGATTTTCTAGTATTGAATTTTTATCTTGGGGATTGACTCCCTCAATGTGAATAGCTACTTCTTCTGACCGTGTTCACCTTTTTCTACTTTATTTAAAATCAGGTGAGCTTTGTAATTTATAGTACATGGATTCAATAAGCGAGGGTAAAAGAAGAATAAGGGACAAAAACTGAAAAGTTATGCTGGTTTTTTGTGCAAATCCCTATTTGCTTGCCATGATCATACATAAGTATATCTATTTAAGATACATGCTAAAAATGCAAAAGTAAACATATTACTTCTAAGGACTATGGACCTCATTCAGACCCGCTCGCAAGCGCTCGCAAGTGGGTCGATGTTTAGGCCCTGCGTACATGCAGCGACTGCACTGCACGTGTGCAAGCCCCGGAGCGAGAGAGAAATTCTCTCGCTCCGGAGCTCACTACAAAAGGGGCGGCTGTCAATGTTGATCAACAGCTCGACCCGTTTTGTAGGTGTGGCGGGGGGGTGGTTTCACAAACGGAGGCGTTCCTTAAGGAATGCCTGCCGTTTTGTGGGCGGCCGCACTGACATCAGCAGTGATGTCAGTGGGGAGCTTCCTGCTCGATTGCGGTTGCCGAGACCCAACCTTAGGGTCTCGTCACAAGCCCCGATGGTCGTGATGGTCTTGACCATCGCGACCATCAACCTGGTCGGTCGCTAAAGCTGTGGGTGGTAACCCACAGCTTAGCTAGCGACCAGGAGTCCGCACTTAAAAAAACAAGCGGCCGCCCACATTCAGAATGAGCGCTCGCATTTTTCCGAGTGCCTCTGAATGAGGGCCAACATGCTTTGACTTTAATATTAATCTCATCTGCTAATTATAACTTTTCTACTTATAACTTATTTTTTCTTCATTTAATTTTCGGATGCTCATTTATGTTTTATATTTAAATTCATTATAGCAAGAGAACAAAGATAATCTTATTTGTTTTACATGTCCCTTTTGTATATGTTAATATCTTGATTACTTTGGCTCATGCTCAGCTTGGGCTGTGTCAACGTGATTTATGTCATCATTGCCACACCCCTAATGCTGAGAACTAGCTGTCACAAAGCAGGGGGTAGAGCCATGATGATGTAATTTGCAGCTAATATTGTAATTCAGCCCCTTCTCCCCCTATCCCCTACATGGGTCCGGGAGGGTTCCCTGCTTCCCAGGGAGTCGTACTTTGTGAGTTTCCTGTACATTCTGAGAAATTAGGCAAGTACTGTAAATGTGATCAATTACTAATTCCTTAAATATTAAATCAATCTGTATATTCAAAGAGACTCTGGGCCTGATTCAGAGCCGAACGCTCTGACCAGAGCGCTCGCTCTGAATCAGGGCCCTCCTCCCTAAAAATGGAGCGGCCTCTTGGATGCTCGCATAGCTGTGGGTTACTTACCACCCACAGCTATGCGAGCGTCCATGATGATGCGGTAGGGTCTCGGTGACCGCAAGCCCTGGAGTGATTTTGGCTCTATCAGAGCCAAAATCACTCCAGCTGACATCACTAGTGACATCACTAGTGACATCCCACTGACATCACTAGACGGTAGGCATTCCCAAGGGAACGCCTCCGTCTGGCAGCCACGCCCCCGGCACGCCCACCAAAGGGGGCGTGCTGTCACTCACCATCGACAGCACGCCCCCTTTGGTGCGAGACCCCGAGCGATGAATTCCTCGTCGCTCGCCGGGTCTCGCGCATGCGCACAACGGAGTTCCCTCCGTCGTGCGCATGCGCATTCGGCCACCATCGACCCGCTTGCGAGCGTCCTTCGCTCGCGAGCGGGTCTGCATCAGGCCCTCTGTTCCTCTGATATAAAGCTAAACAATGTTAATATTCAATACATTACTCATGGCAGAGCTACGCATCTCAAAAATTGCCAGGGCTTGCAGCCAGTTGATTCCCTATTTTATTATCAGAGGGTCTGCTAGTGGGCTGGATGATGAGAGAAACACTGGTACAGTAGTGTCAGGCAGCCATCTAAACATATCCTGCAAACTTCCATTCCTTCGTCTGAATTTTTGTTGTTTGGGTGCTTGTATCTTTCTAATGAGGGCGCTTGGTCATCAATTAGTCAATCTTTGTGTCTGGAGTTTTGAATTTAGGGATCTCTGGGATATACTGTAATATGGGACCTACAGTCAGCAATGGTCCTTATGCTATTACTCTCTACAGCTGTGTTTTTCAACCACTGTGCCGTGGCACACTAGTGTGCCGCGAGCAGTAGTCAAGTGTGCCGCGGCGGACAGCTCACCGCACTACTACTGTAATGTGTTTTATTCCTGAGGAGGCCAATGTAGTGTGTTTTATTCTTGTGGAGGCCAATGTAGTGTGTTTTATTCCTGTGGAGGCCAATATGTGTTTATATTTTTATGTGGGAGTCAATATTTACGTTTTTTTTATTGGTCACACACGCCGTATTGCCGGATGGTGTGCCTTGGCAATTTAAAAATCTGGTGTAGTGTGCCTCGAGTTGAAAAGGTTGAAAATCACTGCTCTACAGCATACCAATACAATGAGCAATTTATATTTTTGCAATGTTCTTGTTTACTTTTGATAGCTGTTTGGTAAGAGACTTAGTCACTGGAGGCATTATATAAATAAGCATCTATAATGGATGAAGAGTTTCTGGCTAATGTAATTTACATGGGAACTTTTTCAGTTAATGCCTCAACCATTGCAAAACGGTCACATCCACCTTTAGGATTTTCTGTATCAGCACAAGTCTGTATCATCAATGAGTGAGGAATTGATTCAATAGACAATCATGCAAATAGCAATACATGGATGTCCTTGTTCTTTTGGACAGGCTGATTTACAAGACTAAAAAGTATTGACTTTAACAAAACAAATGTGTTCTTTGCAATCCAATAAATGTGTTGTTTTGTGGTATATATAATGGTACCTTTAAGTCAATAACTGTCCTGCCATGTGCTCATCTCTATGGCCAAATTAATTAGTAAAAAGAAATGGAAAACACTTCATAAAGTTATTTAATATCTCTGCTGCCCCTGACAAGCATATTTCTATTGGGACAATATAGGTACTAGACCAATTTAATGCTTACCACTCCAGGTAAAATGTTCCGAAGAAGATTACTTAGAAGCCCATCCAAGATTGATGATAACAATCTGTGTGGAAGACAAAACAACTTATTAAATTCCTCTATAGCTGAAATGTAAATATAACATGTTTCATATTGCCACTTACCCTCTTAATAATCTGATGTTTATTCCTCCAAGTAATGCCTGGCAATCTTCAATAACTAAACGTGGAACTCCTGATGACTCCTGTGTCAATCTGGTTCTTGCTGTGATATTTACTTCCACCAAGATATCAAGAAATCCTAAAAGGCTTAAAATATAGTATTCATTTGAGATTTAATATGTTGAACATATCTCAATGGTGGCCATCTCAAAGATGTATGGAAATTACAATTGAAACAATTATTTGTAAATTGTTTTTATTATAGACTAGTGATTTTTAGAATACTGGCATTTCTTTTGGAATTTACCATAATTAATGTGAATCAAAACTTTAGACCCAATATCATATAATATAAAAGGGCATATTGTAACATTCAGAAATTCATGTGAATAGTAGAAGGAGATAAACATTTTTTTAACAGAACCTGGGATATTTGGAAGCATATAACCTGTAGACAAGTGCACACTAAACATTGTGTTGTACAATATTATCTATTTCCAATGCATCACAAGTAAATGAAACTTTAAAAGAGACATTAACATTATTTAGTTATTTAAAATGTAAATCTACATATACAGCCATGGTCAAAAGTTTTGAGAATGACACAAGTATTAGTTTTCACAAAGGCTTCTACTTCAGTTTTTATGATGGCAATTTGCATATACTCCCGAATGTCATGAAGAGTGATCAGATGAATTGCAAGTAATTGCAAAGTCCCTCTTTGCAATGGCAATGAACTTAATCCCAAAAACAACATCTCCACTGCATTTGAGCCCTGCCACAAAAGTACCAGCTGACATCATGTCAGTGATTCTCTCGTTAACACAGGTGAGAGTGTTGATGAGGACAAGGCTGGAGATCATTCTGTCATGCTGATTGTGTTAGAATAACAGACTGGAAGCTTTAAAAGGAGGGTGGTACTTGAAATCATTGTTCTTCCTCTGTTAACCATGGTTACCTGCAAGGAAACATGTGCAGACATCATTACTTTGCACAAAAAGGGCTTCACATGCAAGGATATTGCTGCTAGTAAGATTGCACCTAAATCAACCATTTATTGGATCATCAACAACTTCAAGGAGAGATTTTCAATAGTTGTGAAGAAGGCTTCAGTGCGCCCAAGAACGTCCAGCAAGCGCCAGTACCATCTTTTAAAGTTGATTCAGCTGTGGGATCAGGGCACCACCAGTGCAGAACTTGCTCAGGAATTGCAGCAGGCAGGTGTGAGTGCATCTGCTCACACAGTGAGGCAAAGACTTTTGGAGGATGGCCTGGTGTCAAGAAGGGCAGCTAAGAAGCCACTTCTCTCCAGGAAAAACATCAGGGACAGACTGATGTTCTGCAAAAGGTACAGGGATTGGACTGCTGAGGACTGCAGTAAAGTTATTTTCTCTGATGAATCCCCTTTCAGATTGTTTGGGGTATCTGGAATAACGCTTGTCCAGAGAAGGAAAGGTGAGCACTACCATCAGTCCTGTGTCACGCCAACAGTAAAGCATCCTGAGACCATTCATGTGTGGGGTTGCTTCTCAGCCAAGAGAGTGTGGTCATTCACAATTTTGCCTAAGATCACAGCCATTAATAAAGAATGGTACCAAAACATCCTCCAAGAGCAACTTTTCCCAAGCCTCCAAGAACAGTTTGGTGAGGAACAATGCCTTTTCCAGCATGTTGGAGCACCTTGCCATAAGGCAAAAGTGATAACTAAGTGGCTCGGGGAACAAAACATTGAAATTTTGGGTCCATGGCCTGGAAACTCCCCAGACCTTAATCCCATTGCGAACTTGTGGTCAATCCTCAAGAGGCGGGTGGACAAACAAAAACCCAAAAATTCGGACAAACTCCAAGCATTGATTAGGCAAGAATGGGCAGCAAACAGTCAGTATGAGGCCCAGAAGTTGAATGACAGCATGCCAGGGCGAATTGCAGAGGTCTTGAAAACGAAGGGTCAACACTGCAAATATTGACTCTTTGCATAAACTTAATGTAATTGTCAATAAAAGCCTTTGGCACTTAAGAAATGCTTGTAATTTTACTTCAGTATAGCATAGTAACATCTGACAAAAAGGTCTAAAAACAATGAAGCAGCAAACTTTGAGAAAACCAATACATTCTCAAAACTTTTGGCCATGGCTGTATGCAATTTAAAATGACCACCCACAGCTATAGCGAGGGGCCAAAAAGATGGTTGCGATGGTCAAGACCATCGCGACCATTGGGCTTGTGACGAGACCCTTGTGGTAGGGTCTCGTCTGCCGCAAGCCCTGGAGTGCTTTTGGCTCTATCAGAGCCAAAAGCACTCCCACTGACATCATTTGTGATGTCAGTGGGGCCGGCCCCAGACGGTAGGCGTTCCCATGGGAACACCTCCGTCTGGGCAGAAACGCCCCCGGCACGCCCACCAAAGGGGGCGTGCTGTCACTCAACATCGACAGCATGCCCCCTTTGAAGCGAGACCCATAGCGACAGCTTGCCCGTCGCTATGCGGGTCTCGTGCATGCGCACGATGGAGCCGGCTCCCTAATGCGCATGCGCACTTGGCCAACATCGACCCGCTTGCGAGCGCTCAGCGCTCGCGAGCGGGTCTGAATCAGGCCCACTATTCATTATGCTATGTAACTTGTGAAGCCATGTGTAATTCAGCAGGGTTGATGATAAAAAATAATCACTCTTACCTATGACCATTAATTGCCACTTTGGTGTAAAGGTTAAGGTGCACTCCAATTCCAGGCAAAAGATGCAAAGAGATTCGTGGAAGAGTAAGGTCTATAATTCGTAGGCTGAAAAAAATATTTATACAGTATTAATACATTTTGGAAAAAATTGCATTTTCCCAGCAGTGTTCAACATTCGGATTATGAATTAAGTGAAAAGTGAATCAGGGAAAAATGAATGCATGCACAACCAGGTAGTAAGTTTAGATATTGGTTTGCCCAGTGCTACACAAATAGTTATATGATGCAGCCAGAGAAAAAGGAGTGGAGATAGGACTCTATTTATCAAAGCTTTCTAAGCAAAATCTCGGCGAACACAGCAGGTTTATTCCTATATATTAAACGTTATGAGTCTCCCCATGCAAAGCATCTCAGGATGGCAATAGACCAGGTGTCAAGACAGGAAAAAAAATTATTAATTATTAAAATAAAGCAATTTGTCTTTTGATAAATATATGAAAAAATTTTTGTTTCTATTTTGTACCCATTTTTCTCTCTTTTTTTAAATTGAATCTACAACTGATAGCCCAAGCCCATGTCCATGCTTCCAGTGCAGAACACAGTTGTTTAAAGGCAAACGTGGTCCTACATGTGCAGAGGAACCAGTACTGGTCAGCAATGTAGTTAGAGTGAGTGATACTCAACTCCTCAATGATAATTTAATGATAAATGTGTCCAAAAAAGAAAGAAGTGATCTATTCTGCTAAAATCTATAAATGTTAAATAATTCAGGCTGTTCAACATTTCTCTATGTAGAAACAGGGACGGGAGCACAGATTCAAAAGGACATTTGTGTAAAGGGCCAAGAGGAAACAGTGGGCCTGATTCAGAGCCACTCGCTGTGACAGAGCGCTCGCTCTGAATCATGGGCCGGGCTTATTTTTTTTTGGAGTGGCTGTGGGTGATCACCCACAGCTATAGCGAGCTGCCATGATGATGGTCGCGATATCTTGATCGGGCTTGCGACGAGACCCTTCTGGTAGGGTCTTGTTCATCGCAAGCCCAGAGAACTTTCGGCTCTAACAGAGCCGGAAGCTCTACACTGACATCATTCTCTCGGGAACGCCTCCATTTGGGCAGCCACCCCCCCAGCCCGCCCACCAAAGGGGGCGAGCTGTCACTCAACATCGACAGCTCGCCCCCTTTGGTGCGAGACCCGGGTCTCGTGCATGCGCACGATGGAGCCGGCTCCGTCGTGCGCATGCACTGTGGGCCACCATCGACCCGGTTTCGAGTGCTCAGTGCTTGCGACCGGGTCTGAATCAGGCCCTGTATGCGACTGCAAATTTTTGTTCAGAGTGCAAGCAGGGATAATTAACCAAGGGATTTGCAAATATTATTGGGTAAATTTAATTAAGCGTGTGGGGGAGAACTGCCATTGAAACAGCACAGAAACACTAGCAATGGCACTTTATTTTATTCCTTTGTGACTTGATCTTGGCCTGGATATTTGCATTTTTGTATGGGTCAAAAAAAGTATTTGTTAGTTTTGTACTAAAGTGGCTGGTAAGATATTATTGTCAAATATTGCATATTTTCACAGTGCATCATTTAAGGGTTAATTTATAGTTGGATTTGTGTAGGATGAATGTGTGTAGTAAATGAGGGCTGGGAGTAAACATATAGGTTTTGACATCTGGTTGATAAAAGTAGGGCTTAGAGGAGATGCAGAGTTAAAATAAATTGGAGAGGTATTTAGAGGACCATTCCAATTGTGAGAGGAACACTATTTGGGTGTCTAAAAACTAATTTTTTATGGTATATTTAAGGTGTAAATCTTATAAGTAGTTTTTTTTTAACAAAGAACATTTCAAACTGCCTAAAAAATAATGTAAGAAGAAGTTGATATCTCTGTAATAATTACATTTAGGAGGATAACATTAATCATTGTAATTGATTTGAATTTTTCCAAAACCATCTTTTAACTTTCCTTATAATAAAATACAACTACCCTATTGGGTAATTCCTTTTCCATGTGTGTACCGGTTTATTGGGGAGGGAACATACAGTAGATCACCACACTTGCACAATAAATTGTAGGGATTCCCCCTATCTGACCCATAGTTAACTCCCTCTAAAATAAAGAAAGTCAAAGACTCGGGTATAGGCACCTCTCCAAGAGAAGAGATATACTCCTAAGCAAGTTTTGCTAATTTCTAGTAACCCTGTTACCAACCTACTTGTAATATAGATGAGCAGATGATACATTTTGGAGGCAATTCTCGGATCAAAAGTAGTACTCATATAGGTAAATTTACTAATGATTGATTTTAATCTGTTTTAAATCTGTTTAACTCTGTCTAAATTGATGTTGTATTTCTGGGGCCAAATCACACATTTATTAACATTTAAAAATGTATTAAAAAATTGTCTGTTACTAATGTGCGATTTAGCCCAGAAACATAATATTAATCTATTTCAAACTATTTTAAATCGATTAAAATAATTTTAAACTGACCTTCAGTAAATTTACTACATAACCTGTTATGTAACTATAAGTCATAATGGCAGACATTTGGAGAAAAGACATTTAGAAGTGGTGTCAACAGAAGGGAGTAATTCCCAAAGGATGCATAAGATTGTATGGAGATTTTACTGATATTGTCAATGTGATTCAAAAGTTAAATCCTATATTATTTGTGCTGTGTTGATCCGGATGAAAATTCATGAGTATCCCATTAGTAATCCCACAGGAAAGAGTTTCAGGTTGTAGATTGAATATTTTATGGCCAGTTATTGGAGAAGTTAATGAAATTAATGGATCGAGGAGAGTTTCAAATCATCTTTATCCACACCGATTGGAAGATGCATATGAAGAATTTAATCTGATATTGGTGATAGACTAATAAGCATGTTTGAAAGGCTGCAAGAAAGTTGAAGCAGAAATTAGACAAATGAATAATGGAGGCGGCTTCATAATGTGGACTGAGGATTTTTTCAGGGATTCGACCTGTCCCACCAGGGAAGAGACCTGTGATACATGCGGTTCAATAACCAGGAGCATGGCAATGCCATGACTGACAGGAAATAAAGAATTGTCTGTGGGGGCCAACTATGGAGTTTATCCAAGCAAGCAGATGAAGTAGGGTTTGATATATTATGTAGGCATTCATCATTTCGACATTCATAATGTCAAAATAAGAATGTTGATATGGTTGTTATGTCAACATTGAACTAGTGACATGTTCATAATGTGGATATTGACCATGCTGACATTCAACATACTGAAACTGATGAAATGTCGACATCATCAGATCACCAGAATGTTGATACTGTGAGTCCATCACTAGCCATAACTCTAATGGTAACTCATCAATTTAGCAATACTTCAAAGAGCATAGATAGAAGCTCACTAGTTATCTGTACAGATTAGGTAAACTAATCCACCACATGTTTGAAAAAAGGGGGTTGAAACACAGTTAGATTCCTATGAAACTATTACTTAGGGTGGTCTTAACATCTGACTCTGTTGCTCAAAAGTTACTATATGTAGAATGGAAAACATTCATCAAAAAGTACTACACTAAATTTTGCAAACTTTCATTATTCAACAAAGGGCTGAAAACTTTATGAACTCACATTCACAATACAGAAAAGGTTACAGTTTATAACGGAAACCTCCTATCTTTTAAAGTACTCCAATTTCACCATATTGAGACTCCTGTAGAGTTGTAAGTAAATTTTTCCACATAGAATATGGGCAGTAAAAAAGACTATTGCTTCCATCCATATGCAGACCCTGCTGCAACTAATGCTTATGACTACTTACATTTGGAAAGCTGAAGAGGCACATGGAAGCAGTATAGTCTGAGTACAGTAAGGATGAGTTCAAGTAAATGTGACTAATTTCAACCTGGAAACAGACTCATATGTGCCTGTCAGCAGGCATATCTTTTGCAGGTGATCAACCCCTGGTGCAAAACACCCAGTGGTTATGGTGATAATGACAGCTCTTCTGATTGGCTGACTGACTTTGGAATGCTCTCACTCATTAGTGTGAAGAGCTATATTATATGATTTTGCAGTCAGCTTTTCAAATTATTTAATTGACATTTAATTCGGGCTGCAGCAGTTAAGAGTATTCTTATTTGATTTTTAACCACTTACAGTAACTGGTGAATATTTTGTCCAAAAACTGCTCTAAAATTGCTGTTTTTTTATGATTGAAGTAGGTCAAGAACATCTATTTAATATTTATCTAACACGATTTAATATAAAAAAAATGTAAACATATCATTAACATCGATTTTTACTATATCGGTCATCTATATATTGGACTATTGATATTTGGAACATGATCATCGCCACTTTGATTACCCCAGCTTACAGGTACACACTATAGGGCTGAGGGGTGTTATTTTACATTTCTCTGGTGACTGCTTATCTCTGCAGCCACTGGCTGTGGGGTCCTGCCGTGCTGACCAATCAGCAGTGATTGGCATGTCGCATAATCTGCAACTAACTGTTAATGCACTGCCTGGTGTGGTTGCAACCATGCCAAGAAACTGGTTAAAAGGAAGCCAACAGATGTTTGTATTTAATCTGTAATTTTGTTTTGCATTTGTAGAGTATCTGCCTGGTAAATCTACTGGCATAAACCAAGGTCATATGCTATTGTTTTCTCCTAGCATAAATCTTGCTTCCAGTATACTGTATGCTACTTTTGTAGAGCTCGATGCATCTCAAGATTCATCTGACTCAGTATTCAAGCGTATTTTTTTCTATTTATCTTCCGTATTTTACAACTGTACTGTACTGTACATCCCTATTATGCCTATTTAGTAATGTTATGTAAATCTTCAATATATCCATCTAAAGGTTCAAGGCTTAGGTGAACACTGCTGACCCTCTACATCATTTGTGCAGCTGTAGCAGTACCTGAATTGAATTGCCTCACACTCAGTAACCATTGTGCTGAACTCCTGTAATTATAATTAGGGCTTAATACACACTCCTCTGAAGCTCAGCATGTCGCTGAGACTGAGTAATGGAGGAAGAAGAATGTTACAGTAGGAGGAATAGAAAGCAGTAGAAGGATGAATGAGAAGAATAGAAAAGTAAATAGGTGGGTACAGAAGCTAGGAGGAAGAGAAAAAATGAAGAGGAAATAAAAAGAGGACTAGGGATGATGGTTTTGTAACTCCATCCCCTGGCTATCAGTTCCCATTGTACGACCCTGCCTTCCTAACTGCCATTCAAGGTGTGCATGGTAGAGCCTGCACTCTGATTAATTTTAGTGGAGGGAAGAAGGAGGAGGAGAGAAAAGTTGCCTGGATTTGTAAATAGGATGCTCACTGTATTGTGTGTTCCCTTACTAGTATGCTCTCTGTATTGTATGGCAGTCACTAGGGTGCTCTTTGCACAGAATGCATGCCACTGGGATGATCTCTGTATTGTATATAATTGCTGTCTGCACTGTATTTCTGTCATTTGGATACTCTCTGTATTGTATAGTGGTTTCTAGAATGCACTTTGTATTGTATAATGGTCAAAATGATGCCTTCTGTGTTGTATGGGACTCACTGTTCTGTTTTCTATATTGCATAACATCCTCTAGGATGCTCTCTGCATTGTTTGGCAATTAGAAGGATGCATTCTTTATGGTATGATTGTCCCTAGGATGGAGTTTGCATGTTACACTAGGATGCTCAAAGATTTGGTAAAGGTAGGTAGAGGAAATGTAATTTATTCATTGTTTCTCTCACATGCTGAAAAATGCGTTTTAACACCACATCAATTGTATATTAGTTAAAAATTAAAATGTGAACTTTGTTTCCTACAGTAGTCAATAGTACAAGAGGCAAAAAGAAACATATATACTGTGTATATATATATATATATATATATACATATATATATTAGGGATGAGCGGGTTCGGTTCCCTGAGAACCGAACCCACCCGAACTTCGGGGATCCGGGGCGATCCGAGCCCAAGCTCGGATCTCCCTGTCTGCCCCGGATCCCTCTCCCGAGGCAAAACCTCGAGATCTGCTGTCGGATCTCGAGGTTTTGCCTCGAGCGGCCATTTAAAAAAAAAATGCCTTTGCCTTTAATGGGCAAAGTGCTGATTGGCTGACAGAGCCGTCTGTCACGGCTCTCAGCCAATCAGCATTATGGTGCTCATTTGCATGTAGCACGGACTCGTGAGATCCGTGCTACATGCATCTGTGTGAGTGACAGTGACACAGAGCACAGATGGGTCAGTGAGACCCGTCTGTGCTGCTGTGTATTTCAATGACACAGATGCACGCACGGACCAGGAGATCTGTGCTACTTGCATCTGTGTCATTGACACAGAGCACTGACGGGTCCGTGAGACCCGTCTGTGCTGCTGTGGTAAAAAAAAAAAAAACCTGTGTAAAAAAAGAAAAAAATGGCGTGCACCCCCCCAAAAAAGAGCAACCAGCCCCGGGCATTAGTGACCCAGTGCTGGGTGTGCTTAAATACGGGGGACAAACGACATAGGGGTCCCCCGTATTCTGCGCAACCAGCTCTGGGCTCTGATCCGGTCCTGGTTCTGGAAATACAGGGGAAAAAAATTAGTAGGGTTCCCCTGTATGTTCCAGAACCAGCACTGGACTTTTTCTAGCGGGGGGCTGATGCCACAGCCAGGGGAGTCTTTTCACCGGGCCCCCCAGCCGCAGCATCAGCCCTGACCGCTAGTCAGCCCAGGCCGGGGATCCCTGGAGAGCTGGGGACCCCCCAATAAAGGGGTCACCCTCTCCAGGGCACCCCAGGCCCAGGCTGATAGCCCAGGGCTATCCCCGCTACCCCTGATGGCGGTTGGTGGCGGGTTGATTGTGTGGTGTGGTGTAAATAAAGAATATCAAACATTGTCTTTACAAGTAGAACTGCAAGTCCCAGCAAGCCTGCCCCACATGCTGGTACTTGGAGAACCACAAGTACCAGCATGCAGGGCATTAAGGGCCCACTAGTACCTGTAGTTCACCTGTAAAAAAATGTTTAAAAAAAACACAGGACACACACACCGTGACAGTATAAGTTTATTAAACATACATACACACACACACATGTACACATACTCGGCATAACCTGTAGCATCGGTCCACTTGTCCGGTAAAGTATCCATAGGGGACCTGTGAAAAAAAACATACTCACCATCTCCTATGCGAGGTTCTGTCCTCTTCGTTCCAAAGTAGGCATCCCCGGACTTGGCAAAAAAAAAAAAACGAAAACGCGATCCACGAACTTAGTACCGTTCTATAGAACGGTACTTCCCGAATGAGAGCTTAGCGGCGGGGTATCACCATGGAAACCCCGCTGCTAAGTGTTCATTGGCTGAGAGAGGCCATCTCCCGTCTCTCTCAGCCAATGAACGGCTCCCTCCATTGTAGTCAATGGTGGGAGCCGCAAGGTTATTAAAGTTTACCCTGCGGTTCCCACCATTGACTACAATGGAGGGAGCCGTTCATTGGCTGAGAGACGGGAGATGACCTCTCTCAGCCAATGAACGCTTAGCAGCGGGGTTTCCATGGTGATACCCCGCCGCTAAGCTCTAAGTACTAAGTACTAAGTTCGTGGATCGCGTTTTTTTTTTTTTTTTTTTGCCAAGTCCGGGGATGCCTACTTTGGAACGAAGAGGACAGAACCTCGCATAGGAGATGGTGAGTATGTTTTTTTTCACAGGTCCCCTATGGATACTTTACCGGACAAGTGGACCGATGCTACAGGTTACATAGGTGAGTATGTGTACATGTGTGTGTGTGTGTATGTATGTTTAATAAACTTATACTGTCACGGTGTGTGTGTCCTGTGTTTTTTTAAACATTTTTTTACAGGTGAACTAGAGGTACTAGTGGGCCCTTAATGCCCTGCATGCTGGTACTTGTGGTTCTCCAAGTACCAGCATGCGGGGCAGGCTAGCTGGGACTTGCAGTTCTACTTGTAAAGACAATGTTTGATATTCTTTATTTACACCACACCACACAATCAACCCGCCACTCACCGCCACCAGGGGTGGCGGGGATAGCCACGGGCTATCAGCCTGGGCCTGGGGTGCCCTGGAGAGGGTGACCCCTTTATTGGGGGGGTCCCCAGCTCTCCAGGGATCCCCGGCCTGGGCTGATGCTGCGGCTGGGGGGCCCGGTGAAAGGGCTCCCCTGGCTGTGGCATCAGCCCCCCGCTAGAAAAAGTCCAGTGCTGGTTCTGGAACATACAGGGGAACCCTACTAATTTTTTTCCCCTGTATTTCCAGAACCAGGACTGGATCAGAGCCCAGAGCTGGTTGCGCAGAATACGGGGGACCCCTACGTCGTCTGTCCCCCGCATTTTGGCAACCAGCGCTGGTTCTGACTAGCCCGGTGCTGGTTGTGCTTAAGTACAGGGGACCCCTACGTCGTTTGTCCCCTGTATTTAAGCACACCCAGCACTGGGTTACTAATGCCCGGGGCTGGTTGCTCTTTTGTGGGGGGGTGCACGCCATTTTTTTCTTTTTTTACACAGGTTTTTTTTTTTTTTTTTACCACAGCAGCACAGACGGGTCTCACGGACCTGTCATTGCTCTGTGCCAATCACACAGATGCATGTAGCACGGATCTCCCGGGTTCGTGCTACATGCAAATGGGCACCATAACGCTGATTGGCTTCCTGTCTGCCACTGCAGTGCCACTCCTAGATGGGCCACATGTTTGTGCCGCCCACTTGTGTCGCTTAGCATAGTCATCCAGCTACCTCGGTGCAACCTTTTGGCTTAAAAACAATATTGTGAGGTGTTCAGTGTTCAGAATAGAGTGGAAATGAGTGGAAATTAATGTTATTGGGGTTATTAATAGCGTAGGAACAAAAAAAGGCCCATTTTATGTGATTTTAGCGTTTTTTTTAATTTTTTAAGAAAAAATCCAGATCCAAAACACAAAACCCAGAACCCAAAACACGGAAGGGTGGTTTTGGCAAAACCAATCCAGATCCAAAACACGAAGAAAGATCCAGATCCAAAACCAAAACACAAAACACGAAAAGTGGCCGGTGCACACCCCTAATATATATATAATATATACAATTATTGTGCGGCCCCTAATTGACAGATCTTTATGCCTCTTGTACTATTGTCTAACTGCAATATTTGTCAGCTGGCAGCACCCCCAAATGGAATAACAATTAACATGACAAAAATAAGGGGTTATTTATCTAAATTTGAAGGTGTGTGCAGATGTATGTATTCCTTTGTTTTTCCTACAGTAGTCCAAATAGAAATGATAACTAAGTAATGTGAACAGAGGTCCTCAAAATGATGTGATATAGACATGTCACTTATGTATGATGTACTTTTAGCTATATGTACTTTTAGTCATATTTGGATATGTCTAATCTTGTCTAATTATGTTCCCTCTCAAGGGGGCATGCTACACTTACGAAACCACTTTTTTACATCAGTCATCTAAGGTTTGCACTCTCCCTTTCCAGTTCTCTAGGCCACATATCTAAGATGCCCAAATCTACTGTAGATACTGCACGGATGCATTTTGGTGTGCATGTGCTGTACGTAAATACATATGTTAATACCATAAAAAATGCTATGGGCCAAATGTAATAGAGTGAGGGTTTAGAAAAGTGAGAGTTTCTGACACTTTTTAAACTTTGCCAATGTAATAGAGTCCAAAAACAAAGTAACAGAGCGAACTTGCATGTTTTTTTAGACTTAAAAAACTCTCAAGATTTAAAATCTCATTCAGATGTTTTCCCATTTTGAAGATAAAACTCAACCAATGTGAGAGTTTACTGCTAAACTCTCACATTTTCTAAACTCTCACCCATTTACATTTGGCCCTATATGTCCAACTCTAAATAAAGCCCTAAATGTGATGCAGGATCAAAGGAAATGAAAGAAAAGGGTTGTAATGCAAATAAAAATCTGCATCTAAAGGGGGAATTCAATTGTTTACTGATGCCGCAGCTCCCATCTAAAGTGACCAGGAGAGATGCAATTGTTTGTGCTGATGGGCGCAAGTGCTGTGGGCGTCCATTATTCGTCTCGCAACCTCCTGAGGTGGCAAGCAGAAATCCGCTCAAAGTTGGGCTTTTGGGCACCCAGACTTAGGTGTATATTTACTAAAGTGGGAGTTTTTAAGAAGTGGAGATGTTGTCCATAGCAACCAATCAGATTCTAGAAGATGGTAGTTAAATGTTAAGTAGAATCTGATTGGTTGTTATGGGCAACATTTCCACTTATAAAAACTCTCACTTTAGTAAGTATACCACTTAGTGCGCCCAGTAGTTTTGCACGGGTTTAGCAGGTTTACGTGGCTAATCCTGGTGCATGCATGATAAGTAATAGGCACTTGCTTCGTGACGGAGCAACAACCGCTGCTCCAAAGTGGTCCGACCAGCGGCAGCCCATCTGATGTCTAGCGGCGCGGTGTGTGAACCTGACAAGATCCTTGGATGCTGTGTGAAGATTGCCTGGTGGAGTATTTTGAAAAGTCCATGTGGTAACCAGCCCGCACCATTTTTTAATAAGTACAAGCGGCACTGTACTGATGTACTGTTTTTAAGTGATAACTTGTTTCAGAAGAAAAAAAGTTTATCAGCACTATGGAGCTCCCCCTTTCTATTTTATGTTAACATATATATATATATATATATATTTATATAGAATGAGAAGGGGGCACTCCATAATGCATAAAATTCTTTAATAAAATTCACATATAGTCAAACACTGGAATACACCCATAGAGTGAACCCGTACCAATAATGTAGCTGCGTGGGGAGGTTACCACTTGGCTTTGATATTCGCAAACAGCCTTGATAAGAATGTCCATAAGCGTCAACCATGCCAGCTCTCTGATGAGGTTTGAATACAGAACATGTTAGGGCCTTGTCTGTTGATGCTGTTCTAGTGATCTGGCATCACTGGAAACCTTTCTAAACTTAAAGTGGTCTCGGCGGGCTGCGGTTCATGGCGGTTACCCAGAGGTCAAGGACTGGAGGTTGGAGATTGCCTGGGTTACAAATATCCAAACCAAGTGGTAACCAGCCCACTCAGTTATATTATTGGTGCGGGTTCCCTCTATTGGTGTATTACTAAATTTGAATTTTATTAGAGATTTTTATGCACTGTGGAGCGCCCCCTCTATTTTAACAGATTAACATGTTTCTGAGGGATTCCAGGATTTTATAAAGAAGGGGAGCTGGGGCCTTATAAGCAGGACCTTGTGCAAACTTTGATACACTAAGGTGGAGCTTATGAGCTGGACTATATTAGCGAGAGTATATCTATCAGCCTGGATTCTAAAAGAGCCCCTCCTCTATACTGGTATTTTATATATATAAAATATTTTATAATTTTATGCACATGTGAAAGGGCTCTAACATAAGCAAGTACAGAAGAAAATAATAATATTAAGTATTAAAACAATAATAGCAATAGTTATGTATTCTTTTTTTTTATTAAATTGCTATTTGTTAATTTTGTACGAGTTCAGAGTACAATTTGTATTGTATTTTATATACTGATCTTGTCTACATGTTGTACTTTATTTTTATTGTCTTATGTGGACATTACTCATTGTACTCTAAAATTTGTGATGTGTGTTTAATAAAAACATGTTTTAAATAAAAGACACAACATGTTACAGTATATAGATAACTCCTCAATCTGGAAAACAATAAAATGAAAAATGTTTATTCATCTTACCCAGTAATACCCTGTACTGTGTCTAGAATTCCACCATTGCCAAGAATTCCAAGAAGTCCTCCTCCTCCAAGCAATCCACCCAGTAATCCTCCATTTCCAAGGATGCCACCTAGGATGCCACCATTATTGTGAGGACCTGTGTCATATGGAGCATTGCCACCACCAACAATGCCTCCAAGGAGTCCACCACCACCAGTACCCCCCAGAAGACCTCCAAGAAGACCTCCTCCTCCCCCACCACCAAGAAGTCCTCCAAGGAGGCCACCTCCACCACCCTCTCCTCCACCAATCACACCACTTAACAGACCACCTCCTTTTCCACCTCCCAAAACACCACCTAAAAGTCCTCCTCCTCCTCCACCTAGCAGTCCACCAAGCAAACCTCCAACAAGGTCACCACCACCACCACCACTTCCCATTGCTGGCATTTGCAAGTTGTTCTGGGAATTTCTTCCTTTCATTTGGCCTGAGACAGCTAAAAACAAAGAAGAAATCCAATTATTATGATTTCTTAACACATTATATACATAAGAACAAAAATAATTTTCTTTTAAACTATGAATTATTTTTATCATTTAATAATGAATCTTATTTTACACACTATAAATATACTATCCCACTCTACCCCTTGTCCCTTGTCCCTGTTACTGTATGTCCTTGTCTCTTTTATGTCCATACCAAGTTCTATGCTGCACAGTGGTACTGTGCTTTCTACCTGCACTACTTGCTGTTTTTGGTGTGATACATGCTTTTTTTTATTATGATAGCTATCTGTTTTCATATGCTCATGCATCCTGTGTCTATAACTGATGCATGATTTTGTGTTGTTTATGTATATGTATGATTTTTATTACTTTTACCCATTCTGTTTTATTTATATTGCACTTTTGACCTTGACTGTACAGAACACAGAAACTGGGTTGCCATAAAAGCAAAAAAATTAGATTAATGATCCTACATATCCCAAATGATCTGATCAAGATTTTGGTGACTCGCGTCCACTTTTAGAAAACCGGTAAGTAGTGATCCCAGTATATTGTTATGAGTTCTAAGAGTTCCCAATCATTATCTTCAATAACATACTTTTGCATCCTCAAAATGTCCATTAAAGCCACCAATTCAGGAACATGTTTAAACTGATGTAGCGTGCTGATGTTCTTTGGTGTGTCAGTCTTTCTCTATCTTAGAACAGTTTTAAAGCTCTCCCAGACCAATGACACAATAGGGTAAAATTACTAAGTGCATTTTTTAAAGCTGACGAGTCTTCTGCAGTTTCAGTTGCTGGATTTGTATCGCTCTCACCACCTAAAGATTCCAGCAATGGGGACCAGGTAGCAGCCTTTTGGCTTCAGCGAAGCCTCCCAGGCACTACCGAGGCCTCGTCAGGTATAAGTGTCATGCGCATGAAATGGGAACCCTTTACTGGCATCAATAGACTGCCAGCAACAGAGAAGAAAACACTGATGAGGAGGGGGATCGTCCCTGGACATCATCGGAACTCTCTGGAGGGTGAGTAATGCTGAATACCAATGGTGTTTTTGTTAGTATCAAGTTACATTCATAGATATTTCAGATCTCACCATTATTTAAGGCTCCTTTAGACACTCGAAGTACAGCCCCCTTACTTCCAGTTTCTCCAGCTCTAGCTAGGCAATGAGCTTGGATGAGCAGACTACATACAAAGTAGACACGCCACAGCTTCAACATCTTTTGACTGAAAGACTCTAAAATAAAATAGAACACAAAAGCTGTTTTACTGCTTGTGGTAATAATATTGAAACAAAGATACATTCTGCACAATGACTCCTTCTCTGCCTATTTCAGCACCTGGTTTTCTTGTCTTCCCTTGATATATTTTTTTTTACTGACAGGGTTGTTGGGGAAGTTGTTTTTTCATTTCTAATACTGCTACCAGAATTTTTCAACTCACCAACTCCAAAACCTCAACTGCCCCCCTCTCCCTCTGTTACAGTATGTATAAAAATATATAGCATTTTCCCTAGCTTACAAAGCCATACACAAGTCTGGTAATCTTGGAACTGATGCAGAATTGGTCGCTGTTTCAATCCAAGATATGTTCAGCAGCAATTGTGGGAATATCAACTATTGCAAGATGCATGTGGTTCTGAACTAGTAAAATAAGCTCCATTTTTATGTTAGGCATAAATCACATAGTGTTGATCAGGAGAGTGCTCTGCACATTTCTCCTGTTGGTTGCGGTCTGGGAGTCCACTATGCTGGAGGTGTGATGACATGACCGAATGCTTTTCCTATTGTCCTTAGTGATGGCCATTGGAGGCTGTACCGTCAATGGTTGTAAACCATTGGTAGAAAACCATAGATGGTTTACCCATCTATGGCTGATTATTCCAAATTGCACAGACCTCGGACATCAGACCAGTGCCACCAATGTTTTCTCAACATCAGGTGCCACCATCGGTGGTGTGCATCAGTGTCATGCCATTGATGGCCATCCCTAGTTGTTCTCAATAAATGACATCCATCACACACCACTAACTCCTATACCAACATCTAAAAGTTCTGCCAATATTTACACACATTGCTGTCCACTCTGCTACCAATCTCCCCATCCTATCATCTCTGTTATCCATACCCCCTCCTATTTTATGATGCTCCTAAGTAATTTGTATAAGACCCCTAGAGTCATGCTAGGAAGAGCTTCTGCCTATAACAACCGCCCATTGTTCCCTTAGAGTTGGATAAACTAACTGGTACTTAGGATGCCACCAGGTCTTTATCTTCCGGATGGTAGGGGCTTATACAATTATTAAGAGATCACAGGATATGCTGGAAAGTGAGGATACAGAGTAATTACTGAGGCAGAACTGAACTCAATAGTAAGCCATGGAAATGGAGCCACAAAAGTAAAACAAAGGGCTGGAAAGAGGCAACCTGACAAACGTATATAAACAACATGTTTGCTGAGCAGAGGTGAAGGTGGTGTAGTCTGCAAGTGGTTAATGCAACAGGGGTGAACAGAGTTATTGTTGCTCAGAGTCTGAACAGTTATAATGAATAGCCAAGGAGACAGGGCTTAAATAAATCCAGTACATGCTCGAATAACCAGGAGCATAAGTACTTAGATGCAGGTAATGGAATATTCCAGGATACTGAAGTGATAGGAACTGGACCAGCTAGACAGAATGAAGTATGGACTATCACTGGCAAAGGACCTGTGGGGATGACTGCCTTTTCACTGTGCCTGCACCAATGAGATGCAGGCAAAAGGAACCAGGCCCATGGTAACAGAACAAGTAGCAGCTGTAGTGTTGCACATAGCCAGCGTCGTGGCTACTAAATGACAGCTGTGTCTGCCTGGCATCCAGCCTGATTAGTAAGAGCCGGGAACACAATTCCCCGTGGCTGCCCAGCATCCTGTTTGACTACCAACTGCAGGACCTAGACCCAGTGCTGCCGAAGAGACTCAACGTCCCGGCCACCAAGCAAGGGCCGGGAAAGATGAGCCATGACAGCGGTTCATAAGACTTGTTCTCTTTGCTATACTTCCTCCTCATCTTGTCCTCTCCACTATCCATCTCCCCAGGTTCATAGGGAGGACAGTGCAGCTGGTGCCATCACCCAGAGCATGATTTCCTGGGGGCAGCATGGCCGTTGCCCTACCCTGCCATGTGCAGCCAGCCACTGCCATACTAAAACACATTGCTAGATGCCCGCCGCAATAGTTAATACCTGAGCATCTGTCCCCTGTTACCTCTTCCTGTCCTGTGCTCCACCTCTCACACACTCTGTGGGGAGATGAGACATTGAAATGTCATGACATTGGTTTTTGATACCCAGTTCAGACCAAGCTTCTGACACAGGATATTGCCGTGGTAACCTGGGTCCTGGCTTGGTGTAAAAGGATTAAACCATATTTTGTCTTGTGATCTCGACCCTGCTTTCATTCATTGATTGGCTGGGATTAGACCTATCAGTGAATAAGTCACCAAACTGCCCACTCCCAGCCTATCAGTGACTGAGAGCAATCATATAATAAGATTCCATCATATATTCTACTGCGGGCTGCAGAAACACTGGGAGAGCCTGAGGGGACAATGCAACCGCAACCGAGAATGTAATTAGCAACCCACTGTTCCCCAGCCCAGTCCACAGTGTGTTTGAATAACTGTCCTGGAATCCCAATTTGGAGCCTATGGATAAACAGGTGATGACCTTTTCTGTAGGAGAGTTATTCTGAGATGCCACAGATAAGCAAGTTTAATTATTATGTCTGGGATGCAGCCTGTGGTATTTGCATTTTACGCATGTTGGTGCAATTACTCCTTGGTGGACACAATTGTTGGAAGGGTATTCACCCAGATACAACCATAAGGGGTTTATTTTTGCACTTGCATTTTCTGATATAAAAACATACAGTATAAAGAAAAATAATGTTTTATAAGAATTACACAGTTTTTATTTTTACAACTAGTATTGATTTAGATTTGAGACTAGAGAAAGAAAGAACAAGTTACTGTGCATCTTGGTAAAACCATGTTGCACTTCAGGTGGAGCAGATTCAAAATGTGCAGAGGGATTAAGAATTGGGAGGGGGACGTCCAAACTGAAATATAAATTGCAGTGTAAAAATAAAGCTGTCCAGCATTTGTGGGCTACATGCAAAAGCAACCATCATTTAGTATTTGCACCCCTTGCATTGTAGAATGGTTTGTCTTGTTTTTACTTTAAATCTGAATCAGGCCCTTGTCTGGAGCTTACTAATTCTATTTTCTGGTATGCTTGCACTTTAATGATGTATTTGAGCAATGGTTAAAAACTAAATTTCAAATTTAACACTAGAGGGTGCAATTTTCCCTTATTTTTCTAGAAACACATGACTGATGGAAATAGAGTTGCTTTGGGAATCCGGCAGCCACCCAAACTGAAAGAGAATGAGCCTCTACAGGTTGTCTGTCATCCAGGTGGTGTGTTTGCACAGAGCCCCAAAAACTATATGTAAATTAGGGTGCAACAGAAAAATATTATACTTTGCACAAATTAATATGTGATTTTGAAATCTTAATACTGTCTTTAGGATTCAAATATGATTAAACTAAATATAACCTGTACTATTGAATAAAATGAAAATGAAATGTTAAAAACAGAAATGTAAAAGGTGTGTACAGTATAACCTAAAGTATTAACTAGCATACTAGTATTATTAAAATAACTGGCTTATTAGAAATATACTGATGGCAAAATCACTTTGTTATAATATTATAAACTGAAGAACATTTTTTTAATGTTCACAAAGTGTTTTTTTTAATACTGCACAAGCCACATAAACCTATCTTTTATGTTGTATTTTCTTTTTTTTTTTAAATCATAATTCTTTTTCTCATATTTATTTGTATTTAAAGTCTGCAATAAAACATTGCACATTAACTCACATAGCAAGCACCATTCTACAGACCAGCTATACAGTAAAAAATAACTATGTACTTTTTGCGTCCTTACTTTTCACAGTCTACCCCTCGAATATGAACCAAAATTTGCTGCTCACCTTTGGCAATCCTGGGCAATCCTGGGTTCACTCCAGAACAGACAAGATCGGGAGCCAAGTTTCATTTACTGTGTCAGATGAATGTCTGCTGCAAAGAGACCTGATGATTGCTGAAAGTGAGTGACAGAGGTCCCAGCTAAATGTCAATACCCTGATAAAGAAATGATGGCTCTCCAGAGTTGGGATTTAAGTTTTTAAAAACCTGAACAAATCCATACTCATATAACCACATACTTGAAATGTATTTACCTATATATATTGTATGATTCAGTATATTAGAATAGTTTACTATTATATTTTGTATTGCAATTTACTAATTTATAATTCACTGTGAAGCATATTTAAAAAAAATGGCCTTTGTAGTTTTTGTGTACATGGTGGACGGTATAGCTACTGTATCTTGCGTATGGAGGATGGATAGGACTAATATGTGCATAAAGTGGATGGGACTGCTATGCTATGTGGGTAAGACTGCTATGTGTGTGCTTGTTTTACGCGTTCTGGATCTGTAGGACTGCATTGTTATGTGTGTCCTCGGTTGAAGGGATTTCTACTGTTGTGTGTCCTAAGTAGATGGGACTGCAACATTTTCTGTTTGGGTGGAATGGACTACTGTGTGTGTTCTGGATGTATAGGACTGCTATGAGTGTCCAGGATAGATGGGACTGTTATGTGTAACCTGGATGGATAGGACTCCTATAGTATATGTGTCCAGGATGGATGCGACTGCTATGTGTGTCCATGGTCAATGGGACAGTTATGTGTGTCCAGGATGGATTGGACTGCTTTGTATGTCCTGGATGGATAGTACTACTATGTGTTTGCAGGGTGGATTATACTGCTATGTGTGTCCAGGCTGGAGAGGATTGCTATGTGTGTCCATAGTGGATAGGACTGTTATGTGTGTTCTGGGTGGATGATACTGCTGTGTGTGTCCAGAGTAATGGGATTGCTATGTGTGTCCTTGGTGGAAATGACTTCTACTGTATTTGTGTTGTGGGTGGACGGAACTGCAACGTGTGTCTAATGTGGATGGGACTGATATATGTGTTCAGGATGGATGGGAAAATGTATGTGCAGAGAGAATGGGAGTTATGTGTGGCCAGGATAAATAGAACTGCTTGTGTGACCTGGGTGGATAGTACTGCAATGTGTATCCAGGATGGATGGTATGGCTATATTTATTTATGAAGTATAGGACTGCTTTGCAAATATAGACTAGATGGGACTGGTATATGTGTCCAGGTTAGATGGGATTGCTATATGTGTCCTGGGTGGAAGGGACTTCTACTGTATGTGTGTCCTGGGTGGAAGGGAAAGCAATTTGTGTCCTGGATGAATGTGGCTACTGCATGTAACATGGATGCATAGGACTACTTATGTATGCTTATATGTGTTCTGGGTGGATGGCACTGCTATTTGTTCAGGATGGATGGGACTGATCTGTGTGTTCAGGATTATGAGACTGCTTTGTGTACACAGAAGGGATGGGACTACTATGTGTGTATGGGGTTGATGGGAATGCTATGTTTATCCAGGGTGGATGAGACTGTTACTGTATGTGTGTCCAGATTGGGTATAATTACTTTGTGTGCCCACTGTTGATGGTATAGATATGTGTCTAAGGTGGATAGAACTGCTACATGTGTCCACCATTGATGGTACCACAGCTATGGAGAAGTACTGCTATATGTTTCCATAATGGATTGTACTGCTATATGTGACCACAGTGGATAGAACTGCTATGTGTGTCCAGTTTGGATCGTACTGCTATGTGTTCTGGATGAATGCTCTGTGCGGTCAGAGTGGATGAGGTACTATGTGTGACTACTATGATGTCCAGGGTAAACAAGGTGGATGCAAATGCTGTGTGCACAGGTTATGATAGGACCTGCTCTGTGTGTACTGGGTAGATAGAACTGCTCTTTGTACAATATGGATGATCATGGTGGATTAAATGTCTTGGTTTGGCTAGGTATGTTCAAAAAGATGCATAAAGTTTCATTACATACCCCAACACCCTCGGGATTCTCTTTCAGCACCTAAGAACTTGTCTTAAACTTTGGGTCAATTTGGATCTTTAACATCAAGGGATCAGATAAGATCTAGGGAATATTATAGAATAACCCATTTGTCAACCTTTTGTTCCAGAAGAAATATATGGTAAGGAGGCTTTATGGGGGAGCTTTATATGCCTCTGCTCAGTAATACCAGATTCTCCAAGTTTCATTCCTCAAGTCTTACTTTTATAGCTCTTACCTTTCTCAAATCATGTAAGAAATTCTGAGGTCTTTGTTCACATCTTCTTGTCCAAAGAGCAAAGAACAGATGGAGAGCCTTATATCCTGAACTAATTTCTCTCATGTAATCCTATTGTGAAAACAATCTCAAATCCGTTGTGGTTGCTCATTTCTTCCAAAATAAACAACTAATGGAAGATCAGGAAATATTACAACATATGAATTATAGTAAATTATTTGTTCAATAGCCAACACATATACTATTGTCCAGTCATTTCTAATAAGGATATATTTTATGTGCAATAAAAAGTAAAATATAACTTTACTGCAATTACAAAAAATAGACTAGCACAGTGGGTCCCAAACTGTGCGCCATGGCACCCTGGGGTGCATCGGGACACTTGCAGGGGTGCCTCAGGTTGGTGATCCAGCACCAAATCAAATTATTTATGGTCAATGTAATGTAAATATGTGGACAAACAGAAGCTCAAACCTGTCCAATACCACATAACTGAGCCTAAGGATGACAGGTAAGCAGTTTACTTCACTTTACTACTTTACTACATTTTTTTCTGAATTTCTCAATAACAAACATTTGGCTTAGGGGTGCCGTGAAGACAAAGCTGTTACTCTAGGGCGCCGTAATTCAAAAAAGTTTGGGAACCTTTGGACTAGCATATCATACAGTAGCAGGTGCGGAGTGAGTACTATGCCAGTTTGCAACTTTGCATAGCGTAATGTGTTTGATTTTGTTCTGCGAATACTCACAATAAGACCACATACATATGTGTAATTGCAGTTCTGATATGACTCCTTTCATCTGGAGATGTAGAACTGGGGAAGAAAGGGGCATAGGCAAGGGCAAAACTACCGTAGGTGCAGGGGGTGCCGCTGCTATGGGGCCAGGACTGCCTCCAGGGCCCACTTCCTCCTGCACCCAGCTTGTCTCACTCTGCACGGTTTATGTAGTGAGCACTGAGGAGGATGTTGGCAGGCAAACAGGAGGTGGGTATTCAGTATTGGATTATGGGCCGGGCAGTCATCCATGGGCCCCCACATATATGGACACTCTCTCAAAGGGCCGCAAGTAGACGCCTAGAACCCTAGTCAGTCTTCTTTCTGAGTAACATTTGCCAACTATACATCTATACCACAGAGGGGCGCCGATCAGTGCAGACTGCAGTGGCAGTGCCTAGCAGATTCAGAGGAGCACAAAAAGACAGGGGAATCCTGAAGTAAGTTATCCACCGGCAACTGCACTTGCCATTAATATGCAGGTGAGTGGGCATGGGTCATTGTGTGGGAGAAGACATAGGATCCTGCAGGATTTATTTGGTCTTTACAAAGGTCCTGACCGGGACTGAAACATCAACATTCCATATGTTCAATATGTTTCTGCTATGAAATAAATACTTTTGCATGACAGACAATACTGGTGAGTACACTCTAAATTATCCATTGCTCTTGTATATATTTTATATATATAAATAAAAACAAGGAAAAAAGGCGTCACTCACTGGTTTTGTAGATCAAGAATCACTCTGATAACTGTGTCTATCTTGCCAGAGTGATTATTGATCTACAAGCTATGTGAGTGATGCCTTTTTTCCTTGTTTACGCATCTGGTTGTTTCTTTGGAAACACCCAGGATGGCACCAGGGCATTTTATCAATTAACAAAATGCAAAGTGAATGAACAGAAGAGAAATCTAAATCAAATCAATATTTGGTGTGACCAACTTTTGACCTTAAAACAGCATTCATTTTTCTAGGTACACTTGCACACAGTTTTTGAAGGGACTCGGCAGAGAGGTTGTTCCAAATATCTTGGAGAACTAACCACAGATCTTTTGTGGATGTAGGTTTGCTAAAATCCTTCTGTCTCTTCATGTAATCCAGACAGACTCAATTATGTCTAGATCAGGGCTCTGTGGTGGCCATATTATCACTTCCAGGACTACTTGTTCTTCTTTACGCTGAAGATAGTTCTTAATGACATTGGCTATGTGTTTGAGGTAGTTGTCCTGCTGCAGAATAAATTTGGAGCCAATCAGATGCCTCCCTGATGGTATTGCATGATGGATAAGTACCTACCTGTATTTCTCAGCATTGAGGACACCAAGAAACGGGCAACATTGAGAACAGTAGATACAGTGGTCAGAAAAGGAAACTTAGTGCTTTAGATGAAAGACACATCATGCTTACTTCCCTTCGAAATCAGAAGATGTCCAGCAGTGCCATCAGCTCAGAACTGGCAGAAACCAGTGGGACTCAGGCACACCAATCTACTGTTTGGAGAAGTCTGGCCAGAAGTAGTCTTTATAGAAGAATTACGTCCAAAAAGACATACCTTCAACGTGGATAGATCGAAATGAAATGATATATTATCATTTAATTATCATCTTTCCTATTGTACTTTTTAGGGCATCCTTACTTCTTCTTTCTTCTTCTCTCTATGTGGAAGGTGCATTCCTGTGTACCTTTCTAATCTCTTCAACATTGTTAGACTTTTTGCCTGTGGATAATGCAACTGTACTGTATGTTGTTGTTATTGATTGATTTTCAGGAGTGTTTTTGTGAGGTGGCATGTGTGATGTGTAAGTATACATAAGTATAGAAATAATAAAAGTATTTGGAAACTGTTTATGTGTGTTATGGTAGAACTCTCTGGAAGTAACATTTCACTGTTGGAAGGGGTCCAAGTTTCTAAATTCATCCCAACGGCTACACATGCCAATGTGGTAACATATTTTTTTTTATCACTACTATAGTTTAGTAATGTCTGCATTATTTATTACTACTCTTTTAGTTCTCTTTTAAACAAATTTTTGTCTAATTTTTCTGACATTATGCAGACATGGCCAAATGTTTTGTCAGCTCTGACACAGGGAGTGTCTACAGGTTACAGGTCATGTGTACACCTCATTGGGATGCCAAACACAGAGATGGTACATATCATTTGTCTGCCACCTTTTGTACACTCCGCACATGGTGGAGACTGACCTAGAACCTCTGGCTTAAGCTGGGTACACACTATACGATGTGTGCACATTGCACGCACCATACACACTGCACAATCTGTTGTACGACGGTGCAATATATCATTACATGCTGCATGTAGCAGCATGGCGTCGTTCACTGATTTGTCCCATCTGCTGTGCAGAACAGCAGATGAGACTATGCAAATGCAATGAACGAGTCTATTCTATTACAGTACTCATAAGGATCAAGCCAGCTAATTTTAGATGCAGCTTGTCCTAAACAATTATCCTGGATGGCAAAAGAGACCGGAAGCCCTAGTAGGGCTTTTGTTTATGGTGCTTATCACAAAAAAGATATCCTTGTGACTCGACAGGATCTGCATTCCAAATGTAGGTGTCGTGTGCTCAGCATTATAAATGCACAGTGTTCAATTGCTGGTTTGCTTGCTGCATTTCTTTATTGTGGGACCAAAAAACCAAAGTGATGCCTGGCCCAATGCTTCACCCTTAGGCTATCATGCAAAGCAGGGTGAAAGGTTGGCAGTCCCATTCTAGAGTTTGCAATTGCTTCAATAGTAAAGTAGGTAATTTGACTTAAATGTGATCTTTTCTTAAGTCTTAATGAAAAATGATAGAAAAAGAAAATATATTTCACACGAGAATTTGATGTTACCATAACAATTAATACAGCTACTACAAATGGGATGTAGTCAATAGACTGGCGGACTAAATGCCACCGGTCTATATCCTGACTGTGGAAGCCCGACAAGAGACTTAAGATAGGCATCGAAATACCGACACCTATCTTAATCCCGATGCCTGAATGTCAAAGGATGCTGAACCGAACAAGGAAAGTTTGGGGTTCTTAGCAGTTAGCCTTGGTGGGTAGAGTTAGGGTTAGACATCCCTAGGGGATGGGGGGTTAGGGTTAGGCACCACTGGGGGGAGGTTAGAGTTAAGCACCCCCCTGGGAGAGTTAGGTTTAGGGTGTGGGAAGGGGAGTTTAGGTTTAGGCACCCCAAGGGGGACTTAGGGTTAGGCACCACCCCGGGAACCCCAAGGGAGGGTAATGGGGGGGGAAGGGTAGGGTTTGGTGACTTACCTGCACCATCGGGATTATCCTGCTGTTGGACTTCAACTGTCGGTATTTCACCCGGTGGCTATTAACCACAAGTACAGTGTAGGACAAAACTCTAAGATTGCCATTTCTATGTTGGAACAAAACTCCTATAGTAGAAAAAATGGCAATGCATCCCTCCAAAGCAAATGAAAATGCACCCTTTTCATCACACACTACATAATCTCTCTCTAATAAAAATCAATATAGCTTTTCCACTGATCAACAAAATTAGTCCCATCAGTACACCTTCCCCATCTTCAGTAAGAGCACCTTCAATCCACCCAGTTCCTCCCCTCTGTGGTAATTGCTGCCCTTTTGATATCCAGACACAGTTGCACAGACTAATGCATGGTAGGCCCAAGCCGGACGTCCTTTTTTAACATTGAAAATTACCTTAATTGTTTTGTGTTTTTTGTTGTTGTTGCTTTCTATACCAGTTCTGTTTCCGTGCCTTTCTTTAAAATCTTTAGAATAACCTCTGTCACAACCATGCACAGGGAACTTCGGAAAGAGGACGTAGAAGTTGGGGTACTAGGATGTGGAGTGACCGGAGGAAGTAGGTAAGTCTTCCTCCTTAGCTAGATCCAAGTGTTGGCAAGACCTGACCAGAGACGCAGAGTCTAACCAACTGGTGGTTTTGACAAGTGATCCCTGCAATTGGGATTTGGGCTTCGCGGCACCCAGTGAGCAGGTCACGGCCCTCTGGTCAGGTACCCAGAAACTAGCAATGATACAAGGTGGCAGGGTAGAGAAAGATAACTACCCACACTGGGATATAATTCATAGAGAATACACTGGTGAGAGACACATAGAGAATTCACTTGAAGGATGACTCATAGAGGGTACACTGGAGGATAGCACATAAAGGATATCGCTGGAGAATGTCTCGTAGAAGATACACTGGAGACTAACACGTATAGGGTTCACTGGAGGATTACATGTAGGTAATACACTGGAGAATTACACATAGAAGGTTCATTGGAGAATGGCATGTGGAAGATTCTCTATAGAATAACTCGTAGAGGATACAGTGATGAATGCCACATAGGCATTCATCACTGTCATAGGGAATACACTGGGGATTAGCACCGAGACTAGGGAAAGTGTATTGAGTGCACTTGTGATCCAGATGCCAGATAGGGTACTGATACTGAAGGCACTTGGGATCCAGATGCAGAATAGGGTACTGAGTGCACATGTATCTAGATGCAGGATAGGATACTGGAGGCACTTGGGATCCAGACGCAGAATAGGATACTTGGAAACCAGACACAGAATAGGGTACTGGGGACACTTTGGATCCAGATGCAGGATAGGGTACTGAGTAATTTCACAGGAGACCAGCACGGATATATTAAAAATATAACATTGGGGGTCAGCGTGTGAGCTGAATAATATATAACACAAGGGATCAGCATGAGAGCTGAAATAATATAACACTAGGGGATCAGCGTGTGAGCTGAATAATATATGACACAAGGGATCAGCGTGTGAGCTGAACAATAAATAACACAAGGGATCAGTGTGCGAGCTGAATAATATAGAATACTAGAAATCAGCGTAAGAGCTGAAATATATAACACTAGAAATCAGCGTGAGAGCTGAACAGACAAAATCAGCATGATAGCAGAACACCAGAACTCAGTGGGAGAGCTGAACACCAGAAATCAGCATGAGAGCTGAACACCAGAAGTTTTACGGTTCTTGCACAGTTGTGTAAGACCTCTCGAACAGCAGAGGCTTACACAATCAACAAGAGACCACAGGACTGCTGACCAAGGATAAAACTGGGTTATGAAGTGGCAGTCCCTCCACTACTATTGCAAACTGGAGTGTGGCTGCAGAAAAATGGAGCAACCACAGTAATAATAGATAGGGTACACTTGCAGCGGCAGATGAGAGGTCTCAGAATAGTCAAGGGACTATGATGCAAACTGGGTAGTCAGACAGGGAATGGCTAGTCAACCTAAACTAGCTGCATGGCAGGGGTGACCAGGACTGAGGATAATGCAGGATTACATGACAAAACTAGACAGACAAGGACTACAAAGGTCAAGCACAGGCAAAGACAAGACAGACAAAATGAACAAGACAAGACAGGCAGTGCACAATATGTGCGGCAGGACCACAGAGCTAAGGTGCAGCTTGAGGCAGGACTTGAGAACAGAGGTGTGACTTGAGACTGGACGAAGCAGCCTTGAGGGCTGAGGTGCAACTAGAGACAGGACTTGAAAACAGAGATGTGACTTGGGATAGGACGATGCGGACTTGAGGCCCGTGGCGTGACTGGAACCAGGTGATGCAGCCTTGCAACCATGGTGCGTCTAAAACTGGATGATGAGGGCTTGAGGCCCGTGATGTGACTGGAACCAGGTGATGCGCCTGAGATGCGGCTTGATAGCCGATAGATGTACAGGCTGTGATGTGGCCTTGCGGCTGAGGTGTGGCAATGGCCGCCGAGATGTGGCTTGAGAGCTGATAGATATCCAGGCTGTGATGTGACCTTGTGGGCTGAGGTGCACCTGAAGCTGGATGATGCGGGCTTGAGGCCCGTGGCGTGACTGGGACCAGGTGAACTTGACACAGCAGAAATATTGACTGGAAGCAGCAAGGATATGAACACTGCAGACTGACTCCAGTGGACACAAACAACACAGCTTAGTAGACTGAGGTATGCAGCTGCAACAGGCAGCATCAAGGTATGATGCACGGGTGCTGCAGAACAAACAGGCATGTACTGGACACTGGAGAAAATACTCCATAAACAGGAACTGTAGAACTTGGAGGACTGGCTGGGACTCAGACTTCTGAGGACAGACCAACTAATGAAGCATGTCAGACAGTATAACCAGCTCAGAGTGCAGGGCTGGATGTAACTTTAAAGGAAGCAGGGTCCAATCAGAACCAATTCCTGGAAAGAGCAATTCCTAATCAAAGGCATGTGTGCACCTGCTCTGCACACAGACAGCTAGTTAATTAGTGAGCACATGAGATCAACACACAGACAGACAGGAATGACAGGCTATGAGCTGTACACAGACAAGACAGGATTAGATGCAATATCCCAATCGCAACTATGGCTGGGACCTGCCACCAATATGATCCACTACCCGCGGATCCTAACAAGAAGCCAGCATAATAGCTGGAATATATAACACTAGAAATCAGCATGAAAGCTGAACACCAGAAATCAGCATGAAAGCTGAACGAGTACACTGGAGATCCTAAGACGGATAAGCACCGAAGAATATCTCAGCGTGGAGTCTGGAGCAATGTAATGGCCACAATCATTGGAGAGTGAACAAACTTAAACAGCACTTTCTGTTACCTGGAGTCCTGCTTTATACCCCTAGGTAGCCATCCATTGGAGGAGAGAGTCAGCTGAGACCTGGCAAGGCTACCACTGGATGAGGGACTAGTCAGGTGATAGGAACCAACATGACACACATAGCACACATGGAGGTCCTAGCAGACCCCGTGTAGAATACTCAGTGCGCCACCCACAACTGAACCCAGTGTATGACCGTCAGGAAGATCAGGGGAAGCTGGCGCAATGGTGAGTAGTGGTCGATCCCAGGCTACATCCTGTATGTGATGTTGGTATTATTTGTTTTATTCACCATTAGTTCATCATGCACTTTTCATGCAAAGTCACTATTTCCACTAGTTCCCATAGTGCATTAATTTTTAAAAAAATGTATTAGCACACACCAAAAGAACATAAAGTTAAAAAATGGCAGCACTGCTATCAGTTGGAAACACCATAGATGTAGTGACCATTAAGCTCCTTGGTATAAATAGAAGGTCCTGCTTAGCTTATGACATCATCCTGATGAAGTCCAGCTGATAGTAAAGCATGAGGAACGAAACACGCTGAGGGATACATGCTGTACCTACTTGTGCACTGCTCCATGTATGATCTTTTTAACCTTAGGTTCTTTTGATGTTTGTGTGTGCTAATACATTTTTTAAAAATTAATGCACTATGGGAGCCAATGCTTTTGTTTCCACATGGGAAATGGATACCCTATGAGGTTTTAAGGAGTCAGAATAAACTGCAGACAAAACCTGGGAATTTCACTATGGAATCGTGTGCGATAATCCCCTGGGAACCACTGAGAGATCTGTTGTGATGTGCCTGCCTTTAACTTCATTGTGGTATGCTTCCTGGCCTCACAAGGTGGCCAGCCTGCGTAAGCCATACTTGCCTACCCTCCCGATTTGGTCGGGAGCCTCCCGAAAATCAGGTGTTGCTCCTGGCCTCCCGGGAAGGCAGGCAAGCCTCCCGCAAGCTGCCGACCCCTCCTGGTCCCCCCCTGCAATGAGTGAAAATCCCCGGCAACGGTGGGGCCTGTGACGCGATTCACTCTGAATCGCATCATTTTGGCACCGCCCGCTGCTTCACAATGCCGGGATTATCGGCATTGTGTAGCGGGGGCAGGGCCAAAATGATGCGTGCGCGTGGCAATGCCCCCCCTGCTCCGCCCACAACAGCCGTCCACGCCCCCATTTTTGCTGATCTGGCTGCCCCCTCCTGGAAGGGGCAGCCAGAATGTCGGCATGTCTGGCGTAAGCTGAGGCTTACTCAGATGGCCAGTGCCGCACAACCAAACCCTAACTTGCCTCTGGGCGACGGGGATTAATTTATGCCCCTGCCCCAGACTACATGATCCACCCACTTCCACTTTAATAAATATTTATTTTTTGTTTTTTTCACACTGCGCCACAGGAAGGGGTCAAAGGCCATCAGAGGACCCATGGCACATGAGGAGCAGTGCCAGCAAGCAGGCCAGACCAGGGGAAGAAGACAGAAAGTAGCCGGTAAGTAATGAGACTTTTAAGTTATGGGATGATTTGTTTCAGCATGTGGCATACACGTGATTATATTTAGGCTAAACTATAACCACTTGTATGTCACATGCTGAAACAACTTAGTTTTAAAAGTACTGTATTTTGAGTATCCCCTAGCAAAGGGTAACATCAGGCCCAGTTAGCCACATGCAGCCTCAGGAGGGGGAAACTAGGAGAAAAATCTGGGGGGGCCACCTATTTTGTCAGGGGGAGAGGATACAATCCTAATCTAAGTAAATACGTAGTACAGGTTGAGACTTCCATATCCAAAATGCTTGGAACCAGGGGTGTTTTGGATATCGGAATGTTCCGTATTTTGGAATATTTGCATACCATAATGAAATATCTTGGTAATTGGACCCAAATCTAAACACAGAATGCATTTATGTTTCATATACACCTTATACACACAGCCTGCATGTAATTTTAAACAATATTTTCAATAATTTTGTGGCTCAAACAAAGTTTGTGTACATACATGAAATTAATTTATGCTTCATACCTTACATACACAGCCTAAAAGTAATTTTAGACATTATTTTTAATAATTTTGTGCCTTAAACAAAGTTTGTGTGCACTGAATCATCAAAACGCAAAGGTTTCACTATCTCAGACATGCTACAAAAATCCGTATTTCGGAATTTTCCGTATTTCAGAATATTTGTATATGGGAGACTCAACCTGTAGTACCATAAATGCTTGCACATACAAACAGGTATGTGGACTACCTATCCAGCAACAGCAAAGATAAAAAAAATATATATATAGCACATTTACTAAAGTAAAAGTTATAAACATACTGTATGCAGGCAGCACAAAAATTGAATAACGTCCAACTAAATAAAACAAGCATATAAAGAACAGCAGGGCTCACAGACGCCAAAGCCAAGGATGTCAGCACACTAGTTCAAAGTACAGTAGATAGTCCAAACAATCCATGGGGCTGCACAAGCCATACACTGGAGCTGAATTTCTTAGCTTAAAGGCAAAGTTACAATAGGCTGTAGGACACCCAGCAGTACCACAGCAGAGTCAGGAGCCACGGCAATAAAAAGCACCAGTGCAGCACTGAGCAGCTGAAAACGCAGTCCCAAATTAATAGGGAGTTTGCTCCTTTGTCAAAGGTCACATCTGCAGCTGGTCTCATTGCTCAATCACCACGGTAAGCCAGGGGACAGTATAATTCTACATACATGGACAATGTAAGACGGAGCAGATGATAAGGTGGGGATGATGAGTGTTAGAATAGCGGAAATAGGCACATTGCAGACATAGGTGGTCAACAAGGTCCCCTGCGGAAGGGTGGTCACCACAAAGTCAAATCAAACAGGCACTTCTAGGCAAGTCAGCATAAGCTGGAGCCGATGAGTAGGCAGTGAAAGAAATGTTTGCATCAGGCTCAAAGACGGAGTGGAGCAGGAGTTCCTGTGGCCCCAGAGGACAGTGGTAGGAGCCTGATCAGCATCCCAGAGAGTAAGGTCTGTTTATCATCATGGGCGTAATGTGGAGGGAACGGCAGAAGGCTGCAAAAGACAGAGGGTAGACTTGGATAATGCTATTGCTACATGCTAGAGAGTGTTCTTCTCTTGGCTGGATGTTTTGAGGGGGTTTTTCTTTACCACAGAAAGGATCCTGCGATCATTCACCACTGTTGTCTTCTGTGCACATCCAGGCCTTTTTGTGTTGAACAGCCCAACAGTGTATTTCCCTCACCCTGGGAAAGGTTATTTCAGCATGCCACATACGGAAAACTGGAAGTGAAGTCACTTAGGGCCGGTACTGTTTTCGTTTTTACTCTGTTTTCTCCCTTTTACATAGACTTTAGAAATGTTTTTTTTAATGAAAATGCTGCTTTATAATTGTAATCCACCCCCACCATCTTATAAGTATATTTAACTAAGGATTTTAATAGAAATATCCTACTTCCTGTTGAGAGGACCCTAACAGGAAGTAGATTATAATGTGGGTATTTAAACCCTATCCTACCACACTTCACACATGACTTGATATAGACCCAAATGCAGGTCACGTCCCTTCCCATGTGGCCACACCCCCTTTTTTGTGGCACAGGGTCCCTCCCCGCACCGGATGACACCGCTGGGAGGGACGCCACTGTAAATATGTTTATATTTTTTTAGATAATTATTAATCTTAGGTTGCCCCTGCCACGATTAGGGGATAGTGCTCAAAAATTACCTATATATACTTATTCTTACATTAAAGCTCATAGTCTGCACTTTAAACTCATATAGGACTTGATATACAGCTAAAATATCAATAGTTGTGTCAGTGTCCAGATATATATGGACCTAACTGTTTGGTATATATATATATAAATATATATATATTGTGATAGAAGCACTGGAGAAGTCTGGGATGGCATATATGTGTGTCCCAGATACCTTTTATATGTGTTTTAAAAAACCCCAGGAAAAGTCTGTCATGGCAAACAGACCAGAAGTGTCGGCTTTTGGTAAAAGCCGGATAATGGGGGTGTGAATGTGAGAAGAGAGGGAGAGCTCCATCCACAGGCCATTATAGGTTGGGCCTTTCAGTCTGAGAGCAGGCTGATTAGTAGTTGCACCTGGAAGTGGCTCAGATAAGCTGTGTTAGGTTTTGGTTCAGTGTCTCACATATGCTGGGGAGAACAGACACTGAGGTTTGTTCAGACACTGTGAAATTTGAAAGTGCTGTGTTTGTGGTAAGGCAGTAGGCCCTGCCACTTGTAGAGAAGGAATAACCTGTCTAGTTAGTGCCCAGATGGGCTAGGATTTATTTTTATGTTTTGCTTATTTTGTTGTTTATATTGCACAATAAAACTGGTAGCGACCAGCTTGCACAAAAACCCTGGACTGGTGTGCTGTTTCTTGGCTGCTGTGTGTAAGGAGGTGTCCATCTACCCCAGGAGAGGGACCCCCTACCCCGACTATATCACAATATATATATTTTTATATATATATATATATATCCAGTGGGGCAAAAAAGTTTTTGGACAGCCGCCGATTGTGCAAGTTGTTGCACTTTAAAAGATGAGAGAGGTCTGTAAATTCCATCATAGGTACACTTTAACTGTGAGAGACAGAATTAGAACAAAAAATTTCAGAAATCACATTGTATGATTTTTAAATAATTTATTTGTATATTCTTGCGGCAAAATAATATTTGGACACCTACCAACCAGCAAGAATTCTGGCTTTCACAGACCTGTTAATTCATCTATCCTCCACACGTTACCTGTATTAATGGCACCTGTTTGAACTGGTTAACTGTATAGAAGACACCTGTCCACACCCTCAAACAGTCAGACTGCAACCTCTCCACCATGGCCAAGACCAGAGAGCTGTCTAAGGACACCAGGGACAAAATTGTAGACCTGCACAAGGCTGGGATGAGCTACTCGACAATAGGCAAGTAGCTTGGTGAGAAGAGATCAACTGTTTGCGCAATTATTAAAAAATGGAAGAAATACAAGATCACTGACAATCTTTCTCGACCAGGGGATCCATGCAAGATCTCACCTCGTGGGGTATCAATGATCTTGAGAACGGTGAGGGATCAGCCCAGAACTACATGGAGGGACCTGGCCAATGACCTCAAGAGAGTTGGGACCACAGTCACAAAGGTTACCATTAGTAACACACTACGTTGTCATGGATTCAAATCCTGCAGCGCCCAAAAGGTCCCCCTGCTTAAGACAGCACATGTCCAGGCCCATCTAAAGTTTGCCCGTGACCATCTGGATGATCCAGAGGAGGATTGGCAGAATCTCATGTGGTCAGATGAGACCAAAATAGAACTTTTTGGTATCAACTCCACATGCCATGTTTGGAGGGAGAAGAATGATGAGTGGCATCCCAAAAACACCATACCCACTGTGAAGCATAGGGATGGAAACAAAGGAGACAGGACGACTGATCCATATTACAGAGAGGATGAGTGAGGCCATGTATCGTGAAATTTTGGGAATAAACCTCTTTCCCTCAGTAAGAACATTAAAGATGCAACGTGGCTGGGTCTTCCAGCATGACAATGACAGTGGCTCCGTAAGAAGCATTTCAAGGTCCTGGATTGGCCTAGCCAGTCTCCAGACCTCAACCCAATAGAAAATCTGTGGAGGGAGTTGAAGGCCCGTGTTGCCCGGTGACAGCCACAAAAAATGACACATCTAGAGAAGATCTGCATTGAAGAGTGGGCCAAAATACCTGCTGCAGTGTGTGCAAACCTGGTCAAGAACTACAGGAAATGTTTGACCTCTGTAATTGCCAACCTAGGTTACTTTACAAAGTATTGATTTAAACTTTTTGATTGTCCAAATATTTTTTTTCAGAAAGAATATACAAATAAATTGTTTAAAAATCATACAAAGTGATTTCCGGAATTTTTTGTTCTGTTTCTGTCTCTCACAGTTGAAGTGTACCTATGATGGAAATTACAGACCTTTCTGATCTTTTAAAGTTCAACAACTTGCACAATCGGTGGCTGTCCAAATATGTTTTTACCCTACTATATATATTTATATATATATATATATATATATATATATATTTATTAGGGGTGAGCGGGTTCGGATTTCTGAAATCCGAACCCCCCCGAGCCCCCCCGATCCGAGGCCGATCCGAGTCAGGCTCGAATTTTCCCGCCTGACTCGGATCTGAAATCGAGGCAAAACGTCATCATCCCGCCTTCCGGGTCTCGCGGGTTTTTAATTCTATATAAGGTACCCGCATCGGCGCCATTTTCTCACTTGGCTGTGGACAGTGAAGAGGGAGGGTGGGAGTTAGGGCTGGCTGGGCTGTGTAGTGTAGTGTAGTGCAGTGTAGTGTTGTGCTGTGCTGCACTGTGCTGCTGTTGTCCATAGGGGCTGTGTCCACTCCTCCAAAGTCCATAGGGGCTGGCTGTGTTGTGCTGTGCTGCTGTTGTCCATAGGGGCTGTGTCCACTCCTCCAAAGTCCATTGAGGCTGGCTGTGTTGTGCTGTGCTGCTATTGTCTATAAGGGCTGTGTCCACTCCTCCAAAGTCCATAGGGGCTGGCTGGACTGTGTTGTGCAGTCAGTTGTCCATAGGGGCTGTGTCCACTCCAAATTCCTGTGCATTGTCCCAGTCCTAAAGAGGTGCTGTAGTGTTGTCCAGGGGATGCTCTGTCCATCAAGGGTGCTACCCCAAGTGCAAATTTTTTTTTCTGTGTTTGTGAATTGTGTGCGCAGTAGCCGCATGTGCATCAACAAAGTAGCGCCAAGCGTGCGCCTGTGTCATAAGTAAAGGGCTGGCTGGCTCATACGTTAAAGGGTGCTGTAACCCCTAAAGTGCACTCCAAATAATATTTTAGTTTTTTCTGTGTTTGTGAATTGTGTGCGCAGTAGCCGCACATGCATCAACAAAGCAGCGCCAACCGTGCGCATGTGTCATAAGTAATGGGCCGCCTGTCTTGACCGTTAAAGGGTGCTGTAACCCCCAAAGTGCACTCCAAACAAAATAAAAAATTATTTTATGTGTTTGTGAATTGTGTGCGCAGTAGCCGCACGTGCATCAACAAAGTAGCGCCAACCGTGTGCCTGTGTCATAAGTAAAGGGCCGGCTGGCTTGTCCGTTAAAGGGTGCTGTAACCCCCAAAGTGCACTCTAAAAAAAAAAAATATATATATTTTTTTGTGTTTGTGAATTGTGTGCGCAGTAGCCGCACGTGCATCAACAAAGTAGCGCCAAGCGTGCGCCTGTGTCATAAGTAAAGGGCCGGCTGGCTTGACCATTAAAAGGTGCTGTAACCCCCAAAGTGCACTCCAAACAAAATAAAAAAATATTTTCTGTGTTTGTGAATTGTGTGCACTGTGGCTGCACGGCTATCAACAAAGTAGCGCCAAGCATGCGTCTGTCTGTTAAAGGGTGGTGTAACTCCCAAAGTGCACTCCAACAAAAATAAAATATTTTCTTCTGTGTTTGTGAATTGTCTGCACTGTACGTGCATCCTCAAAGCGGCAGCACCAAGCGTGTGTCTGCCTATTAAAGGGTGGTGTAACCCTCAAAGTGCGCTCCACAAAAAATTAAAAATTCTTCTTTTTTTCTGTCTTTGTGAATTGTGTGCACTGTAGCTGCACGTGCATCAACAAAGGAGCAGCGCCAAGATGGAGTGATTCCACTCGGCATGTGGGACTTGTGGATGAAGCCCATCATTCGCTTTGCCAGGATTCCAGGGTGGTCAATCTGTTGAAATCAGACCACTACATTTTGGCCACCGTGCTCGATCCTATGTTTAAAGCCTATGTGGTGTCTCTCTTTCCGGCCGACACAAGCCTACAAAGGTACAAAGACCTGCTGGTGAAAACGCTGTCAGCTGAAGTGGAATGTGACACGTCAACAGCTCCTTCTTCATTTTCTCCCGTAACTGGGGCTGCCAGGAAAAAACTTAGGTATCCTAAGCAACCCGCTGGCGGTGATGCAGGGCAGGCAGGACCAAGCTTGGACATCTGGTCCGGACTGAAGGACCTGGCAACAATTTCTGACATGTCTACTGTCACTGCATATGATACTGTCACCATTGACAGAATGGTGGAGGATTACATCGGTGACAGCATCCAAGTAGGCATGTCAGACAGTCTGTACCTGTACTGGCAGGATAAAGAGGCAATTTGGAGGCCCCTGTACAAACTGGCTCTATTTTACCTGAGTTGCCCCCCCCTCCAGTTTGTACTCCGAAAGAGTGTTTAGTGCAGCCGGGAACCTTGTCAGCGAAAGGCGTAGGACAGGGGTTCTCAAACTTTTTTGCTCTGGGACCCCGTCTAACAATAAAAATTATTACAGGACCCCAGCATGTTACTGCAGAATGACTGCCACATGTGTGGTCAGCAGACCGCTCATGCACAGTAACACTATGGAGACACAACTGTCCCTGCAAGTTGAGGCAGGGAGTGACTGAGGAGACAGGGCCGTAGCTAGGATAGTGCGCCCGGTGCCATTGCACCGGCACCACAGGGCAGGGGGCGCTGTTTGGACCAGTCAAATATCTTTTTATTATCATTCTTACTCGCAGTTTCCTCTTATTTCATCCTCAGCATCTCCTGGCCTCCCCTATCTCTTTCCTGGCCCTTCCCCATGAGGCAATTCCACTTTTTTGGATGTATTATGTACCTATGAAAAATGAGGGGGGCACCAATGCTCTTTCTGGCACAGGGCACCAAAAAGTCTAGTTACGGCTCTGTCAGAGGAGGCAGTGGGTTACTGGTGAGGCAAAGGGTGATGCAGGAGGCAGTGGATAACAGGGAGAAGCTGTGAGTAACAGGGAGAAACAGAGGGTGACAGGGGTGAGGAAGATGGTGGTAGAGGGTGAGGCAGAGGGTGGCATGGAAAGGAAGAGGGTGACTGGGGAGGCATTAGGTGATGTAGGAGACAGGGGCTAATAGGGAGAAGCTGTGGGTGATGGGGAGGCAGTGTGTCGGAAGGTGATGGAGAGGCAGGGAGTGGCAGTGGCTGGCAAGGAGCAGCATAGGGTGGCAGGGAGAGGCATAGGGTGGCAGGGGAGACAGTGGGTGACTGGGGAGGCAGTAGGATGCAAAGGGTGACATAGGAAGCAGTGGGTAACAGGGAGAACCAGAGGGTGATGAGGGAGGCAGATAGTGTCAGACAGTGAGACAGAGGCAATAGGTAATGTAGGAGGCAGTAGGTAATAGGGAGGAACAGTGGGTGACAGGGGGAGGCAGAGGGTGAGAAAGAGGCAATAGGTGATGTAAGAGGCAGTAGGTAATAGGGAGGAACAGTGGGTGTCAGGGGGAGGCAGAGGGTGTCTGTGGGTGACAGAGAGGCAGTGGGTGGCAGGGAGAAGCAGTGGATGACAGGAAAAGGGAGTGGGTTGCAGGATGAGGCAGTGGAAGGCAGCAAGAAGCAGTGGGTGACAGGGGTGGAAGTGGTGACAGAGAGAGGCAGTGGGTGGCAAGGAGCAGCAAAGGGTGGCAGAGAGAGCCAGAGGATGGCAGGAAAGACAGTGGGTGACTGGGAGGCAGTGAGGGGGAGGGCTAAGGGTGACATAGAAGGCAGTGGGTAACAGGGGGAACCAGTGGGTGACAGGGGGAGGCAGAGGGTGAAAGTGAAAGACAGAGGGTGGCAGGGGGTGAATGGGTGACGGGGAGGCAGAGGGTGACGGGGAGGCAGTAAGTGAGAAAGACAGAGGGGGCAGTGCATTTCAGGGGGGAGGTGGTGGATGACAGGGGGGAGGCAGTGGGTTTTTAATAACTTAATTTATTTTCTGTTTCCCCCCTCCAGTTCCCACACTATGTGCTCCCTTGTTGCCCCATGGGGTCTGTGCTCAGCACTCCCCTCGTTCCTCATGCTCCCCTGCTGATGTTTCTTCCCCCTCCACAGCAATCTTCACAAATTCTGTGTCCCCCCACCCTGGCAGCTGCGGCCCCCCAGGCTGCACTAACTTAAGAACATCTGCACAGACTGCAGAGAGAGTCCGGCAGCTGGCTCCTCTGAGTCTGCTGCTGATGCTTGCTGCCTGTGTGTCAGTTTCTGCTGCTGAGCAGGAGGACAGGAGACGCTGAGCACTGGGGTGGGGACGGGGCTGCCTGATGACACCTTGGATCTCTCAGCCAGTGATCCGAGGAGTCTGAAATAACAGACCAACTGGTTTCACTCTCCTCAGATCACTGGCTGAGAGATCAGAGGAGTCATCAACCTGACCCCATGTGAGTCGTGACCCTAAGCTGAGACGGCCGTGACCCACTTTGGGGTCACGACCCACAGTTTGAGAACTGCTGGCGTAGGAGGTTGCTTCCACAAAATGTGGAGAAGATGATGTTCATAAAAATTAATTATCACCTCTTCCAGGGAGACCAGCCTCCAGAACGTACAGAGGTGGTGGTGGATTCCAGCGGGGACGAATTAATACTCTGTGAGGATGAGGATGTACACAACACTGAAGAGGGTGAGGAATCAGTGGATGAGGAGGATGAGGACGACATCTTGCCTCCATAGAGCCAGTTTGTTCAGGGACAGATTAATTGCCAGCTTGTTTTGTGGGGGCCCAAACGAACCAATCATTTCAGCCACAGTCGTGTGGCAGACCCTGGCGCTGAAATGATTGGTTTGTTAAAGTGTGCATGTCCTGTTTATACAACATAAGGGTGGGTGGGAGGGCCTAAGGACAATTCCATCTTGCACCTCTTTTTTTTCTTTTTATTATGTACTGTTTGGGGCCTAGTTTTTCAAACTGCCATCCTGTCTGCCACTGCAGTGTCACTCCTAGATGGGCCACGTGTTTGTGCCGCCCACTCGTATCGCTTAGCATAGTCATCCAGCTACCTCGGTGCAACCTTTTGGACATAAAAACACTATTGTGAGGTGTGAGTTGTTCAGAATAGACTGGAAATTAGTGGAAATTAAGGTTATTGAGGTTAATAATAGCATAGGAGCAGAAAAACCCACAAATACTGTGATTTTAGCTGTTTTTATGCTTTTTAAAAAAAAATACAGATCCAAAACCCAGAACCCAAAACACGGAAGGGTGGTTTTGGCAAAACCAATCCAGTTCCAAAACCAAAACACAAAACATGAAAAGTGGCCGGTTCACACACCTAAAATATATATATATATATATATATAGAAGTTCAAATCCCAGTAGCACTCATTAAAAGAGTCATTGAGGGAGTGCACGGTACATACGATAATGGTAGATAGCAGATACAAAGAACCAGCACATCCAGAAAATTGATGCAAAAAAATCTGTATTCAGATAGCAGCAAAGAGCGGCAGCATGATTGATAACAGTCACTGATAGAGTCCAAGCAGGGTGAAGTATAATTAAATGGTATACTTAATATAAACCAGGGTGGTCACCAAACTGTCAGTATGCATCTCACCGGACCCTAGAGCAGCAAGCCTAATCTCGACAGCTGTTTCGGCGCTGCATGCGCCTGACAGCTGTTTCGGCGCTGCATGCGCCTTTATCAAGAGCAGAGAAGACTACAGCACAAGGAGCCATGTATATAGCCACACACATTAATGAACTCACCCACAGGTGCGCGCATCCACCCCCCTGTACACAACGGTTCCAGGAAGTGGCTAGGCGCACACGTGGGCAACAGCGTGTAGCCGAACCACGTGACAAACTCGATCACATGATTGGGGATGACGTGACGGTAACCTAGACAACACAGAAGCGGTAATCACGGAGCCGCATAGTCATAATAAAGCCAAAGAATAGGCAAGGCAATATAGCCAATAATGCGTGCTAGGGGAAATATAGTGACCCCAAACAGGTCATATCAATCCGCTAAATTCAGTGGCTACAATGGCTCAAGTGCATTACAGTCATATCGGAATGCCAGTAATAAACACAATATGACACACCAACGATACATGACAATAGACAACACATATCAATATAACAATACCCCAAAAAAACAAACAAACAAACAAACAATAAAAAAAATTTAACAAAAGACATGTACAAAAAGACATATGATGGAGAGCACAGGATATATAGAAAGACAGGAGCTTAATTAGAAAAGTCAAAGAAAACAGCTCAAAAATTGACTCTCATTAAGCCCATTGGGTACAACAGTGTTCAATCGGTCAATCCAAAAGCTTTCCCTCTGTAATAGGAGTTTATTCCTGTCACCACCTCGTCTTAGGGGAAGAATGCAATCAATCGGCATACATTTGAAATCCTTGATGAGGTGTTTAGCTGTGACAAAATGTCTCGCAACTGGTGGCGTATTAGTATCGACCAAATGCAGGGCTTTCTTAATTGAGGAACGGTGGAGGGCAATTCTCTCCCTGAGCGTACGGATAGTCTTACCCACATAGAGCAAGTTGCAGGGGCATTTAATTAGATAGACCACAAACCAACTATTACAGTCCAAGTGATGACGAATTTCATAACTGATGTTACTTTTAGGATCCACAAAGTGAGTGCATAGAATTAGAAACTGACAGTTGACACACCCATGGCATTTGTATGCTCCATTTTTGGAGCGTAACCAATTTTTATTGGAAATGGGTCCTATGTCAGACTTAGACAAAATCTGTTTGATGTTGGTGCTTCTTTTATAGCAGAAGAGCGGTTTGTCCTGACAGAGTGACCCTATATTGTCATCACATTGTAAAATGTGCCAATGTCGTAGCACCACTTCACGAATATGCTTAGAGGCAATCGAATAAGTAGAGGAAAAAATCATCCTGGTGTTTCCCACCTTTGGAGCTTTGTTAGCCAATGCATCCTCTCGCTTAATCTGCATACATTTATTGATAGCCTCTTCAATCTCGTTATTGTGGTAGCCCCTGTCCACAAATCTCTGGCCCATCTCCTCCAGGGCACTTGGTAGATCATTCAAATTAGACGTAATCCGTACCACTCTAAGGAGTTGTGAAAATGGCAGCCCTCGTTTGGAAGGATATGGATGAAAGCTATCCGCCAGTAAGAGAGTGTTCTTGTCAGTATCCTTATGATAAATTCTGGTCGATAATCCATGAATGTCATTAGTTACGCAAACATCTAAATAGTTAATAGTCACCTCACTATAGGCTAATGTAAACCTAATGTTACTGGCATTCCGATATGATTGTAATGCACTTAAGCCATTGTAGCCACTGAATTTAGCGGATTGATATGACCTGTTTGGGGTCACTATATTTCCCCTAGCACGCATTATTGGCTATATTGCCTTGCCTATTCTTTGGCTTTATTATGACTATGCGGCTCCGTGGTTACCGCTTCTGTGTTGTCTAGGTTACCGTCACGTCATCCCCGATCATGTGATCGAGTTTGTCACGTGGTTCGGCTACACGCTGTTGCCCACGTGTGTGCCTAGCCACTTCCTGGAACCGTTGTGTACAGGGGGGTGGACGCGCGCACCTGTGGGTGAGTTCATTAATGTGTGTGGCTATATACATGGCTCCTTGTGCTGTAGTCTTCTCTGCTCTTGATAAAGGCGCATGCAGTGCCGAAACAGCTGTCAGGCGCATGCAGCGCCGAAACAGCTGTCGAGATTAGGCTTGCTGCTCTAGGGTCCGGTGAGATGCATACTGACAGTTTGGTGACCACCCTGGTTTATATTAAGTATACCATTTAATTATACTTCACCCTGCTTGGACTCTATCAGTGACTGTTATCAATCATGCTGCCGCTCTTTGCTGCTATCTGAATACAGATTTTTTTGCATCAATTTACTGGATGTGCTGGTTCTTTGTATCTGCTATCTACCATTATCGTATGTACCGTGCACTCCCTCAATGACTCTTTTAATGAGTGCTACTGGGATTTGAACTTCTCTACATTTGATTATGCCAGTTTGCACCGTTTGTTCTAAGTAATTTTTATTGTTGTTTTTTCATTATTGTTTTTTGTTTTTTTGAGTGTGGTAGTTTTTTTTTTTGTTTTGTTTATTGGATGCCATTTTTCTTGCACTTTATGACATGGATAAAACGATTCTGCATATGGATGATTTAACCAATGTTAAGAGATTTGATAGTAAGGACATCTCTAGGATTTTATTTCCTGACACCAATGCATTAGCCTTTGATGTTGATAGCCCCTCTGAGATTTACAGTGATTTATTGAAACTAAAGAAGCGTAGGGTTGAATTGAATCTACATGGTTTGACATTGTCTCAGTATTTCAAAGAAAAAGTAATCCCGAGGGGCTTCCGTATAAGGAATCAGCCTACTATTGGCAGATCTAATGTGAATTTTTGCAAACAGTGGTGTCAGATTTTAAATGAATGTTCGTTTCAGTTAATGATTTTAGTAATTGAACAGGTTAACATTGATTTGGAAATTCTTGACAAGGAGATTGTTGTCTGTGAGAGCACGGGGATTGATATTTTGAAAAATTATTCAGCTAATGATTGGTTACCCAGGCTTGAGAGCAGTGTGAATTTATTCCACACCGAACTATTAGCTTTCAAAAAAAGTAAATATAAAAGAGTGAAGGAGGATTATAAAGAAGCACGTGTTTATGGCTGGCTGCAAGGAGGTGAATTGAGACCCAATTGGAGGGGGGGCAATAGATATAGGAGGAATCGTGTGGACAGAACTTTTTCTGATATTAATACATCGGCTAGTGATTCTGATCAATCACAACAGAAGTCTTTTTTGGGGGGTTCTGTAACCAGGAGCAGGCGCAGAGACCCAAAAAGCCAACAAGAAGGGGGGGTGCCAGACGTTCCCATAGTTCTAAAAACGGGGAATCGAAACAAAAAGAAATAGTTGTCTTTAACTTGTCTAATCATTCCCTCACTTCGCATGAGATGGCTGTTTTATCCAAGGGATTATCTTTTGTAAAAACTCACAAACAAGATGCTTTTGACTTTGAAGTGGAACTGTATAGATTTCACCGTTTTTTGAAATTGAAGGATTATTTTGCTAAATCTGGCACTACTCCATCTGAGGGCAGGGGTTTTAAACCCAGGAGTACTTTCGACCCGCCAGGGACGAATGCCTCTATAGAAACCTTCGTCAACCTGGTTAAACGGGATACCCTCACTTTTATCAAGAATCAGAAATTGTCTTATACTAATCTCACCAGTGAGGAGAATTGTGCACTCAATTCCTTAAAGGATAATGTGGAGATTGTCATACGTCCTTCAGATAAGGGTGGTAGCATTGTGGTATTGGATAGAGTCGATTATGTTAATGAAATTATGAGGCAATTGTCCGATACCACATGCTATATGGCCCTGACCTATGACCCCACTTATGTCTACAAAAAAGAGATTGACAGTATTATTAATCTTGGATTGACTAATGGTTGGATTGACGAGTCCACGGCCTATTTCCTTACACAAACACATCCTAGGGTTCCATTAATCTATATCCTGCCCAAAATCCACAAAACACTCGTTAAACCACCGGGCAGACCCATAATTTCTTCATGTGGGTCATTATGCCAACCCCTGTCTCAATTCATCGACTTTTGGTTACAGCCGGTGGTGCAAAACACCAAGTATTATCTTAAGGACACCACTGACTTTCTCAACAAGCTTGATAAGCTAGGTCCTTTACCAGCTGGTAGCCTATTGGTTACACTTGATATAACTAGCTTGTATACTAATATTGATCATAAGGATGGTGTGGAATCAGTCAGGAGTTTGCTTTCCGACAGTCCACACTACAAGGGTCCATGTATTGAATTTTTGTTGCTTCTCATGGATATTGTTTTACGTAAAAATTATTTTTTATTTGAAAATTCTTTTTATTTACAGCTCAGAGGGACGGCGATGGGGTCTAATATGGCCCCATCATATGCCAATTTATATATGCATATGTATGAAAATCAACATATTATGGCACACCCCTTTTTTCAAAATTTATATTTTTTTATGTACGATATATCGATGACCTTTTTGTGGTGTGGACTGGCGGATCGGAACTCCTGACACAATTCATTGATGTTCTCAATAGCTTGGAGACCAACATTAGGTTTACATTAGCCTATAGTGAGGTGACTATTAACTATTTAGATGTTTGCGTAACTAATGACATTCATGGATTATCGACCTGAATTTATCGTAAGGATACTGACAAGAACACTCTCTTACTGGCGGATAGCTTTCATCCATATCCTTCCAAACGAGGGCTGCCATTTTCACAACTCCTTAGAGTGGTACGGATTACGTCTAATTTGAATGATCTACCAAGTGCCCTGGAGGAGATGGGCCAGAGATTTGTGGACAGGGGCTACCACAATAACGAGATTGAAGAGGCTATCAATAAATGTATGCAGATTAAGCGAGAGGATGCATTGGCTAACAAAGCTCCAAAGGTGGGAAACACCAGGATGATTTTTTCCTCTACTTATTCGATTGCCTCTAAGCATATTCGTGAAGTGGTGCTACGACATTGGCACATTTTACAATGTGATGACAATATAGGGTCACTCTGTCAGGACAAACCGCTCTTCTGCTATAAAAGAAGCACCAACATCAAACAGATTTTGTCTAAGTCTGACATAGGACCCATTTCCAATAAAAATTGGTTACGCTCCAAAAATGGAGCATACAAATGCCATGGGTGTGTCAACTGTCAGTTTCTAATTCTATGCACTCACTTTGTGGATCCTAAAAGTAACATCAGTTATGAAATTCGTCATCACTTGGACTGTAATAGTCGGTTTGTGGTCTATCTAATTAAATGCCCCTGCAACTTGCTCTATGTGGGTAAGACTATCCGTACGCTCAGGGAGAGAATTGCCCTCCACCGTTCCTCAATTAAGAAAGCCCTGCATTTGGTCGATACTAATACGCCACCAGTTGCGAGACATTTTGTCACAGCTAAACACCTCATCAAGGATTTCAAATGTATGCCGATTGATTGCATTCTTCCCCTAAGACGAGGTGGTGACAGGAATAAACTCCTATTACAGAGGGAAAGCTTTTGGATTGACCGATTGAACACTGTTGTACCCAATGGGCTTAATGAGGGTCAATATTTGAGCTGTTTTCTTTGACTTTCCTAATTAAGCTCCTGTCTTTCTATATATCCTGTGCTCTCCATCATATGTCTTTTTGCACATGTCTTTTGTTAAATTTTTTTTTTTTTTTTTGTGGGTATTGTTATATTGATATGTGTTGTCTATTGTCATGTATCGTTGGTGTGTCATATTGTGTTTATTACTGGCATTCCGATATGATTGTAATGCACTTGAGCCATTGTAGCCACTGAATTTAGCGGATTGATATGACCTGTTTGGGGTCACTATATTTCCCCTAGCACGCATTATTGGCTATATTGCCTTGCCTATTCTTTGGCTTTATTATGACTATGCGGCTCCGTGGTTACCGCTTCTGTGTTGTCTAGGTTACCGTCACGTCATCCCCGATCATGTGATCGAGTTTGTCACGTGGTTCGGCTACACGCTGTTGCCCACGTGTGCGCCTAGCCACTTCCTGGAACCGTTGTGTTCAGGGGGGTGGACGCGCGCACCTGTGGGTGAGTTCATTAATGTGTGTGGCTATATACATGGCTCCTTGTGCTGTAGTCTTCTCTGCTCTTGATAAAGGCGCATGCAGCGCCGAAACAGCTGTCAGGCGCATGCAGCGCTGAAACAGCTGTCGAGATTAGGCTTGCTGCTCTAGGGTCCGGTGAGATGCATACTGACAGTTTGGTGACCACCCTGGTTTATATTAAGTATACCATTTAATTATACTTCACCCTGCTTGGACTCTATCAGTGACTGTTATCAATCATGCTGCGGCTCTTTGCTGCTATCTGAATACAGATTTTTTTGCATCAATTTACTGGATGTGCTGGTTCTTTGTATCTGCTATATATATATATATATATATATATATATATATAGGCACCTTCTGGATGCAATCATTTTACATACAATGTAACTTCAACAAAATGACGCACAATTTGCTTATATGAACCGGTCGGCACTAGACAACGTCACTGACCACCTCCTCCTTCTGCAGAGACGGGGGGAGCAGGTACTAATTACCCAGGCTCAGGCCTCTTGGTGGGGCCAAGTGGTTAAGTGTCCCCCACGAGGCACATAGTAGTTTGCATGTTTTTTTTTTTAAGGGGACAAGAACACACCTACTGGATTTGGCCACACCCGCTAAATATCATCTGTGCCCTACATATGTCTCAACTGCCCTGAGCATATCAACACACCTTGGTTGTGTCAAGACAAAACATGTATACACAGAGCCGTAACTAGACTTTTGGGTGCCCTGTGCCAGAAAGAGCATTGGCGCCCCCCTCATTTTTCAAATGGACATAATGCACACAAATAAGGGGAATGGCCTCATGGGGAAGAGCCAGGGAAGAGATAGGGGAGGCCAGGAGATGCTGGGGATGAAAGAAGAGGAAGCTACAAGTGAAAATTATAATAAACAGAAATTTGAGAGGCCCAAACAGCGCCCCCTGACCTGCGGTGCCCTGTGCCATGGCACCAGCCGCACTACCCTAGCTACGGCCCAGCGTATACAGTTACTGTGGATCAGTACCTTTTCAGCTAAGCCTAACTTTTTATATAATTCCTTTTTATTATAATTACTTTACTAGGAGGCACCCTTGTTTTTTACAGTTTCTTCCCTGAAGCTATTTCGGCATTCAAGGAAGAATTATTATACACTTTGAGTGGTGTTCTGCTGCATCTGTGAGGCGAATACGACACAACATTTAAAGAAAAAGACTGTATGGTTCACCACTCTGGCATCTTGTGCCGAATGGCGTTTTGAGGCTAGGTGTATAAGAACACATCTGTAGCAATATGTACTGCAACGTTTCATCTACAGATTATAAGCTTGCAAACAGGGCCTTCCTACCTATATATCTGTCTGTTGTTACATAGTTTTGTTCAATTAATGTTTACAAATGAGAAGCACAACAGAATATGCTGCGCTATATAAGAAACTGTTAATAAATAAATAAATAAATACAGCCCTATTCACTTCACTAGGGAAGTGCACAGAATTCTCAAAATTCAGGCATGTGCTGGACATTCCCGAAGGGTAGGCAAACATCCATTACTATCCAAAAAATGTAATCCAGAATGTTTTTTTTATTACTATGAAATCATTACATTTATGAGATGTCACATAACCTTGCAGACGCTATAAATACTAAATAGCGGTAAGTGGGGATTTCTTATTGGCGGTAGTAATGTGATGAGGCTTGAAAAAAATGCAAAGCTCCACAAACAGTAGCCATTTCTGTAACCCCATTCAGTGAACTTCATTTGCTTTTCTCTAGAGATTAATGAAACTTCAAAATCTGAGAAATGCCAAAAATGAGAAAATCACTTAGCTGATTCTAGAAGAATGATATTCTTGTCGGCTTGTTCCCAGATACCAGTATTGTGATGTATTTTGTCCCTTTTTGTTTTGCAATCATTTACCGGTTGTAATGGATAAACATTTCCGTAAAACATGTTCTTTTTTATCAAATATTATTTATCGATAAACTGAATTATTCAAAGCTGTTATATAACTGTTGTGTATTGCATTACCTATTTTTTGATAACTTCACAAAGCTGAAATTGTGAATCACGTCACAAAACTGACTCTATGCCAGTTGGTTTTCAAATTTCTGATAAAAGTGATCATATATGCCAGGTACAAGTTATAACATCACAACAACTTGTCTTCCTGCTTTGGCTTACTGCCCTGATGCATGAGTAAAGCAAATCATCATAATCCCCTTCCAGATCCAATGTCAGGATGACAAAGCTTAGAACTACTCTGGTTTATCACGTCTCTAGTTCTGTAGATTGTCATAGAAAAAGTGCAATATTATCTGCTGCTGACATTGATCTGATCCAAATCCTAAGGGTTCAATAGACAGTGTACACAAGCTAACATTACATCACTAATGCAGGTCGTCATGTAGAGTTGGACGTAAATCTATTTTGTTGGTTAAAATACACATTTCCATACAGTTTATGCACACAAAAAATGCAGACTCAGGCTAAATGCATTATTATTTGTTGGAAATTATGTGTGTACAGATGTTGATATAGCAGAGTTATGTAGGCACACACCAGCGGATGAATCAAACTACAAACAGCTCTTTCACTTAACCAGTGATGTTGGTTTATTGAAGTATAGAAGTTACAGCTACACTCAGAGCCGTAACTAAACATTTTGGTGCCCTGTGCCAGAAAGAGTTATGGTACCCCCTCCATATCATAAACAGGGACACTGCAGGCGCGTGGGCCAAAAAATGGGTATGGTCTTGTAGGGAAAGGGTGTGGCCACACTATTCACATTACACTACATAGCAGTGTCCATTATGAGAGCAGTAATAAGGCATTTTAGAGCCCTGGGAGTGTGACAGCAGCAGAACCTCCCCCCCCCTCATCCCACTGCCATACAAAACAGAGAGCATTGCAGATAATTCTGAGAGTGTTGCAGTGACTGTCAGACAATACAGAGAGAATCACAGTGCCAGCTGCAGCTACCTGCAAACCACCACTCTGGGTATGACTTCTCTGCTCCATTTCATTCTGAGCTGAGCCAATCAGAGAGCTGGTGGCGGCTGGCTCTCATTAACAGTAACTCCAGACCAACAATATAACAGTGGCAGGTCCAGAGGAGCAGACCGCATCAGCCACTAACAAATGTAAATAGCAGGTGCAGACAACCCGGAACTATGGCCAGCACTTCTCAATAAAAAAAAATAACCCAACCAGCGCCCTTCCCTCATCCTGCACCCTGTGTGGCCGCACAACCTGCACCACCCTAGTTGTGGCCCTGGCTATATTCACTGTTACATGTACACTGGTACTAGAGCGGAGCTTGAGCAAAGTGGGTGTATGCTGCAAATGGGTAGTGGTGCAGGGATGCTGGAACTGCTTTATATGTAAATAATTACCAGGTTTCTCATAGGAGCTAAGTAGGAGTCTTTTGTCTCCCACCATGTCACTCTATACAGTAAAGACACAATAGCTCCTGCACATGTCCAGTAGTGAGCTTGGCAGCCATCTCCCTAGAAAACAGTATCACTGGAGTCCGTGAATTAGCCACTCATCTTTCAACAACCCCCCTTGCTACAAGCTTCTCCATGTTACACAAACATTTAATTTCAGATTTTCTGTAGTAACCTATAAAATAAATTGGGTTAAACACATGAAAAAGCATCAATATATCATGTGACTCCAACTTGGCGTTCTCGGAAGATACTTTAGCAAAAGTCCCTTTACTGATAGCATGGAACTTAACAACAGTCTCTCAACTCATGAACTTGGGACTGGTGCAGTATCACGATTCTTAATGCATTCCACACTTATGGTTTTAAAATTTTGCAAATTCTTTAAATTCGTAGGGAGCATTGGTACCTAGCAACACCTGGTAGTTTAGGTAATCAAGCCTCCCGGCAGCGTAGAAAAGACTTTGACTTACTTTTTCCCACAGCTCTAGGGAGCAGGCCTGGCTCACTGCGGGGTGGGAACACCTAGGTCACATGCATGCCCGCAGTCACATGTGCGCCGAGTCCCACCCCTAGTTCAGTTTTTACTTCAATGCTGCAGGGATGGAGGATTCTGTGTCTGTCTCCATCACAGACACACTCTATTTGTCCCCATCACTCAGCATTATGTCAAAACAGTCCAGAAAAAGATTGTCAACAGAGGTTAATGGTGATTCCACCTCAGAGGAAGGGGTTGGATATGATATCCTGGCTGTCGGGATGCTGCTGTTCAGAATCCCGGCAGTGGCATCCCGACAGCCAGAATACCGACACCCATTGGAACGCAAGGTAATTTTTTTCCCTACCTCTACCCTAACCCTCCCTCCCCAGTGCCTAAACCTAACCCCCCTTCCTAATGCCTAAACCTAACTTCCCCCTCTCCACACCCTAAACCTAAGACCCCCTCAGCGGTGCCTAAACCTAACCTTCCCCCTAGTGCCTAAACCTAACCTCCCCCTCCCCGCATCCTAATCCTAACCTTCCCTCCCGGTGCCTAACCCTAACCCTCCCTCTAATGGCTAAACCTATCCCTGCTACCTAACGCTACCCTCCTTGTGCACCCCGATACTTACCATTCGAGATGCCGCCGGTCGGGATAATGGTGCCGGGATCCCAATCTGTTGGGATTTTGGCACCGGTATTTACAAGTAAAAGTATATATGCATGTAAGGCACCCAAAAAGATGTCCAATACAGAGAAAAAAATATATGAATTTAATTACAATTTACAACATAAGGCAAATAAAATTACTTTCCATAAAAATTCAGTGCACCTTGCACAAATGACAGAGGAAAAACTGCCCAACACTTCAAAGTCTCTCACCCTCTGATGTAGTTGTGGTGGGTTTATGTGCAAGCAATGCAGGTCCCGGGTGAAGCACCTCAGCACTGCCGCAATAGATAAAACAGACTGATGAAGATGAATACTTCAAATGGTTTCCTCTTTATATGAAATCATGCCATCCATACAAGGCGTTTTGAAGCGATGCTCCTTCCTCAGGCTTGGATGGCATGAATGTGTGATTTCTGGCTATTTATATACCTCCATGAGGCAATCAATTCAGTCATCTCCCTCCCATATTTAGACCGTTGGCATCCCGCACACCGGGATGCAAACTACATCCCAGAGGAAGTTATGTTGAAGCGAAAAAAACATTTTGTCCCTGTCAGCTCTGAAGACAGCAGGGACAGCTCAGAGTCTCAGAGGGAGTGCCCTCCAATATTCGTACTCACTCTCTTGCATTTCCTCATAATAATGTGAAGAAAAGTACATCCAAAAAGAAACATTTGGATAATGTTGCCCACCAAGATGCCTGTACAGGGAAAAGCATCTCCTTTCCTGGTATGCTTGTAGCAATACCAGCTGGAATCCCTCTATGGTGTTTGGTAATCCACCATCACCTGCCCATAACCGGCACAATTATCTGCCTCAGACTGGCAGCATTCGTTGACCAGCTTGCATAAGCAGTCCATCATACACCGTTCAGTACCTCACTATAATTATAGTGAATCTCACTTTCCTTTGTAGATAAGGAATCTGAGGTGGTCACTAGGACTTCTGCGTCCTCTAAAAGAGGTGAGTATAGTGACCTGCAGATGGCCATAGTCCAATTGGCAGGTAGAATGCCTCCAAATAAATTATACACATCTCATTAGGCACTAGATGAATGATCTGAGGTGTACCAGTTTGCCCAATTAGCATTTAGAACCTCTCTCATTAAAGAGGACAAGATGGTTCTTAGAGACCATAATAGTATACTCAACATTCTGCCCATATAGATGCAGATCTACTTGGTCCTGAGTTCATCAGTGAAATCAAGGTCTGTTATAAGGCCCGGAAATCGTAATTGGATCTTAATAGTCCTTAGGCCTCCAGAAGGCTCTTTTTCCAGAAGGGTCAATCTGTGACAGACAGGGATTCGACCTGAGATCACAGAGGCTCAAGAGGAGGCTACTACAGGACACGGGTCACAAGAGCTGCAGTGTCCTCCTTCAGGAGAGACAGAGGTTAAGGTAAATCCTACCATGGTATGTCCCCACTTTGGCCTCTCGAAAGCAATAGTATGGTGGTAGCACAGACAGGTGACTTTTAAAGATTATAGGGAAAGGGTTGTCCCTAACTCTTTCCTGTTTTCCACATCAGGGGTCCCCTGCTCAAGAAATTGCAGTCCTCTACTAGATAATGTATTGTCTCTAGCACTATCCCAGGACAAGATAGAAATAATGTACATAACAAAGAAAAGTTTGAACCAGCCACCTCTTCCCATTGTGGAAGCAGGATGGCTCCTACTGACCAGTTTTGAATGTGAAAGCCTTAAATCTTTTCTTAAAGAGACGAACATTCAGAATGGGAGGTCTACCAGAGGTCTCGTTCCTCCTCTCCCAAAACAATTTCTGCATCAAGATAGACCTCAAAGAAGCCTTTCATTCAGTCAAAGGGCCTAATTCACTACCGATAGCAGCTGCAATTGCAGAAGTGATTATGCATGCAGTCTCACTGCGATAGTATGCTAATCCATTGCTATTGTTATGCCATCACAGCACAATATAAGAACGCCTACTGTACTTTACCTTACACACATCCCTGATGTTTTGCAAGACTGTAAATCAATCGGTACAATCAAGTACCATCGTAGCCTCACGCTCACTTGCACAAGCTCTGACCTTACTCAAGAATTGCTAACTTCATTGTTTGTCCTCAAGCTGCGTACTGCATCGCAGTGGATAATTTATGCATGCCCATGCAATGGCGTTCAAACGCCCTTGAACGCCTGCTTTTCGCCGAACTTCCCAATCACCTCCCACAAATGGCACTTCCCGTCAATCACTCTGCGATGGGTCTGCGTAGTCACTGCGATCGCAATCCCGATGTCAGTGGCTGGTTCACGCACACGCACTGCGATGCATGCACAGAACGTAACAATCGGCCAATTGCATGCGTAATCACAGTTACAATCGGTAATGAATCAGGTCCAAAGTCCATCAGAATCACAGAAGTTTCTGATATTTTTATGGAGAGACACTCTTTACCTAGTAGTTCACTCATACTGAGAGTTGTTACTCTCTCACTGGGATCTCTTTATGTCCCTCCTTCTCAACCTAGGCTTCTCCATCCATAACTCACCCCAAATCTGTCCTAGTACCATGCTAAGCAATAGCCTTTCTGGGTTTCCTTATAGACTTCATTTCCTTCAGAATAGCTGCCCCACCGGAGAAATAGACAGAAGTACAGACATTCATAACTAGCTCTCTTTGCCTATAGGTCATTGAGACGCTCAGGTACGCCTGCATTCGCATCTCCACCCCCGTTTCTAGTGGCCTGCCCCTGTCACCACCGACAAACGGCTTCTCCTGTCACTCACTCTGCTGGGCAGTCTATGTGCAATGCTTCCCAATCTTTTGCACTGATTCACGCACGCACACTGCGATGCATACGCATGCGCAGAATGCAAACATCGGCCTGCTACGAGTGAACGCTTCTGAATCAGGTCTGAATCAGGTCCCAAGTCTCTTTTTCTCTGTCAAGAAGCTATAGAGATTTGGAATTGTGCAGTTCAGAGGTACATCCTCCTATGTGCTATGTACATACCAGGAGATCTAAAGTCTCCTTGTCTTGAAGATGCCTCATGCTACTGTAGATAAAGTGAGCCCCAAATTGGAGGTTTTCCAGAACACTATGAGCACATTTGGCCTTCCATGGTTAGACCTGTTTGCAACCTTGTCCAATGCCCAAGTTCCAATGTTTGTCTCCAGAGTTTTGACCCATGTCATATCCTTCCCATGGACAGATCTTCCCCTTCTATACACCTTTCCCCTCATACTGTTGAGAGTTCTTCACAAGGTCAGACTAGACAACGTTTCCTGTCTCATCCTAGTATATTTGGACTGGTCCTCCAGGATTTGGTTTCCCTAGATCAGCCAGCTACACAAGGGACAGAAGAGTCCTCTAGGCCTGTTCAGGAACTGCTTTTAAGGAACTCTAGAACTTCTTCAGGAGTTCCCACAGTCCATGTGGTTGGCGATATCGCCTGGTTGTTAACCGACTCTAATCTGTCAGCAAATTCAATTACTCTAATGCCTTTTAAGACCCAGAGGAATAGACAGCTAATGTGCCATCATTAATGAATATAGGGCCTGATTCAGAGCCGCTCGTAAGCGGCCGCTCGTTCGCTCCGAGCGATGTTCGCACATATGCGCATGCGTATGGGTCGTAATGCGCATGCGCCAACCAGTCAGTGCGGTCAGAAATCGTGTGCTCGCAAAATAGCGAATGCCTGCTAATTTCAGTGACAGGATGAGGCATTTGTGGGTGGTAATAGGGGAAGGTGCTTGAAAACGGGGAGTGGAGATCCGAACGCAGCCGTGTCAAAAGGTCAAAACGGGCGTTTTAAGGGTGTGCATAATTAACAAAGCAGCGTCATTGACCACGTCACTTGGTTGTCTTTTAGTCTGAACTGCTTGCAAGATTGCGGTAGGAAAATGCTACCACAAGAATAGCAAGCAGTTCATACGCCTTTCGATGTACTCGATTAATCTAATAAATAGCGGAGATGACGTTTGATGCGAGCGGCCAAGGGGCGTCTTTACAAAATAGCGAGCGCATCTTTCGGATGCTCGCTCAGACATAGAGGCGTCAACAGACAGCAAAGAGCGAACGGTCAATTTAAATAGCCAGCCCCTTTTTCTGAACGAGCGAGCGCAAATAGCGTCCGGCTCTGAATCAGGCCCATAGTACTTAGATAGCTACACAAACACACCCATCATCCTCTACTACTCTCAACATGGCATTAGATTTCTTAGCAAATTTAAAGTGGTTTTGGCTTTGGCTTAGAAGATCTTTTAATTGTAAAACACTTTATTTCTACTCTTTGAACAAAATTTCTACATCTATAGTTTAATAATAGGGATATTACATTGTTTTAACTTACACATAATTAAAAGTTATGTTTTAATATTGCATTTGAATATAAACTAATATTAGCAGAGCCAAGCATTCAATAGCTCCAGGAGTGCACCTATGAATCTCACCCTTTTCCTATTTTGTTCTTGAACTGTGTATTGTGAGTAACGTAGTACCAAAGCCCCTAATACATTATACAAATGTAAAGATTCGAATATAGGTGGGAATAATAACTGCATATGATAAATGAACCCCTTGATGGGGATTATAGAGGAATAAGGGAGCTGATTATAACTTATACATACTGTTAATGGTACCAATGTGGGACCACCACTACTTTAGACATTAACTGTAGGTAATAGATACCTGCAAACTACTGTTTTCCTACCTTAGAATTCCATTTACACCAATCATACTTGAGCCTTTGCTTCTACTTCTATGGTCATACTTTGAGTCATTAAATGCAAGATTTGCAAATTCCCCACCATATCTCCTAGGTGGCTTGCTGATATTTGACCTTGCAGAATAATTTTTGGGGGGTTGAACTTCCACTCTGACTGTCTCTGACTCAGATATATCTTCAGCTGCTGGCATGTCCAGTGAAACATACTTTTGATCTGCATATCAGCTTCCAACTTTTCATCAATTTGTGTTGTTTCTTTTTAGATAACATCTCTGGACTGAACAAGTTTTCTGGCATGTGGATTCAATAATCTGTGACCCTTACTATCTTGGAAATAGATCCAAGGGGCGGGGGAACCCATGCACTGGTAAGGACACTGATATATGCAAACAAATTGATGTGGATAGGATATCTCCACTAGATTATTACATTTGTAGCCAAGGTGGCTATATGCTAATCTGAGTGTAGAGGTGCTCCCCAGAGAGGAAAATTACTAATACTGGAGGGGGATAGAAAGTACTCTCTATGTTGGGGGCACTAAGTCCTATTAGAAATTAAATAAAACATAACATTTATTAGAAATACGTTAAAAGATTATCATAAGACATGAAACCATAGATTAAAAAATGAGGCAAAATTCATAAGGGTGAGTCAACCCTATATACAAAATGATTGTCGGCAAAAAAATAAATGACAAATGAGTATATACTGTAATTGTAGTTTGTGCAGGGAAAATTCCCTGAACAGCTAATAAATCAATATCAGGAAATTATCCCCAATCACAATGATGACATCTGAATATATATATATTCTTTATTTCAATAGACCACAGTGGTGACAATTACTGCACCTCTATAGATGGTGACTGAGATAAGGTATTTATACCTATATATACTGTAACTGCAACAGGCACCTAGGCAATTGCATATCACATCTTGGACTGTACAGTACTGTGGCATTATACCATTATATTTTATTGTCCAAGCTGTGGTTCACTACATCTATCTAACCGTGTCACATTTATTACCTTTCTCATGTGACAGCACTACATTCTGGGTGCTGAACTGCATATTACCATACCCACTTGATGATTTCATGTCATGATAATCTTTTAATGTATTTCTAATAAATGTTATGTTTTAATTGATTTCTAATAGGACTTAGTGCCCCCAACATAGAGAGTACTTTCTTTCCTCCTCCAGTATCATGGAAATAGCCAAACATGATGCACTTTACTGACTTTAAATACAGCTTTCGTCATTTCTCCTTTGCTATATGCACATTAACCGTACTTTCAAAGGTTCTAAGATGTCTTACACTTGGTTTTCTTTACCACGCTTTAATAGGTGTTATGTCCTTTAGGGCAACTGTAGGAGAATGGTTCTTAAGATAAACTGCTGTGGTCACGGCTTCCACCCAAAATTGTTTGTCTAGGCCTTTGATCTGTAGCATTCATCTTGCTTTCTCTACTAGTATATGGTTTACTCATTCACTGGCACAATTTTGAAAAGGAGTATATGCAATGGTCAATTAATCCTCTTTTCCATATATTCTTAAGAATTCTCCAGCATTTTCAGATCTCAGAATCTTAAGTCTGTAACCAGTTTGATTTTCTACAAGTCTCTTGTAATCTGCAATCTTTTTCACCACTTCAGATTTTCTCTGATGAAGTACACGTCATCCTTGTGAAGTCATCTATAAACAACACAAAGTATCTGTATCCACTCACCTACTTTACTACCATTGGACAATACACATCTGAATGTCCTACTTCAAGTGGTTTTGTATCTCTGTTTGTTGATTTTGGAAACAGCTGTCAACTTTGTATTTCCATAATACAGCTCTAACATAGGGTTGTCTCTGCATTAGTCACTCACAGTCCTGTGACCATCCTGCTCTTTAACTTTTGAACACTGTCGTATCCAAGATGACCAAATCTTCTATGCCTTAGTTTCAATGACTGCGACTCAGTTTTTATCATTGCGTAACAGTGCTGTGTGTCAAGGGCTACAGTTGCTGACATCTTGTGCCTGTAACTATGATCGTGCCTCTTCTGTTTCTCACAATGCACTTTCCTTTAGCAAAGTGAACTCTGTGGCCCTCTGTTCTAGGACATTGATGGCAATAAGATTTATTCCCATTTCTGGTACATAAAGCACATGCTGAATCTCTGTGACATTTAATTTTGTCCCTATTTTTAAGCGAGCTTTAATTGTCCCAACTTTCATAGCTGTAAGGAATTGATTGCCAGGGTCAACTTTGGTTAACTTGTTGAACCATTCCTCATTGCAGCTGAAATGCCTTGTTGTACCTGACTAGATATGCTAGTAATCCTTTCTGCGGCTTTCTGTAACACTCAGAGCTGCTTCATCTCTGCTGTTGTATTTTTTGCTTTGTATAGTACTCACATTCTTTTGATTGCACTCGATTGCTTTGTGACTTATCCTTTGACAATTGTGACACTTGCATTTACATTTTCTGAATTTTTTTACTCTTGTACGTAATTCAGTTGTTTCAGCATTTATATCACAGGGCACACATTCTTGAAAATGTTTAAACTTTGCTCTGACTGTTCCTGTTGTCAACTTTGCTGTGTTTGTTTCCAACGCCACAATTCAAACTCATGCATCAAATTCTAAAGCATTGCTGTAGCAGTCTCATCATCATTTTCTTGCTCTCCAACAGACAGTTGCTGAGAGACAGACATAATTGTAAGCACACGTATTGATGCATTCATTCAATTTCTTGTTATACAATACACATCTTAAATTAATTCTCCTCATGAGACCTCCATCTTGCTATGCTACTTGCAGTGCTGTCCACATGTATTTTGCTAACTCTTTCCCATGTATTATAGAGTACACATGTTGCTCTACAATTAAGCCTATGGTCCTCATGGTTCTTTCTATATAATCTGGGCTTGAATCTGCATCTGGTTCTTCATTTGACCTTCAACAACCTTTCACGCTTTAATTGCATTTCCATAGCAAACTCCCAAATTGTATAATTTTCTGCACATTGCGTTCAACTCTGAATAAGGCCCTCAGTACCCAGCAGTGCAGTTGCAAATAATTGCTCAGCTATGTGAACATTAGCATCGCTTGTGATTTAGAATCATGGTCATTATATTCTGGATAGTCACAGTATCTCTCACACATTAAAGGGTTTATTGGTATTGCACTGTGTGTGACTTTATACGCCGCATTGTATCTTTGGATGTGAATAAGATGTGCCATGCATCACACATTGGGTCTCATTCAGACTCGGTCGCAAGCGCTGAGCGCTCGCAACTGGGTCGATGTTAAGCGACTGCACTGCGCGTGCGCAAGCCCCGGAGCGAGAGAGATGTTGATCGACAGCTCGGCCCGTTTTGTAGGTGAAGCGGGGGGGGGGTGGTTTCACAAACTGAGGCATTCCTTAAGGAATGCCTACCGTTTTGTGGGCGGCCGCACTGACATCAGCAGTGATGTCAGTGGGGAGCTTCCTGCTCGATCAGAGCAGGAAGCTCCCTGGGGCTTGTGGTTGCCGAGACCCAACCTTAGGGTCTCATCGCAAGCCCCGATGGTCGCGATGGTCTTGACCATCGCGACCATTACCCTGGTCGGTTGCTACTCTGTGGGTGGTAATCCACAGCTTAGCTAGCGACCAGGAGGCCGCACTTAAAAATAGAAGCGTCCGCCCTCATTCAGAACGAGCGCTCGCTTCTTGCGAGCACCTCTGAATGAGGGCCACTATGTAGCATAAAAATGAAATGTAAAAGAGGACACATCAGCAGTGCCTGAAATTCTGAGGTCAGTTACTGTGAGGCAGTGTGCTATATCTAACAATGTGAACTCTGAGTGTATCACAGTAAGTAACAGCAATGAATAGAGGCCCTGATTCAGAGCCACTCGCTGCTGGCGGGCGCTCGCTCTGAATGTGGGCGTTATTTTTTTTTTTTTTTGGTCTCCGGCCTCTCGCAAAGCTGTGGGTGACCACCCACAGCTTGTGCGAGCGGGCTGGAGACCGTCGCAATAATCGCGACCATTGGGCTTGCGACGAGACCCTGGGGTAGGGTCTAGCTGCCGCAAGCCCGAGTGGACTTCCTGCTCTAATAGAGCAGGAAGTCCACTAATGACATCAGTAGTGATGTCAGTCAGCCCTGCTACAAACGCCAGGCGTTCCTAAGGGAACGCCTGCATTTGTCCGGCCACCCCCCCCCTCCCGCCCACAAAACATGGCTAGCTGTCAATCAACATCGACAGCCACCCCGTCTTGTTGTGAGCCCCATAGCGACTGAACTTCAGTCGCTCAGCAGGGCTCTCGCACACGCACACCGGACGCGGCATGTGCGCAGTGGGCAACCATCGGGCTGCTTGCGAGCGCACAGCGCTTGTGAGCAGCTCTGAATCGGGCCCCAGAGTCCAGTGCTGAGGTGGGTCTAAAGCCCCTCAGCGAAGTCCCAAGTTTGGATCTTAAAATGAGGCAAAACCTAATCACAGACATCTCAGCACATATACTCATGAAAGATAATGATTTGGCTTGTTCTGAGATCCAATTTTGATGAGAAGATCTGAGCCAAAACCGAACCACTCATCTCTAGTTCATTTGCTTGTTTTTTTTCCACATCCTTCAGTCACAGGTAATTCATTTGGACATTTACAAAGTAAACAGTGAGGAATATATTTCCAAGCAAACACATCAACAAAGTCCGGGTCACCGTACCACTGGATAACCAATACTTCTGGTCAAGTAAGGAACAGTGACTTTTAGTCACAAATATAGGGCACAGGGCACATGAGAAGGCTGTGGGTAGGGCACAGAACACACAGAGAGACTGTGGGTATGATGCATGGCACACAGTAAGGCTGTGGGTAGGGCATAAAGCACACAGGAAGGCTGTGGATTAGGTGCAGGGCACATGGGAAGGCTATGGGTTGGGTGCAGGGCACATGGAAAGACTGTGGGTAAGTCATAGAGCACACAGGAAAGCTGTGGATAGGGTGCAGGGCAAATGAAAAGGCTGTAGGTATTGAACAGGACACATGGGATGGCTGTGGGTAGGGCGCAGGACAAACTGTAAGGCTGTGGGGGGGGCAGGACACATGGTAAAGCTGTGAGTAGGGCACAGGACACAAAGGAAGGCTGTGGGTAGAGCAGGGCACATGGGAAGGCTGTGAGTAGGGCAGAGGACATGCAGGAAGCATGTGGGTAGGACAAATTTCCATCGGATTTGCCGTCATTAAATCTCCGGATTGCAAAACTGACAGAAAATCACATAACAACCCAAACTCGAAGCTTAGTAAATTTACCCCATGTGTGTATTCCAGCGAGCACACAAATGTGCGATTTAGTGTCTCCACCATTGTGTAAGTGGCAGCGTTTTTAGAGGCGTGCAGAATTAACAGGCAGCGTCATAGTACACGTCACTTGCCTTTTTTTTACACTGATTTCCTCGCAATGCTTGCAGTAGGGTAAAGCAACCGCAAGCACTGAGTTAGTATCCGATGGTGCTCGATGTACAAATGTTTTAATACACTTCCTGAAGATGACGTGTGCTGTTGGGCGGCTCTGCCTGTGCGATTGGGCATACGCTCAGACAAAGTGGCCGCTCGCTAAGACATGGTGGGCGTGCTTATGCCTTGGCGAGCGTTCGCTTCTCGTGGTGTCACTTTAACAAATTTGCATACACATCCAGCGAGCGTACGCAGATAGTGAGCGGGTCTGAATCAGGCCCTAAGTCTCTAGGAATTTTGTTATTTTATATTTAGGGCCTGATTCTGAATCTGATCCATCTGTGTCTGCTTTACCAATTGCTATGTAAGATTTGGAAATTACTAAAATGATGTTGTACCTGAATTATATGAACAAATAATACATTCAAACAACTTGGTATGACAGAACTAATACAGAGGACCTCATTCAGAGCCGGTCGCACAGAGCATGCGGTTGGTCTGAATGAGGGGAGGACCTCTTGAATTTTCAAGACGTCCTCCTTTGCGGTGGTAAGGCTGTGGGTTAACACCCACAGCCTTACGACCGCCTAAGGTGATGGTTGCGATGGTCAAGACCATCGCGACCATCGGGGCTTACGACGAGACCCTAGGGTAGGGACTCCCTTGTCGTAAGCCCAGGAGAGCTTCTGGCTCTGTCTGAGCCGGAAGCTCTCCACTGACATCACTAGTGATGTCAGTGGGGCCGCCCCCAAACGGTAGGCGTTCCCATGGGAACGCCCCCGTTTGGGCTGCCACCCCCCCGGCCCGCCTTCTAAACGGGGGGAGCTGTCAATCAACATCGACAGGTCGCCCCCTTTGGATCGAGGCCCGCTACGACCGGCGCTGTCGGTCGTAGCAGGTCTCACACATGCGCACGATGGCGCCGGCGCCAACATGCGCATGCTCTGTGGGGGGGCCATTGACCCGGTCCGAGTGCATCGGCGCTAACGACCGGGTCTGAATGACCCCCAGAATGCTTTCCTTATGTTGAAAATATTTTTATAGGTATAAAAAATGAATTAAATTCACATAGATCATAATACAGATATTGCACATCAATGGCCTACACATATATTATAGCAATTATGAAACTCTAACCATAATTAAAATATCCTGTGATAAATAAAAAATTGTGAAATACACCAGTGAGCCAGTCCGAATGGTTGCTGTAGCAATTGCAATGATGACATGTATCAAATGCTGATACCTGTAGTATCAAAGTCTTAGTCAATGCACTTAAATAGACAAGTAGCAGAATGAGTGGTGTTAGAAATTGTATCTCACCGCATACATAAACACTGGTTGCACTTCAGCCTTTATGTTATAGAGCCACTTCGGGCTCGTACGCACTCCTGTGATTACGGCTCACCCGTCTCTTCTTACCACAGAGCGGTGTCCCATCTGTCAGTGCTATTCAGACTCGTCCACACTCGTCCACACTTGTGTCTTTCCACCATAAAGAGGTGTCCTGGCTGTCAGTGCTGTTCAATCTGTAAGTCTAATACAGGTCGTAAATAATTATTGTCTGGCCAATCACACCAGCTTGTAGAAGATGATTGCGGTGGGCAGATGCCGACCCTATATGGTAACCGGTAAATACCAACTTTACGATGCTCCGGTCTCAAAACTCCTTGGGGTACCCATAAAATGCTTTGGGCACTTGGCTCCTTCCTGTACCTATGGTCCCACCCACTCAAGTTTTGTTTTTATATATATAATGAGAAGTTCAGGGGGATGGGCCGGCACACAACAGAATTTCACCATGCTACTGACCTGGTCCATAGGTTCCCATTCCCATAGGTTCCAATATTACCACAAATAGATTCCTAATAGATTTAGGGGTCTATTTACTAAGCAGTGTTAGGAGACAAAGTGAAAAATGATATGGTACCAGCCAATCAGCTCCTAACTGCCATATCACAGGCTGTGTTTGAAGAATGACAGTTGGGAGCTGATTGGCCAATACCTTATCTCCCTTCACTTTGTCTCCTGTCACTTCTTAGTAAATAGACCCCTATATTTTTTTCCTAGCATCTGATTCAGAAAAAGAGGATTACTGTCTATCAAGTAAATTCATCTTCAAATATATTGACTATATGACATTGATGGACTAAGTTATATTTTATGAACTTTTGTGAAATTGATCTATGTGAAACTTGACAAAGCGCCTATACCCATTATTTAGAATTTATGTCAGTATATAGTAAGGATCGCATGGTCCTTGTGTTATGGGTGGCTGCTTTTGTTTTTACACCTTGGGTCCTATTCAACAAATTTTTCTTCCATGTTTTAGATTGGATGTAAGTCCCTCCAGTGGTGATTTGGGCACCATTTCACAAATATATGCCTGAGGTATTGCATAGAAGGACCCTTTCAGGCATTCAGTGAAAAGAGCACAAGAGGGCACTGTTTGATGGGCACATGTCCCTTACTTTAGTGTTAATACTGGTTGAGCTAGTTTTGATGCAAGCAGTTAGCAAAACATTGTTTTTTTTATTTTTATAGTTCAGGAACATCTATATTACTACTTGTTTAATTGCATTTTGGCTAATTGTGTCACACTTTTGCTGTAAGTAACTTAACTGAGCATTAACCCATGGTGCACACTGATGTTGTTGTTTTTTGGCACTGCTCACAGTACAGCATTAACCCTTTATAGGTGTACACTGGTGCCCGCAAAAAGTTTTTTGTATGTGCCACCATAAAAAAAAATAATAAAAAAACTTGTGTGTGTTCAGGGCCAGGCTGTGCCACCGCATTAATAATATAAGCACTATGAGTTTTAGTGTAAAGTTAATGTCAATTGTTGAATAACAGAAAAAAGTTTTGTTCTTTTTCTGTAAAACTTGTGTTTGTGTTCAGGGCCAGGCCGTGCCACTGCTTTAATAATAAAAGTACTGTGAGTCGCAATGTGAACTTGTCATTTGATTAAAAAAAAAGAAAAAGAAAAAATATGTGTGCGCTCAGGGCCAGGCAGTAGCATTGTGTTACAATAGCACTCAATAGTTGCCATGCCACCCAATGCATTAATAATATAAGCCCTATGTGAGTCACAGTGTGAAGTTGATATAATCTGTTTAAAAATAAATATAAAAAAAAAGATAAAAAAAAATTAATAAAAAAGAAACTGTGTGTGTTCAGGGCCAGGCAGTGGCATTGTGTTACAATAACACTCAGTATTTGCCATGCCACCGCGTTAACATAAGTGCCATATAACTCATAGTGTGAAGTTGTTGTAATTTGTTAAAAAACAGAAAATATAAAATAAAGCAAGTATGAGGCCAGTGTGCACTTGTATCAATTTCAAAAGAGATAGATACTTTCCTTAGATATATACTGTTCAGTATCTGTGCATTCCTTCCCTTCTTATGCATCCCGCATCATAAAAAACATAATAGAAAGAGAGGGAACCATAGTGTAATCCACTCAAAAAATATGTTTTATTTAGACAATCTTAAAATCACGAAAAAAATTATTTAAAAATTGTCAATCAGGACAAATGTAATATACTTCATAGACGTCAAAAATATTGGTTATCAGGTGTGTAATTACCAGATATCCCCTTGCATAAAGGCCTGTAGAAAACCAACCACAGCATAGAAGCCTCCGGATCTTTCACTGATGTTCCTCTGTGGCGGGGGATAATCCAAGGAATGTCCACAACAGAAACCTTCAGTCTGTACCACAGGCCAATGCATTTCGAGAGTCTTGGCTCTCTTCCTCAAGGCTATGTGGCTCAGACTGTAACAAGCATGCTATTTATCCTCCTCTCTGAAATTACTTCCGGGTCAGATGACCTGTGTCATCTGTGTTTTCCTATTTATTTCATTTAATTTTCAATCCTATCTGTGATTTATACAATTTTATCTATATTCTTTCATCTCTAATACATTCAACCAATAAATATTTTTCAATTTGACATATATAGTTAATGAGTCTCAGTACGCTGAAATCGGAAGTGTATACCCGGACTTCCTGTTTCTCAGAACGTATTCCTAAGGTGTCTGTTGATGAGTTTAGTAATACCCTGCCCTGTCGGATGTTTACTTCACATCCGGAAGTCCCGCTATTGTCCAGCCATGCCCAGAGCTACTCCCAGCTGCACCGCGATCTCCAGCATAAGAGACCACTTCCGGTCCCCCCTCTTCCATCTTTGTTGGCTATCTTACTTGGGGCTAGGGCCTCAGCTCCAAGAGATTGCTTCTGATGATGCATTTTCCATTTCAAGCGGCCATCTTGCTACAAGCTAAATCTTCCACTTGTCTACTTCATATATATATATTACTCCTCAAGAAAATAATGGCCATTTTAACTATTGGCATCTTTCCATATATAGTGGAAAAAAACACAATGTCTAAAACAAAATAACAAAATCAGTAGACAAACCAGAATTAATAGACAAAATACTAAATATATAAAAAAAACAACAGCAGCATCCAATAAGTGACCACAATAGGATAATAAAATGATCTAATGTAATAAATATAGTGAATATTGTATATTATCAATATAAATACTTTAAAAATAGTGAAGAATATCTAAAATGATGTTGAAAGACATATAAAATAGCAAATGTGTAAAAAAGCAAATATAAATAATTTATAAAAACCACTTTAACTTGAAATCAGAGTTGAGGTAATTGGTAACTAATGTTTTAAGGTTAAAAATCCAGTTAATTTCTATTTTAGCTAGACGTTTCTCTATGTCTCTATTTTTCCACGTATTTCTAACGTTCTCTATTGCCATGAATCTGGTTATTCCTTTTGTTGAACATTCATGGACCTCCTTAAAATGTTTTGAAAGGGAATGGGTTAATAACCCCTTTTTTATGTTCTGCAAATGTTCACTTAACCTGGTTTTCAGAGCTCGACTTGTTCTCCCTATATAGATCAGTCCACAGCTACACTCTATAAGATAAACAACATTCGTTGTATGACATGTCATAAACTGATTGAATCTGAATTTTTTACCATTTCTTTTGAATTCTTCATACTTCATTTGCCCTGTTTTAATTTCTCTATAGGCAATACAACTCCCACATCTAAAAAAAACTTTATTTCTGAAAGGATGAGTGAGTGCTGTTGCAAGTGGACTTTTAGTTAATATGCTTTTCAAATTGGGTGCTTTACGATATATATAACGTGGATGCTCAGGTATTGTTTTTTGTAAAACCGGATCTTTCAGGAGCAGATGCCAATGTCTTTTAATTATAGTTTCAATATATCTGTGTTGTGCTGAATATCCCGTAATGAAAGCAAATTGATATTTATCATTTGTATCCTTGGTTTGTCTGTTATCATTAATTAAGTTGTCTCTATTCTTTTTTAAAACTTCCTTTTTATATTCATCCAATGTTTTTTTACAATAACCCTTTTTAATAAATCTTTCTTCCATAATGTTGATTTGCGACTCACATTCTTCTTTTTTGCTGCAATTGCATCTTAGCCTCAAAAATGGACTTTTAGGAACACTTCTCAACCAGTCTCTATGATGTTGGCTGGTACTCACAATGAAATTATTAGCATCAGTAGGTTTACTGTAGCTTCTGGTTTCAAGTTGATTATTGTCCACATAGATGGTAAGATCCAAGAAATTAATTTATTTTTTATTAGAATAAAAAGTTAAATTGATATTAAAATCATTCTCGTTAAGATCATTATAAAAAATGGTAAGGTTTTCATCATTGCCATCCCATAAAAAGATAATGTCATCAATATAACGGTACCACCACTGGAGATTCATCCTAGGTTGTTTATCAGTAACTTCCTCCTCCCAATACGCCATAAACAAGTTGGCATAACTGGGAGCAAATTTAGTGTCCATAGCAGTGCCGTTAAGCTGTATGTAATAGTCCCCATTGAAATAAAAATAGTTATTACTAAGAATAAAATTGATGCCACTCATAATAAAATCTTTTTTTTCCTTGGTAAAATTGGTTTTCTCCAAATGCCATTTAATTTCTTCGAGACCTTTATCATGTGGCATACTCGTATATAAAGCAGATACTTCTGCAGTAACAAGTGTCATTCCTTCTCTCCACTTTACATTCTTAATTTTCCGTAACACATCTGTTGTGTCTTTCAGGTGTAATTTTGTTTTTTCTACTAGTGGTTGATACCTGAGCATCCACGTTACATATATCATAAAGCACCCAATTTGAAATACATATTAACTAAAAGTGCATTTGCAACAGTACCCACTCATCCTTTCAGAAATAAAGGCTTGTTTAGATGTGGGAGTTGTATTGCCTGTAGAGTCATTAAAACAGGGCAAACGAAGTATGAAGAATTCAAAAGAAATGGTAAAAAATTCAGATTCAATCAATTTATGACATGTCATACAACGAATGTTGTTTATCTTATAGAGTGTAGCTGTGGACTGATCTATATAAGGAGAACAAGTCGAGCTCTGAAAACCAGATTGAGTGAACATAAAAAAGGAATATAAAAAAGGATTTAATTACCCATTCCGTTTCAAAACATTTTAAGGAGGTCCATGAATGTTCAACAAAAGGAATAACCAGATTCATGGCAATAGAGAATGTTAGAAATACGTGGAAAAATAGAGACATAGAGAAATGTCTAGCTAAAAGAGAAATGCACTGGATTTTAAACCTTAAAACATTAATTTCATATGGCCTCAACTCTGATTTCAAGTTAAAGTGGTTTTTATAAATAATTTATATTTGCTTTTTTACACATTTGCTATTTTATGTCTTTCAACACCATTTTAGATATTCTTCACTATTTTTAAAGTATTTATATTGATAATATACAATACTCACTATATTTATTACATTAGATCATTTTATTATCTTAGATGCTGCTGCTGTTTTTTTTTTTTTATATATATATTTAGTATTTTGTCTATTAATTCTGGTTTTCCTACTGATTTTTTAAATTAGTTTTAGACATTGTGGTTTTTTTCCACTATATATGGAAAGATGCCAATAGTTAAAATGGCCATAATTTTCCGGAGGAGTAATATATATATGAAGTAGACAAGTGGAAGATTTAGCTTGTAGCAAGATGGCCGCTTGAAATAGAAAATGCATCATCAGAAGCAATCTCTTGGAGTGGAGGCCCTAGCCCCAAGTACGAAGGCTGACAAAGATGGAAGAGGCAGGACCGGAAGTGGTCTCTTATGCTGGAGATCGCGGTGCAGCTGCGAGTAGCTCTCGGCATGGCCTGACAATAGTGGGACTTCTGGATGTGAAGTAAACATCCGACAGGGCAGGGTATTACTGACCTCATCAACAGACACCTTAGAAATACGTTCCGAGAAACAGGAAGTCCGGGTATACACTTCCGATTTCGGCGTAATGAGACTCATTAACTATATATGTCAAATTGAAAAATATTTGTTGGTTGAATGTATTAGAGATGAAAGAATATAGATACAATTGTATAAATCACAGATAGGATTGAATATTAATATTAAATAAAATACATAGAAAAACACAGATGACACAGGTCATCTGACCCGGAAGTAATTTCAGAGAGGAGGATAAATAGCATGCTTGTTACAGTCTAAGCCACATAGCCTTGAGGAAGAGAGCCAAGACTCTCGAAACGCGTTGGCCTGTGGTACAGACTGAAGGTTTCTGTTGTGGACATTCCTTGGATTATTCCCCGGCACAGTGGAACATCAGTGAAGCATCCAGAGGCTTCTATGCTGTGGTTGGTTTTCTACAGGCCTTTATGCAAGGGGATATCTGGTAATTACACACCTGATAACCAATATTTTTGATGTCTATGAAGTATATTACATTTGTCCTGATTGACAATTTTTAAAGATTTTTTTTTGTGATTTTAAGATTGTCTAAATAAACCATATTTTTGGAGTGGATTACATTATGGTTCCCTCTCTTTCTTTTACATTTTTTATGATGTGGGATGCATAAGAAGGGAAGGAATACACAGATACTGAACAGTATAAATCTAAGGAAAGTATTTGTTTTATTCTCTATCTTTATAAGAAATTGATTCATCCTCTTTTGAAGGGTATATTGATTTGTGTTTTGAAATTTATACCAGCGCACACTGGCCTCATATTTGCTTTATTTTATATTTACTTCATTTTAGTTATTTTAGGGTACAACTTTTTTGAGGATAGGGGTGCTGCTTATGGTATTATTGGTGCTTGGAAACATACTATACCTTTTAGATATTAAAAAACAGAAAATAGTTTGGGTTTTTGTTTTGTAAAACTTGTGTGTGTTCAGGGCCAGGCACTGTGTTACAATAATGCTCAGTAGTTGCCATGCCAGTGTGTTATTATACTGTAGGCTCTGTGTAACTTGTAGTGTGGAGTTGTTTACATTTGTTAAAAAAACAGAAAAGAAGTTGTTGTTTTTTGGTAAAACCTGTGTGTGTTCACGGCCAGGCAATGCTAGTGTGTTATAATAACATTCAGTGCCATGCCAATGCATTAATAATATAAGTGCTTTGAGTCAATATGGGTCAAGATCAGTTGATGGAAGACCAGGAGCATCAACCAAGTACTAGTGCTGTAGCTGCTGCCACCAGTAATGGTGCCCAAGGGCATAGAGGGTTTAGGTCAGGGCATCTAAAATCTAAACAATAAAACATCACCTCTAATAAAGGGAAAGTTTCCTGCAGAAAAACATAAAATTGCCAACATGCCATACACCATACACAGTGGCAAGGAAAGGCTCAGGCCTTGGCTTTCATTTATGAGTGGTGGTTCTGAAACTACTGTCCGGCATCGGTCTAGACTTGGTGACCAAAAAAATTAAACCAGGAAAATCAGTGTTTAAAAAAAGGAGAGTCTAATGGTGTGCATGAGTGCTATGTGTTAGCATGACATTTCTGATATAGGATTCATAGAGAAGCCTCCTTTCACCATTTCTGTACCCACTGCAAATGTGAGCAGTAGAAGTAAAGATGGTACTAGAAATTGAAATTGAGGATGCTACTAAGGAAGTGCAACAGGATGAGGGAGATATTTGTGTAGTTCTTGCCTGTGATAAGAAGAAGGCCATTGTCTTGCCTGGGCACAAAACCAAAAAATCCACCACTTATGTGTGAAATTATTTTTACTCGAATCCTGAGAACAGTTGTCAAGCCATCTGTAGCATTTGTAAAGTCAAATTAAGTAGAGGAAGGGACATTAACCTTCTAGCAACCTCCTCCCTGGTACATCATTTGGAGTGCATTCATGAAAAGTTTTTGGCAAAATCTGAAAATTCTGCTAAAATAATAGCAACAATCCGTCCAGCATTAGCTAGCTTCCTTCTCTCAGCTAGACTTTATCTCCACCACCAACACCTTTATCTTCAATCTCCTCATTAATCATATAAGGTAGTCCTGCATCCAATTTGCAAAGGCTAACTGACTCATTCTCTGTCCAGGATTCATCGAAAGAATCTTTCAGTATTAAGCCTGCTGCTACTGAGGGCAGAGACATCACTGGGTCTGGTGACACCTGGTTTACACTGGGACTATCCCTGTGCGCTGGAGGTGCCCCCATGCCTGAAAAAGGGAAGTGACCTAAAATAAAGTGGCGTGGGGTCACGGAGGATCCTGATGACTTCACTCCAGAGATACTAGGCTGCCTCCAGAGACTGGGCTGTCAGCACTGTCGGCTCCTCCTCTATGACAGGAGCTGGGTGTTGCAGGAGAATTTCACACTGCAGCACCCGGCTCCTGTCACTGTAGAGGAACTAGCATTTTGGTGTCACCATCTCTGAGGAGGATGCGGCCCGCACCCCCCTCATGACACCACTGGCTAAGGGTGAATCTTCATCCCATAATGGGAATTAAGGGATTCGATTATCGATTACCCCGCCTGGACTCTCCTCAAGATTTGTAATTTTTGATAACATCACAAATATTGTGAGAACATTACAGCTGGGTGAATTGAAACATGTACAATATTTTGCTCACACAATCAACTTGGTGGTGCAGATTTTTTTAAAAAAATGACTGTTGCATGCAGGAGATGTCTGTGGCCTGAAACATTTTCGCCATTTAGCAACTGCATGTAGTAGATTGCAACGGCTGCAAGAAAAGTAAAATTTGCCATGCCACAAACTAAAAAAAGAGGTAGTAACAAGGTGCAATTCTACCCTTTATATGCTTCAGCAAATTGAAGAAAAGCAACAAGCGATCCAACCCTACACAACAAGACATGACATAGGAAGAGGAGGGGAAATGTACCTTAGTCCAGTGCAGCGGAGAATACTTTCCATTTTGTGCAGGGTGCTGAAACCATTCAAAGTAGTCACCTGTGAAGTGAGTTCAAATTCTGCCAGCTTGAGTCATGTTATTCCACTAGCTAAACTTTTGGAAAAGCAATTCGAGTAACTGAAGGAGGAGATGAAAAAAAATGGTTCCGCTAAGTATGTTGGACTTGTAGATCAAGTCCTTTATTCACTTCACCAGGATCCAAGGGCTGTCAACATCTTGAAATTGGATCACTACATTTAGGCATCTGTGCTTGATCCTAGGTTTAAGTCAAACTGTCATGTCTTTCTTTACTACTTACACAGAGGCAAAGAGTTCATGGTGAGCAAGTTGTCAGCTCAAGTAGTTCATGACATGACAACGTCTCCTCCTTCAGTTTCTCTGGTACCTGCAACTTCCAGGAAAAAACTGATCTTTCCCAAGAGACTTACTGGTTATGTAGATGAGTTAACACAGAAACATTTTGACATATGGTTAGGTCTAAAAGAGTTGCCCAAAATTTGTGACACCTCTACCCTACCACAATCTTATACGGTCACCATCCATGGAATGGTGGAAGATTATTTGAAAGACAGTGTACATATAGACATGTCAGACAGTCCCTTTGACTACTGAGAGGAAAAAAGGCAATTTGGAAGCCCTTGTACAAACTCACTTTGCTTACTTCCTACCCTCCAGTGTGTACTCGGAAAAAGTTTTCAGCACACCCGGGAATCTTGTCAGTGATCAGCATAGGAAGCTACTTCCTCAAAGTGTGAAAAAGATGATGTTAATCAAAATGAACTATATATTCTACAAGGAAGGCCAAGGAAATAGATAGACAACAGATATTAGACAGGCAATAGGTTGACTGAAGCAAAAGGTTGACAGAGACAAAAGGTTGACACAGAAAAGGTCGACATGGATGAAGGTCAACAGGCACAAAAGGTCCATAGGGTCAAAAGGTTGATACAAAAATGGTAGACACATTTTTTTATTTTCTAACCCTAACCATCAGTGCCTAACCCTAACCCTCCCCACTAGTGCCTAACCCTCTGGTAAGTGCCTAACCCTAACCTTAAAAGACCCAAAAAAACATGTTAACCATTTGTTTACCATGTCGACCTTTTGTACCTGTCAACATTCATCCATGTCAACCTTTTCTGTATTGACCTTTTGTCCCTGTCATCCATTTTTTGTCCCTGTTAACCTTTTGTCCCTGTCAACCTATTGCTGGCCTAACATCTGTCAACCTTTTCACTGTCTATCTATTGACTGGGAATCGGTATGATTTACCACCGGACGCATGTACGACGGTTGGAATCCCGACAGCAGCTGCCTGACATGGGTGAACATCCTGATTGTCCCTAAGGTAAGTATAGACTAACCTAATTCCCGCCCCTAACCCTAACCCTCCTTAGGGGTGCCTAACCCTAACCTTCCCCCCAGTGCCTAACCCTAATCCCCCCCCTAAGTGCCTAAACCTAACCCCCCCTTCCCCGCCACCTAAACCTAAGTCCCGAGGGGGGTGCCTAACCCTAAGTCCTCCCTGGGGGTGCCTAACCCTAACCCACCTGCCCCCTAGCCTAACCCTAACCTCCCAGGGGGGTGCCTACTGCTGTGTGGCAATGTTTAATAGATGTCCTATATTCTTTTAAACTGCTGTGTGTTTGGGCTGCTGCTCTGTCGCTTAGTTTAACCAGCCAGTTTGCTGCAGCCTTTAGCCTAAATTGGTCAATAGTGAAAAAAATACTGTGAGCTGTGAGGTGGTCAAAAATGACTGGAAATTAATGTTACTTAGGTTAATAATACTGTAGGAACACAAACAGACCAAAATTATGTGATTTTAGCTGTTTTTATCAATTAAAAAAAACCAGATCCAAAACCAAAACACATGAGGGTTGTTTTGGCAAAACCAAAACACGACAATGAATCACACGGGGGTCAGCGCACATCTCTTAGTGGTTAATTACCATATGTCTTTACAGTACATAATTACAGATCTGGTTTGCAGAGGACTTTGCTTTTTCTATTTGGATGCTAATTAGAGTTTCCAGATACGAGGCGAGAACCGAGCTAGGCTTTCCTGTGTGACTCGGATCTCAAAACGAGGCAAAATGTCATCCTCCTGCTGACGGATTTTGGATTCTATAAAGGTCCCGATGATCGGCGTCATTTTCACTCCGGGTGTGGATGGTGAACTGAAGAGACGTGTTGCGGTCACTGTATGTGTCAGTATGTTGACCAACTTGTCCTGTCGAGGTCTGTGGCTGAAGGCTGCTGCTGTGTTGTCCATAAAGGGACTGGGGCTGCAGTATATAAAGGGGGGCTTCAGTGGGTGCTGCAGCTTCTGTGTCACTTGTCCTGTCAATCAAGAGGCTGTTGCTGTGTTATTATACATAAGGGCTACTGTTGTTGTCCTGTCCATTAAGGGGCTAAGGCTGCAGTCCATAAAGTAGTGCTGTGTTGGCCAGAGGGGTACTCTGTCAATCAAGGGTGCTCTTCCCCAGTGTAAAAAAAAATAAAAGTGCTTTTTTGTGCGTTAGCAACTTAGCTGCCCTATTGTTGTTTGGTGACACTGCCAGCGAGACTGCAGTTTATCGTCCACGTATTTGTGACTCTGCAGGTGGTCTGTCCACACTCGGCAGGGGCGCTTTGTTGTTCATAAAGAAGGGGTGCTGTCTGTGTTGTTCATCAAGAGGCTGCTGCCTCATTCAGGGGTGCTAATCCCCAGTGTTTTTGTGTGTGTGCGTTCTCAACTTAGCTGCTCTATTATTGTTTGGTGACACTGCCGGCCAGAGCACAGTTTATTATCCACGTATTGTGACACTATAAGTCATAGTGCAGTGTGTTATTCTTATTCATAAATAACTAATCTGGTGACAGTGTACGTGGCACTGCAGTGTGTTATTCTTTTCTTATTCATAAAAAATCTTGTGACACTGTAGGTCATTGATACCGCAGTGTAAAATTTAAAGTAGCACAAATTGACATGTGTGCTGTACCCCACTTCATTCGTGTTTGTTGATATGGAGAACAATCTGTTGAGACTTGAGAAGAGAGCAGGAACCACAAAATAGTGCTGCAGCTGCTGCCAGTGCCTCCAGTCATGATGATACTAGTCCATCTACATCATCTACTAAAGCTGATGCCCAAGGGCATACAGGGTTTAAGTCAGGGCATCTAAAATAAAGAAAGTTAGCTGCAGAAAGACATAAAATTGGCAATATGCCAGTTTCTCCACATGAAGTGGCAAGGAAAGGCTAAGGCTTTATTTTTGACTGCTGGTTCTGCCTCTTATGATGATGTAAGCACAAGTGAACATGCTGACATAGAAATCCAGGATGCTTCTGTGGAAATGCACCAGGATGAGCAGGATATTTGTGTCGCTGACGCTAATGAGGATGTTGTTGATGAGGATGTTTTTTGTGTAACTTAGGCACCAGTGGATGAAACAGTTGTTGCCCATGATAAGGAAAAGCTCATTGTCATGCCTGGGCACAAGACAAAACACTTGGTTGTGTTGACTCATCTGCATTATCAGTGGTTTTTTTAAAAAAAACTTTAGTTTTTTCTTGGTTAATGTACTTGCTGGACAAACTGAAGGAGAAGCCACTGCTGCATCATGTGCCACTTGAGCTGACAATTTGCTTACCAACAGCTCTTTGCATCTCTTCAGATCTGTGCCAGTTGGGAAGAAAGACAACATCGTCATCCCTTCTGGGATGAAAATCCACTCCCAGCAGCAGCAGGCATAGCACTCAAGGATTCTCAAGAAAGGCACAATGTAAGACTTAAACCTTAAATCATGCATTTTCTCTATTCGGCTTGTCCACATTTCTGTGGTTAAGTGGACAGTGGGTACAATGGCATTTTAGAGGTCACTAATTAAGTTTATTTTAATGTCCCTCTACAGGTTGGGAAATGCTTTTCTAGTGAAGTGGAATCTTTGCACAGGATTGTTTAACAGTCAATTGTTTTTGAAAGCACTATTAGTAGTCTTCCTGGTCCCCTTCTGGGATGAAAATCCACTCCCAACAGCAGCAGCAGGCAAGGATTCTTCTGGGGCAAGGACTGATGTGAATGAGTAGAATATATATTGTAAATGCCTCCCCTCCTCCCTTCACCTCCACTGTCATAAATTTGCTTCAGAATCAAAAAATTCAATTAAATTTACTACCAGTCAACCCTTTCTGTCCCTGCCTTCAACTACATACATACTCAAACTCCCTCAGGACTCTTGAATAATAAAAACATTTGTTTCCTGATGTGCCATGTTGGAAGTTGAACTACCACCTGTTTGTGCCGCCCACTGCTGCCACTTAGCTTAGTCAGCCAGCTAACTTGGTGCAAATTTTGGACCTACACTGGATGAAAACATTATTGTGAGCTGAGAGGTGGTCAAAATTGACTGGAAATGAGTGGAAATTAATGTTATTGAGGTTAATAGTATTGTAGGAACAAAAAAAAACAAAAACAAATTATGTGATTTAGCAGATTTGATCAATTTTTGAAAAATAAAATACAGATCCAAAACCAAAACACACAAGGGGTAGTTTTGACAAAACCACATCCAGATCCAAAACACAGGGAGATACAAATCCAAAACGAAAATACGGGGGTTGGCGCACATCTATAATGCTAATATTTATGTGAGTCGGGGATTGACTTTCATTGGACATCTGTTTTCACAATTTACTGTTATGAAAATCAGGAACTGCTGCTTGTACACATGTCTACATCTATTGCATTTTGGATTAATGTCTAATTTAAGAGCATTATTTGATTATTAAGGTGGACTAATGTTTTTACAATTTTTTGTCACATTTGGCAATTATTTTAGTATTTGGCTATTTTTAAGATGTTTTAATAAAGTGCTTCCATTCTTTTACTTGAGTCAGTCTACTGTGCTACGTTTTTGTCTTTTTTTTTTTTTTGGCTTGACCATGTCGAAGAGGCCACAACCTTCTTGACAGCTGTGGACTTTGACTTGTCATAAATATTTAGGGCATGATTATTAGCAGAGATGCGCGTGGAGCCGTGGACCCAGTTTTTTATTTTGGCAAAACAAACCTCAAATGTTATGATTTTGGCAAAACCACCCTTACCTAAGTGTATTGACTCAGATTCAGTTTTGGTTATGTATTTTTTTTAAATTGATAAAAACAGCTAAAAACATGTCATTTTGACCTGTTAAAAAACGATTCTCGGCTTTGAGTTGCATGTTAAGTCTGAGTTCCGAACCTACAGCAGACCCAAGTTAGAACTCGGTTCTACTCCGAAATGGGACTCGATTCGACTTGGAACCCCTAGGTTTAAGTGTGCTTGTTTTTCAGGAAAACAGAACCTCACATTCTTAATCACATGCACTGCCAATGTTGGAATCAGTGGAGCAATTTCTTTCTTCTGTACATGCATACAAGATGCTACCTGATGAGACTAATTGCAGGCATAGAAACAGACAAATCTCAGTTGCACAACTCAAAATTATTAATAATATATATAAATGCAATAACATTTTGCAATCTATACATATACATTACCATACTCATCAGGTAGCACCTCCCATCATATATATAGTCAGGTTGTGCTGTCCAGAAATCTTTCCCATATGCTCCATTTAATGTACTTTATTGCACTTCTGAGGGAAAAGAGACACCCTCATTCTGGACTAGCACCCTTCCTTATTGGTTTAAAAGCATGGAGTATGGTAATGTATATGCACACTATAATAGGCACAATTCTAGATAAGTCCTACAAGTTATATACTGTAGTGCAACTTTGGTTCATTTTTGGGGTGTGGATTGCATTGGTTAATCTGTCTCAGGGCACAGCATTATAACACATTTTCGTTTATAACACATTTTAACCCTTCACTGTGTGTGTTTAATATATATGTACTTCACTTTTTTATTTTCATTCTTTATATTTCCTGCTGCAGATGCTCCTAACTGTCTCTTTACACTGCACTTTTCTTACTATGGTGGTGCCCTGGGGCGGCTTGGCTGGGCCAGTTTTGGGGGATCCTGCACTCTAGTTTTGAACCCTAGTATGTTAGGGACCTACCTGAAAGAGGTTACCTGGATATGGTGGGTAGGCCCATAACCTTGGCCATGATTATGCTAAAAACCTCTATTTTTTGCAAATTTTATTGCATTTATATATATTATTAATAATTTGGAGTTGTGCACCTGAGATTTGTCTGTTTCTGTGCCTGCAATTAGTCTCATCAGGTAGCACCTCCCATCATATATATAGTCAGGTTGTGCAGTCCAGAAATCTTTCCCATATGCTCCATTTAATGTGCTTTATTGCACTTCAGAGGGAAAAGAGACGCCCTCATTCCGGACTAGCACCTTTCCTTATTGGTTTAAAAGCATGGAGTATGGTAATGTATATGCACACTGTATTAGGCACAATTCTAGGTAAGTCCTACAAGTTATATACTGTAGTGCAACTTTGGTTCATTTTTGTGGTGTGGGTCCCCCTGGATTGCGTTGGTTAATCTATCTCAGGGCACCACATTATAAAACATTTTCCTTTATAACACATTTTAACCCTTCACTGTGTTTGTTTAATATATATGTACTTCCCTTTTTTATTTTCATTCTTTATATGCAGCTGCAGCTGCTCGTAACTATCTCTTTACACTGCACTTTTCTTACTATGGTGGTGCCCTGGGGCGGCTTGGCTGGGCCAGTTTTTGGGGGGTCCTGCGCTCTGGTTTTGAACCCTAGTATGTTAGGGACCTACCCGAAAGAGGTTACCTGGATATGGTGGGTAGGCCCATAACCTTGGCCATGATTATGCTAAAAACCTCTATTTTTTGCAAATTTTATTGCATTTATATATATTATTAATAATTTGGAGTTGTGCACCTGAGATTTGTCTGTTTCTGTGCCTGCAATTAGTCTCATCAGGTAGCACCTCCCATCATATATATAGTCAGGTTGTGCAGTCCAGAAATCTTTCCCATATGCTCCATTTAATGTGCTTTATTGCACTTCAGAGGGAAAAGAGACGCCCTCATTCTGGACTAGCACCTTTCCTTATTGGTTTAAAAGCATGGAGTATGGTAATGTATATGCACACTGTATTAGGCACAATTCTAGGTAAGTCCTACAAGTTATATACTGTAGTGCAACTTTGGTTCATTTTTGTGGTGTGGGTCCCCCTGGATTGCGTTGGTTAATCTATCTCAGGGCACCACATTATAAAACATTTTCCTTTATAACACATTTTAACCCTTCACTGTGTTTGTTTAATATATATGTACTTCCCTTTTTTATTTTCATTCTTTATATGCAGCTGCAGCTGCTCGTAACTATCTCTTTACACTGCACTTTTCTTACTATGGTGGTGCCCTGGGGCGGCTTGGCTGGGCCAGTTTTTGGGGGGTCCTGCGCTCTGGTTTTGAACCCTAGTATGTTAGGGACCTACCCGAAAGAGGTTACCTGGATATGATGGGTAGGCCCATAACCTTGGCCATGATTATGCTAAAAACCTCTATTGATTGCAAAATTTTATAGCATTTATATATATTATTAATAAATTGGAGTTGTGCACCTGAGATTTGTCTGTTTCTGTTCCTGCAATTAGTCTCATCAGGTAGCACTTGTCATAATATATATAGTCAGGTTGTGCAGTCCAGAAATCTTTCCCATATGCTCCATTTAATGTGCTTTATTGCACATCAGAGGGAAAAGAGATGCCCTCATTCTGGACTAGCACCCTTCCTTATTGGTTTAAAAGCATGGAGTATGGTAATGTATATGCACACTGTATTAGGCACAATTCTAGGTAAGTCCTACAAGTTATATACTGTAGTGCAACTTTGGTTCAAATTTGGGGTGTGGGTCCCTCTGAATTGCATTGGTTAATCTGTCTCAGGGCACCGCATTATAACACATTTTACTTTATAACACATTTTAACCCTTCACTGTGTGTGTTTAATATATATGTACTTCACTTTTTTATTTTCATTCTTTATATGCAGCTGCAGCTGCTCGTAACTATCTCTTTACACTGCACTATTCTTACTATGGTGGTGCCCTGGGGCGGCTTGGCTGGGCCAGTTTTGGGGGGTCCTGCGCTCTGGTTTTGAACCCTAGTATGTTAGGGACCGACCCGAAAGAGGTTACCTGGGTATGGTGGGTAGGCCCATAACCTTGGCCATGATTATGCTAAAAACCTCTATTGATTGCAAAATTTTATTGCATTTATAATTATATATATTATTAATAATTTGGAGTTGTGCACCTGAGATTTGTCTGTTTCTGTTCCTGCAATTAGTCTCATCAGGTAGCACCTCCCATCATATATATAGTGAGGTTGTGCAGTCCAGAAATCTTTCCCATAAGCTCCATTTAATGTGCTTTATTGCACTTCTGAGGGAAAAGAGACGCCCTCATTCTGGACTAGCACCCTTCCTTATTGGTTTAAAAGCATGGAGTATGGTAATGTATAGGCACACTATATTAGGCACAATTCTAGATAAGTCCTACAAGTTATATACTGTAGTGCAACTTTGGTTCATTTTTGGGGTGTGGGTCCCCCTGGATTGCGTTGGTTAATCTGTCTCAGGGCACCGCATTATAACACATTTTCCTTTATAACACATTTTAACCCTTCACTGTGTGTGTTTAATATATATGTATTTCACTCTTTTATTTTCAGTCTTTATATGCAGCTGCAGCTGCTCCTAACTATCTCTTTACACTGCAATTTTCTTACTATGGTGGTGCCCTGGGGCGGCTTGGCCGGGCCAGTTTTGGGGGGTCCTGTGCTCTGGTTTTGAACCCTAGTATGTTAGACACCTACCCGAAAGAGGTTACCTGGATTTGGTGGGTAGGCCCATAACCTTGGCCATGATTATGCTAAAAACCTCTATTGATTGCAAAATTTTATTGCATTCATATATATTATTAATAATTTGGAGTTGTGCACCTGAGATTTGTCTGTTTCTGTGCCTGCAGTTAGTCTCATCAGGTAGCACCTCCCATCATATATATAGTCAGGTTGTGCAGTCCAGAAATCTTTCCCATATGCTCCATTTAATGTGCTTTTTTGCACTTCTGAGGGAAAAGAGATGCCCTCATTCTGGACTAGCACCCTTCCTTATTGGTTTAAAAGCATGGAGTATGGTAATGTATAAGCACACTGTATTAGGCACAATTCTAGATAAGTCCTACAAGTTATATACTGTAGTGCAACTTTGGTTCATTTTTGGGGTGTGGGTCCCTCTGAATTGCGTTGGTTAATCTGTCTCATGGCACCGCATTATAACACATTTTCATTTATAACACATTTTAACCCTTCACTGTGGTTGTTTAATGTATATGTACATCACTTTTTTTATTTTCATTCTATACATGCAGCTGCAGCTGCTCCTAACTATATCTTTACACTGTACTTTTCTTTCTATGGTGGTGCCCTGGTGCGGCTTGGCTGGGCCAGTTTTGGGGGGTCCTGCTCTCTGGTTTTGAACCCTAGTAAGTTAGGGAGCTACCCGAAAGAGGTTACCTGGATATGGTGGGTAGGCCCATAACCTTGGCCATGATTATGCTAAAAACCTCTATTGATTGCAAAATTTTATTGCATTTATATATATTATTAATAATTTGGAGTTGTGCACCTGAGATTTGTCTGTTTCTGTTCCTGCAATTAGTCTTATCAGGTAGCACCACCCATCATATATATAGTCAGGTTGTGCAGTCCAGAAATCTTTCCCATATGCTCCATTTAATGTGCTTTTTTGCACTTCTGAGGGAAAAGAGATGCCCTCATTCTGGACTAGCACCCTTCCTTATTGGTTTAAAAGCATGGAGTATGGTAATGTATAAGCACACTGTATTAGGCACAATTCTAGATAAGTCCTACAAGTTATATACTGTAGTGCAACTTTGGTTCATTTTTGGGGTGTAAGTCCCCCTGGATTGCATTGGTTAATCTGTCTCAGGGCACCGCATTATAACACATTTTCCTTTATAACACATTTTAACCCTTCACTGTGTGTGTTTAATATATATGTACTTCACTTTTTTATTTTCATTCTTTATATGCAGCTACAGCTGCTCCTAACTATCTCTTTACACTGCACTTTTCTTACTATGGTGTTGCCCTGGGGCGGCTTGGCTGGGCCACTTTTGGGGGGTCCTGCGCTCAATCCTCTGAAGCATATAGAGGGTTGAGTTCCACCGCGTCACAACCTCTTGCTTCAGGTGATGGTGGGGCAGGTTCAAGAGTGTTTGCTGGCGCTCCAGTCTTCGGCACGCAGTCGCTGAATGGCGAAAGTGGCCAGAAATTTTTCGGGCCACCCAAAGCGTCTCCTGCACGCCCCTGTCGCTTTTCAGAAAATTCTGCACCACCAAGTTTATTGTGTGAGCAAAACATGGGACGTGCTGGAATTTGCCCAGATGTAATGCCCGCACAATATTGGTGGCGTTGTCAGATATCACAAATCCCCAGGAGAGTCTAAGTGGGGTAAGCCACTGGGCGATGATTTCCCTCAGTTTCTCTAAGAGGTTGTCGGCGGTGTGCCTCTTACTGAAACCGGTGATACACAGCGTAGCCTGCCTTGTAACGAGCTGGCGTTTCTGAGATGCTGCTACTGGTAACGCTGCTGCTGTTGCTGCGTAAGGTGATACATCTACCCAGTGGGCTGTCACAGTCATATAGTCCTTAGTCTGCCCTGTTCCACTTGTCCACATGTCCGTGGTTAAGTGGACATTGTGTACAATGGCATTTTTCAGGACACTGAGGACACTTTTTCTGACGTTTCTGTACAGTCTCGGTATCGCCTGCCTAGTGAAGTGGAATCTAGACGGGATTTGGAACCGGGGACACACTACCTCCATCAATTGTCTAAATCCCACTGCACTAATGGCGGATACCGGACGCACGTCTAACACCAACATAGCAGTCAAGGCCTCAGTTATACGTTTTGCTTCAGGATGACTGCTGTCGTACTTCATCCTCCTCGCTAAGGACTGTTGGAGGGTCAATTGTTTAGTAAAAGTAGTGGTGTTCCTACTTCCTCTCTGGGATGATGAACGACTCCCAGCAGCAGCAACAGCAGCAGCGGCAGCAGTAGGCGTAGCAATGCAGGATCCTCCAGAGGAATCCCGGATAGGAGAGTCAGTCATGCCAGTGACATGGCCTGCAGGACTACTTCCGATCCTGACTAAGGAGGAAATTGACGAGGAGGGAGTTGACGGTGTGGTTTGCAGGCACTTGGATACAACAGGACAACGGGATTTAGGTGTCCCTGGACTGCTTACGGTCTTAGCCAAAGTTTCTGAACTTGACAGTAACTTTTTATGAACGCGCTGCAGGTGCCGTATAAGGGAGGATGTTCCTAGGTGGTTGACGTCCCTACCCCTACTTATTTCACCTTTACATATGGTACATATGGCAAGACAGTTGTTGTCCGGATTTGGATAGAAATATTGCCAGACCAAAGAGGTGGAATGTTTGGTCTTCTGCCCAGGCATGACCGTGATGGGCTTTTTCATCCCACGGACAACAACTGTCTCCCCCGGAGCCTGATTTAAACAAACCACATCACCATCAGAATCCTCCTCGCCAACTTCCTCCTCAGCGCCAGCTACACCAGTATCCTCATCCTGTTGTACTTCAACAGTGACATCTTCAATTTGCATATCAGCAAGTGGACTGTGGGTGCTCCTTTCAGCACTTGCAGGGGGCGTGCAAATGGTGGAAAGAGCCACCTCTTCCCGTCCAGTGCTGGGAAGGTCAGGCATCGCAACCACCACCACACTTGGACTCTCCTTGGGGATTTGTGATATCTTCTTAGAAAGCACAGTTCTTCGCTGTGCTTTTGCCAGCTTAACTCTTTTGATTTTTTTAGTGGGAGGAGGGCTTCCATCGTCATGTGAAGCTGAACCACTAGTCATGAACATACTAGGGATCGACCTTAGCCGTTCCTTGCCACTCCGTGTCGTAAATGGCATATTGGCAAGTTTACGTTTCTCTTCAGCTGATTTAAATGTCTTTTTCAAGGTCATTTTCCTGAACTTTGCCATTTGGGATTGTATGTGCCCTCTACTATGACATTGGGCATCGGCCTTGGCAGACGACGTTGATGGCATGTTATCGTCTATGTCATGACTAGTGGCAGCAGCTTCAGCACTAGGAGGAAGTGGTTCTTGATCTTTCTCTATTTTATTTTTATCGGAGAAAGTTTGGACCTCCATTTATGTTATATCGATTTGATATATACGTGCGGCTAAACACAGAAAATAATTTTTTTTTTGGTTTGGACTGGAGTGTACTTTGTGGGTTACAGCACCCTTTAACGGTCAAGCCAGCCGGCCCTTTACTTATGACACAGGCGCACGCTTGGCACTACTTTGTTGATGCACGTGCGGCTACTGCGCACACAATTCACAAACACAGAAAATAATTTTTTTTTGGTTTGGACTGGAGTGTACTTTCGGGGGTTACAGCACCCTTTAACGGTCAAGCCAGCCAGCCCTTTACTTATGACACAGGCGCACGCTTGGCACTACTTTGTTGATGCACGTGCGGCTACTGCGCACACAATTCACAAACACAGAAAATAATTTTTTTTTTGGTTTGGACTGGAGTGTACTTTCGGGGGTTACAGCACCCTTAACGGTCAAGCCAGCCGGCCCTTTACTTATGACACAGGCGCACGCTTGGCACTACTTTGTTGATGCACGTGCGGCTACTGCGCACACAATTCACAAACACAGAAAATAATTTTTTTTTTGGTTTGGACTGGAGTGTACTTTCGGGGGTTACAGCACCCTTAACGGTCAAGCCAGCCGGCCCTTTACTTATGACACAGGCGCACGCTTGGCACTACTTTGTTGATGCACGTGCGGCTACTGCGCACACAATTCACAAACACAGAAAATAATTTTTTTTTTGGTTTGGACTGGAGTGTACTTTCGGGGGTTACAGCACCCTTAACGGTCAAGCCAGCCGGCCCTTTACTTATGACACAGGCGCACGCTTGGCACTACTTTGTTGATGCACGTGCGGCTACTGCGCACACAATTCACAAACACAGAAAATAATTTTTTTTTTGGTTTGGACTGGAGTGTACTTTCGGGGGTTACAGCACCCTTAACGGTCAAGCCAGCCGGCCCTTTACTTATGACACAGGCGCACGCTTGGCACTACTTTGTTGATGCACGTGCGGCTACTGCGCACACAATTCACAAACACAGAAAATAATTTTTTTTTTGGTTTGGACTGGAGTGTACTTTCGGGGGTTACAGCACCCTTAACGGTCAAGCCAGCCGGCCCTTTACTTATGACACAGGCGCACGCTTGGCACTACTTTGTTGATGCACGTGCGGCTACTGCGCACACAATTCACAAACACAGAAAATAATTTTTTTTTTGGTTTGGACTGGAGTGTACTTTCGGGGGTTACAGCACCCTTAACGGTCAAGCCAGCCGGCCCTTTACTTATGACACAGGCGCACGCTTGGCACTACTTTGTTGATGCACGTGCGGCTACTGCGCACACAATTCACAAACACAGAAAATAATTTTTTTTTGGTTTGGACTGGTGTGTACTTTCGGGGGTTACAGCACCCTTTAACGGTCAAGCCAGCCGGCCCTTTACTTATGACACAGGCGCACGCTTGGCACTACTTTGTTGATGCACGTGCGGCTACTGCGCACACAATTCACAAACACAGAAAATATATTATTTTTTTAGCACTTGGGGGGAGCACCCCTGATGGACAGAGCACCCCCTGGACAACACTACAGCACCCCTTTAGGACTGGGACACTGCACAGGACTTTGGAGTGGACACAGCCCCTATGGAGAACTGACTGCACAACACAGTCCAGCCAGCCCCTATGGACTTTGAAGTAGTGGACACAGCCCCTATTAACAACAGCAGCACAGCACAACACAGCCAGCCCCTATGGACTTTGAAGTAGTGGACAACAGCAGCACTACACTACACTACACTACACTACACAGCGATAACTCCCACCCTCCCTCTTCACTGTCCACAGCCGAGTGAGAAAATGGCGCCGACGCGGGTACCTTATATAGGATCCAAAACCCGCGAGACTCGGAAGGCGGGATGATGACGTTTTGCCTCGATTTCAGATCCGAGTCAGGCGGGAAAAGTCGAGCCTGACTCGGATCGGACTCGGATCGGGGGGGCTCGGGGGGGTTCGGATTTCAGAAATCCGAACCCGCTCACCCCTAATATAAAGTCAGGTTGTGCAGTCCAGAAATCTTTCCAATAATCTCCATTTAATGTGCTTTATTGCACTTCTGAGGGAAAAGAGATGCCCTCATTCTGGACTAGCACCCTTCCTTATTGGTTTAAAAGCATGGAGTATGGTAATGTATATGCACACTGTATTAGGCACAATTCTAGATAAGTCCTACAAGTTATATACTGTAGTGCAACTTTGGTTCATTTTTGGGGTGTGGGTCCCCCTGGATTGCGTTGGTTAATCTGTCTCAGGGCACCGCATTATAACACATTTTCCTTTATAACACATTTTAACCCTTCACTGTGTGTGTTTAATATATATGTACTAAACTTTTTTATTTTCATTCTTTATATGCAGCTGCAGCTGCTCCTAACTATCTCTTTTGACTGCACTTTTCTTACTATGGTGGTGCCCTGGGGTGGATTGGCTGGGCCAGTTTTTGGGGGTCCTGCGCTCTGGTTTTGAACCCTAGTATGTTAGGGACCTACCCGAAAGAGGTTACCTGGATATGGTGGGTAGGCCCATAACCTTGGCCATGATTATGCTCAAAACCTCTATTGATTGCAAAATTTTATTGCATTTATATATATTATTAATATTTTGGAGATGTACAACTGAGATTTATCTTTCTGTGCCTGCAATTAGTCTCATCAGGTAGCACTTGACATCATATATATAGTCAGGTTGTGCAGTCCAGAAATCTTTCCCATATGCTCCATTTAATGTGCTTTATTGCACATCTGAGGGAAAAGAGATGCCCTCATTCTGGACTAGCACCCTTCCTTATTGGTTTAAAAGCATGGAGTATGGTAATGTATATGCACACTGTATTAGGCACAATTCTAGATAATTCCTACAAGTTATATACTGTAGTGCAACTTTGGTTCATTTTCGGGGTGTGGGTCCCCCTGGATTGCATTGGTTAATCTGTCTCAGGGCACCGCATTATAACACATTTTCCTTTATAACACATTTTAACCCTTCACTGTGTGTGTTTAATAAATATGTACTTCAATTTTTTATTTTCATTCTTTATATGCAGCTACAGCTGCTCGTAACTATCTCTTTACACTGCACTTTTCTTTCTATGGTGGTGCCCTGGGGCGGCTTGGCTGGGCCAGTTTTTGGGGGGTCCTGCGCTCTGGTTTTGAACCCTAGTATGTTAGGGACCTACCCGAAAGAGCTTACCTGGATATGGTGGGTAAGCCCATAACCTTGGCCATGATTATGCTAAAAACCTCTATTGATTGCAAAATTTTATTGCATTGATATATATTATTAATAATTTGGAGTTGTGCACCTGAGATTTGTCTGTTTCTGTGCCTGCAATTAGTCTCATCAGGTAGCACCTCCCATCATATATATAGTCAGGTTGTCCAGAAATCTTTCCCATATGCTCCATTTAATGTGCTTTATTGCACTTCTGAGGGAAAAGAGATGCCCTCATTCTGGACTAGCACCCTTCCTTATTGGTTTAAAAGCATGGAGTATGGTAATGTATATGCACACTGTATTTGGCACAATTCTAGGTAAGTCCTACTAGTTATATACTGTAGTGCAACTTTGGTTCATTTTTGGGGTGAGGGTCCCCCTGGATAGCGTTGGTTAATCTGTCTCAGGGCACCGCATTATAACACATTTTCCTTTATAACACATTTTAACCCTTCACTAGGTGTGTTTAATATATATGTACTTCACTTTTTTATTTTCATTCTTTAAATGCAGCTACAGCTGCTCCTAACTATCTCTTTACACTGCACTTTTCTTACTATGGTGGTGCCCTGGGGCGGCTTGGCTGGGCCAGTTTTGGGGGGTCCTGTGCTCTGGTTTTGAACCCTAGTATGTTAGGGACCTACCTGAAAGAGGTTACCTGGATGTGGTGGGTAGGCCCATAACCTTGGCCATGATTATTCTAAAAACCTCTATTGATTGCAAAATTTTATTGCATTGATATATATTATTAATAATTTGGAGTTGTGCACCTGAGGTTTGTCTGTTTCTGTGCCTGCAATTAGTCTCATCAGGTAGCACCTCCCATCATATATATAGTCAGGTTGTGCAGTCCAGAAATCTTTCCCATATGCTCCATTTAATGTGCTTTATTGCACTTCTGAGGGAAAAGAGACGTCCTCATTCTGGACTAGCACCCTTCCTTATTGGTTTAAAAGCATGGAGTTTGGTAATGTATATGCACACTGTATTAGGCACAATTCTAGGAAAGTCCTACAAGTTATATACTGTAGTGCAACTTTGGTTCATTTTTGGGGTGAGGGTCCCCCTGGATTGCGTTGGTTAATCTGTCTCAGGGCACCGCATTATAACACATTTTCCTTTATAACACATTTTAACCCATCACTGTGTGTGTTTAATATAAATGTACTTCAATTTTTTTATTTTCATTCTTTATATGCAGCTGCAGCTGCTCCTAACTATCTCTTTACACTGCACTTTTCTTACTCTGGAGGTGACCTGGGGCAGCTTGGCTTGGCCAGTTTTTGGGGGTCCTGCTCTCTGGTGTTGAACCCTAGTATGTTGGGGACCTACCCGAAAGAGGTTACCTGGATATGGTGGGTAGGCCCATATCCTTGGCCATGATTATGCTAAAAACCTCTATTGATTGCAAAATTTTATTGCATTTATATATATTATTAATATTTTGGAGTTGTACATCTGAGAGTTATCTTTCTGTGCCTGCAATTAGTCTCATCAGGTAGCACTTGACATCATATATATAGTCAGGTTGTGCAGTCCAGAAATCTTTCCCATATGCTCCATTTAATGTGCTTTATTGCACATCTGAGGGAAAAGAGACGCCCTCATTCTGGACTAGCACCCTTCCTTATTGGTTTAAAAGCATGGAGTATGGTAATGTATATGCACACTGTATTAGGCACAATTCTAGATAAGTCCTACAAGTTATATACTGTAGTGCAACTTTGGTTCACTTTCGGGGTGTGGGTCCCCCTGGATTGCATTGGTTAATCTGTCTCAGGGCACCGCATTATAACACATTTTCCTTTATAACACATTTGAGCCCTTCACTGTGTGTGTTTAATATATATGTACTTCACTTTTTTATTTTCATTCTTTATATGCAGCTGCAGCTGCTCCTAACTATCTCTTTACACTGCACTTTTCTTACTATGGTGGTGCCCTGGGGCGGCTTGGCTTGGCCAGTTTTTGGGGGGTCCTGCGCTCTGGTTTTGAACCCTAGTTTGTTAGGGACCTTCCCGAAAGAGCTTACCTGGATATGGTGGGTAGGCCCATAACCTTGGCCATGATTATGCTAAAAACCTCTATTGATTGCAAAATTTTATTGCATTTATATATATTATTAATAATTTGGAGTTGTGCACCTGAGATTTGTCTGTTTCTGTGCCTGCAATTAGTCTCATCAGGTAGCACCTCCCATCATATATATAGTCAGGTTGTGCAGACCAGAAATCTTTCCCATATGCTCCATTTAATGTGCTTTATTGCACTTCTGAGGGAAAAGAGATGCCCTCATTCTGGACTAGCACCCTTCCTTATTGGTTTAAAAGCATGGAGTATGGTAATGTATATGCACACTGTATTAGGCACAATTCTAGATAAGTCCTACAACTTATATACTGTAGTGCAACTTTGGTTCATTTTTGGGGTGTGGGTCTCCCTGGATTGCATTGGTTAATCTGTCTCAGGGCACCACATTATAACACATTTTCCTTTATAACACATTTTAGCCCTTCACTGTGTGTGTTTAATATATATGTACTTCACTTTTTTATTTTCATTCTTTATATGCAGCTACAGCTGCTCCTAACTATCTCTTTACACTGCACTTTTCTTACTATGGTGGTGCCCTGGGGCGGCTTGGCTGGGCCAGTTTTGGGGGGTCCTGCGCTCTGGTTTTGAACCCTAGTATGTTAGGGACCTACCCGAAAGAGGTTACCTGGATATGGTGGGTAGGCCCATAACCTTGGCCATGATTATGCTAAAAACCTCTATTGATTGCAAAATTTTATTGCATTTATATATATTATTAATAATTTGGAGTTGTGCACCTGAGATTTGTCTGTTTCTGTTCCTGCAAAAAGTCTCATCAGGTAGCACCTCCCATCATATATATAGTCAGGTTGTCCAGAAATCTTTCCCATATGCTCCATTTAATGTGCTTTATTGCACTTCTGAGGGAAAAGAGATGCCCTCATTCTGGACTAGCACCCTTCCTTATTGGTTTAAAAGCATGGAGTATGGTAATGTATATGCCCACTGTATTTGGCACAATTCTAGGTAAGTCCTACAAGTTATATACTGTAGTGCAACTTTGGTTCATTTTTGGGGTGAGTGTCCCCCTGGATTGCGTTGGTTAATCTGTCTCAGGGCACCGCATTATAACACATTTTCCTTTATAACACATTTTAACCCTTCACTAGGTGTGTTTAATATATATGTACTTCACTTTTTTATTTTCATTCTTTATATGCAGCTACAGCTGCTCCTAACTATCTCTTTACACTGCACTTTTCTTACTATGGTGGTGCCCTGGGGCGGCTTGGCTGGGCCAGTTTTGGGGGGTCCTGTGCTCTGGTTTTGAACCCTAGTATGTTAGGGACCTACCTGAAAGAGGTTACCTGGATGTGGTGGGTAGGCCCATAACCTTGGCCATGATTATTCTAAAAACCTCTATTGATTGCAAAATTTTATTGCATTGATATATATTATTAATAATTTGGAGTTGTGCACCTGAGATTTGTCTGTTTCTGTGCCTGCAATTAGTCTCATCAGGTAGCACCTCCCATCATATATATAGTCAGGTTGTGCAGTCCAGAAATCTTTCCCATATGCTCCATTTAATGTGCTTTATTGCACTTCTGAGGGAAAAGAGACGTCCTCATTCTGGACTAGCACCCTTCCTTATTGGTTTAAAAGCATGGAGTTTGGTAATGTATATGCACACTGTATTAGGCACAATTCTAGGAAAGTCCTACAAGTTATATACTGTAGTGCAACTTTGGTTCATTTTTGGGGTGAGGGTCCCCCTGGATTGCGTTGGTTAATCTGTCTCAGGGCACCGCATTATAACACATTTTCCTTTATAACACATTTTAACCCATCACTGTGTGTGTTTAATATAAATGTACTTCAATTTTTTATTTTCATTCTTTATATGCAGCTGCAGCTGCTCCTAACTATCTCTTTACACTGCACTTTTCTTACTCTGGAGGTGACCTGGGGCAGCTTGGCTTGGCCAGTTTTTGGGGGGTCCTGCTCTCTGGTGTTGAACCCTAGTATGTTGGGGACCTACCCGAAAGAGGTTACCTGGATATGGTGGGTAGGCCCATATCCTTGGCCATGATTATGCTAAAAACCTCTATTGATTGCAAAATTTTATTGCATTTATATATATTATTAATATTTTGGAGTTGTACATCTGAGAGTTATCTTTCTGTGCCTGCAATTAGTCTCATCAGGTAGCACTTGACATCATATATATAGTCAGGTTGTGCAGTCCAGAAATCTTTCCCATATGCTCCATTTAATGTGCTTTATTGCACATCTGAGGGAAAAGAGACGCCCTCATTCTGGACTAGCACCCTTCCTTATTGGTTTAAAAGCATGGAGTATGGTAATGTATATGCACACTGTATTAGGCACAATTCTAGATAAGTCCTACAAGTTATATACTGTAGTGCAACTTTGGTTCACTTTCGGGGTGTGGGTCCCCCTGGATTGCATTGGTTAATCTGTCTCAGGGCACCGCATTATAACACATTTTCCTTTATAACACATTTGAGCCCTTCACTGTGTGTTTAATATATATGTACTTCACTTTTTTATTTTCATTCTTTATATGCAGCTGCAGCTGCTCCTAACTATCTCTTTACACTGCACTTTTCTTACTATGGTGGTGCCCTGGGGCGGCTTGGCTTGGCCAGTTTTTGGGGGGTCCTGCGCTCTGGTTTTGAACCCTAGTTTGTTAGGGACCTTCCCGAAAGAGCTTACCTGGATATGGTGGGTAGGCCCATAACCTTGGCCATGATTATGCTAAAAACCTCTATTGATTGCAAAATTTTATTGCATTTATATATATTATTAATAATTTGGAGTTGTGCACCTGAGATTTGTCTGTTTCTGTGCCTGCAATTAGTCTCATCAGGTAGCACCTCCCATCATATATATAGTCAGGTTGTGCAGACCAGAAATCTTTCCCATATGCTCCATTTAATGTGCTTTATTGCACTTCTGAGGGAAAAGAGATGCCCTCATTCTGGACTAGCACCCTTCCTTATTGGTTTAAAAGCATGGAGTATGGTAATGTATATGCACACTGTATTAGGCACAATTCTAGATAAGTCCTACAACTTATATACTGTAGTGCAACTTTGGTTCATTTTTGGGGTGTGGGTCTCCCTGGATTGCATTGGTTAATCTGTCTCAGGGCACCACATTATAACACATTTTCCTTTATAACACATTTTAGCCCTTCACTGTGTGTGTTTAATATATATGTACTTCACTTTTTTATTTTCATTCTTTATATGCAGCTACAGCTGCTCCTAACTATCTCTTTACACTGCACTTTTCTTACTATGGTGGTGCCCTGGGGCGGCTTGGCTGGGCCAGTTTTGGGGGGTCCTGCGCTCTGGTTTTGAACCCTAGTATGTTAGGGACCTACCCGAAAGAGGTTACCTGGATATGGTGGGTAGGCCCATAACCTTGGCCATGATTATGCTAAAAACCTCTATTGATTGCAAAATTTTATTGCATTTATATATATTATTAATAATTTGGAGTTGTGCACCTGAGATTTGTCTGTTTCTGTTCCTGCAAAAAGTCTCATCAGGTAGCACCTCCCATCATATATATAGTCAGGTTGTCCAGAAATCTTTCCCATATGCTCCATTTAATGTGCTTTATTGCACTTCTGAGGGAAAAGAGATGCCCTCATTCTGGACTAGCACCCTTCCTTATTGGTTTAAAAGCATGGAGTATGGTAATGTATATGCCCACTGTATTTGGCACAATTCTAGGTAAGTCCTACAAGTTATATACTGTAGTGCAACTTTGGTTCATTTTTGGGGTGAGTGTCCCCCTGGATTGCGTTGGTTAATCTGTCTCAGGGCACCGCATTATAACACATTTTCCTTTATAACACATTTTAACCCTTCACTAGGTGTGTTTAATATATATGTACTTCACTTTTTTATTTTCATTCTTTATATGCAGCTACAGCTGCTCCTAACTATCTCTTTACACTGCACTTTTCTTACTATGGTGGTGCCCTGGGGCGGCTTGGCTGGGCCAGTTTTGGGGGGTCCTGTGCTCTGGTTTTGAACCCTAGTATGTTAGGGACCTACCTGAAAGAGGTTACCTGGATGTGGTGGGTAGGCCCATAACCTTGGCCATGATTATTCTAAAAACCTCTATTGATTGCAAAATTTTATTGCATTGATATATATTATTAATAATTTGGAGTTGTGCACCTGAGAGTTATCTTTCTGTGCCTGCAATTAGTCTCATCAGGTAGCACTTGACATCATATATATAGTCAGGTTGTGCAGTCCAGAAATCTTTCCCATATGCTCCATTTAATGTGCTTTATTGCACATCTGAGGGAAAAGAGACGCCCTCATTCTGGACTAGCACCCTTCCTTATTGGTTTAAAAGCATGGAGTATGGTAATGTATATGCACACTGTATTAGGCACAATTCTAGATAAGTCCTACAAGTTATATACTGTAGTGCAACTTTGGTAGACGAAATCTGTATAGGATTGAGGATAGATAAGATTGATGGTTTCTGCAAGGTGTTTTTGTGTATGACAGCCTGGTTGCCTGAGTGAATGGTTTGTGTCAGGTGGCCAGATCATCCTATAGGCAGAGGGATAGGAGGAGTTAAATGGAGGATATATAAGGAAGGGTTAGAGGGCAGCTCAGCCTCTTTTGCAGTGGAATTTCGGAAAGGCTGAGTATCACTTGCATATTTATTCCTATCCATTTACACCAACTGTCTCTATCACCATGTCCCGTCCTCGTCGCGATGCCCCCCCTCCCCGCAGGCTTGCTGAATTTGCTTGTCCCCTGCGCGCTGTGCCAGCCCGAATATCTCCCCCATCCTCCCCTTCCCAGATATTTATGTCTTCCCCGAGCGGCTCTGCCCCGCTTACCGTCGGCTCCCCAGCGGCTGCTGGGTCCGCTCCCTCATCTTCCTGCACGCTTTGCCCAGGCGCGTCAGTATCTGGCCCGGCTGCATCCCCACCACGCCCCGGCGCCAGCTCTCCTTGCAGCATCACGGCCCCTGCTTCTCCGGCGCGTGACGCGCACGGACGTCCCCTTCCATGCACCCTCACTCCGGTCGGCAGCACGTCTCCTCTGGCGCCGCTGGGGTCCCCTACCATACCGGCTTTGTCCGCGGCTTCTGCGGGGGCTCTCGGCAGCGTCGCAGAAGTGCACGCGGCGTTCTCAGCTGGTCTGCCCCATGCAGTCAGCAAGGGTCACCTGACCTCAGCCCCGTCCTGGCCTTATGCGGGGTCCGGTGGGGGTATATACACCGCGGCTGTGACCTCCGCCGCTCTGCTTACCAGTGGCCCAGCCGGCCTGGCCCATGCGGCGGGCCCGGCGGCCATCTTGCCTCAGGCGGCCATTTTAGGTGCGGGGTCTTCCTATTTCCCCGGCACCTTTTCACATTTTTCAGGGGGTTCAGTGCAGCGGTTAAGCTCCCCAACTTTGCCCGCAACTCCATTCGCTGGAGTATCATTTGGGCACATGGTGCCGGTTTCGATTCAACCCCCATGGTACACCCCAGCTGGCAACCAGGCACCATCCTTTAATGTGCCACCTCCTCTTTCTGTGGCTGGCCCTTCTTGGGGTCAGACTTCTTGGAGCTCAGGCGTAGCTCCTCCGATTTTGTCATCTTCTGTTGCTGTTCCTCCTGCCCACTTTTATTCTCCCCATTTCGCGACCCCTCCTTCGGCATATCCTCCTGCTTTTCAGCATGCGCAGTTTCAGTACCCGTACCTGCCAGCTTGGCAAGTTTACCCACCTGCAGCGGGTGCGGCTCTGCCTTTGCCCCCAGTTTCCTCGTTCAGCTCACACTCCGGCCAAACTTCCTCTGTTTTTCCCCCGCCCAGTTTGTCGCCTCCTCCGCGGGCGCCAGCCATTCCGCCTCCTAAGCCGGTCACCCTGTCCCTTCCCACCCCGGGGGTTTCCGGGTCCGTTTCTGCGGTGGCTCACACGTCTTCCTTAGTTCCAGGCCTTGAAGTATCTGATGGTCCAAGTGGTGAGGCGTCCGCAGTTCTTTCATTGCCTGCTTCGGGACAGGAAGATTCGGCACCGGTATCTGAAGCTGTGGCGCCGTCAAGGGAGAAGTCTGCTGAAGCGGGTCCGCTTCCATCTGGTTCTGGTGAGTATGAAACTCCTTTGTCTTCTTCTGACTCTTCTTCTTCTTCATCCCACTCTTCTGGTTCCCCCGCTCGCCCCCGTAAAATTGCTAGACTGGTTGCGCGGCGGCTGGCGAAAAAGTCAGGCGGCGAGTCTAGGAGATCTGATGAGTCAGGGGCAAAAGCGCAGGAAGCAGGGGCAGATACAGTGCATTGCGCGAATACTGCGGTTCTACGAGGCTTGCGAAAAAGTGTAAAAGGCAAAATTCGCAAAGGGAAATTTGTAGACCTGTTTTCACTCACTGATGACATGAGGAAGGGCTTGGTGCAGGCTAAAAAATCGGGAGGCATAGGAGAAGATGCTTTTTGCAACTTTAATACGTGGTTGAAAGGCATGCTCATATTTGCGATATGTTATTTGGAGACCAGGGCGCAGGAGCACGTTAACATTCTCAGGTATCTATTTTTAGTGCTCGACATGTTCGTCAGGTCTCGTAACTTGGCATGGCGTGAATATGATTCACAATTTAGGAAAAAACATGACGGTTCTTTAGTTATTCCTTTCGGGGTTAAGGATGTTGAAGTCTGGTTAGAGGTCTCTCAACAGCGTCGGCCTCCGTTGGATGGTGCGCCTCCTCGGAAAAGCTATGCTGCCAACAGACAGGGGTCGGCAGGAGTGGGGAGAGGAAAATGCTTTGCCTACAACGACTCCAAATGTACTAGGGGGTCGGGGTGTCGTTTTCGCCACTCCTGTCGTCTCTGCGGAGGTGAGCATCCGGCCAAGGACTGTCGACGTGGGGCAGGAGGTATTTCCCAGGACCGTGCTGAGGGCCCCAAGAGTGCTAGTTAAGGCTTGTTCTCCAGTCCGTTTAGATTCTCTTATTAGATGGTTACATTTATACCCATGTAGAGAGGATGCACTTTTTCTTTACAAAGGTTTTTCAGTAGGTTTTCGTTTACCCATTGACAGGCAGTTGATTGTTAGGGCATCCCAGAATTTGCGCTCTGCCAGGGATTTTCCAGGGGAATTGAGGGTTAAGGTGTGTGCGGAGGTTTTGCTGGGGAGGATGGAGGGTCCTTTTCCTTGTCCTCCCTTGCATAATCTCTGTATTTCTCCGGTTGGCGTAGTTCCTAAAAAAGTACCGGGCAAGTTTCGGTTGATTCAGCATCTTTCATACCCGCAGGGAGGTTCTGTTAATGATGCCATACCAGAGAATTGTCGTAGGGTCGTTTACCAATCATTTGACGATACCTTGAATTTAGTTCGTAGTTTTGGACATGGCGCTTTGTTGGCTAAATTAGATATAGAATCAGCTTTTCGTTTATTACCAATGCATCCTGAGGCCATGAGATTTCTGGGTTTTAGGTTAGATTCGGGCTATTTTGTAGATAAGTGTTTACCTATGGGCTGCGCGGTTTCCTGTGCCTATTTTGAGAAATTCAGCTCCTTTCTTCAGTGGTGTCTCCATGCCGGGACCGGACAAACGGGCATAGCACACTATTTAGATGATTTTCTCTTTATGGGTCCAGGAAGAAGTGACGTTTGTGCTGACCTCCTTTTTTCTGCGCAGTCCTTATTTAGAGTTTTAGGTGTTCCCGTTGCGAACGAGAAGACAGAGGGTCCGTCTGTTTGTTTATCTTATTTGGGAATTGAGATAGATACGATAGAGGGCTGTTGTAGACTTCCCATGGATAAGGTTGAGAAGCTGCGTGGTCTTATTGAGGTCTGCTTAGCAGAGGATTCAGTAAGGTTACGTAGAGTTCAGTCTCTCCTCGGCTCTTTAAATTTTGCTTGCCATATTATTCCTGTGGGTAGGGTCTTTTGTAGAATATTGGAGAGGGCAACAGCTGGCGTGGTTCGGCCGCATCACTACATTCGCCTGTCCGCGGAGATAAAGGAGGATCTTCGCATGTGGAATAGATTTTTGATACACTTTAATGGTGAACGCATCTGGCCTTCGCCTCCATTAGCGAACAGTTCGTTGCAACTTTTTACGGATGCGGCCGGATCATCTGGTTTTGGGGCCTTTTTCAATGGGGAATGGTGCGCGGCTCCATGGCCGATAGCTTGGCGTGAAGAGGGTTTGACGGATAACTTGTTGCTGCTGGAACTTTTTCCAATTGTCGTATCAGTTGAACTTTGGTCCGTGCGACTGAGCAATTGTCATGTAGTATTTTGGTGCGACAATTTGGGTGTGGTTCATGCCATCAACAATCAGCGTTCGTCTTCGCATTTTGTTTTACGTTTGCTCAGACATTTAGTTTTGCGCTGCTTGGAGTTTAATATTAGATTCAGGGCAAAGCATGTGCCAGGGGTGTGTAATGACATTGCAAACGCGCTGTCCCGATTTCAATTTGATCGCTTCCGGGCGCTGGTGCCGTCGGCTTCTAACGTTGGTTTGGTCTGCCCCTCGTTTGTGTGGCAGATTATCAGGCCGGCTTAGAAGGTTTGGCGTTAAAGTCGCTTGCTCCATCGACTTTCCGGGCTTACTCAGCCGCTTGGCGGGATTGGTGCACGCATTGTGCTCTCCCAGACGTGGAGGGTAAGTCTCCGGAACAGTTGATTTCATCTTTTGTTTGGTTTCGTTATCAGCAGGGCAGATCTAGAGCGTTTATAGGTTCCGCGCTTGCTGGTATCTCCTTTTTCTGCAAATTAAAAGGTTTGCATGACCCCACCAAGGCTTTCGTGTTAGTGAAGGCTTTGAGGGGTTGGGCTAAGGGGTCGCCAGCTCGTTCAGACTCTCGCCGGCCAGTCGATTTGCAGCTTTTGTCCGGCTTGTTGACTTCAATGGGAAGGATAGCGGTTGATTTGTATGAAACTTTTCTTTTTAGGCTTGCTTTTGCGGTAGCATTTTTTGGGGCGTTTCGGGTTAGCGAGGTAGTGTCTACCAATAAAACTTCCACAGTTTCTGGTCTTTTGTTAAAAGACATTGTTTTTCGTGACTCAGCGATACTTTGCAAGCTGCGTTTCTCCAAAACAGATCAAACAGGCAGGGGGAAATGGGTTACTCTGCATAAGAATAGGGATTTAGACATCTGTCCAGTTCAGTTAGCTGCCAGGTTTATGGGGTTACGTCCTAGTGGGGGTGCGCAGTGGCTAATTCATGCGGATGGCACTCCTCTGACCAAGTTTCAATTTGCAGCGGTTTTTAAGAAATGTTTGTTAGAATTGGGTTTGAATCCGTCAGAGTATGGCACGCATTCTTTTCGTATTGGCGCTGCTACTTGTGCGGTCCTCTCTGGGGCGTCTGTGCAGGACATTCAGAAGGTGGGGCGCTGGAAGTCAGCTGCATATAAAAAGTACGTGCGATGCGATAAGGTATAGGGGCGCACCCTGCGTTAACCCGAAAACGTTGCTTACCCGCCAATTGGTCAACGGTTAGCGTTGAGCAATTGGGGGTGTGAAGGGATTTTTAATTTTTCCTCCCGTTAGCCATGATTTGACCCATTTGGTTCACGGGCAGGTTTTTTGGTTTTTCTTCTTCACTCGGGTTCCTGTTTTCCCCAGTTCTGCATCCCTGCTAGTCAGTTGCTATGTGTTACTAAAGTTGTGTCCGTTTGGAATTGGGTTTGGTGCGGTTCTCACGGTTAGGTTCTCTCTTTTTCCACAGCATTGACGGAAGAAGAGGGGCAGGTGTGGCTTCTTGGTCACTCATATATTTTTTGGGCGGAAAAATATGTGTTGTCCCAAAAACAGGTTTTGTGGCCTCGCAGGTTTAGAGTGCGTTGGATTGGTGTAAGGGGCTTGCGTGTGGCATCTGTGTTGGCACTGATAGTTTCATCGGTGGCTAAGTGGGGAGTTCCGAATATATTGGTTTTACATGTTGGTGGCAATGATGTGGGCCAGTTGAAAGGTGTGGAGCTGATTGTCAGGATTCGTGAAGTGATGGACGAGATACGTTTGCAGTGGCCCAATATTCGGATTGTATGGTCTGAAATGATGCCTCGTTTGACATGGAGTGGAGTGCGCAAGTATGGTGCTTTGGAGAGAGCACGTAAGAAAGCGAATGTTGCAATTGCCAAGCATGTGGAAAAAATTGGAGGAATTTTGGTGAGTCATGGCTTTTTGGTTGGTGATATTGGGAAGTTCCTTCGTCATGATGGTGTGCATTTGAATGCTGTGGGGACCAGTTTGTTTGTGAAGGATTTATTCTCATTTTTGGTGTAGTTTTTGGGTGGCGGGCCAGTCTTTCCTTAGGGCCTGGCTTTGGCGGGAGTTCGCTGCAACTCAGTGGCTTTAGGTGGCGTAAGACAACTTTGTGGGGGCACTGTCCCTCATTGCCCCTGGCGAATTTGTCCTTCTCTTTGCGGGGGGACCCGGGTGCTGTTTTAGTGCGAAAGCACCTCGGATTGGCCCAGGAGGGAAGTGAGACTCTTGCATCGTTAGTACGTCTTGAAGGGGGGTTGTTTAGTCGTCCTCCGAGTATTGAGCAAGGTGAAAGCTAGAACTGAGTTGCAGCGTCTCTTGGCCACCCTGGTTAGGTTGATTGAATTTAATTTATAAATAAAAAGCTGTGACCTTTTTTAGCCAAGCTCTGGTGTCCGTGTCTTTATTTATTTGTAACTTAAGTTAAGTAAGCTAATCAGGTGTTAAAGTATTGTAAAGCAGTAAACCAATACAGATCTTATGGTAGACGAAATCTGTATAGGATTGAGGATAGATAAGATTGATGGTTTCTGCAAGGTGTTTTTGTGTATGACAGCCTGGTTGCCTGAGTGAATGGTTTGTGTCAGGTGGCCAGATCATCCTATAGGCAGAGGGATAGGAGGAGTTAAATGGAGGATATATAAGGAAGGGTTAGAGGGCAGCTCAGCCTCTTTTGCAGTGGAATTTCGGAACCCACCATCCCACCCACATTTAAGTTGTGTTCACTAATCTGCTTTTTTCCAATTTAGGTGAGGCACAGCATGGCGGGAGTTCGCTGCAACTCAGTGGCTTTAGGTGGCGTAAGACAACTTTGTGGGGGCACTGTCCCTCATTGCCCCTGGCGAATTTGTCCTTCTCTTTGCGGGGGGACCCGGGTGCTGTTTTAGTGCGAAAGCACCTCGGATTGGCCCAGGAGGGAAGTGAGACTCTTGCATCGTTAGTACGTCTTGAAGGGGGGTCGTTTAGTCGTCCTCCGAGTATTGAGCAAGGTGAAAGCTAGAACTGAGTTGCAGCGTCTCTTGGCCACCCTGGTTAGGTTGATTGAATTTAATTTATAAATAAAAAGCTGTGACCTTTTTTAGCCAAGCTCTGGTGTCCGTGTCTTTATTTATTTGTAACTTAAGTTAAGTAAGCTAATCAGGTGTTAAAGTATTGTAAAGCAGTAAACCAATACAGATCTTATGGTTCATTTTCGGGGTGTGGGTCCCCCTGGATTGCATTGGTTAATCTGTCTCAGGGCACCGCATTATAACACATTTTCCTTTATAACACATTTTAACCCTTCACTAGGTGTGTTTAATATATATGTACTTCACTTTTTTATTTTCATTCTTTATATGCAGCTACAGCTGCTCCTAACTATCTCTTTTCACTGCACTTTTCTTACTATGGTGGTGCCCTGGGGCGGCTTGGCTGGGCCAGTTTTGGGGGGTCCTGTGCTCTGGTTTTGAACCCTAGTATGTTAGGGACCTACCTGAAAGAGGTTACCTGGATGTGGTGGGTAGGCCCATAACCTTGGCCATGATTATTCTAAAAATCTCTATTGATTGCAAAATTTTATTGCATTGATATATATTATTAATAATTTGGAGTTGTGCACCTGAGATTTGTCTGTTTCTGTGCCTGCAATTAGTCTCATCAGGTAGCACCTCCCATCATATATATAGTCAGGTTGTGCAGTCCAGAAATCTTTCCCATATGCTCCATTTAATGTGCTTTATTGCACTTCTGAGGGAAAAGAGACGTCCTCATTCTGGACTAGCACCCTTCCTTATTGGTTTAAAAGCATGGAGTTTGGTAATGTATATGCACATTGTATTAGGCACAATTCTAGGAAAGTCCTACAAGTTATATACTGTAGTGCAACTTTTTTTCATTTTTGGGGTGAGGGTCCCCCTGGATTGCGTTGGTTAATCTGTCTCAGGGCACCGCATTATAACACATTTTCCTTTATAACACATTTTAACCCTTCACTAGGTGTGTTTAAAATATATGTACTTCACTTTTTTATTTTCATTCTTTATATGCAGCTACAGCTGCTCCTAACTATCTCTTTACACTGCACTTTTCTTACTATGGTGGTGCCCTGGGGCGGCTTGGCTGGGCCTGTTTTGGGGGGTCCTGTGCTCTGGTTTTGAACCCTAGTATGTTAGGGACCTACCTGAAAGAGGTTACCTGGATGTGGTGGGTAGGCCCATAACCTTGGCCATGATTATTCTAAAAACCTCTATTGATTGCAAAATTTTATTGCATTGATATATATTATTAATAATTTGGAGTTGTGCACCTGAGATTTGTCTGTTTCTGTGCCTGCAATTAGTCTCATCAGGTAGCACCTCCCATCATATATATAGTCAGGTTGTGCAGTCCAGAAATCTTTCCCATATGCTCCATTTAATGTGCTTTATTGCACTTCTGAGGGAAAAGAGACGTCCTCATTCTGGACTAGCACCCTTCCTTATTGGTTTAAAAGCATGGAGTTTGGTAATGTATATGCACACTGTATTAGGCACAATTCTTGGAAAGTCCTACAAGTTATATACTGTAGTGCAACTTTGGTTCATTTTTGGGGTGTGGGTCCCCCTGGATTGCGTTGGTTAATCTGTCTCAGGGCACCGCATTATAACACATTTTCCTTTATAACACATTTTAACCCATCACTGTGTGTGTTTAATATAAATGTACTTCACTTTTTTATTTTCATTCTTTATATGCAGCTGCAGCTGCTCCTAACTATCTCTTTACACTGCACTTTTCTTACTCTGGAGGTGACCTGGGGCAGCTTGGCTGGGCCAGTTTTTGGGGGGTCCTGCTCTCTGGTGTTGAACCCTAGTATGTTGGGGACCTACCCGAAAGAGCTTACCTGGATATGATGGGTAAGCCCATAACCTTGGCCATGATTATGCTAAAAACCTCTATTGATTGCAAAATTTTATTGCATTTCTATATATTATTAATAATTTGGAGTTGTGCACCTGAGATTTGTCTGTTTCTGTGCCTGCAATTAGTCTCATCAGGTAGCACCTCCCATCATATATATAGTCAGGTTGTGCAGACCAGAAATCTTTCCCATATGCTCCATTTAATGTGCTTTATTGCACTTCTGAGGGAAAAGAGATGCCCTCATTCTGGACTAGCACCCTTCCTTATTGGTTTAAAAGCATGGAGTATGGTAATGTATATGCACACTGTATTAGGCACAATTCTAGATAAGTCCTACAACTTATATACTGTAGTGCAACTTTGGTTCATTTTTGGGGTGTGGGTCTCCCTGGATTGCATTGGTTAATCTGTCTCAGGGCACCACATTATAACACATTTTCTTTTATAAAACTTTTTAACTCTTCACTGTGTGTGTTTAATATATATGTACTTCACTTTTTTATTTTCATTCTTTATATGCAGCTACAGCTGCTCCTAACTATCTCTTTACACTGCACTTTTCTTACTATGGTGGTGCCCTGGGGCGGCTTGGCTGGGCCAGTTTTGGGGGGTCCTGCGCTCTGGTTTTGAACCCTAGTATGTTAGGGACCTACCCGAAAGAGGTTACCTGGATATGGTGGGTAGGCCCATAACCTTGGCCATGATTATGCTAAAAACCTCTATTGATTGCAAAATTTTATTGCATTTATATATATTATTAATAATTTGGAGTTGTGCACCTGAGATTTGTCTGTTTCTGTTCCTGCAAAAAGTCTCATCAGGTAGCACCTCCCATCATATATATAGTCAGGTTGTCCAGAAATCTTTCCCATATGCTCCATTTAATGTGCTTTATTGCACTTCTGAGGGAAAAGAGATGCCCTCATTCTGGACTAGCACCCTTCCTTATTGGTTTAAAAGCATGGAGTATGGTAATGTATATGCACACTGTATTAGGCACAATTCTAGGTAAGTCCTACAAGTTATATACTGTAGTGCAACTTTGGTTCATTTTTGGGGTGAGGGTACCCCTGGATTGCGTTGGTTAATCTGTCTCAGGGCACCGCATTATAACACATTTTCCTTTATAACACATTTTAACCCTTCACTAGGTGTGTTTAATATATATGTACTACACTTTTTTATTTTCATTCTTTATATGCAGCTACAGCTGCTCCTAACTATCTCTTTACACTGCACTTTTCTTACTATGGTGGTGCCCTGGGGCGGCTTGGCTGGGCCAGTTTTGGGGGGTCCTGTGCTCTGGTTTTGAACCCTAGTATGTTAGGGACCTACCTGAAAGAGGTTACCTGGATGTGGTGGGTAGGCCCATAACCTTGGCCATGATTATTCTAAAAACCTCTATTGATTGCAAAATTTTATTGCATTGATATATATTATTAATAATTTGGAGTTGTGCACCTGAGATTTGTCTGTTTCTGTGCCTGCAATTAGTCTCATCAGGTAGCACCTCCCATCATATATATAGTCAGGTTGTGCAGTCCAGAAATCTTTCCCATATGCTCCATTTAATGTGCTTTATTGCACTTCTGAGGGAAAAGAGACGTCCTCATTCTGGACTAGCACCCTTCCTTATTGGTTTAAAAGCATGGAGTATGGTAATGTATATGCACGCTGTATTAGGCACAATTCTAGATAAGTCCTACAACTTATATACTGTAGTGCAACTTTGGTTCATTTTTGGGGTGTGGGTCTCCCTGGATTGCATTGGTTAATCTGTCTCAGGGCACCACATTATAACACATTTTCCTTTATAAAACTTTTTAACTCTTCACTGTGTGTGTTTAATATATATGTACTTCACCTTTTTATTTTCATTCTTTATATGCAGCTACAGCTGCTCCTAACTATCTCTTTACACTGCACTTTTCTTACTCTGGAGGTGACCTGGGGCAGCTTGGCTGGGCCAGTTTTTGGGGGGTCCTGCTCTCTGGTTTTGAACCCTAGTAGGTTGGGGACCTACCCGAAAGAGGTTACCTGGATATGGTGGGTAGGCCCATAACCTTGGCCATGATTATGCTAAAAACCTCTATTGATTGCAAAATTTTATTGCATTTATATATATTATTAATATTTTGGAGTTGTACAACTGAGAGTTATCTTTCTGTGCCTGCAATTAGTCTCATCAGGTAGCACTTGACATCATATATATAGTCAGGTTGTGCAGTCCAGAAATCTTTCCCATATGCTCCATTTAATGTGCTTTATTGCACATCTGAGGGAAAAGAGACGCCCTCATTCTGGACTAGCACCCTTCCTTATTGGTTTAAAAGCATGGAGTATGGTAATGTATATGCACACTGTATTAGGCACAATTCTAGATAAGTCCTACAAGTTATATACTGTAGTGCAACTTTGGTTCATTTTCGGGGTGTGGGTCCCCCTGGATTGCATTGGTTAATCTGTCTCAGGGCACCGCATTATAACACATTTTCCTTTATAACACATTTTAGCCCTTCACTGTGTGTGTTTAATATATATGTACTTCACTTTTTTATTTTCATTCTTTATATGCAGCTACAGCTGCTCCTAACTATCTCTTTACACTGCACTTTTCTTACTATGGTGGTGCCCTGGGGCGGCTTGGCTTGGCCAGTTTTTGGGGGGTCCTGCACTCTAGTTTTGAACCCTAGTTTGTTAGGGACCTACCCGAAAGAGCTTACCTGGATATGATGGGTAAGCCCATAACCTTGGCCATGATTATGCTAAAAACCTCTATTGATTGCAAAATTTTATTGCATTTATATATATTATTAATAATTTGGAGTTGTGCACCTGAGATTTGTCTGTTTCTGTGCCTGCAATTTGTCTCATCAGTTAGCACCTCCCATCATATATATAGTCAGGTTGTGCAGTCCAGAAATCTTTCCCATATGCTCCATTTAATGTGCTTTATTGCACTTCTGAGGGAAAAGAGATGCCCTCATTCTGGACTAGCACCCTTCCTTATTGGTTTAAAAGCATGGAGTATGGTAATGTATATGCACACTGTATTAGGCACAATTCTAGATAAGTCCTACAACTTATATACTGTAGTGCAACTTTGGTTCATTTTTGGGGTGTGGGTCTCCCTGGATTGCATTGGTTAATCTGTCTCAGGGCACCACATTATAACACATTTTCCTTTATAAAACTTTTTAACTCTTCACTGTGTGTGTTTAATATATATATACTTCACTTTTTTATTTTCATTCTTTATATGCAGCTACAGCTGCTCCTAACTATCTCTTTACACTGCACTTTTCTTACTATGGTGGTGCCCTGGGGCGGCTTGGCTGGGCCAGTTTTGGGGGGTCCTGCGCTCTGGTTTTGAACCCTAGTATGTTAGGGACCTACCCGAAAGAGGTTACCTGGATATGGTGGGTAGGCCCATAACCTTGGCCATGATTATGCTAAAAACCTCTATTGATTGCAAAATTTTATTGCATTTATATATATTATTAATAATTTGGAGTTGTGCACCTGAGATTTGTCTGTTTCTGTTCTTGCAAAAAGTCTCATCAGGTAGCACCTCCCATCATATATATAGTCAGGTTGTCCAGAAATCTTTCCCATATGCTCCATTTAATGTGCTTTATTGCACTTCTGAGGGAAAAGAGATGCCCTCATTCTGGACTAGCACCCTTCCTTATTGGTTTAAAAGCATGGAGTATGGTAATGTATAAGCACACTATATTAGGCACAATTCTAGATAAGTCCTACAAGTTATATACTGTAGTGCAACTTTGGTTCATTTTCCTGGTTTGGGTCCCCCTGGATTACTTTGGTTAATCTGTCTCAGTGCACCGCATTATAACACATTTTCCTTTATAACACATTTTAACCCTTCACTGTGTGTGTTTAATATATATATACTTCACTTTTTTATTTTCATTCTTTATATGCAGGTACTGCTGCTCCTAACTATCTATTTACACTGCACTTTTCTTACTATGGTGGTGCCCTGGGGCAGCTTGGCTAGGCCAGTTTTTGGGGGTCCTGTGCTCTGGTTTTGAATCCTAGTATGTTAGGGACCTACCCGAAAGAGGTTACCTGGATATAGTGGGTAGGCCCATAACCTTGGGTATGATTATGCTAAAAACCTCTATTGATTGCAAAATTTTATTGCATTTATATATATTATTAACAATTTGGAGTTGTACAACTGAGATTTATCTTTCTGTGCCTGCAATTAGTCTCATCAGGTAGCACCTCCCATCATATATATAGTCAGGTTGTGCAGTCCAGAAATCTTTCCCATATGCTCCATTTAATGTGCTTTATTGCACATCTGAGGGAAAAGAGATGCCCTCATTCTGGACTAGCACCCTTCCTTATTGGTTTAAAAGCATGGAGTATGGTAATGTATATGCACACTGTATTAGGCACAATTCTAGGTAAGTCCAACAAGTTATATACTGTAGTGCAACTTTGGTTCATTTTTGGGGTGTGGGTCCCCCTGGATTGCATTGGTTAATCTGTCTCAGGGCACCGCATTATAACACATTTTCCTTTATAACACATTTTAACCCATCACTGTGTGTGTTTAATATATATGTACTTAACTTTTTTATTTTCAATCTTTATATGCAGCTGCAGCTGCTCCTAACTATCTCTTTACACTGCACTTTTCTTACTATGGAGGTGACCTGGGGCAGCTTGGCTGGCCCAGTTTTTGGGGGGTCCTGCTCTCTGGTTTTGAACCCTAGTATGTTGGGGACCTACCCGAAAGAGGTTACCTGGATATGGTGGGTAGGCCCATAACCTTGGCCATGATTATGCTAAAAACCTCTATTGATTGCAAAATTTTATTGCATTTATATATATTATTAATATTTTGGAGTTGTACAACTGAGAGTTATCTTTCTGTGCCTGCAATTAGTCTCATCAGGTAGCACTTGACATCATATATATAGTCAGGTTGTGCAGTCCAGAAATCTTTCCCATATGCTCCATTTAATGTGCTTTATTGCACATCTGAGGGAAAAGAGACACCCTCATTCTGGACTAGCACCCTTCCTTATTGGTTTAAAAGCATGGAGTATGGTAATGTATATGCACACTGTATTAGGCACAATTCTAGATAAGTCCTACAAGTTATATACTGTAGTGCAACTTTGGTTCATTTTCGGGGTGTGGGTCCCCCTGGATTGCATTGATTAATCTGTCTCAGGGCACCGCATTATAACACATTTTCCTTTATAACACATTTTAACCATTCACTGTGTTTGTTTAATATATATGTACTTCACTTTTTTATTTTCATTCTTTATATGCAGCTACAGCTGCTCCTAACTATCTCTTTACACTGCACTTTTCTTACTATGGTGGTGCCCTGGGGCGGCTTGGCTGGGCCAGTTTTGGGGGGTCCTGCGCTCTGGTTTTGAACCCTAGTATGTTAGGGACCTACCCGAAAGAGGTTACCTGGATATGGTGGGTAGGCCCATAACCTTGGCCATGATTATGCTAAAAACCTCTATTGATTGCAAAATTTTATTGCATTTATATATATTATTAATAATTTGGAGTTGTGCACCTGAGATTTGTCTGTTTCTGTTCCTGCAAAAAGTCTCATCAGGTAGCACCTCCCATCATATATATAGTCAGGTTGTCCAGAAATCTTTCCCATATGCTCCATTTAATGTGCTTTATTGCACTTCTGAGGGAAAAGAGATGCCCTCATTCTGGACTAGCACCCTTCCTTATTGGTTTAAAAGCATGGAGTATGGTAATGTATATGCACACTATATTAGGCACAATTCTAGATAAGTCCTACAAGTTATATACTGTAGTGCAACTTTGGTTCATTTTTGGGGTGTGGGTCCCCCTGGATTACGTTGGTTAATCTGTCTCAGTGCACCGCATTATAACACATTTTCCTTTATAACACATTTTAACCCTTCACTGTGTGTGTTTAATATATATGTACTTCACTTTTTTATTTTCATTCTTTATATGCAGGTACAGCTGCTCCTAACTATCTATTTACACTGCACTTTTCTTACTATGGTGGTGCCCTGGGGCAGCTTGGCTGGGCCAGTTTTTGGAGGTCCTGCACTCTGGTTTTGAACCCTAGTATGTTAGGCACCTACCCGAAAGAGGTTACCTGGATATAGTGGGTAGGCCCATAACCTTGGGTATGATTATGCTAAAAACCTCTATTGATTGCAAAATTTTATTGCATTTATATATATTATTAATAATTTGGAGTTGTACAACTGAGATTTATCTTTCTGTGCCTGCAATTAGTCTCATCAGGTAGCACCTCCCATCATATATATAGTCAGGTTGTGCAGTCCAGAAATCTTTCCCATATGCTCCATTTAATGTGCTTTATTGCACATCTGAGGGAAAAGAGATGCCCTCATTCTGGACTAGCACCCTTCCTTATTGGTTTAAAAGCATGGAGTATGGTAATGTATATGCACACTGTATTAGGCACAATTCTAGTTAAGTCCTACAAGTTATATACTGTAGTGCAACTTTGGTTCATTTTTGGGGTGTGGGTCCTCCTGGATTGCGTTGGTTAATCTGTCTCAGGGCACCACATTATAACACATTTTCCTTTATAACACATTTTAACCCTTCGCTGTGTGTGTTTAATATATATGAACTAAACTTTTTTATTTTCATTCTTTATATGCAGCTGCAGCTGCTCCTAACTGTCTCTTTACACTGCACTTTTCTTACTATGGTGGTGCCCTGGGGTGGCTTGGCTGGGCCAGTTTTTGGGGGGTCCTGCGCTATGGTTTTGAAACCTAGTATGTTAGAGACCTACCCCGAAGAGGTTACCTGGATATGGTGGGTAGGCCCATAACCTTGGCCATGATTATGCTAAAAACCTCTATTGATAGCAAAATTTTATTGCATTTATATATATTATTAATAATTTGGAGTTGTACAACTGAGATTTATCTTTCTGTGCCTGCAATTAGTCTCATCAGGTAGCACTTGACATCATATATATAGTCAGGTTGTGATTCCAGAAATCTTTCCCATATGCTGCATTTAATGTGCTTTATTGCACTTCTGAGGGAAAAGAGATGCCCTCATTCTGGACTAGCACCCTTCCTTATTGTTTTAAAAGTATGGAGTATGGTAATGTATATGCACACTGTATTAGGCACAATTCTAGATAAGTCCTACAAGTTATATACTGTAGTGCAACTTTGGTTCATTTTTGGGGTGTGGGTCCCCCTGGATTGCATTGGTTAATCTGTCTCAGGGCACCGCATTATAACACATTTTCCTTTATAACACATTTTAACCCTTCGCTGTGTGTGTTTAATATATATGTACTTCACTTTTTTATTTTCATTCTTTATATGCAGCTGCAGCTGCTCCTAACTATCTCTTTACACTGCACTTTTCTTATTTTGGTGATGCCCTGGGGCGGCTTGGCTGGGCCAGTTTTGGGGGGTCCTGTGCTCTGGTTTTGAACCCTAGTATGTTAGGGACCTACCCGAAAGAGGTTACCTGGATATGGTGGGTAGGCCCATAACCTTGGCCATGATTATGCTAAAAACCTCTATTGATTGCAAAATTTTATTGCATATATATATATTATTAATAATTTGGAGTTGTGCACCTCAGATTTGTCTGTTTCTGTGTCCACGGATAGAGAGGAATCTTCAGAGGGCACTGATGATACTGGAAGAATCCATAGATTCAATTACTTCTATGTGTACTGCACGGTTGCTAAGACAGGTGAACAACACAGCCCACCATTTGCTGTTTGCAGCTCCACCATGGGTCCTTCATGTAATGACCGACCATGGATCAAAGACATCCACTCCAACATAGGTACAGGGCGGGTCTGTAATCAGACGATCTGCTGGAGGATCTGCCATTTGTTGCTCTTGGTGTCTTCCTCTTAACTTATGGCACTTAACACATCTATGGAGCACAGAGGAAATACATCTCTTCATCCCTATCTTTACTCACCCTATGTGATATATCTGACTTTACCAATTCCTCATCTATCTCTGACCATCATCTTCTTTATTTGAACTTTTCCCTTACTCCTCATGCCACCTCAACCCCCCATGGTGACCATCACCAAGCATAATCTTGAGGTTTTTTACACTATGGAGTATATTTACTAAAGTACAAGTTTTACAAAAGTGGAGATGTTGTCCACAGCAACCAATCAGACTTTACTTATAATTTATATAGCACCTTTTAGAAGATAATGGCTAAAATCTGATTAGTTGCTATGGGCAAAATCTCCACTTTTGTAAACCTGCACTTTAGTAAATATACACCTATGTCCTTATCCTCCCTGACTCACTTCTCTTGCCTATTATCTCTCTCTTTTGCCCTGAATAATCTGTTTCCCTATACAATGTCTCTCTTACTTTAGCTCTAGACTCTGTTGCTCCAGCAGTCACTACTCACCTTCGCATCCATGCCTCAACCCTGGCATTCCAATAGCACCAAATACCTGCAAAAGTGTTCACGAACCATTGAGTGACAGTGGAAGAAATCATACTCCAATGCAGACTTTCTCCATTTCAAATGTATGCTCTCGACCTACAGTGTTGCCCTTTCCCTCTCTAAAAAGTCTTATTTCAAGAGCCTAATCTCCTACCATTCCTACAATCCCATTTGTCTGTTCATTACTTTCAACTTCCTCATCTGCCCCCACTCCTCACCTACCCTTATCCCTCTCTGCCCTTGACTTTGAGAACCATTTCACATTTAAAATGTAATCCATCTGTCAGGACATCACAGTCCACCTGACCCCCATCTCTTCAATCTTTACCTCTCATAAGACTCTGCCCTGTCTGCATTTAAGCATGCCCTTGTCTCCCCAATTCTTAAAAACCCACCCTTGAACCTGACACTTCCTCTACTTACAGCACAAACTCTCTCCTCTCTTTTACCTCCAAACTCTTTGAGCAGATAGTCTACAACCACCTCACTGCATTTCTTTATTTCCATTTCCTGTGTGACCCATTTCAATCTGGCTTTCATTTTCTCCTCATCACAGAAACTACCCTCACAAAAGTTATCAATGACATTCTTACTGCCAAATCCAAGGGCCACTACTCTCTGCTCAATCTCTCTGACCTCTCTGCTGCTTTTGAAACCTTGGACCAACTTCTCCTCCTGCAAATCCTTCACTCCCTCACTCTGTGTGCTACTGCTTTCTCCTGGTTGTCATCCCACCTCTCTCACCATTCTTTCTCTGTTTTCCTCTCATGATTCCACTTCCACTTCTAGCCCAATGCTCCGATCCCTTCATGCATCCTCTTATCATCTCCTTTGGCCTCTAATATCATCTCTCTGCTGTTGACTTTTAGATTGACTTCTCTTCTGACTTTTGCTCTCCTCACTCATATCTCCAGATGTCTCTCTGCTCATTCCTCCTGGATGTCCCAGCGCTTTCTAAAATTTAACATCTATGGCTGAGCTGATAATCTTTCTACCATCTTGAATTATGTAGCCGCTCTAAGGGCCTGATTCAGAGCCGCTCGTAAGCGGCCGCTCATTCATTCCGACCGATGTTCACACAACTGCGCATGCAAACGGATTTTAATACGCATGCGCGAACCAGTCAGTGCAGCCGAAAATCGAGTGCTCGCTAAATAGCGAATGCCTGCTATTTTGAGTGACAGGGGGAGGCGTATGTGGGTGGTAACAGGGGAAGGTGCATTAAAATGGGTAGTGGAGATCCGAATGCAGGCGTGCCAAACGGTCAAAACGGGCATTTTAAGGGTGTGCATAATTACTAAAGCAGCGTCATCGACCACGTCACTTGGTTGTTTTATAATCAGAACTGCTCGCATGATTGTGGTAGGAAAAACCAACCACAAGAATAGCGAGCAGTTCATACGCCGTCCGATGTACTCGATTAATCTAATAAGTAGCGGACATGACGTATGATGCGAGCGGCCAGGGGGCATTTTTTTCAAAATTCCGTTTGCATGTTTTGTTCGCTCTTTCAGACATAGAGGCGTGAACAGACCACAAAGAGCGAACGGTTAATTTAAATAGCCAGCCCCTTTTTCTGGACGAGTGAGCGCAAATAGCGTCCGGCTCTGAATCAGGCCCTAAATTTCATTATCTATTGAGATCGCCACCATCTCCTCTAGCCTCCAAGTGCAATGGAGCTTTGAGCTATCATTGACTACTCCATCTTCTTTAAACCTCATATTCAGTACCTTTCACAGTCCTGCAATTTCCGTCTCAGAAATATCTCCAGCATCACACTTGGATACAACTAAGACCCTCTTCCACTCACTGTTCATCTCTTTACTGGACTACTATAACCACCTCTTATCTGGCCTCCCTGTCTCTGATGTAATCTGTCCTTGATGCTGCTGCTCAGCTCATCTTACTCTCCAAACACACTGTCTGCCTCCTCCTCTCCTATAAGCCCTTCACTAGCTCCCCTTCAGAACTCAATTCAAGCTCCTCAGACTCAGTTACAAAGCCCTCACCCAATCCTCTCCTATTTACATCTCTGACCTCATCTCCTTTCACACTCCCATCCCCCCCACTTTGCTCAACAAATGAACTCTGCCTCTTCTCCCAACTGATTACTTCATCCCACTCCTACCTCCGTCCGTGTGTTTTCTGCCACTGGAACTCCCTCTCCCTTTCAGACTCTTCCCCACTCTACAGAATTTTAAGCAGGCCCTCAAAACCAACTTCTTTATCAAAGCTTTCCAGCTCTCATCCTAACTTACCGCTCCATGCTTGTTGCTCACTGTCTCACCCCTGTCTATGCACCACTCCCCTTTAGATTGTAAGCTCTCATGAGCAGACTTTTCTTTCCTCATGTGCTTTTCTTTCCCTCACTATATCATCATCTCCTTCCCACTCCAACAATAGCACCAAATGTTGGGTTTGACCACCCCACTTCTCATTTGGGTATTATGACTGCTGCTGCAGAAATGTTTATAAACCTTGTCAATGTTCTGTACTGTAATTCACGTTTTTCTTGTTTTCTTCACTCTGATTCTGTTTATGTACTCTGCAATGCACTATAGAGCCCTTGGGGTGCCATATAAATAAAGTACAATAATAATAATAATAATAATGGGTGGGAGTTTTCAAATAGTGTAAGAACAGTTTAAGTGTTTCTTGGATGCCCTTCCAAATTAATATTATATTGTCAGTGTTTCTTCCACAGAGATCCAAATCTGCACCAGACTGAGATTTTAGCCAAATGGCCTTGTTCTCCACCAGCTCAAGAGTTTAGCATAGCGGCATGGAAACTGGTTGCCATGGGGGTCCTTTTTGATGCAGATAGTCTCTTCAAACTAAAAGTAGTTTGCATAATAATTTCACCTATCAAGGCAAATTTAGTTATTTGTATGCTTCTTGCCTAAAGTGATTAATTTGTTTTGTATGAAATTGAATGTTGTAGTTCTTAGCCTAATCTAATTTATCTGTTTCACTTTTTCATTTTTTCATTTTATTTAGAGATGTGCGGTTCGGTTCTCCAGAAATCCAAATCCACCTGAATTTCGTGAATCTGGGTAAATCCGAGTCGCGGTTTTGATCTCCTGAGGAGATCCGGGTAAATCAGTTTCGTGGTTGTGGTCTTTTTGCGGATTGGAATTCAGATTTTAAATCCGAATTTTGGGTTTTGGATTGCATAAATTACATGATTTAAGCTGTTTTTAAAACTTTTATCTATTTTTTTTTAAATAATCCAGATCCAAAACCAAACACTTGAGGGTGGTTTTGAAAAACCAAATCCAGAGCCAAAACCTTGAAGGAGTTACAGATCCAAAACCAAAACCAATACATGGGGGTCGGCACAGCTCCCTAATTTTAATTGTTTCGTATTAGTCATTGCTGGTGAGAGATTCGCATGCCCTTGAATCCTTGGTTGTATTTTAGTTGTTTATGTAGTGTTTTACTTAACATGACATTTGGTATAGTATTACAGATGTTTCCATTTGTCCTTATATGAGGTGTTGTTTTTGCTGTGACTAATTTTTTTCAATTTAAGAAGAATTTTACTAAAATGTTAATTATTTGTGCAATTTAGTTGGTGGAAAAAACATTAAAAGCATGACGTTTTTTTCTTTAATTACATGCAGAAAATTGGATCTCAGGCATTTGTAATAAATGTGTGTCTGCTGTGAATGGCAGAGATGTTGATGTGTGTAAATTGGAGGAGATAGGATGAAAGAAAGTGTAGCTGTACTAATGTGGATGTCAAATTGAGAAATGATTGGGTGGTGTGGGAGAGTTGTGAGGTGGTAATGATACCTACATCTAAAGGTATGTATGACCCTTTGAAAAAGATTATTGAAAATAACTTGGGTATCAGACGCAAAAAAGAGGAGTGACGTTGGAAGGATATGGAAATGAGGCAATGGCAAATGTAATGCAATAAACTAATGGGTATACATTTTCAAAGTGCATAAAGAGTAATTTTCCACCTGTCAAGATAAGTTGGAAACTGTCACACTGGTGGGTTTGTTTTGGCTTCCCATGGTCCAATGCAATTAGATTTATGATTGATGTCACTTTGTGGGTCTGGATTGTAGAAATTATATAACTATTATAATCACATAATATTAACATGATACTGTAATTGAGAATGCAATGCTAGAAAGTATCAAACACCACAAGCAGAACTGACACACTGTAGTTTGTTTTGCTATATTATGAAGATAAGTTAAATTGAAGGCTTCTTCTAAAATCTTGACATATGTTTTTCTCATATTTAAAGCTCTATTGTTACACTGTGTATTATGTTATCTAATGATCAAAATAGATTATTATTTATTATTATTTTTAAAGCTTTGAAGACCCTCTGGTAGTCATATGGTTTAACACAATACATATTATCATAAGAAAGAACTCTGCATTGACAGTGACATTTATTATTAATCAAATCAATTTGCTTTACATTACAGTTTATGTCAAGTGAATGTATCATGAATTCATTATTCAAAGTTTATTCATATAATGCGAAAGAATAGATAACACTCTGTGCATCAAATTGTATCCAAGTGTTCAATTTCATCTTTTGATTCCCATACATGCATATTCATTTTTATAGTTTAGTACATTTATAATAACATTGAGGTGTGTTTACCCTTTCCTGTAACTAGGTTCTATAATATTTTAATCTCTAATAAATCCAATCAGTCATTGTGGTAGGTCCAGCTAAAAGAGCCTTTATCTTGTTTTCCAGAATCGTCATTTTGATTCCAAATAAAACTACCTGAGTAGTCCATCAAATCCATACCTGTTGATTCCCATCCCATCAAAAACATCATTTCCTTTGAATTCTATATTCTCTGATATTTGCCAATCGATAGTATTCTCAACTATATTGTTACCTTCAAATGAATAGCCACTATCGTAGTCCATTCCTCCTGTCTCAATATTAGACCTACGTATATCCATCCCTAGAATTCCTTTCATATCAATTCCACCAACTGAATTGTCATTATAGTTGTACATATGTTCTATTCCATATCCAAAATCAACACTATTTTGTACTACTGATTCTTGTTCCAGTATACTTGAACTCTCACCTACGATTTCTTCGATAACATCAAATAAAATGTCACTATCAGAGTTTATGACTTCTGTTACATAATCAGAGTATATTACTTCTGTTACATAATCAGAGTCTATGACTTTTGTTACATAATCAGAGTCTATGACTTTTGTTACATAATCAGAGTCTATGACTTCTTTTACATAATCAGAGTCTATGACTTCTATTACATAATCAAAGTCTATGACTTCTGTTACATAATCAGAGTCTATGCCTTCTATTACATAATCAGAGTCTATGACTTCTGTTACATAATCAGAGTCTATGCCTTCTATTACATAATCAGAGTCTATGACTTCTGTTACATAATCAAAGTCTATGCCTTCTAAAACATAATCTATGACTTCTGTTACATAATCATTATCAATACTTTGGACTACTTCTACTGATCCATAAGAAATCAACTCTTCTAATGCATTTAAATGCCCGTCTCCTTCTAATGTATCTGAAGCCCACTCTAATACTAATGCATCCATTATATCCATTACATCAAAGTTCATGTTTTCTTCTGTTGGATCTCCCTTAAAAATATCTTCGACTTCTACTAAAACCTGTTTTATATCTATTACTTCAGATGAAACTACATCAGATGAAAATAGATCTTCCATATCAGTACCTTGGATTTCTTCTAATTCAAAGCCTGGGACAGATTCACTAAAATAACTATCTTCATAGTTGATAACTTCACTTTCTTCATATATATCATAAACATAATCATAGTCACCCAATGGAACAAAGTCTGTACTCCCATATACATTCCCAAAGTCTAGATCACTGAGTTTTGACTCATCCAACTCAACAATCCCTGATATTATGTCATCAATGCCCATATCACCCCCCTCTGTAAATTCTGGCACTTCTCCATTCGGTGCATTGCCACCACCAAACATGTCCATAGGGACAAAAGCTGCAAAAGATAATAATACAGGACAAAAATTAATGTATCTCAATTCATTTTGGATCAGGGTTTATTTTCTAAGAATAAACAAATAAGCAAACTCACCAGATGCCATTCCGACGGCCATGTTCACAAGGCCAAGGGCAGCTCTGAACACGGGACACACCTGTTTTGTCAACAAATAAAGAACTTCATTAGGAGTTAGTTATTCTTTGTTATATATAATCAGCTATGATGAGATATACTGTTACACTATAATGTACTGTTTATGTAAACTAGGAAATGCAATGTGAAATATATGTGCATAGTGCCTGAAATAATGAAAGTGTTGAATAACAAAACAGTAATAAATAACTAGTGTAGATTTACAAGTGTTTTACGAGTTTCACAAAACTCTGAAATGTATTTATTCAGGTTTAATAAAGATAATTGATTTTTTTTCCCTAATATATACTGTATCAAACAATTTAAGCTTTTGTTGAAAACATTAGAATAGAACATTTCTAGTAAATTGGAAACATTTGCTAATTGCAATAATTTCCCCAAATTAATTGGTTATGAGTGGACTTAGGGCCTGATTCAGAGCTGTATGTTAATACCATAGCAGCAGTGATCCCGTACGCAGCTGCTGTGCGAAAATATGCAAATGTTGCAGACGCAGAAGATTGTAATGAGACGCCCACCTAAGGCTTTGCAAATCCAAGAATCTGCATGCAAAGATGCAGCATTGGTTGCAGATACTTCGCTAATTAGACTTTTGAGTAACCCTATAGATGCGCAGAATAGCCGCATGTACTGAGACGACAGAGCCACTGTACTGTGTATTGGATCGCAGACGCAGGCTATGACACACTCCGAAAATGGTCATGACATGCCAGAGCTCATTGCTGCCACTTCCCATTACCTTCCCCAAACGCTCTTTACCTGTCAATCACACTGTGAGTAAATAGTCGCTGCGAGGGACTACGGTAATGTACCGTGAAGCATGCACAGTGAGACTTAAACAAATGCTCAGATTGCCTATAACCGCTCATAGAAATAATCTACATCTCTGAATCAGGTCTTTTATACAGTACGTTGTCATTTCTGAATGACTTTTGGAATAAAAATGTCTGTTCTGCATTCCAGAAATGGCTACACCAAAGATCCTATTTAAGTATTAAACAGCTATCTGGTAGACACAATGAAACCATGTACAGTTCAGTTGCTCATGCTGCTGAGTAATGACACAATACTGGCTTCCATTTGAATTGATATGAGAGTAAGTGGTTACAAATGACCAGTGGCGTTACCGGGTGTGGTGACAACCAGTGCGGCACTGTGTATATGATGCTCATACATGGCTCTATGGGACTAATTCAGAGGTGAATGCAGACGTGGCTGCAGGGCCATAACTAGGGTGGTGCAACATGTGCCACAGCACAGGGCACCGAAGGGCAGGGGGGCTGTTTGGGCCTGTCAATTCTCTGTTTATAATCATTCCCACTTGTAGCTTCTTCTTCTTTTATCCCCAGAATATCCTGGCTGTCCCTATCTCCTTTCTGGCCAAGTCTCCCAGCAAGGTCAAATTCCCTTTTATTTACCACATTCATTTCACAATAGTCATACCTGGGACTCAAACCTATGACCTCTTATATGGCAGTTAGACACCTTCCACATGGAGCTATCTGCCCCACAATTTCTGATGGAAGCCCTGAACACAGCAACTGATTCCCAGCCCAGGTGTTACCAGCACACCTCGAGTACCCTTGCTGGTGAGTTCAGCAGCCGGTGCGGGGTACATAGACAGATCTTCCTGTTGCTGATATTTGCTGCATATACTCTACAAGTAGCAATCTTTCTATACCTTCAGTCAGTGATCTAAACTGCCGGCTCAAATCTTGTGCATGGCTGTTCTGATGGACAAATCCTGTTGCAGGTGCCATTTCACCAGTGTTCTCCTACATCTAGAGCTGGTGAGTTATACTGCATAAATTATTGTGTATCATCAATGCAGCCATTGGTTTCACACTGTATTTGGCAATGACACCTGGATAGCAGTAGTACAACGGGTACCCTTTCATCATCAGATTTGTCATGGCCCTTTCCAATGAATTCATGCCCCTTTTTGCATCTTATGTTCTTTTTAAAAAAATTGGAGGAGATAATGTTCTTTCTTGCACAGGGCACCAATAAGTTTAGTTACAGCTCTGCATGGCTGTATCTATTGGTGTTCACCCATCTGTGACTTTATGTAAATGCCTCTACAAAACCCTTCCCTGGTGTACATCTGGACTGAGGCGCCCACTGTCAGTGTAGTGTCCATAGGTGCTGAATTTCCCGAATGGTGCATCTTTAAATCACTATCGGTCGCATCATTGAAATTTCCACCTGCCCTCTGGCAGATGTAGTTTCTCCATCCTACTATTGCCTCATAGGTGAGTGGTTCAATGTGTGTGTACACAAACACATTCACCAACATGCCCGCGACACTTCCTTGACACACACATAAGAAGAACCATCTTCATGCATATGTTTAGCCACCACCCAGCAACTCCCAGGAATGCGCAGCATTTTTCCTAGACATTTCTGATGTTGTGCGTAACAGCTCCTTTGTGCATCCAGTCTGTGTAACACAGGTGCTATAGGAGTTTTTAAGGATTGCGCTCACACGCTGTAGCAAAAATAGCTCAACTACATGAACATCAGCTTTGCGTAAGGTTCTGAACTAGGCCTTATATGTATCTTTAGAAACTAAAGGAAAAAATAAATACAGTATTCACAAATAAATTTATAGTGTGTGCCAAATATGGAAAACATGCATCAAAGTTTGTTTATTTTTCTATTGTAATATTCCCAATCAATTAAAAATGTATGCAGTTTACATTTTAACGGAGTAGCAGCAACCATATTGTTGCTCATCAACCTTATCCTTCCCTAACTCTCTTGCCCTAAAATGCAAAGTTACTGTCTACAATAAAATGTTCACAATTATAACTTTCTTAACACCACTGTACATGAGAACAACACGTTCTTGTCTTTCCTCTACCATATGAGAACTAAGGTGTACAATGTTTGCCAAAGTAATGTTTCCAAATTTAAATTTGGGGTATATCAAAATGATGCGATATATAGTGATAAGTAACAATTCAATATCGCAGATCTACATGAATAGACCCTCATATCCGGTTGTTGCTGGTTCTCTGGGTACCAAACCCGCACATCTCTATTTAGTATATATACTCCTTTAAATGGTTAGAAAATATTTACATTCAGGGGTATATTTACTAAAGGTTGATTTCAATTGATTAAAATCATCAATGAAAATTGCTGAAAATTGGTCAACATTGATGTTGTGCTTCTAGGGCTAAATCATACATTTAGTAACAGAATTTTTTACTTGTTTTATTGTTATTTCTAAATGTGTGATTTAGCCCCAGAAACACAACATCTATTTTAAATCAATCAAAATCAAATTTAAAATTGATTAAAATATACCCCTCACATTTTGCACTGTCTGGAGTTAACAACTGGACAAGTTACAGTATTAGACAAGACACACATACATGATTATTATAATTATTATTATTACTACTACTTACAGCACCGGGCGCCATTCCATGGATCATACCTTCTCCCATTTCAAGTACTCTAGGTTTATTGAGCAAAGGGAAAATTAGCATATATAAATATTCAAAAATGCTAATATCATGTCAAGAGCAGATAGGCAGATTTATAAGTAGATTTTTTTGTCTAAATGCAATGTAATGGTTGAAGGACTTTTCCAATTTTCCAATTTTTTTTAGTTTTTTGTTCTAGATTGAGCTACACCTTAATATTGTACAGTATGTACTAAGGATTATTGCTTTGGCATGGTTAAATAATAAAAAGTCTGTAGCACGCTAAACATGGCTATTGAAAATAGTGATATGTAGGGTTCCCGCTAGGATGTTTTAGCAGGGTGCTGCATCCTGCACAATTTTAAAACTGTAAAATGCAACCTGCCCTTATGGCAGTGCCTTGCTGAAACAGGCTGCCGTGTGTGCCGTTACTGTCTTCACCTGCGGGACACTGAAAAGTTGCAGGGAAACAGTCACCGTCAGTTGAATATATGCCATGTGTACTGTATGTGCAAGGCATCTTTTCACTCTGCAGGGAAAACTTTGGGGCTGCCCAGAATCTCAATGAGTGCTGGCCATGCCCCATACAGTGACAAAAAGGGGCACAACCCAAGGACTTACCCCTTTTTTGAATGACCACTCCCCTCTTTGGTGTGTGCAATAATGCCCATTTTCCAGCCCTGGCGTGAACACTATGATTGTGGACAAATTTATTTAGAGAAAATAGTTTTGTGTGCATAGGTGGGGTATGTATTTACTTACTCTAATAGATTTATAAGCCTCTGCATGATTAAGTACAAAAGCAAAACATGACTTGCAGAAGGCACATTTGATATGCAACTTACCCAAAACCTCTCATGGTAATGCCAGTAAAGCACGCTTCACATGTATTAAACACTAACTCCATGCAACCAGCCTTTTCTTCTAATAGGACATCTACGGTAATGTTGACATCAATAAAAGTAGCTAGCATGTCTGTTAAACCACTATAAAGAAAAGAAGAGATAATATAAGTAATTAAGAAAAGTTTTTTTTTTAATTGAAAATGCTTTTGCACAGTAGGATTGAAGGAATGCCAGTTTAAATTTGCATAATTTTATTATTATTGAATTAATGAAAATGATCCCCTGTAAAATATCACTTCATTTTTTTAAACAATGTGGTTAGTGTCATCACTTCGCATGCAAGTTCATCTAGACTTTGGTCGGTATTTATAATAGGTGCAATGTAGATGTTAATTTAGCTTTCAGACATCACTATTTTTGTATACTTATTTATAAGATGGACTTGTGTGGGCCTTTGCAACTGAACATATAGTATATGGTCCATGGGAAGGCAATAGCAGCAAACAGTGATGAGACAGAAGAGTGATGCAAAGATAAATCCAGTATTTAGTACACAGCAGTGGTTTTAGCAGACAAGGATATTGGCAAGGCAGGGACAGAAAACAAGCCAAGTCGGTGCACAAAAATTCAATAACAGAGCAGACAGAGGTCTGAAGCCAATGTCTCATTCAAAAGTTTGTATGGTGTGCACAGAGAAATGTGCCCTGCCATAAATTGGAGCGCCGAAGTGCCCTCCCACTGAACGCTGAGTCCAGACAAGCAAACATAGGGCAAGGTGACCTCCAGAGGTCAGAGGAGAGCCATGATTGGGTTAGGCTGTTCTTGTGCAGGTAGCAGTCTGAGCTGGGAAGACCGCACTAGTGAGCAGTGCAGCAGCCTAAGGTATCAGGCTGAGTAGAAGAGTCATTGCTGAGTGAGTGACTTCTGAGAGGCAATAGGCATAGCGGGAAGACCTGTATTGATTTGAAGGACCTGTGTTTTACCTCAGAAGGTGTGGGAGTAGGGGTAAGCACTAAGCAGACTCCTGATGCGGCTGCATCCTGGCATACAGCACATTCGGTGGCAGCTTGAGAGGAAGGGGGAGTGAGCAGTGACGCCTTCCCCTTGTGTGATTGACAACGGAGACAGATCTGGGGGAGTGGCTGTTTAGAGAAAGGTAGACCCAGGTACCTTCCTGGCTGAAAGCTAGAGCTGAAGGTGACCCTTGTGCCATGGAAGTGACAGGATACGGCACTGTTGGTAATGAGAGTACTGCTGTTGTCAGTATGGCAAAAGCAGCGCCGGAGACATCAGACTGATGTAATCCAGGGCCATCTCTTCCATTGAGCTTGTTGGGCAGTTGCCCAAGGGCCCGAAGCTTATAGGGGCCCGCCCCCCTGCAGCCGCTGTAAGTAGGTAAATTTTTAATATTTTTATAAGCCGGCCGCCGGTGCACTGCATTCTGATCTAATCCCACCCACCCCATCTCCCCCCGGTGACGAGTACTCACATCAGTACCAGTTTCACTTCATCTGCAGACTTCAGACAGAGTCTCTCTGCATGTGTGGGAGGTCTGATGGGCATGCAGGAGGGTTTACTTTTATTGACCAGTTAAATTTTTTTCCCGTGAATGGGTGGGTAGGGGCACCAGTGCATTGCTTTGCCCAGGGCCCACACTGCTGTTAAAACAACCCTGAGGTAATCCATCAAGAATTCAGTCACACACGCAGCAACTATCCTGCAGTACTTGGATAGATTACAATACTCACATCAGGGACAGCATCTGAGGGAAAGATTTTAGACTGATAGGATGTAAAATCGCTGTTACCGTCAATTAGCCCGGAGGGCAGTGATTCAGGGTGGAGAATCGCTTCTGCTTCTCTAACCCTAACCATCCATTCCCGCTGCCTAAACCTAACCCTCCCCCCTAGTGCTTAAACCTAAGACCCCTGCACCCTAAACCTAACTTCCCCCCTAGTGCATAACCCTTAACGCCTAACGCTAAACCCCCCCTAACCCCACTACTTAACCTTCGGGATGCCAGCGCCAGGATTCTGAAAGGTTTCAGGATTCCGGCGCCGGTATTCTAAGCGCTGGAATCCCCTTTGCCGGGATATTGACAGCATCCCTCTGGGAGATAGTCAATATTATTTACCCTCACCTGATTTAGGAGGATATGTATTATAGGATATTTTATTTTGTAGCACAACTTTTCTTTTAGTTCTTGATTATTGTAGTATCAGTACTTTTTTTCACTAGTTTAATTATTTTTGCTGTAAAAAAAGTTTCATTTTATTATATACTGTACCTAACACACTGCCATGATGGAATTTCTGCTTGATCTCTGTTTGTAATATTATAGGCTCTCCTCATGCTATCATCTTATCCAACAAACATGAGTGGGATTGTGGCATAAGAGCTAAAACCTAGATATTTAAGAAAGCAACAGATTCATACTGTCTTCTGTAGATTATTTTGCAAGCGATACAATCACGCATCTAATAAAGAACAAAAATTAAGTATTGGAGAAATACAATACTGTCTAACCATGACAATTTAGCAGTTTCACCCTAATCCCCTCACATTTGAATGTGTCAATGGAAGTGAATTTCCAGAACATTAAACAGAGAAATTCTTAAGACAACATGGCATAATGCATCAAAAGACAGTTCCATATACACCAGCAGAGCCGTAACTAGACTTTTTGGTGCCCTGTGCCAGAGAGAGCATTGCCCCCCCCCCATATTTTTCAAATAGGGACATAAGATGCACACCTGAAAAAGTGCCACGGCCTAATGGGGGAAGGGCCAAGGAAGAGATGGGGGAGGCCAGGAGATGCTGGGGATAAAAGAAGAGGATGATACAAGTGAGAATGATAATAAAATGAAAATTGATAGACTAGAACAGCACCACCTGACCACGCTAGTTACGATTCTGTACACCAGAGTAAAATGCAGTCAATGAAAGAAATAACTATTATCAGAAAAATACTGGGGTGAAGTAGCAATGACAGCTAAAATACTTGTAAAATAGATTATTCTCCAGAACAGTGTGAATACCTCATACAAATTTGGCATGTATAGAAACCTATTGTAAATATCGGGCTTTTTGTGCAAAGATTTTGTTTATATTCCTAAATAAAAATGCAGCAAGCTACAAAACTAAGTAATGGAAGGGATTCTTGTTGCATACAGTGAGAGTTCCAAAGGATACAGAATCCTAAACCCAAGAATAGACAATGTGACTATCAGCAATAGTAGGATTTGTGGTTAAAGCCCTAAGTGATGGTGCAATTGTTTTAATAGACTCAGGTATAAAATCGGGTAGGAGGATTCCAACCTTAAACAGACCGTAATACATATTTTGCACAATTGATATCAGTTACAGTATCCATGGTTTAATTTCATGAATGATAGAACAGTTGTAACCAGGTTATCCATGGTTTAGTATCATGGATGACAGAACACTATTAGGGGAATTCAATATAGAGCGAAAACTCTGTTTTTGCGTTAATATCGCACCTATGATGTCATTATCGCAGGTTTTAGTTTTACACCGTATTCAATTTCAAAGAATTTTCGCAGGTTCGAAAAGTCTTTTTAAAAAAACGGGGATAACTTTTCACCACTGAATAGGTGGCGAAAAAAAGTGCAGAATTGGGGTTTAGGGGTGCAGGCTTAAAAAAAATAGCCTGCACCCCTGGGAATGTCATTTTAAAAATAACTGTGTCAAATAAAGTTTTTTACAAAAATAGGGACACCCCAAAAAATGTATAAAAAAATTGGGGTGAGAAAAAAAATGGGAAAAAATTGTTTAAAACTAGGGAAATAGGTTCAGGGCTATTCTGCAATTATGCGGCAGGTGTATTCTAGAATAGCTTTATAGCGGCAGGTGCACAATTGCAGAATTAAAAAAAAATTACTTTAGGGACATCAAAATATGCTAGTACCCATTTTCATGTACCCCAAATTTGATGGGACCACTTAAAAAAATGAAAAAAAATAACCTAAGTGCTCTTCTGCATCACTTCTTCAATGTCGGGAAAAAAACACCTGCCGCAGCTATTTAAATCCCCGACTTTCATTTGCAGGCTAAAACGGGGGTACCCATAGTGATCCCCCATGTTTTTACAACTTTAGGGGGGTCCTACAATTTTTTCAAGGAAAATTTAGTTTTTTTACGCAAATCCCACTTCGCAGGTTCCCGTTTTCGGAGGTTTTATATTGAATACAGGGATAAATCGTGCGCGCGCCCGATACTTTATCCCTAAAAAATCTCCGATGTGGAGCGAAAAGTCCAGCACGGACTTTTCAGTCCCATATTGAATACCCCTCTATGAGTAACAAAGGACAAATTGAGGCATTTGACAGAGAAAAACAAGAGAAAACCACCTTTACACCTCTCATACAAAGCTGAGTAATTGGTATCAATGAAACCACAACTTGGAAATACAGATGGACAAAATCAGCTGCAGAAGAAATAAAGTACATGCACAACAACCATTCCTGGATACACTGGAGAAATACCAAGCCTATAGTAAAGCCATAGACCACATAATTAAGTATAACACAGACAGGAAAGCTGAACAGTACAAAATCAGCTAAGGGGTATTCACAAAAGTATGGAGAGAATTGCGATGACACATTTGCTCCAGTAGTCAAACATTACAAACAGATCTTTGTTTAAAGTGACAGCAACAAAGAAAATGCAATTGAAACATGTTGATGCCAAAACAGGTTTCCAGCACTGATAGCTGAAGGAGGAAATTCATATTTATTTATTTATTTATATATTTATTCCTATTTATAAGTAGATCTTGTAGTCTGTTTTGACAATGAAGGGGATGAAAAACTCTACAATATTTACACTAAGATTTTGAGACAAAAGACCTCTTAAACATACAGTAGCACATCACCTGGGTATTAAAGTTGGAGAAGAAGGCAATTTTCTTCTTAGTTAAAGAATCAAAATATAGGCGGTTGAGCATTCTTGGGATGCAATGGCACACTCCCATTAAAATTAGGTACACAGTGGAAATGATTAAGCAAGGCATTTCATTATCAGATCATAACCAATACAGAAAAACTGTAGGGAAATTGATCTGCATTGTAAGTGCCAGTAGACCTAATATTGTAATAACTTTGGAATTCTATGTAAAAATCTTGAAGCCAACCCATACGGATTGTAATGCTGTGAAAAAGTTCACATGCAATTTAAAGGGAACTAAGAATGTTCTGCCAATGTTTCTAGCAATTGGCACATGCAACCTGCCTTAATTATGTGGATGCAGATTCTTCTGGAGATTCTACTGATAAAAAGTACACAAGTGGCTATTTATTTATACTCTGTGGATGACCAGGCAGTTGGACTAACATAGACCAATCATCTGCAAACTTTATTCAATAGAAGCAGAATATATTGCTGCAGCAAATGCAGTCAAAAGTTGAGACAGTTGCTACTTGCTAGTTGTCTGAGGAGAACAGTAAAGGGGTCTATCCATTATCGGATAAATTTGAACGATGAACGATATATCGTTCAGTTGTTCAATTTATCTGTCATGGATAGGCCATGAATGATGTCAGATGCGCACTCCCGTGGCTGACAAATTGTGTCTTTTGTCTCTCCAACATGTTGGTCAATTATAGCTTATCGCTGACAGATATTAGAAATATCTGTCAGTTTATAAGTGACGAACGATATTTTTAATGAAAATTAATAGAAACATAAAAAAGAATCCACTCCCTGAATGATGTCATGCAATATCGTTCGTCGTTTGCAAAAATCTGTCATGTACATGACAGATATCTGTCACCACAGCCCCAAGAATTTTCAAGAGATAAATCTTTTGTCTTTCATCGTAGAGAAAGATCTGCTAATGGATAGGCCCCTTAAGCAGAACCAACCCAACAACCCCAGATAGCATGCAGTTGCACAGATAGATGAGCTTACACAAGAACCAAGCACATCTATGTGAATTACTATTTCTTGCTTGATCTACAAAAACAAAGCTTTTACCTGGAGAAGGACATCAAAAGTTATTGAGGAAAATGGGTGTAGTGGACCAAGCATCAGCTATTGAGAAATGGTGGTAAATTATAACAAAAGTTGCTGGCTAAGTATTACTTGAAAACATGATGTGGTGTGTCTTAAGATATCACTGTGCAGTCTTTCTATGTTGTTCTAATGTCCTCTCATCTAGAATCTCCTTGCTAATCCTCACTTGCTAGTACCCAGTTTTGGTAACATGTGCTGGATTTATTATAATTTAAGCTCTGAAAACAGGACATAGATGTGGGGAAAACAACATGAGAATTGATTTGGTCTCAACACAGGTGATAGAGACATTAGTGGATATAGGGGTGTGGCCAACTGTGTCACTTATGCATAATTTAAAATTTGTAATGTGAAGTGGTGGCGGTCTGTGTTAAATATGTTTAAGGTTAATATATATATATATATATATATATATATATATATATATATACAGGTTGAGTCTCCCATATCCAAAATGCTTGGGACCAGGGTTATTTTGGATAACGGAATATTCCGTATTTTGGAATGTTTGCTTATCATAATGAAATATCTTGGGAATGGGACCCCAATATACACACAGACTGCATTTATGTGTTATATACAACTTATACACACAGCCTGCAGCTCATTTTATACAATATTTTCAATAATTTTGTGGCTCAAGCAAAGTTTGTGTACATACATGAAATAAATGTATGTTTCATTTACACACTATACACACAGCCTGAAGGTGATTTTATACAATATTTGTAATAATTTGTGCCTTAAACAAAGTTTGTGTACATTGAACCATCAAAAATCAAAGGTTTTATTATCTCAGTCATGACAAAATTATTCCGTATTTCAGAATATTCCGTATTTCGGAATATTTGGATATGGGAGACTCAACCTGTATATATACTGTATGTATATTATAAATTAATTTACCCAGCTTCGCCTCCAATAGCAATCCTCGCTGTGGCGTCAATGGTAAATCCGAGACAGCCAACCTTTGGTGTCAATATAACACATGGGAAGCAGATTTCAACACACCTGTAGAAAAATTAATTATCATTAACTACTTACATTAACAAATACAGGAAAATCATACTATGTTTTAGAAAGGTGGCATAATATACCCCTGGGAAACTGACTGATAAACCATTTAATACTAAATATATATTTATATATGATGCATGAAGGAAAATAGTATGGTTGAACAATTCTAAAAATATAATGTATGGATAAAGCTGATAAACCCATACATGTAGCAACCAAATAGGCAAATGCTTCCAGTTTGTGAAGTAGCACAAACCACATTGGATGTTTAAACATTTTAAAAATAAATCTTTGCCTGACTCAGTATCAATGCATTAGTGTGAATACAGAATTTTATACCTATTCTGTCCTGTCGGAGATCTGTGCACACTTCCTCTGCCTGTGGAGCCGCCCAGAGCATCCTAAGATGTTCCTGGTCAGGGGCTGGCTGGCAACTTTCAGCCTGGGGGGCAACACAAGGAAGTGGCCCTGGTGTTGTTAACCCCAACTACAGGTTGCACATAGAACACAATAGCCCTCACAGGAAAAAATTAAAACACATTGGGCTCTATTTATTAACATTATTTTTACTAAAATAAAGTGAAAAAGGGTGTTTTCACACCCTTTTCACATTATTTTAGTTTCACCTGTAGTTACTATAGGGCAATTGGAGTAGAATTAGTAAAATTCTACTCCAACCCCCAGTATCACTTATTTTTAGTAAAGCAGATCGCATTTCCCATAATTGTAATGGGAAATGTGATCTGTGTGCAAGTTACTAAAAATAAATTGTAAAAAAATACCGGGGGAAGCCCTGTGATAATAACGCCACCTGGAGGTGGCGTTATCCAGGGTCTCCCCCGGTTACCGGGCTCCCACTCTGCTCTAACGGAGAGAGCAGAGGCGGGAGCCGGTACCAGTAATCAGCTATGTGGTCTAAGTAGACCGCAAGCTGATTACTGTAAAAAAAAGAAAAAAAAAAGAAACATTTTTTTTTTCCTTACCTGAATCCAGGGACCGGTGATCGGGCCTCCGGTGATGGCTCCTCTCCGGTCAGCTGGTCTCCCACAGTGCACTGGGGCCCGGTCATCAGGTGATCGGGTCCCAGTGCAGTATGGGAGATCACCTGATCGGGAAGCCCGGAGAAGATCACCGGAGGCCAGGAGGATGCAGGTAAGTGTAATGAAGGGAGGGGGGGTCGCGGGGGGGGGGGAGGGGGGGTCGCAGGGGTCCGTGATCGCGGGGGGCGGGGCTTAGCACCGGGGGGCGGGCTTAGCGTTGGTGGGGGGGTAGTAGCGACGGTGGGTCGACGCATGCGCGGGCTCTTAGTCGCGGTATTTTTTCCGAAAATACCGCGACTAGAGTGCGGATGGGATCCGCAGGGACAGAGCTTTATCGCAAGCTCTGTCCCTGCAAGGGATTTATAGTAAATCCCTGTGATATTGCCTGAATTCGCAATGCGAATTCACTCGGTAATATCACACTACAATCCGCATTCAATATGCGGATTGTAGTAAATAGAGCCCATTGTCCCCTACAGGAAAAACAAATCAAACGCAATGGCCCTCACAGGAAGAAAACACATTCGTTGCCCATGCCTCCCTACAAAAGTCTGACCTGACCTGTCAGACTCACACAGCAGAACTACTAGTTGCCACCGCTTCAACTTGCAGGCGCTAAAGAGCGGAATAGATAGAGGAGCTCCAAGTCTTCACCTTGCCCTCAGTCACGGGCAGCACCTGCACACAGCAGCATCAGGGTTTAAGGGCCTGATTCAGAGCCGCTCGTAAGCGGCCGCTCGTTTGCTCTGAGCGATGTTCGCACAACTGCACATGCGTATGGGTCATAATGTGCATGCGCCAACCAGTCACTGCGGTCAGAAATCATGCGCTCGCAAAACAGCGAGGGGCTGCTAATTTGATTGACAGAATGTACCGTTTGTGGGTGGTAACAGGGGAAGGTGCTTGAAAACGGGGGAGTGGAGATCCGAACGCAGACGTGCCTAATGGTCAAAAGGACGTTTAATGGGAGTGCATAATTAGTAAAGGAGCGTCATCGACCACGTCACTTGGTTGTCTTTTAGCCTGAACTGCTCGCAGTGATAGCAGTAAGAAAAAGCTACCACAAGCACTGCGAGCAATTCAGATGCCTTTCGATGTACCCGATTAATCTAATAAATACCGGAGATGACGTGTGATGCGAACTGCAAAGGGGCGTCTTTACAAAATAGCGAGCGCATTTTTCGTTCACTCGCTCAGACATAGAGGCGTCAACAAAGCGCTCAATTTTAATAGACGGCCCCTTTTTTGGAACGACCGTCCGCAAATAGTGTTTGGGTCTGAATCAGGCCCTAAGTCACAGGGTGACAGGGAGAGGTACAGTAGAGGGTGACGGGGAGAGGCAGAGGGTAACAAGGAGAAGCAGAGGGTGACAAGGAGAGGCAGAGGCTGACAAGGCGAGGCAGAGAGTAATAGAGATAGTGAGTAATGGGAAGAAGCAGTTATTGACTGGGTAGCAGTGGATGACAGCTGGGAGGTGGCTGCAGGTAGAGACACTCATAGATTTACTTACTGCTGTAAACTAAATAAGAAAAAAGAATGCTGCATCCCAAATGTACTGCACCCCCCTAACCCCCACCCCCCCTCACAGTGGCGCCGACCTCCAGCTCCTCTCCTACTGCCAAAGCACCTTTTTCAGCTGCTGGTATCCATCTCTGTGGTTGCTCGTATCTGTGGCTCCTTCCCTCCTACCCTTGTGACCCTGTCTGCTGGTTTGTATGCTCCTGCTGGCACTCACTCCCTCGCCAGTGATGCCGGCCGCGACCCTCTGCTAATTTGCTGCAATGTGGCTGCACTAGCTAACGGCACCCGGAAGTGCCCGCTAATGGGGCAGATAAAAGCTTTTGGCTTGTGATACACTTTTGAACACAATCCTGGAAGGCTGCATATGATTCAGCCCGGACCCAGCAGGCAGTGTGAACCGGCCCGGCAGAGAGGGGGTGGGACTGGCCCTGTTGCTCTGACTGTGATAAATGGAGCGATCGGGGAGCATCTTCTGTCTCCCAGCTGCCGGGCATGTGATGCAGCGTGGAGCTGCAGCCAGCCGGTGACCTCTAACTTAAAAATTGTAGTGGCCTGGGGTCACCCTGCCCCTCAGCCCAGCCCGCCCCTATTCCTGGTGCTCCTCTTTTTCCTGGCCTGGTGACCCTACCCTCTTGATGATTCATGTGATTTTTGGGATTTGCCATTCTGGAATGACAAATCATGTTCATCTACATTGCAAGTTTTGCCTCACACCCCATAGAGGTGCATAAGAAACCTGTTCATCCAGCTGGGCAGTCCCATTCTTCTGGGACTCTCCCGCTGTCCCACCCGCGGGCCACAGTGTCCTGCGGTGGGGGTGAAGTTGGGTACAGCACAAACATTTGCACTGCATAGCAGAGCAGTGGATAAGTAGGAGGAGAACAAATGCCGTGCGCATGCGCATGGTATCTATTCACTTGTGTATGGAGAGCCTGGGGGCTACCCAGCATCTCAGAAAGTACTGGGCATGTCTCCTACAGTGAAGAACACAGGGATAGCTGTGAGGCTCCGCCCCATTTTTCACGTACTCCACCCCTTTTCCTGAAGCCCCATCCCCTTTTTCAACTGTACCTATTCAGGATACCTAAATGTTGGGAGGTATGCTGTGTTGTCACTTTTAAATTTTTTTATCTATGTTGCTTTGGCAATGGGTGATGTCAGCACATTCTGCAGAGGTAACATGGCGGTTTATGAACTTCCATGCATGGTTTCCATAGAGACGGCCATGCACCAGTGTATGGAGGGCGGACACATCACTGATAATTTGACTTGGTAACCAGGGGCATATCTACCCCTTGGCCAGGATGGCACTCCCCAGGAGTGCAGGCCAAGGGGACTGCCACCCGATGGTGCCACTCACAGCCAGGGGAGTCATCCCTTCTCAACGTGCCAATTCACAGGCCCCAGTACAATAAATATTTTTTTGTTACTGTGGCGCAGTGTGCATGTCATCATGACATTACACTGTGCTGCACCGCTGAGAAACAGATGAGCCATGGCCCGGAGTGAAGAAGCGCAGCAGCCACAAGAGAATAAGGTAGGTGACGCTGGAGCCAGAGGGATATAAGTTGCTGCTGAAACACATGGGCTCATTGGTGAAGCACAGGGCAGGGCTTAGAGGGATCCAGGGGGAGAGCTGGAATGACACAGGGTGAGGCCTGGGGAGACACAGCTGGGTGACATAGGGGGCCTTAAGAGACATAGGAGGCACCTGGAGAGAGACAGAAGAGGTCTGGAGAGAGACAAAAGAGGCCTGAGTGATACAGAGGAAGCCTGGAGATGCACAAGAGAGGAGGAGGCTGGAGTGACATATGGGGATCCTAGGGAGACACAGGGGAGTCTGGAGATAAACAGGGGGATCTCGATATATATGGGGGAGGCTGGAGAGACATGAGAACTTGGAAAACACAGAGGGTTGATATGGGGGGCAGGAGTGACACAGGGTAGACTGGAGATACACAGGGGGACTTGGAGATACACACAGGGGCTGGAGTGACACAAGGGGAGCCTGAAGTGACACGGGGGAGCCTGGACTGACACAGGGTTGACAAAGGGATGGCCTGAAGAGACACAAGAGGGCCTGCAGAACAGAGAGGAGGGCTGAATAGACACAGGGGGCCTGGGGATACAAAGGGGGCCTAGAGAGGCACAGGTGGGCCTGAAGTGACAGGGTAGGCCAGAAGTGACACAGTGTGGATCTAGAGAGACATAAAGAAGACCTGAATAAAAACAGAGGAAGCCTGGAAAGACACATTGGGAGCCTAGAGAGACACAAGGTGAGCCTGGGGTGACAAAGAAGTGGCCTGGAGTGAAACTGAGGGTAGCCCCTTACTTTGAAGGGGCGCTCAGACCTCTAGTACTACCTCTCTCTGCAATAGCTTATTGTAAAGTGGTGAGTTATAGAAATCTTTGTTTTTGCACTATACACTTATTCTTGATGAAAGTAAAGAGTTACTAAAATGTTGGAATACAAGAGTTTATCTTTTCTTACAAGTCCTGGAGTGCCACACATGGTGTTTGTTTATATTTTTGTTTATACCATATTTGATATCCCGTTCCAGACAGGGTACCAAATCCAGAAAGGAAGGCTCGGCACTCAGTGCTGAAAATAATATAAACAGGCAGCAAAAACATTCCAATGTTTCAATGAATTTTGATTTACATTATAGACAATGTGAAACATTTACATTGAAATGTTGGATTTTTTTTGCTGCCTGCTTATATTATTTGTCTATTGTTTGTCTCCACCCCTGTCACTTCATCTCCAACCACTGTCCGACTTGTGCCTCTCCAGCCCAGCCACCACTTACCTGATGCCTACTGTCCCTCTTCCTTGACGGCTCAGGTGTGGCTCCTCTCTGATCCAGCAGTGCAATGTCATGACATCATGGGCATTGCACCAGCACAAATAAAACTTTATTGTGTTGTGCTGCCACAGCTAGCCTTTCTATCTCTGCCTGTGGTTGTGCCCTGCTGAACACAGCAAAGGCAGTGGCAAGGGGAACACATGAACTGTACTCTGGAGATTCCAGAGTGTCCCCCTTGTACCCCCCTGTTGTCATGGCTGATGTGACCACATTGCTTAAGTAAAATCACAGAAACTCTGCACTAACAAATTTTGCAACAACTGAAACTAACGTTACCTATATATAAAGTATAGAGGATACAATTTGGAGTGGCTATAATATACAGTATATGGTGATTGCAAAGCTTCTGTGATTTTAAAACTTTAAACTTTGTGGTCACATACCACATGCACCCCAGATATAGGATTGGTGAGTACAGTATATATAAACACTACATATTTATACTTTATTGTAAGTATATACATATAATTACTTAGCTACTATATAATTTTATAATGAGATATGTTATACAGAAACTTAACTTACCCAATTGCACCAGTTACTGTGTTAAGAATGCTGCCAAACATGTCTCCATCCATAATTCCAAGAAGGTCTACTAACATATCATCACCAAAAAGTCCTCCTACCAAACCATCACTACCAAGAAGTCCTCCTACCAAACCATCACTACCAAGAAGGTTTGCTAACATATCATCACCAAGAAGGTCTCCTAACATATCACCATTAAGAACATTTCCTAACATATCACCAACAAGAAGGTCTAACATATCACCACCAAGAACATTTCCTAACATACCACCACCAACAAGGTCTCCTAACATATCAACATCAAGAACATTTCCTAAAATATCACCACCAAGAAGTTCTCCTAACATATCAACATCAAGAACATTTCCTAAAATAGCACCACCAAGGTCTCCTAATATATCATCATCAAGACCAGTTCCTAACATATCACCACCAAGAAGGTCTCCTATCATATCACCACTAAGAACATTTCCTAACATATCACCACCAAGAAAGTCTCCTAACATATCACCATCAAGAACATTTCCTAACATATCACCAACAAGAAGGTCTAACATATCACCACCAAGAACATTTCCTAACATACCACCACCAACAAGGTCTCCTAACATATCAACATCAAGAACATTTCCTAAAATATCACCACCAACAAGGTCTCCTAACATATCAACATCAAGAACATTTCCTAACATATCACCACCAAAAATTTCTCCTAACACATCACCACTAAGATCGTTTCCTAACATATCACCACCAAGAATTTCTCCTAACATATCACCACCAAGAACATTTCCTAACGTATCACCAACAAGAAGTGCTCCTACCAAATCTTTATCACTAAGAAGTCCTCCTCCCAAACCATCTTCACCAAAAACTCCTACCAAATCACCACCAAGAATATCTAACATATCATCACCTAGAGAATTACCAAGTGGGTAATCTACCAAACCAACACCAATAAGTTCTACCAAATCAACAAGGTCGTCAACATCAAGAACATTTCCTAAAATATCACCACTAAGAAGCTCTCCAAACATATCAACATCAAGACCATTTCCTAACATATCACTACCAAGAAGGTCTAACATATCACCACCAAGAACATTTCCTAACATATCACTACCAAGAAAGTCTCCAAACATATCACCACCAAGAACATTTCCTAACATATCACCACCAAACATTTCTCCTAACATATCAACATCAAGAACATTTCCTAACATATCATCAGGAAGAACGTTTCCTAACATATCACCACCAAGAACATTTCCTAACATATCACCAGCAAGAAAGTCTCCTAACATATCATCACCAAGAACATTTCCTAACATATCATCAGGAAGAATGTTTCCTAACATATCACCACCACGAATTTCTCCTAACATATCACCACCAAGAACGTTTCCTAACATATCACCACCAAGAACATTTCCTAACATATCACCAGCAAGAAAGTCTCCTAACATATCATCACCAAGAACATTTCCTAACATATCATCAGGAAGAATGTTTCCTAACATATCACCACCAAGAATTTCTTCTAACATATCACCACCAAGAACATTTCCTAACGTATCACCAACAAGAAGTGCTCCTACCAAACCTTTATCACTAAGAAGTCCTCCTCCCAAACCATCTTCACCAAATACTCCTACCAAATCACCACCAAGAATATCTAACATATCATCACCTAGAGAATTACCAAGTGGGTAATCTACCAAACCAACACCAATAAGTTCTACCAAATCAACAAGGTCGTCTACCAAATCAACAACAAGGTCTTCTACCAAATCACCACTAAGTCTTTTTACCAAACTATCTTCACCAAGAAAGTCTCCTACCAAATAACCACCAGGAACATTTCCTACCAAATCACCACCAAAAAGGTCTGCTGCCAAAATATGTCCTCCTACCAAACCATCTTCATAAAAAAATCCTCCTACCGAAACATCACCATTAAATCCTCCTACCCAACTATCTTCTCCTAATATATCGCCACCAAGAACTTCTCCTGCCAAACCATCTTTACCAAGAACTCCTACCAAATTACCACTATGATATCCTTCTGCAATACTTTCTCCACCAATCAATCCTCCAACTCCTCCCTTATCACCGAGTATTCCTCCAACTACTCCATGATCACGATGCATTCCTTCAACTTTTTCACTATATTCACTATTCAATCCTACAACCACTCCATTATCACCATCAGCCAATCCTACACCAAAACCATTATCATCACCAAGCCATCTTTCAACTCCTTCATTAACATTAAACAATCCTCCAACTACTCCATTATCACCAAGAATACCTCCAACAAAATGACCACTGTGACCATTATGTAATCCTTCAACTTTTCCATTATTACTACCCAATCCTCCAACAATGCCGCCACCATTCCCAAATCCACCTACACTTCCACCAGCCAATCCTCCCAACGGCCCACCACTGTGTTTACCAGCTACACCTTTATTACTAGTAGCTTCATGTCCTGAGACTGTATGTTCCTTATGTTTCTTGTTTTTATCTTTACTGTCAGCCATGGTAGACTTAAAATGGTTATCACTTGGTTCACCGTTCATGCTAAAATGCTTTTTACCACTGCCAAAATTAGTTTCCCAACTATTTGAATATCCTCCAGCACTATTAAAATCTTCATTTTCCCCATCAATCACACTCCAGCTGAACTGATGTGGTTCCATAGTTTTAGTTGACCAGGAGACTGTAGGCTCTGACATCCTCCAGTCATGACTCCAATCAGAATTCAATCCAGCTCCAGAAGCTTTGCTTTTGAACTTGCCTAATGCATGGTCAGAAATGAAAGAAAAATAGACAAACAATTAATAATGTAATGCATTATATTGAATAGCCTTAGGAAATGAATGGCTTCAGATTTAGATCTGCACTATCTTTGATCAATTCGAATACATAAAAAACCCCATAAAACTATATACAAATATAGGTGTATTTACAAAAACATTTACCAAAATTGTGGTTTCACATGTCTTTTACCTTCACTGAACCTCATTTATAGACTGCATAGGATATGTCTCAAAAAATGGCCTTGGTTTTGTATAGAGATTAGCTGGTCCGGTTCCCTGAGAACCGGAACCGCACGAATTTTGGGGATCCGGGGCGATCCGAGCGCAGCTCGGATCTCCCTGCCTGCCCCGGATCCCTGACCCGAAGCAAAACCTTGCGACCCCTCTGTCAAGCCGTCTGTCACGGCTCTCAGCCAATCAGCATTAAGCCCATTGAAAATACTACAAGGGAGGGAAAAATGATGGCCCCCGCTGCCTGACACTGCCGACACCCCCTGCTGCCGACACTGCTGGCACCCCCACTGGCAGCATCCCCCACTGCCGACACCACCGCTGCCGACAATCCTGCACTGCTGCCCAACGTACTGAGGACACTGTCAGCGACCCCCAGACTGCCGACACTACCACAGTGAGGACACCACCAGCACCCCTGCACTGCCGACACAGTCAGCATACCTGCACTGAGGACATCGCTGGCACCCCTGCTCTGCCGACACCCTGCATTGAGAACACCCCTGCACTGCCGACACAGTCAGCAAACCTGCACTGAGTACATCGCTGGCACCCCCGCACTGCCGACACCGCCGGCACCCTGCATTGAGAACACCCCTGCACTACCAACACAGTCAGCAAACCTGCAATGAGGACACCGCTGGCACCCCTGCACTGCCGACACAGCCAGCAAACCTGCACTAAAGACACCGCTGGCACCCCTGCGCTGCCGACACAGCCAGCAAACCTGCACTAAAGACACCGCTGGCACCTCTGCACTGCCAACACAGCCAGCAAACCTGCACTAACACACCGCTGCACCCCCGCACTGCCAACACAGCCAGTAAACCTGCACTAAAGACACCGCTGGCACCCCCACACTGCTGACATCACCAGTACCCTTCACCGAGGACACTGCCAGTACTGCAGCACTGCCACGTCACTGAGGACACCGTCAGCAACCTCGCTCTGCCGACACTGCTATCACAGTAAGTGCACTATTGGTGTATCCAATTCACACTGTATAACACACTGTATCTGTGTTGGAAATTAGAAACTGAACTGCCACATGTTAGTGCCACCCACTGTGTCACTTAGCTTAGTCAGCCAGCTAGCTGGATGCAATCTTTTGGCCTTAACTAGATTAAGCAAATAATATTGTGAGGTGGTCAAAATTGATTGGAAATTACTGAAAATAAATGTTATTGAGGTTAATTATACTGTAGGAACAAAAACAGGCCCATTTTATGTGATTTTAGCTGTTTTTATAAGAAAAAAATCCAGATCCAAAACCAAAACACGAAAACAAAACACCAAGGAAAAATATCCAAAACCAGATTCAGATCCAAAACCAAGGGAGATCTAGATCCAAAACCAAAACACAAGGGTCGGCACACATCTCTAGTTTTGTACCAATGTACACAAATGATCCATCCAGTGTATATCAATTTGTCTCCGCTCTTAAGACTCATACACACTAGACGATATGCTCCATGAGCGATATCGTCAGTGTTTGCCTGGAACTGCCGGCCAAAGTAAATAGTGCATACACACTAAACGATTTAGCTAACGATATCAATCAGTGACATCATCCTGCCACATCACCGAACAGGCATTTCCTGACGATATTGTCAGATTGACCTGTATGTTTAGACGACAGCAGACATCGTTATTGTCCCACGTGAGCACGCATCGTTGCTATTCGGACCATACACACTAGACGATATGAACGATATATTGTTGAACGATATCATTATCGTTCATATCATTCACTTTTATCGTCTAGTGTGTACGCAGCATTAGGAATGTAGATAGGTAGAAAAATCTCAAGAAACACACTATGCTTATTCATAGACATTGTAGTTGCAAACTTTTACCATTATAAAAAAAACACTCCCTTTCATTAAATGAAACTTTTCTGCTAAAGTACAGCTCAGTTTTAACTACTTTATGGTTTAAATTAATTACGAGAGCATGGAGACATTTGGGAATGTCTTTATTACAGTACTAATGGCACTTTCATTTGTTTAAAGGTTTGATTTATATTGTGCAATGTGTTTCTATAAATGCTCTTCTTTATCAAAGTGCAAAATTCATCTCATCAAATGCACAGTAGAAGGCACAATCTCTGTCAGCTGCATAAATCAGGTCATTTTGCATAGTAGAAATGGCTTTGAGCTGTGCTCCTATATCGCTTTCTATGTACACCTTAAAAATGGCTACAGTCGGTAGCCAAAATGCGTTGGTGGAGGAACACAATCAGGTTGAAAATCACATTTGGAGACACAAGGATTTGGAGATATATGATTTTACAAGTTATTGTTCAGATTTTTTATTGTGAGTGCAATTTATTACATTTTATATTCTTTGTAAAAACAATAATACGCTGTATGCATTTATTTCTTCTTTCCTTCCCTTTACCACATGCAAAGGAGACATTAAGGGTACATTCTTGTTTGGTGAGACGAAATACCCTATGTAAGCATAACACCAAAAATGGTCACATCATTGAACACCTGGCTACATCTAGAGGTTATTTCATTTTCCCCTTCTTGTACTGCATGCTGGGATTCAGACTATGGGTCGGATTCCATAAGCCATGAAAAAACAATGTGTTCGTGACAAGTCTACACTTTTGCGAACTTTTTGCCAAAAATGCATATTGTGCAATCCGATTAGCCGAGGTTTTTGCACATGCGAAGTTAGCACAGCTAAAAGCGACAAATAGTTTTCACCATCTCAGAGCAGGAAAAAAATGTGCAAAACCCCTATTTTGGCTAAAACTTTGGGCACCCAAATGTCTAATCAGGCAAAAATAATTTTTTAATTAACTTCATTTCCCCTCATAATGACATGTCATTTTTGATGTCAAAATGTAAAAAGTGATGGAAAATGGGTTTAAACTTTAAAGTAGCGTGGAAATGTAATTTGGGGGGCTGTGTGGATGGGAAAAGTGTTTTTGAAATTGCAGGTGGCTGCAGCAGGTACATTTTTAACTTATTTTAAAAGTACGCTAAAATGAGAAAATATACAGTACTTGTACCCATTTTTATGTACCCATAATTTAGCTGCAGCATTTATTTTGCCCAAAAGAACTTGCTTTCTATAATTTTTTCACTGTTTAAGAAAAATGCAAATAACAGTCATATGACACAAGTTAAATACCCTAAACCTTTTGATTTTTCCCAATAATACACTTGTAAACAAGGCGCACTTTTCACTGTATTTTTTTAGTGCGAATGCTGCATTTTGTCTTTTGTTATAGGATTGCCTGGAAACCCGCATATGTGATAGCATCAAAATGTGACACATTCTGGCGTAGGGCGCGAAAAGGTCGCACACATGAACACAACATTTTTGCATCTAATTGTATCCGGCCCTATATCTATTGTCTATATAATCCTCCGTCTGGAGTGCCGAGTGGATCACGTTGACCAATCTAAATATTATACCTTACTATGATATGAACCTCTTTCTCTCTTATCAATATAGTGAGTGCCTACTGTACAGTACATACAGTACCATCTGTTTACTTGTTTTGGAATGTTACTGCTGTATCGTGGAAATGTTGCCTTACCTCCATCCCAGGTCATGGCTTCAGCAGGAAGATGTTTCGCTGCAGGTCTTGAGAATACAACATTATGAGACAGAATAGACAAGCTGCAAATGAGCAGCATTTTCCAGTACAACAGCATCCTTTGTTTGTAATTATATAAAATGAAAGAAAAGAAAATATTAAGTCTTTGACAGTAACAAAAAGAAAAATAACATTCAATTAACAGGAAATCTAAAATATATTTAAAAAATTTGATTTGTAAACTGTTCTGGGTAATGGCAAGACCACCTATTTGTCTACAGTGTTTTAATGGCCGGATGTGTTTTGATTTAAGATTTGTCTGCAATATAAACAAATAATCAGAAACAAGTTGACTATATGGACATTGCAGTTGTACATATGTGGCCATTTATCCTTAAACTGGATGCGGTCAATATCCCGACAGTCAGGATGCCGGATCTTAGAATGCCAGCGCCAGACTCCCGACACCTGCCAGAACCCCGGCGCCCACATCCCGACAGTTAGGGTTAATGGGAGGGTTAGGATTAGGCACTGGGGGGGGGGGTAGGTTTAGGGTGCAGAAAGAAAAGGTTAGGATTAGGCACTGGAGGGTTAGGGTTAGAGTGCAGGGAGGAGAGGTTAGGATTAGACACGGGGGGGAGGATTGGGGTGCAGTGAGGAGAGGTTAGGATTAGGTACTGGGGGGAGGATTAGGGTGCAGTGAGGAGAGGTTAGGATTAGGCACTTGGGGAGGTTAGGTTTAGATAGCAGAAATGGAGAGTTAGAGAGAGGAACAGAGTTGGCATACTAAACGACAGGTGTCGGTATCCTAACCCTTTTCGGGGTGCCAGTGTCGGGATTCTGAAAGCCAGTCTTTCAAATATCAAAGACTTCTACAATTTGCTGGGAATATAACTCACAGGGACAACGGTTACCGCAACCACTGTCACTGCGAGTTACCCTTGGTACATAGCAGGGATATTTTCATAAAAAATTTAAATATTGGCCGTAATATGGATCCTTAATAATCACAGCAGTTCTGCGATTATTAGTACATAAACCATTAACGAGGTGATTATATGAAGGTTTAAGTGGTCCTCCAGATTGGGGAATATGTTTTCACATCCACCACCCATCATTTAGGAAGATAAAAACATTATGCATTTACATTTTTCCCCTGAACAATATTTTACAATTTGAGCGATTGGGTGGCCGACTGCCCAATATGCCGGCACCCTTTTCCCCCACCCACATAGTGCTGCATGGGATCGTACATCGCTCCCCCAGATCAACTGAACATGCAGTAAGACCTGTGGGTGCGATGTGCGATCCCACAGGAGTGCGCACTGGCCGATATCATACCCACGCACGGAACGATATAGCTGCAATATCGTTCCAATACATTGGATTCAGGGGCGGAACTAGCGGTGGTGCAGCCGGTGCCGTGCACCGGGGCCCGCTGTGGTGCAGGGGCCCATGGCCACCTGCATCCGACAGCGCCGCTGCCCGCCGACCTGGTCCCCATTACCTAAATGTTTGGAGCTGGAGCGGGCCCGCTTCGGCCGCTCCGGCTCCAACATGAGAGATACCCACCGCGGCCCCGCCCCTTGATCCAGCAGCCCGGCCCCTTGTTATGACACGGCGCACGTGACGTCATGATGTCACGTGCGCGGTGTCATAATAAGGGGCCGGGCTGCTGGAGTAAGAAGATCGAGAGGAACCGCGGGTCAAGAGGAGTTAGAAGAGGAAGAAATAAGGTAAGTGGCGGTGGAATGGAGGGGGGGGAGGGTGAAAGAGGTTGACACACACTGGGGCTGGGGGGGAAGGCTGACACACACTGGGGCTGGGGGGGGAAAGGCTGACACACACTGGGGCTGGGGGGGGGAAAGGCTGACACACACTGGGGCTGGGGGGGGGAAAGGCTGACACACTCTGGGGCTGGGGGGGGAAAGGCTGACACACACTGGGGCTGAGGGGGGGAAAGGCTGACACACGCTGGGGCTGGGGGAAAGATGCTGACACGCTGGGGGGAAAAAGGTTGACACGCTGGGGGGGGAAGGCTGACACGCTGGCACTGGGGGGGGAAGAGGCTGACACACACACTGGGGCTGGGGGGGGAAGAGGCTGACACACGCTGGGGCTGGGGGGGGGAAGAGGCTGAGACACATGCTGGGGCTGGGGGAAAGATGCTGACACGCTGGAGGGAAAGAGGCTGACACACGTTGGGGCTGGGGGGGAAAGAGGCTGACACACGCTTGGGCTGGGGGGAAAAGAGGCTGACGCTGGGGGGGAAAGAGGCTGACTCACTGGGGTTGGGACACGCTGGCGGGAAGAACGAGGCATAGACATGCTGGGGATGGAGGGAGAATGAGGCTGACACGCTGGGGCTTGGGTGGAGAACGAGGCTGACACACTCGGGCTGGACAGACTGAATTTACTGACTGGGGGAGCAGTGAGGGGTGGTGAGAAAACAAGGCTGGGCAGTAGGACAGACACTGTATTTAATTACTGGGGGGGAGTGAGGGGTGGTAAGAAAATAAGGCTGGGCAGTAGGACAGACACTGTATTTAATTACTGGGTAGGGGTGAGGGGTGGTGAAAAAATGTTGGGGTGCCAGGAATGGGTGGGGTGGGGGTGGGATGGAGGGGGCCCAAAGCATATTCTTGCAAATGGGCCCACCACTCTCTAGTTTCACCACTGATCGGATTGGCTGTATATCGCACTGTGTATGGGGGCCATAAGTGTATTTTGCTAATGTTAATACATCATAATTGCAAAAGATTTTTTTCTTTTCAAATTTCCCATATTATTATTATATTTTATCCAGAAAGTGTAATTTATCACACTTTGTTGTACATTACAGGGATTGTGACATTACAAAAACAAATGACATCCAACAACATAAAACAGGATGTTACATTGGGCAAAACGATTTACACTCTAAGGGGTAAATTTACTAAAGTGAGAGTTTTGAGAAGTGAGTTTTAAAAGTGAAGTTGCCCATAGCAACCAATCAGATACGACAGGGTGTTTTCACTGTGAGTGACCATAGATATTCATAGAGGGCTTTAGAGGGTGTCATTGGATTGCTATTAGAAGACGACAACAAATTAGATGCATTAAACCAATTAGATGCATTAAATGCTGTCTTCTTAATATATTTCTCTGCCAATCACAGTGAAAGAAATAATGTGTTGTTTATGCCAGATAAATGTAATAAATGGAACTACAACATTTCCATGAATAGTGACACTGCAACATTCCTGAAATAAGTTTGTTTTCTCAATACAAATGTTAATAAGTCCTTTACAGTACTTTACTATCATATGAGCGCAGAAGACAACTGCAAAAGCTGTGTGTATATATATATATCTATATCTATATATATACAGTGGTCGAAGTGGGAATTTTGAATAGGGGGGATGGAAAATCTAAGGTTGTACTTATGCGCATGTAAAAAAATGGGGAATGGCCACTCACAAGGGGCGTGTCCTTAAGACACGCCCCTTTTTTCATCAGTGTAGTGTACCACACCATAGTACCCATTATACTACACAATAGTAGTACCCCTTATACAATGCCGACAGTAGTAGGGCTCCCTATACAATGCGCACAATAGTAGTGCCCCTTATACAATGCCCACAGTAGTATTGTCCCCTATACAAGGCCCACAGTAGTAGTGCTCCTTATGCAATGCCCACAGTAGTAGTGCCCCCATGCATTGCCCACAGCAGTAGCACCCCTTTATAGAATGCCCACATTAGTAGTGCGCCTTATACAATGCCCACAGACTGCATTGTATAAAGGGCACTACTATTGTGGGCACTTTCACATTAGCACATGCACAAAGTGCAGTGCTGAGGGTGTGGTGGGTGCCGTCATGTCATTATTCTATTCTGTCCAGCATGGAACACCCGACACCCTCATAACAACCACAACTTTCCTGTGTGTGCACTGCAGCGGTCACTCAGTTCAGCAGCAGTGACCCAGGGAGGAGACGTCCCGGTTCTGGGTGCTGCTGCACTGGTATCAAGCTGGATGCGCTGGTATACCACGCTGGATGCGCTAAAATTATTCTCTGGAAATCAGCCCAGTTACCCCTAACTTTTATAAGGTTAAATTGTCAGCCTCTATATTGGTTTATTAAAAATACCTTCTATGACATTTGCCAAAATAGGAGCTCAAACCTACCAATTTCTCTCCGGCTATCAGGACATGCCATGAATAAAATAAAATAGTGGCAGGAAGGGGATGTATTTTTATGCAGTCCAGCACCAGCAGTAGCTGCAGAGGGCACTTGTCCAGATGGAAATACAGTCAAAGGTGAAGAGGTGGGCAAGGAGTGGAGACAGACGTGGAGGCGAGTGCGTAGGTGGGCAAGGACAGAAGGTGGGTGAAGAGACAGACAAGGACGTATGCTAGTAGCTGTGAGAGGACTGGAGGTGGGCAAGGACTAGATGCAGCTGAGGAGACGAGTGGGTAGAAGGGAGTGGACTGGAGGCAGGTGAAAAGGCGGGCGAGTAGGCAGGAGAGGACTAAAGGCAAGTGAGGAGGTGGGTGGGTAGGTCGGAGAGGACTGGATGGGGACAGGGAGACAGATGCGGAGGCGTGTTGCTAGGCAGGAGAGGACTGGAGGTGGGTGAGGATTGGAGGTAGGTGGGTGGGTAGAGGGGAGTGGACTGAAAGCAGGTGAAAAGGCAGGCAAGTAGGCAGGAGAGGACTAAAGGCAAGTGAGGAGGTGGGAGAGGACTGGATGGGGACAGGGAGGCAGATTCGGAAGCGTGCTGGTAGGCAGGAGAAGACTGGAGGTGGGTAGAAGGGAGTGGACTGAAGGCAGGTGAAAAGGCAGGCGAGTAAGCAGGAGATGACTAAAGGCAGGCAGGAGGCAGGAGGGTAGATAGGAGAGGACTGGTTGGGGACAAGGAGAAATGTGTGGAGATGTGCTGGTAGGCAGGAGAGGACTGGAGATGGATGAGAACTTGAGGCAGGTGGGTGGGTATAAGGGAGTAGACTGGAGGCAGTTAAAGAGGCAGATGGGTAGAGGCAGGTATTAGGCAGAGAGAAAGTTGGTGGGATAGAACTGGATGTGGCAGGGAGATGGGCGAGAATGCTTGCTAGTAGGCTGTAGAGGACTGGAGGTGGGTAATGATTGGAGGCAGGCAAGGAGGCAGTGGGTATGAGGGGAGATCAGTTGTAAAGAAAAAGTTTTAAGAAAATAAAAATTTCCAGATGCTATCTGTCTGGAATTAACAATGGATAGTCTGGAAATCAGGTCCTCTAAGTAGTGATAATAATTATAATAGCTGGCAACCAGATGTCCCTAATTCTCTCTCCCCTCTTGTCTGTCTTCCTCACCTCAGTGTTTCAGACCTTCTTTGCAGCTCACTGCTTCATGTTCTAATGCCGGTGACAAGTAGTACCTCAGCCCCACCGTCTCTCACTCGTGGCCGTACTCCCTACTCCCCCTCCCCCTGTGGCTGTACTCCTGAGACCCCCCTGCCCCTACATTTGCAGCTGTACTCCCAAGACCTGAACACCCCCCGAGCGTGCGTGCTGCTGTACTCCTGAATTCCGACCCGTCCCCCCTCCCTGCACTTATGGCTCTACTCCCGACTCGAGTCCCCCCATGCTACGGTATGCACCAGCACCAGCTGCCTCCTCTCAGGATGCAGGTAGCTCTAGGGGTTGCGGCTGTACTAGGGCTGGGACTGTACTACAGGCTGGGACTGTACTACAGGCTGGGTCTTTACTACACTGACACCATGACAGCCTATGAGCAGTGTCAGTGTAGTGGGCGGGCGGAGGCATGTAGCTCTCCAGCTCAGCGCTGCTCTCCTGCTGTCCTTTGAAGTTGAAAAAAAATTGATTAGTGCTCGAAGTTTCCGGTATGCCATACCATTGTATACCCACACACTTCGAGCACTGTTTTTATATATATATATATATATATATATATACATTTTTAGGATGCTGTCATTCTCTGTGAACCAATGTACAAAAGGACAGAAAAGTAATTTATACAATGGATGCAAAACAAGGAATAAGAGAGAAAATATGAAATGCCTACTATTGCTTACTGCCTAAAATGTAGAAATGTTGAGTATATGTATACTAAGGGCCATATTCAATTAGCAGCGAAACGGCCATTGGTGAAAATGGCCGTTTTTCATCAAAAAACGGCGATGTTTTAGCCAAAAAAAAGGCGAAAACGCAATTGGCCAAAAAAACTGGAGATAAGTTTCCTCCATCTCAGACCAGGCAAAAAAAAAACCTGCAAAATCCCTATTTTTGGCTAAAAATGTGGGGATTTCTTTCAGAACTCTTTGGACACCCCCCCTAATAATAAATTATCCCAAGAAAAGTTGCGCACTTTGGCGAAAAGCGACCGCGCAATTTTGGGTGAAAAAAATACTCGTGGTGATAATGTGGCTGTTATCCAGTGTTTTTTTTGTATTCGTTCATAATGTCAACATTCGGAACGTCGACATTGACAGAATGTAGACATTCAACATTCGAAAGCTGATTTTTTTTCCCATAATTTTAGGGGTAGGCTGTGATTAGGGTTAGTTATACTCACCGCACCAGTGCAAGTGGCAACTGTTGACAATGTCAAATTATGTAACTTGTGACATTGTTGACCTTTGACATGTCACTCTCTCATTCATGTCGACATTCTGAACTGAGGATATTCTGAATGTCGACATTTTGTACAACACCCATGTTTTGCATGGTGGTCAAATCTTTGGCTAAACAATAGTGAGATCAATTGAGACAGCCACAGTCCATTGACCTCACTATTAGTACAAACAAGTACTGTACAGTAAAACAATCACTCTGCTGTCAGTATTCTTCATTAAATCACTGCATTACTGTGGTGATCTGGATAGCTATTCCTAAGGGAACATACCTAAATAAATGTATATGGGAATATCCTACAATACTTGTATATGTTAATGTATACAGTACAGTGGTAGATATGTGTATATCCAAGGGGCTTCCAACAAGCTGTGATTTCCCTCTTTGTATAAAAAAAGAAATCTAATGAGTTTATATTATGCTCTTGTTTGGAAAATATTTTCCATGCAATGTATTAGCCCACATCTTACCAAAGTATCAGCGGTTTAGGGAGAACATGCCAAATGTTAAACGTTATCCAAATATTAGGCTTTTATGATATCTGTCTGAGATATCCAATCTTCAAAGCTGGCATTAGTATATGCATAGTACATACTTGACTATAGGTACATCATAAAGATCAATATGTTCTTGCTCTTATAGCCATCGTGTTTTTTATAATTCATAGAAGTAGTTTTACAGATCTGCCTGTGAGATTTATATGAATACACACAATATACAAAAATATTTTTAAACATGAACATGGAAAATCGTCAATGTGTTATTTATATTTGTGTATACAGACTATAAGTATTTAGCTTACCTTGCACAGTCTTGTTTTGGATATTTCTTTTTAAATTTCTGGAAAACTTGTTTCCACCCACTCTCTCCACTGAGGGAATAGCAGTCCCCGCTTTCTTTTTATACCAATAGTTTGTCAAAGCATCCAGGTAATTGTTGCCAATCGATGACAGAAAAGATGATCTAAAAGACGCAGAAGTGTCCTTTGCATGTTGTCCAAAGTAAATAGTTAACAAAGTAATCTTCAAATAATGGAGAGATATGGCTTCAGCTAAACCTGATCCAACTATTTACTCTCACAATTAAAGTGGCATTTTTTTTGTCATAATAATAATAATAATATTAATAATAATAATAATAATAATAATTATTATTATTATTATTATTATTATTATTATTATTATTATTATTAGAGATGTGTGCGGACCCTCATGTTTTGGCTTAAATTCTTCATTATGCATTGGTTTTGGTTTTGGATCTAGATTTTTAAAAATAAGAAAAATATAAAAACAGCTAACGTCATGTAATTTGGGCCTATTTTTGTTCCTACATTATTATTAATCTCAATAACATTAATTTCCAGTAATTTTTGACCTCATCATATTATAATATTGTTTTCAGCCACATTGGCAAAAGGCTGCAACGAGCTGACTTGCTAAACTAAGCAACAGAGCAGTGGCACAAACACATGGCAGTTTAAAAAAAAATATATTTAATATAAACTATACAGTGTATACAGTTTTTTCATTTTTCAAGAATTAGATCAGAGGCCTGAGGCCAGCATTTAGTGTAAACCAGGTAAAGCATTGATTTATTGATTGATTAATTAGTGTTATTATAGCTAGGAAAAAAATCAAATAAATGGAAATCACTGTTAAGAAACAAGCATCCAAATTGGATGACATTGCAAGATATAAAACAACACTCTAAGGTACAGTAATATAAATTATCTTTCAAAGACACACAATCTTAGCAAAACCCATTATGAAAAGTGGTGCATGATGGAATTGTCATTGGGCCCTTCCCCATTACCCTTATGTTGAATATTAAAAATAACTTTCACAGTTTAATAAACCAAGCATTTCAGCGACAGGGACTTTTTTGGCTGAAGTGCTTGATTTGTTTGGGGCACCACAAAACAAGCTACCAATGGGCTTAACAGCTTTGTTAATCATCTGTACACTGGAGAGATGTCATTAACATTCTCATCCTCCTCACTCTCATCAGTATTAACATCCTCATCACACAATATTAGCTCATCTCCACTGGAATCCACCATTACAGAAGACTGTACTTAGTTGCATTTGGCAGCAAAGGTCTTCCTTATAGAATTTGTAGTTCATTTTTATGGACATGAGTTTTTCCACATTTTGAGGAAGTAGCCCGCTACACCAATCGCTCACATGGTTCCAGGCTGTGCTAAACACCCTTTCCGAGTACACACTAGAGGGTGGGTAGTTTAAGTACACCAATGCTAATTTGTACAAGGTGCTCCAAATTGCCTTTTTTCCTCCTATTAATCAAATGGACTGTGTGAGATGTTAATTTGTACAGTGTTATTAAAATAATCCTCCAGCATGCTATTGAAGCTTAGTGTAGCAGATTGAATCACAGCAGAGGTGTCAATAATTGTGGGCAGTTCTTTTAAGCCTAACCAGATGTCAAAATGGTGTTTTACTTTGGTGCACTGAGTTGACTAGTTATCCTCACCCCCAATGGGTCTCTTGGAAAAGAGGAGCATTTACAGAAGAAAGCAACATCATGTCATGTGCAATTTGAGCTGACAACTTGCTGGCAAGGAGCTTTTTGCATCTCTTAAGACTTGTGGGTCTGATTCACTATGGATCACTATTCTGCTTATAGGCATGCAATGCAATTTCTAATATCAGCGTGACATTGCGATTGCAGCCTGACATAAAGACGCCCACTTCCCCTTACTCACATAAGTATACTTGGCCAACATAGAGAAACAATCGATAACATCGAATAATATCAGACAGTTAATGAAGCCCTGACCTTACTCAGGAATTGCTTACTTTTGTGCATGCTAAGATACATCAGGCGGCATCCGGTATCGCAGTGGATAACTGGCATGCCTGCATTCGCCCGACCACAACCCACCCACAAGTGGCACATCCTGTCAATCACTCTGCCATGGGTCTGCGTCTCTGACCGTAGCATCTGGCTTGCACACGCGCACTGTGATGCATATGCACGTGTAGTGTAAATTAATTGACCGATTGCATGTGTACAAGCAACTGCATTCCTTGCTGAATCAGGCCTTGTGTCAGTTGGAAAGAAAGACATTAGATTTAACTTAAGATCAAAATGTAGTGATCCGATTGCAAGATCTTGACAACCATTGGGTCGTGGACTCACTTCATTAGCTACTACTTCAAATGGTTTCAGTAGTTTGCATGAAACAAAGAGAATTCTCCAGTGTGCTGGAATAAGATACATGCATTCCCCCTCCTATCCCTATGTCATGGCTTGTCATGTAGTTTTGGATGGCTTGTTGCTGTTCCTTCATTCGCTGAAGTATATAAAGGGTGGAATTCCTTCTGGTTACTACCTCTTGCTTCAGTTGGTGGCATGGCAAAGTGAACTGTTTTTGCAGTCACTGCAAACATCTACATGCAATTGCTGAATGATAAAAATGTCCAGAAATTTTTCAGGCCACATAAAGCATCTCCTGTACGTCACTGTCATTTAAAAAAAAATATGAACCACCAACTTTATTGTGTGGGCAAAACACGGGATGTATTCAAATTCACCTAGTTGTAATGCTCTCTCAATGTTTCTTGTGTTATTGGAAATTATATATCTCTAAGAGAGTCCTAGCGGGGTAAGCCATTTTGCTATGACATACCTGAGTTTTTGTAACCGGTTGACACCAGTATGACTCTTAGTAATGTCCGTAATACAGAGAGTAACCTGCCTGTGTATGAGCAAGAATTGTGTGTGTGTGTGTGTTAGATACTGTTGCTGAAAACAATACAGTACACCCTCTCAGTGAGCTGTCACAGTTTGACCAGTACTGCTGTCCACATATTTGTGGTTAATATCCCTTTTCCAAAACAATGCCCCAACATTACAGAATCTTGAAAAGCAGCAACTGAGCTTAATACACAACCAACAACAGCTTAATACACAACCAACAACAGGTAGAGGATGTTGCAAATTAGGAGAGAGCAAAGAAGTATATCACCTATCTTAATTTTGGTGGGGCAGTGGTCAATTTAAGTAACTGTCTTGCTTTCTCACTCAGGACTTTATTCTAACTTGAAGGACTTGTGTGAGATATGTAGCACTTAATACAAATGATTATTTATTTATTTTCTTTTGTAGGAAGGAGGGTGGGTTACAGACTAGGTTAGTCTACGGTGAGGAGAACCCTTTGATAAGGCTTTTCAGTCTTTATCAGTTAACTTCCAGGTGAGACCCACAGCTTCTAATCTTCCCTATAGGAGACTGTATTTAAATGATTAATTATCTGGGTATAATCTACGGGAATACCAAACTATCGGAATTATTTTTGTTCATTTTTGTAAAGTGCTTCAACGTGCCCCACATCTTGCTGTACTCAATAATGTAACCAACAATTACTCTTTTTAATCTTCTTAATCTGGCTCTGGACTGCCAATTTTTCTCTTTCTTCTGCCCCTTAGATGGCTAGCCACATCCCCTTAGGGTGGAATTAAGTTAACATCGTTGAATAAACGGGTGCTAATTGACCACCGGGGGCTATTTAATAAGCCAAACTAACTGGGATTTCTTTTCTGGTCCCATGAGACCCGAACAGAAAGCACTGATAAGTATGCTGTTAATGGGTGAAAAAACCCGGTTAACGCATAAATCAGTAAACTTTTCACAGATCTATGCATTAACACTTGTTAACTGCACTTAATGCCCCTTTCTAACACTCGTTAAAAAAAAGTTTGGGTGAAAAAGGGAGTCTAATTGCATAGCCTCAGGCGATAAAGCCCGAGGCTAACTCCCTTGTCACCTGTGAAAAGTTATCGGGTGTAAATGAATCCCCCATTAATCAACTGGCTACACCTCTTTAGCTTTGTGCCACCTCAATTTAGTGGGCCCCTGCAATTGCAGTCCTCCTTTTGGTCCTTCATGCCCAAGTCCAAAACTCTGTGTTTAGCCTACAATGGATTGTTTCTGTGCTGTTTGCTTTTTAGAGGAAGTGGACTAAATGCTGCCTATGAGAGAGAATTTATCGTGACCATTATTATTCTGGAAAGACAATATTGTATTTCACAACTAGTGATTGCATTTTTTAAACTGAGTCACTGGATATAACATGTCATAAATGTCTACTTGGCTATTTATAAACTCACATATGTATCAAGGGGTTATGTAGAAAATCTCTAAAATATTGGATCCATGAATAGATACAAAAAGTGTGCATGCATTGCCAGCTGGGGTAAATGCTGCTGGTCCTTAATGACATGTGGGCAGGAGTAAGTGTGAAATTGAAAAATAATATACATCTAAGAGCAGACATGGCTCTTTGGGGCTGATTGAGAGTTACATAAAATTTGTCTGGGGTTCTCCACCTGCATTGCAAATTGGTGATATGTGACATCACCGCCCCGATCTATAGCCAGCATCACCATCAGCATGCAGTTGTGCCAGCACTATATTTAATGCAAGAGATCCATCTGAAATAAGATGGTTCTCTGCATACATATAACTCTGAATAGGTTGTAATTCTGCCTACCTGCCACCAACATGCCCTCACACAACAGTTGCTGCACGGCTACACCTATTCATCTGAAGGTAGAGATGTGACTGAGATGCTCTGAATCTTTCATAGATGCTTAAAGCTGCCTATACTCACCTCAGAAATATCTGCAATGTGAAAAATTGCAAGATCCATTTGCAAAACAGACCAGCATTCAACTCAAGGCCCTTTATGTTTGGGATGTAGTTTCAATCCCACCTGTTGGGATGCCGGCTCTGGAATCCCGTCACCAGTGGGTCAGGTTTGGGATGTGGGAGGGAGGGTTAGGATACTTACTGACAGGTGTCGGTATCCTAACACTGTTGGCATGCCGGCGTCGGCATTCTGACCACTGGGATACTAAGCGCCAGAATCCCATACCCAACCCTTTATGTTTATAACATCTCAAAAGATATCAGTCACAAGCAAAAAATGCAGGTGGTCTCCATATGCTTGGAATGATTATGTAACAACTTCAAAACATCTATCTTTATGTCCATTTAACATTTTTTTTAATATAGCGCTGGATCCATGCCTAAGCTTTAGTTATTATGTTTACTTATATGCTGTAGTGTTATTGTTCAAGTGTGTACAGATAATCCTATTGCAAACCACTAAGTCCTTTCCTTTGTCATTTTTCCACTGGCACTGATCATCTGATGAGCAGCCAGGCAAAGTGTGAAGGTTCTGTAATTCATAGTTACTTTTATCAACACGACAAAGTAAGCACCTTAATGGGAGGTTTGACAGAAATGTAAATATCAGCATGACGGATGACATACATGGAATTAATCCATAACTTAACTTAGCACAATTTTGGAAGCTAATGTGACATAATCTTTCCCCATTAAATGTCAGCAGTGTTGGCTATAAAGCTAATAGTGACTTTCTGTTCTTTTCTAGCATGAAAAATACTGCGTGTCATATAAATGTCTCATACTGTCATGTACTTAAAATAGAGAAAAAATATCCTGCTTGTGTTGCAAGAAATGATTTTGAATATTTTAAACAATTTGTCCATTGCTATTTATATTATAGATGCAATATTTTAATATGCTTAAAGATAAAAATTATTAAACTACCTATATTGGAGGTATAGTGTGAATCTGGTGGGTCTTATCAGTCTCTGACTGCCTTCTCCATTTCCCACTGTGGGGAACAAGAGAAAACATTGACAATATCTCCACTCTGCGATGTAAATTTACTAAGAATCGTGTTTTGGCCAAGTTTAAACACAATTGGCATCAGTGGAATTAGTAAAAGTTTTTAAAGATCAAACACTCAAATTTACTAAGAATCGTGTTTTACAGAATCGTGTTTTCCGATGGTGTATGCAATCATGTTTAATCATGTTTTCTCCCCGTGTTGTCTCTGTCTGACTGCAGCCAAACGTTCCCTAACATGAAGCCTGCACAGATCAGTGTGTAATAGTAAAGAAAGAGATAAAGCTCACAGAAAAAAATGTGTGGTTCCGTCTCCCCCCATCCCCAAGCATAACCAGCCCGAACTCCTTGAGCCTTGGTTCAAAAACAACAGGAAAAAAATTACATAGGGGTCCCCCGTAATTAATGAACCAGCACCCGGTTGATGGAGCTATCTCTGGTTCTAAAAATATGAGGAAAAAATAACATAGGGGTCCTCTGTATTTTTAGAATCAGCACCAGTTTCAAAGTAAGGGGGATAATGCCACAGCCAGAGGACACCCTTGACGGAGTCCCAAAGCATTAACCTCCCTAACGAGTCAGTCCAGGCTGGTGATTCCTGGGTGTTATGTTCTGGGTTGTTTGTGGACCCGGGTGGTAGCAGGAACGATCACAGAAGCGGGTTTGAATAAAAAACTAGGGTTTTTAATATGTGCTTGAGTAGGCAAAATATGGCAGTAAATAAAAGTCCAGGTATATATAAACGTGCACAAGAGTGGTGGGAGTAATGGGTTAATGTCCAAGTAGAAACAATTAGAACTGTCCAGGTGTGCAGGTAGTGAGACTGGAATAATCAACCAGGTATGCAGGTAGTGATGCAGGAAATAATAAGCCAGGTATGCAGGTAGTGAACTAAGGCAAATGAGCAGGATGTCAGCAGGCTCAGGCACTCAGGTATGGGCAAGGGTGGAGGTGGAAGCGGGGCAGTCCAGCAGAAGCTAGGAGCTGACAGGCAGACTGACAGACAGTGATTCACAGGAACAGGATAAGCACAGAGAACTCCCTCTCAGCTAGGCTGAGATACACATTGCACTGGCAAAGAAAGAAGGCACTGAACCTTCCTAAATACCCCATGCTGTGCTGTTACTGGCCGGATGGAACATGTGACTCACCAGGATTGGCCAGCCGCATCACATGGCCAGAAGGCAAAATGGCGGCACCCATGCCAAACGGAACGGAGACGCCGCCAGGCTTTACCAGACCAGAGTGACAACAGGCCCGCACAACAATGTGCGCAGCCAAAACCCCCCGCCAGACACCAGCTCTACCACCAGACAGCCCGCGCCACAACGACCTCACAGGTAACACCCACCTAGCGCCATGCTGAAATACCCTGGCCGTGACAGTACCCCCCCCCCTTTTGGGGTGGCCTCAGGACACTCACCAGGCTTCTCCGGATGGGTAGAATGGAATCTCCTGATGAGTGTGGGAGTGCGGACATCATGAGCATCGGTCCAGCAATGTTCCTCTGGACCGTAACCTTTACAGTCTAGCAAATACTGTAGATGACCTCTGCGTACACGAGAGTCCAAGACCTGGGCAACCTCAAACTCAACTCCTCTCTCCATCTGGACTCGAGGAGAAGCAGGTAGAGCACTGTGGAACCTATTCAGAACTAGGGGCTTTAATAAGGAAACATGGAAAGAATTATGGATTTTTAGGTATGGGGGTAACTGTAGATGATAGGCCTCTGGATTAATTACTTCTGTTATGGTGAAGGGACCAATGAAGAATGGTGCAAATTTCATTGAAGGAACTCTCAGACGAAGATTCCGGGTGGACAACCAGACCTGGCTTCCAACTTGCATGCTTGGAACTATTCTACGCTCCTTATCGGCCTGGGTCTTATAGCGAGAGGATGCCTTCAGCAAATCAGACCGTACTTGAGTCCAGATGGCAGCAAAATTCCGCACTGTGTCCTCCACGGCCGGAACATCAAAAACAGGCAGGCTTCGGAATTCGGGAACACGAGGATGAAGGCCATAAACAACCTGAAATGGCGTTTGGTTAGTTGACGAGTGGTAGGAAGCATTATGTGCAAACTTGGCCCACGGCAGCAAGGTAGTCCAATTGTCCTGGGAAGATGTCATAAAAATTCTTAAGAAAGTCTCTAGATCTTGATTAACTCTCTTGGTGGAGCTGTTGCTTTACGGATGGTAGGCCGTGGAAAAGTTTAACTTCATTTGAAGAACAGAACACAAAACCCTCCAGAATTTTGCAGTAAACTGCACACCACTGCACACAATTTCAGCAGGAAGGCCATGAAGACGAAATATGTGTTGGACGAACAACTGTGCCAGGTCAGGAGCAGAAGGTAACTTCTTCAAAGGTATATAGTGGACCATCTTAGAGAATCGGTCTATTACAACCCAGATAGTATTGAAGCCTTGAGAGACTGGCAGGTCTGTGACGAAATCCATGGAGAGATGCGTCCATGGACGTGATGGAGTGGGTAGTGGAAGCAATTCCCCAGCTGGAGCTTGTCATGATGATTTATGCTGGGCACAGGAGGAGCAGGAAGAGATAAAATCCATTATATTGCCCAGCGGGCTAAACGAGGACTCACACATTGAAGGATTTTGAGAAATAGGAGATTTCTATGGTCCATAAATACAGTAAATGGAAACTTAGCACCTTCTAGTAAATATCTCCATTCCTTCAATGCTAACTTTACAGCTAGTAGTTCTTGCTCACCTATGGCGTAGTTCCTTTCGGCAGGTGAGAATTTTTTAGAAAAGAACCCACAAGGATGGACTCGATTGTCCTCATAACGTTGATACAGGACTGCTCCCAAAGCTTCAGATGATGCGTCTACTTCCAACAAAAAAGGCCTGTCCAGATCTGGCTGTCGAAGAACTGGTGCTGAGATAAAGGCCTGTTTTAGAAGATGGAAAGCAGACTCTGCCTCAGGTGACCATTGGGCAGGATTAGCACCTTTGCGGGTCAAGGCTGTAATGGGAGCCAGCAATGTAGAAAATCCCTTAATGAAGCGTCTATAATAATTGGCGAAGCCCAACAATCTCTGGATGGCTTTCAGTGTCTGAGGTCGGGTCCAATCCAGAATTGCTTGTACCTTCTTGGGGTCCATTTCCAAACTGGAGCCAGAAATAACGTAGCCGAGAAAAGGTACACTGGGCACTCCAAAGACACACTTCTCCAGTTTGCAGTAAAGGTGGTTTTCTCTCGAACGGGTCAAAACTTCTTTAACATGTTCATGATGTTTAGCTACAGAAGATGAAAAAAATCAGTATATTGTCCAGATAGACAACAACTGAAACAAATAACAGGTCCTGGAAAATCTCATTAACGAAACTCTGAAAGACAGCAGGGGCATTGCACAATCCAAAAGGCATTACTAAATATTCAAAATGTCCATCTCTGGTATTAAAAGCGGTCTTCCATTCATCGCCAGCTCAAATACGAATGAGATTGTAAGCCCCTCTCAGATCCAATTTAGAAAAAATTACAGAGCCCTTGACCCTATCAAACAACTCAGTAATCAGGGGAAGAGGGTATCGATTCTTTACAGTAATGTCATTAAGGCCTCAATAATCGATACATGGTCTTAAACCACCGTCCTTCTTGCCAACGAAGAAAAATCCAGCTCCGGCAGGTGAAGTAGAGGGGCGAATGCACCCCTTTTCCAGATTTTCCCGGATGTACTCGGTCATGGCTTGAGTCTCAGGCTAGGACAGCAGATAGGTACAACCACGAGGTGGTATCTTATCAGGTATCAAATCAATTGGACAGTCCAATTCCCTATGAGGAGGTAAGATATTTGCTTGCTGCTCAGAGAACACGTCGGCGAACATCTGATATTCCTTGGAAATGGCAGAAGAAACTAACGGAACTGTTTTTCTTACAGGTCAAATTTTTGGAAGACAGGATTTCTGACAGTCCATACCCCATGACAGAATCTGCATAGAACTCCAATCTATCCTGGGATTATGTTGATGCAACCAGAGTAGACCAAGAACAATTTCTTGAGAGGCCTCTGATATCACCAGGAATTTTTTGGACTCTGGGTCTCATTCCGACCCGCTCGCGAGCGCAGGACGCTCGCAAGCGGGTCGATGGTACCCAAATGTGCATGCACACGACGGAGTGAGCTCCGTCGTGCGCATGCGCAAGACCCGGCAAGCGCTCGGGGTCTCACACCAAAGGGGGCGTGCTGTCAATGGTGAGTGATAGCACGCCCCCTTTGGTGGGCATGCCGGGGGCGTGGCTGCCAGATGGAGGCGTTCCCATGGGAACGCCTACCGTCTGGGGACGGCCCCACTGACATCACTAGTGATGTCAGTGGGAGTGATTTGGGCTCTGATAGAGCCAAAATCACTCCAGGGCTTGCGGCAACGAGACCCTACCGCAGGGTCTCGTCGCAAGCCCGATGGTCGCGATGGTCTTTGACCATCGCGACCATCATCATGGATGCTCTCATAAGCTGGGGAAGTGGGGACCCTGCAATAAAAGGAATCCCACACTGTCAGGTAACACCAAGCCAGGGCTGAACTAAAGCCTGAAGCTATCACCTGCACCCCTGGGATGCAGGTGCGGGGTTGATAGTGGTAAAGAATAGTTTTAAAGCTGTGTGGCTATTGTCAGTCAACAGCCAGGCCACTAATTGGCCTGTCTGTAAGCCAATCAGCGGCTTGGCTGTTGATTGACAACCAGGCCACTCACAGCCAATCAGTGGCTGGTTACTATAGTAGTGGCTGCTGATTGGCTGGCAGCCCCACAAGTGCAGAAAACTTCATGGGTCTTGTCAATTGTGGAGAAGAGCTGTATAAGTAACCATATACAGCTCTTCTGTCTTCAGATGGATCGGCACTGCGTTTTTTAAAATTTTATTGGCCTGGGATGTTACTGGAGAAGAGTACCGACTTACAGTAAGGGTTAGGTTATTTTTTTTTACCATATAGTAGGGACAAGGTGAGTATAGTATGAATGTGAGACTGTATTACATTTTACTTTCTATGGGGTGTGTGTCATGTCTTTATTTTAATATTTATTTTACTGGAGGACTATACCATCGGGCCCTTAATGCCCCACATACTGGTACTTGTGGTTCTCCAAACAACGTCATACAGGGCAAACTTGCTGGCACCTGTAGCCCTAATGTAAAAGACAATATTACTTTAAATCTATTCTTTACCACTATCAACCCCAAACCCACTGCCCAGGGGTGCGGGTGATAGCACCTGGCCTGGGCTTACCTGGAGGGGGGGGAGCCCTTTATTGTGATGGTCCCCATTTCTCCAGGAATTCCCGAGCTGGGCTGACAAGTTAGGGGGGTTAATACTTAGGCCAGGGGACCCCGTTAAGTGTGTCCTCTAGCTGTGGCATTATCCCCTGTTAGTAAGAGCCTGGTACTGGTTAAAGAAAATATAGGGGAATCCTATGCATTTTTCCCTGTATTTTCTCAACCAGGACCTGCTCAGGAGCCTGCTGCAGGTTCATTGAAATATGGGGCAACCCCATGCTGTTTCCCCCCATATTTCCGGAACCTGGACAGTCTCTAAAAGCATGTTGCTGGTTATGCTTTGGGGGAAGGGTGCGCCGTTTTGTTTCTATTTTTTTACACTCAGACACACCGAAGCCTGCACAGATCTCACTGATCTGTGCAGGCTTCTGTAAACACACTGCTCACAGAGCAGTGTGTTTGAAAAGTGTGTTTTGACCTAAGTTTAGTGATTTTATGGATGTGTTTAAAAACAAGATTCATGGCAAATTGCTGTGAAGTATTGAAGTACTTCCGAGTTTGACCAATGGTGTATTTGTTTCTATTTTTTTTACAACCGTGTTTTGCAGTTCAAATAGTCTTTTTACTCCCATGTTTGTCTTTAGTAAAACTCTGTTTCAGAAAAACAGGCTAAACTCCCCCATTAATGGCATCTTGCCCAGACACAATTCTTAGTAAATTTACCCCTAAGATTAGTAGCTCTAAGTTGTGTTTGCATAAATCCTACAGGAGCGAGAGTAAAGATGGGACCAGTAGTGTTTGTGAGCCCCTTAGGATATCAACATAAAGATTCATATGAATCCTGAAGGTGTCCTTCTCCCTGGAGGTTCCAAGATACAAAGCACTACAGGTTAGCTCCAAGCACTATGGATGTGCTAATTGAAGGACTTTACAGATACACAGTTCTGTTGCACAGGTGTTTCTATGGTTCCTATGGAGCTTATAACATTACAAAATACCCCTATTATCCAATTATTTGGTTTATGATAATATATGCGACGGGGTGCTACTACCGGACATGATACAAGTTACATTTCATAGCACAAAGAGAAAAAAAGTGTGTCAATATATTGGGTGCACTAGATTAAAACATACCTTTTAATTCAAACATCTAAAATGTAATTTACTCCATATAATGTACCAGCAAGTTTTTAAAATATAGAAAAAGCGAGTAAAGAAAAGAAATATAAAGTTCTAAATATTAAAATATTACAAAAAAACTGTGTGTCTTTAATTTGTCTTCTTCACAAATCAAAAATATAATTTCATGTGTACATCATTATTCATATATGTAGGATAAGTATTTACGGTTTGATCATATGTCCTATTCAGTTTAAACAAATATGAGATTCAGAATATGTCCTCTATTGACCTCCAAATGTTATAGATACTTGAACCAGGATCTGTTGCATGTTAGCAGAGACTTCTCTTTTAAGTATTAGATGATCATATGTACTGTACACTTAGGTAATCATAGTCTTCATTTTAAATTGTACATATGGAAGAATATAAAATATATTGATAGTATACAACTAATAGGTAATATAGGGGGCGATTCAATTCAACGCGAATTGAATAGCGCCGGGAGCAAGCTCCTGGAGCTATTCCATTCAGCGCGCTGTGTGGTCGGAGAATGCCGGTTATTGCGCCTATCGCACCATTACAAGGGTGTTAAGGCGCGTTAACCGGCATTCTCTGACCAAAGTGCCGGGCACGCAGAAGAAAAACAGCTGCACGCCCGGCACTTTGGTTGGATTTCTCCTAGCGCACCCAAACAGTGCGGTGTATTGAATAGCTGTGGGAGCTCCCTCCCACGGCTATTCAACATCGCGTTGAATTGAATTCCCCCATAGTGCCAATAAAATTGGTCAGAACTCTGTATATTGTTAGCAGCCAGTGGAGTATATTACCAGATAGTTACAGTATTTATCCTCATTCACAGTGTTACGTATGTCACACATTGTGTATCTTTATACCCTTTTCATCTGCATAATTTAACGTAATCTGTAATGTCTTTTAACAATGAGTTGCTGCACCACCTCTAAATAATATCCAATAGTTTATAAATGTATGGTATGGGTATTATAAGAAATGTCCCTTAGTATTGATAGGTCTCATTCCATAACATACATTTCTATGTATTTAAAGATAAGATTTCCCCAACTCAGTTTAATTTATTCAATTATTCAAACTTCTTAATAGTACGCTGTACTACCCCGTACCACCATACTTGCAGCACTGATGCTGTCATATCAAAGCTGACCTAACCTCTTGTGCCAGAGTTCCATAGACTGTGGGTTAAAGGTTATAATTGTTGTGTGTTTACGGCACCAGGTATCTGTAGCAATTACAGTCCCTCTTTTGTTCTGTACAAGGCACTTTCCTTTTGCAACTGGACTTTGTAAACTCTCTGCTCTGGGACACTGATGGCTATGAGGTTTGGTTCCATATCTGGTACATAAAGCACATCTTGGATTTCTGTGCTTTTAGTCCCAATTTTGAAGTGGGTAGTGACCGTTTTCTAATTGTAAGCACTTCCTTTAATTGTTGAATAACACGTGTACAATGTAGTGAATCAGTTCTCACTGCAGTTGAAATGGCGTCTGAGTTAATATACCAACAATCATTTATAAGACTGTCTGTGAGACTTAAAGCTGACTCTTTTTTGCTGTTGCACTTCTTACTTTGTGTAGCATTCACATTTTTCAATTTACATTCAGTTGTTTTCTATTTTATGACATACATAACATTTGAATGTGAAGGGCTTCTCACTTTTAGTGTGCAATGCACTATTCTCATAATTTAACTCAACTGGCACATGTTCTTAGAATTGTAGCAGTTTTGTCCTGACAATTTCTGTAGTTAGATTGGCTGTGTTAGCGTCTAACACTACTACCAGAAAGTCAAATACAGGTGTTAAGTTCTGTAGCATTGCCATGGCAATCTCCTCATCACATACTTTGAAACATACAGATGCTAATTGCTGGGATATGAACATCATGTTGTCAATGTAGTCACTTATACTTTTGCATTCACTCAACTTGAACATACTTGCAGCTTCAAGCAGGGAGCTGTTTTGCTGACCTTGTTTCCTTCCACAACCACATGCGTTATTAATAGTATTGACACATGCACCTGCCCCATGCTAGATGCAAGAGATCTATCTGACATAGGCTTAACTTCTCCATATGCACAACTCAGAATAACACAGAACTTGCTACATCCCACAACACTTTTTTTACATTCCCACAAGACAGAACAGCTACATGAAATCACATGTTGCCACCCATTTTTTTCCTCCTGAAACACCCATGTCACAGAAATACATATACGGAAAAGATCCAGCCAACACAGAGTAGGACGGAGATATGTAAAAATGAGTAAATTCACAACTGTGCATGTGCTGTATGCTAAACATCACTATTTGTTTCTGTGAAAAGAGATCCATCCAACTCAGATTCTACCCCACACTGTGGTTCTGTGGGAATACAAGAACAGTACACACTTGTGTTCTTTCCAAATTGGTGCTGTTATTAATAGAAATTTTCCAATGTGAAAATAGCCGAAACACATTCAAACACAACCAATTACTGTATATTGGCATTACCTGAAAGGGGAATATTCAGAGCCTGTCATAGATTCTTTGAGTTCATAGGTGTCACTCCTACTCATCTTTAGAATACTCCCAAAATCCTCATGGGACACCAAAAATAGGAGAAATATTTTTGTGTAGCACAGAAAGGACAAGTATTTAAGCTGACAAATATCACACACATTATATCTAGCATATAACACATTCAACATATAAAATATTGCACAAGTGTGTAGATAAGATCCTTCTGCAAGGTTTCCAGGTTCCCATGCTCCTCCACGAATGACCTTCTGGAAATCCAAATATCCCTGCAGTAATCATGGCATGTTTTAACTGCCCATCACCCATGTCTTCTTCATATCCAACTCACTCAACCTCTTTGCCATCCCTGAATTTTGCATCTCCCTATCTTACACTACTTCTCCCACCACTCACTACAATGGTGGCCTCTCATTCCATCATACCCCTCATCTTGAGGGTCAACAAGGTGGTGGTGTGGGGGGTCCTACTACTCTACTTGTAATCCTTCCATTTTATACCCCCAATCCTCTCTCATTTTTTTCATTTAAGGATCATGTCATTTGCCTCTTCTATCCCCTACACCTAATCATAGCAGTCATTGATCACAACTCAAACCTATCTCCAAATTCATTGATCATTTTCCAATCTGGCTCCCTTGATTTCTCTTTTTTGACCTTCTCTCTGTCATTTTGGCTAGAGTTTAACATTCCTATTGTCTTCCTCACTGACCTTTCTACCTTCTAGCTTCTCTCCCTCACATCATCTTTCAGTCATTCTCAATAGACCTCCTTGCCTTTCCTTGGTCTGGTATTTACACATTGATATGTTATCTATGATTTCAACAACCCACATTTATTTTCTTTAACAGCTATTTCCTTTTTTAGCATTTCCCTAACCCCCTGATCTCTACTCCCTTCCATGGCTTCCCTCACCAAACATAACTTTGAGGTGTTTGATTCTGATACTTTCTCCTCCTCACTTGACTCACTTTTTTAACCCATTTATACTCTCTTCTGTCCTTACCATATTGTTACCTTGCAAAAGTATTCTGGAACTGTTGAATTGCACTGTAGGAAACTACTGCACATAACTCTTACTGTATTTGACCTTCCCAATTCTTGCCTCTCATTCAACTCCAGTCCATCCTTAATGCTGCTGCTTATATTTTTTCTCTTCTGTCAGACAGACCCTACACTTGCTCTACTTCCATACAGAGAATCCTGCAAACTCCTCACACTCACCCAATCCTCACACCTACATCTTTAACCTCAATCTCTTCCACACTCCTGCCTCCACTGCTAGTGACCACCACCTCTCTACACCCCCTCTTCCAGCTGTTATCAACTTTCTTGTTTCATTTTTACCATATTTTTACCTTTGAAGTTTCTTGAAATATTAAGGTTTGCCTTGTTGTGTTACTCAATGCTTGCTTGCCTTTTTTTTATTGACCTGGAGCTATAGACTCTTTCCTGAAGTCTTGTGCACAGTTCCATACTTATTATAGCAAAGTTGTCATCATCACAACAGTTCTGTTTTAGCCTCAAAAATTCTCCTTTTGGGATGTTCTGTATGATGGAAGGATAAGGAGAGCTAGTGCTATGAATGACATTGTTGGTAGATGTTGGTTTTCTGAAAATGTATGTTGCCAACCTATTGTTTCCATTCCTATATATACGAAAGTCTAAAAATGGAAATGCTTATTTGATTAGATTCAAAAGTGAAAGAAAGATTATATTCATTGTTGTTAATGGTGTCAACAAAGTTCTTCAGATCATCTGATGAACCATTCCAGATAAACAAGATATCATCGATAGAGTGCATCCAAATTAAAATGTGACTCATATGGTGTTCCTCATTGTCTTGAAAAAGGACTTCCCTTTCCCATCAAACCAGGAGTTTGAATATGAAATATTTCTCCAAGATTAATTAATTCCAATAGGTACAATAGGAATTCATGGTATTCATCCATGCCTTGCATCATCAAAAAGTAGCTTAGAGTGCACATTCTCAAGTCATGTCTTATGCACATGTAAAGTGATTCAACATCTAAACTCACTAATAAGTGAGTATACTAAAGTTGGACATCATGGATTTTTCTTATCACTATTTATCTGTTTTTCCACTTGTGTCACACTTTCGAAAAAACATTTGTCTCACAAATTTATATTTTCATTTTTTAATATATTTTATTTTTTTTAGTAACCACCTACCCATTAAAATATCTATCCAGGTCTACACATACAGTAAATTCACACCCTATTTACTGCACATGTTTTCATACTATTTTATTCAGTACCACACACTCTTACACTAAATATCCTTTAATCACATATCCATATTATTTTTATGTCACTCTCCCAATGTATAACTCAATAACATTCTTACACAGTACACTTATGTCACATATCACTAGCTTGATCATATACTCTTGTCAACCCAGTCAATATTATTCACAGATAAATGGGTTTGCACTGTTTTTCATCCCATTTTCTTATAACATCTATTTAGTTTGTATTTGATATTGTACTATTTTTAGTTTCATCAACATGTTCACACTTATACATAATTTTATTCATCATCATCATAGTCTACTAACTCATTTTGTATGTACATCTTGTATCTTATATACATCTTGTATATAATAATCGATCATTATTTATTATTAACATCTGTGTATATCTATTTTCTCTCATTTAACATTAATATACACCTTATTCATCATTTGACAACTAGTTTTGGAATACCCATATATACCCAAACATGATGTTTTTATATTTCTCATTAAGTACATACAGTATAATAATACCCACCCCATTCATACATACCAACTCATAGCAATACCCACCACAATCAGCCCTTTTAATTGTATAATGGATGATCTCATTATGTATGAACAATGGAGCTCCATACTATTAAATACCATTAATTGTTTTAATATTTATTGACAGGTTTGACGTATTGATCATATTGCTGACACAGCCTATGTACACATAGTAAATTAATATAATTATATACAAAGATTCCTGAGAAAGATTAAGTCTGACTTTTGAGCAACAAGATTGGCTGGAAAATCTATACATCTCCTGATATTGCGCTGCCATTGGCAGATTTATGTACCAATAGTAGAAATAGAGGAGTTTCAGGTTAGGAGACCATGTGATCAAGCAAGAAGACAAAAAGTATATAGTTTCCAGGCCACTCTCAGCAGAAAGGGACACTCGGAGCAGACCTTGTTAATGTACCCACCTCATGGGACTCATCTACTCCACAAGACTAATATTCAGAATATTCCACAGCGACCATACTAAAGGGAAGGTTTTCACACACATTATCCTATCTTGTATGTACTTTTTCTACACTACCTCTCTATTCGCGCTCTCACCTCGTGTGATCGGCAGCCTTCCCTGCAAAACAACAGCATCAGGGATTGCCTTGCATCACACTTTGCAGCAGAAATGCCTATTTGACTTCAATTACAACCAGACAAGTGACCCTTGTTATTCTTTAATCTGGTGTCCTATACATTGTATGACTCAGGAAAGCTGATGTAACAGGACTTATTCACTTCTGATAACTTTATCTTCCACACAATGAACCTTATATCTTTATACCCAGAGTGAACTATACTATACACAGCTGCACCCAGATAGTGGATGTCACTCTGGTTCCTCAAATGAAATTTACATATTCTTTGGGATGTAGAGTCACCCACACTCCCAATTGGAATTTTAGAGTCCACTGCAAGTTGCAAACAGGGGGTGCAGACTAAGGGATAGAATGAGAAATGGGAAAAATACTGCACTTATCCCAATAATGAGAAGACCAGAAAAAACTCCAAATGTATCAACCACCCTTAATACTAGCTTTACTGGATATATCCTCATACCTCCCTTTACCGACGAGGGACAATTGACCATTGACTTTTCCTTCCATTGTTGAATCTTGTTTCAAGATTCAATTATGTTTTAGGCAATACTAGTGTTAAACTACATATTTATAGAGGTGATGATGAATATGAAGAGTGCTGAGGATCAACAGGTTCTTGGTGACCTTCCTTTGATAAGATGTCAGTGGTATGCAGGCAAATAGGAGTGGCTTTTACATGAAGTAAAGTGTCCCCTTAGTACACAGACCCCTGAGTGAGCAGTCTGTCAGGGAAACTTGCTCAGTGCAACAAAGTGGAAATTGCACTTTGTCAGCTCCACAGTAAAGTTTTGGAAGCCAGAGAGTGAGTTATTCTCCTCCAGACAAAATGGCTGGAATGTAATAGAGTCCGAGTTCTAAAAATGTCTAAGTTTAGCAGTAAACTCAGTAACATTTTTAGAATAGTGGGAACTGCTAGGTTATTAAAAGTTATCTAGTGGTTCCCACCATTGTAGTCAATGGTGGGAACCGCTCATTGGCTGAGAAAGGCAGAGGCTTGCTTCTCTCAGCCAATGCTCAACCCATGCATTTTTATGGGAAATGCAGCGGCTGAGCCCATAGAGGATGATATTATATCTGTGAACTCTGTTTTATTTTTATTTTGCTTTCTGAAGACATGTATGCCTACATGGATTGAAGAGGACCAGAACCAAGGGGTAACATAGAATAATAGAATTTGACGGCAGATAAGAACCACTTGGCCCATCTAGGCTGTCCTTTTTTACCTTTTGGTAACCTCAACCCTATGTGATCATTAGTTCTTTGTAAGGATAATTGCATGCCTATCTCAAGCATGTTTAAATTGTTCTACTGTCTTAGCTTCTACCAACTCTGAAGGGAGGCTATTCCACTTATCTATTACCCTTTCTGTGAAGTAATTTTTCCTCAAATTTCCTTTGAATCTACCTCCCTCCAGTCTCAGTGCATGTTCTCGTGTTTTAGTACTTCTCTTCTTTTGAAGAATGTCTCCCTCCTGCACCTTGTAAAAAACCCATGATATAGTTGAAAGTTTCTATCATGTCCCCCCTTTCCCTTCTCTGCTCCAAACTATATATATTGAGATCTCTTAGTCTTTCCTGGCAAGTTTTCTGATGTGGCCATACACCATGGACAAGTATGCGTGAGTCTGAGTGCCAATGTGAGTGCGCATGTATATTTTAATACAATAATACTGTCACGTTGTGTGTGTCCTTTCTTTGTTTTAATATTTCTTTTGCAGGTGAACTAGAGGTACCAGCATGCTCTTAATGCCCTGAATGCTGGTACTTGTGGTTCTCCAAGTACCAGCATGCGGGGGATGCTTATTGTAACCTCTAGTTCTACTGCAAAAGCCAATACTATTAATTCTAATTTTACGCAATCAACCTGGCACCCACTACCCGGGGATTCCATGATTAGCCCCAGGCTATCAGCCCAGGTCTGGGATGCCCTGGAGAGTGGGAACCCCTTTATTGGGGGGTCCCCACCTTCCCAGGAATCACTGGCATGGGCTGACTAGCGGTCAGGTGTGAATGCTTTGGCCAAGGTACCGGCTGAAAGGGTACCCTGACTGTGGCATTACACCCCTGCTAGTAAGAATCCAGTGCTGGGTATGGAAAATACAACGGACCCATACTAATTTTGTCCCCTGTATTTCCAAAACCAGGACTGCCTCATTGAGCCCAGTGCTGGTTGATGAAAATACAGGGGAACACTATGTTTTTTTCCCCCTGTATTTTAAGAATCAGGACCAGCTCAAAAAAGCCTGGTGCTGGTTGTGCTTTTAGGGGGAACCCCGCGTATTTTTAAAAAAAACCTTTTTACATTTTACTATTTTTTTCTAAACACTGAAGCTTTCACAGATCTCACTGATCTGTGAAGGCTTCTGTATAACTCGGACCTTGTAATTAATGTCGCATTTACAGGGTCTGACTTTTCATAGGAGAAAATTCACACAGACACACAGAAGCTAATAGCCTCGAACTCACAAGTTCGCAGGCTATTAAATTTGCCGAGCTGTGGGACAAACTTGGACCTTCCAAAGTGGATATGAGTTTGAACTCACAAAAAAACTCTTACCCTATTACATCCCGCTCAATATATGGAATTGGAAACCAAAAATGTGCAGCATGTGCAAGAAGGTCACTTCTTACGGTAATGTACAATATAAATGCAAATATATGCAGAGAAATTGCATACAGAAGGTCCCAAAAATATATGGTTTATCAGCATCAGACTGGGTTACAAAACAGACATCAAAAAACAAAATCATGTATTATGTTGTCCCTGCTCGCTTACACTCCCGCCCTCCTCCCCTTTACTTCAAATATCTTCTAACTGTACTTTATTTTCTACCACATCTTATCAATGTTTTTATGAATATTTAAGATGTTATCTTTTTCAATTTCAAATCAGCTGATGAATTTTTCTTATTATGATGTCACAAGTTTATTTTCTCTATACGAATTTATATATTGTTATTAGATAATGTATCTATTGTGACACCAAATTGTTTTGCTGTTTATCTCTGATAATCCTAATAAATGATTTAAAAAAAAAAAAAAAATCACATTTTTCAATTGTTACTGCAACAAAACATAGGAGCGGTCATGTGACCACTCCTGGTAAAGAGAGATAATAAAAGCTAAAAATAGATTTTCTACTGGTTTTTAAAAAATTGTTTTATCAGTTTTTTATACAATCACCCAAATTATTAAAAGCCACAAAGTTTCGTAGCTGTAAGTACCTAAACAACAGAGCAGCAATGCTTCAAATTTAAAAATGGTCAATTGACCACCCTCTGTAATTCTAGTGTTAAAAGACTACGTAATAATCATTTATGTTGGCCATGAACAGAAGTATGTCACCAGCATATAGTGAAATGGTGTCCACCACATTACCAGCCCGTAAGCCATGAATGTCATGGGCTGATCACACCAGGCGTGCAAATGGTTCAATAGCCAACATGAACAAAGCAGAAGAGAGAGGGCAGTCCTGATGGGTACCCCTAGCTAAACTGAATGAAGCCGTATTGCAACCATTAACAGAGACACATGCGAGAAGATTACAACTGAATCCAACAGAGAAACTAAGGACCTACAGTATGGCAAATTTATGCAAAACTGTCACAACCCAGGTCTGTTGCCCCTGCTGCTGGGTCACTTATTGATTCTGCCAGTGTTCTCTATAACATCCCAGATGCACAGGCTCAGTGTTTCTCGGTCTGCTAGGCCTCAAGCAAGAGCTAAGCCTGCTACAGAGTACTGCAGTGACAAGTTCCGATCACTTGTTTGCAATAGCCAATCAAGTGATAGCCTGAGCCTCACCATACCACATGTCTCTGCTCAGCCTATCCCAGGTAACCATGGGGTATATATCCCAGCTGCTGACTCTACCTAATTACCAGTCCAATGTCTAACCTCAGTTCCTACTGAGTGAGCTATACTGAGCTCCTGTTGTTGTATCCAGTTTGTGAAGTTTTGCTTCCTTCTCCATAGAAAATGGCAACCTGTTCCAGCTATAAAACCTGCAACTCGCCTGTGTATACCATTCTCATTGCATGGTGAGTGTTCCTGGTCCCTGCACTGTTTTGTTTGCATGCTTGTATATGCATTCATATGAACACTGATGCATGGGTTTCAAATGCTATGCTCTTTATTCAGCCATTTGCAAACTAAAGACATACTGTACACAAGACTACACTCACTTCCCAGCATTCCCCATGGTCCTAGGGACCGTCACTGAAGATTCAGGCTTTCACATATAAGTTAGGGAGTGTCTACAAACATTAGGCATATCTAATGCAATAACATCACATCCTCTTTTCTTTAAAGATAAGCCCTGTATCCTTCAGTGCAACAATTCAACAATGTAATATGTTAAGAATATCATCTAACATGTTTCAATAAGTCTTTCAGGTCTGCGAATTTCTCTTTTCGATCTTTCATACACAGTCTGTGTTTCATCAACCATGTTGGACCTTTCTTGAATCATAGTTTGTTCACCATTATCCAGATTATAATACATGTCAGATGAAGGATATTCTTCAGTCATGTTGTCTTCATGTTGGTTAGGTTGAGATCTTAAATCCACCCGATTTCTTCTTACTTCTGTTCCATGCTCTGTGCATATACTATAAGGGCAGCACAGATGGTGTAATGGTTAGCGTTACTGCCTCACAGCACTGAGGTCGTGGGTTCAATTCCCACCACGGCCTTAACTGAGTGGAGTTTGTATATTCTCCCTGTGCTTGCGTGGGTTTCCTCTGGGTACTCTGGTTTCCTCCCACACTCCAAAAATATACGGGTAGATTAATTGGCTCCCAGCAAAAATTAACCCTAGTGTATATGTGTGTTAGGGAATATAGATTGTAAGCTCCACTGGGGCAAGGACTGATGTGAATAACCAAATATTCTCTGTAAAGCGCTGCGGAATATGTGTGCGCTATATAAATAAATGGTAATAAATAAATATTGGTGCTACTTGTGCTTGCACAGTAACTTTCTGCATCCGAATGCCTTTCTCATAGTCTCTGAGACAGACTTGGTCACCCAACCTAAAATCAGACAGGCTTTTTGCTCGTCTATCATGGAACAGTTTTCGTTTCACCTGTTGTCGTTCCTTACTCAGTCTGACTAATGTTGAACTATGCGTTTTAAGCAGTTCATCATGTATTGGAAGATTTGCTCTAATTCTCCTTCCCATCAACATTTGTGCTGGAGAGAATGCATTCTGCAGAGGTGTACTGTGGTAGATTGAGACTTTTGTAGACTTCTTTACCTTCCTGTGTTGTTTTCATGAGACACTATACAGTTTTTACTGAACTTTCCACCAATCCATTTGACCGTGGGTAGTGGGGACTTGATGTAGTATGGACAAATTCCCAATCATCAGCAAATTGTTTAAATTCAGCACATGAAAACTGAGGACCATTGTCAGTGAACACCTCCATAGGAACACCATGCCTTGCAAAGATTGACTTCATCCAATTGATTACAGCTTTACTAGTAGTTGTATGTAGTGTCTTTACCTCAGGATAATTAGAATAATAATCAGTCATGACAATGTACGTTTTCCCATTACAATCAAACAAATCTGCTCCTACCTTCTGGTATGGTCTCTCTGGCACTGCATGAGGACTCAGCGGTTCGACTTGTTGCTTTGGTCTATACATAAGATATAACTCACATGTAACTGTTGTCTGTGCTATGTCTTGGTTCATTTTTGGCCAATACATCACTTCACGTGCCCTCCGCTTACATTTTCCTTCTCACTTATGTATCTTGCCTTCATGTATCTTGCACAGCATAGTTTTTCTTAGTCGTGCAGGTATGACAAACCTATTGCCTTTGTAAATGATGTCATTGACAACAGTAAGGTCACTGCGGTACATCCAATAATCATGAATTGACAGCGGACAAGCATTTTTTTCTGATGGCCATCCTTTCAGAATGATGTCTTTTAACACTTTCAGTGTGTCATCTGTCTCTGTTTCTTTTCTAAGCTGTTCTTGTCTTGCAAGAGACACTGGGAGAGAAGCTGCAATCAAATCCACATATGCTTCTATCTCTTTGTCCATCAGACTTCCGGAACCTTCACTTTTGTCCACAGCACGAGAAAGTGTGTCAGCAATGTACATGTATTTACCGGGACAGTACAGCAATTGTACATCATACTTCTGTAGTCTTATAAGCATTTGTTGAATTCTCATGGGACAGTCATGCAACGATTTAGTCATAATAGCTACCAATGGCTTGTGGTCAGTTTCTACTGTAAACGCTTGACCATACACAAATTGATGAAGTCTCTCACATGCATAAGTGATTGCTAGAAGTTCTTTTTCTATCTGAGCATACCTTGTTTCAGCACTTGTCAACGCTCTAGATGCATAGATTACAGGTTGCCATGTATCTTCATGTTCTTGCAACAATACAGATCCTAGGCCAAATTGAGAAGCATCTGCTGAAATTCTTATTCTATTTGCAGGATCAAAGAATCTTAGTACCGGTTGCTCTGTAATGGTCGATTTCAGTTTTTGCCAACTTTCTGATTGTTCTGAAAGTTGAGAAATACATTTTCCTAAGTAAGTAATCATTCCTAGGAATCTTCTGATGTCATCTTTGTTGTTAGGACGTTCCATATTCACTATGGCTGATATTTTCCTTGTGTCAGGCTTCACTCCTTGATCTGAGACTACGTCACCCATAAAGGTAAGTGTTTTCACGCCAAATTCACATTTGTCCTTGTTTAGCTTTAGATTCACTATTCTGGTAAGTTCCATCACTTGTCTCAATCTAGAATCATGTTCTTCCTTTGTAGAACCCCAGATAATAATGTCATCCATCATTGTTTCAACACCTGGAATATGTTCAAAAATCATGTGTATTCTTTTGTGGTATATTTCTGGAGCGGACAGTATCCCATATGGTAGTCGAAGAAATCTGTATCGACCTTCTGGTGTATTAAATGTACACAGCTTTGAGCTGGTTTCATCTAGCTTCATTTGCCAGAATCCTGAAGATGCGTCCAATTTACTGAACAATTTTGCTCCCGCAAATTGCGACATGATTTCATCTCTGGTTGGTAATTTGAAATGTTCTCTTTTAATAGCTTTGTTTAAATCTCTTGGATCTAGACATATTCTGAGTTGTCCATTTTTCTTTTCCACAATTACTAAGGAGCTCACCCATTCAGTAGGCTCATCAACTTTTTCTATCACACCCAAAGCTTCCATGCGGTTTAACTCTTTTTGAAGTTTTTCTCTCAGTGCAAATGGCACTTTTCTACAGGGGTTTATCACTGGAGGAACTTGTGTGTTTATATTTATCTTATGCTCACCAGGCAGACAACCTAAGCCTTCAAGTACGTCACTGTATTCTGTAAACACTGATCTGCACTTATCTTCTACTTGTGATGTCACCATAAAAACTTGCTTTATCAAGTTAAGTTTCTCACAGGAACTTAGGGCCTGATTCAGACCCACTAACAAGCGCATAGCGCTCGCAAGCGGGTCGATGGTGGCCCAGCGTGCATGCGCAGCGTGCACACTGCACGTGCTCGAGCCCAGGAGCGAGCGCAAAAAGCACTTGCTCCGTGGCTCACTACAAAAGGGGCGGCTGTCGATGTTGACACACAGCTGGCCCCATTTTGTAGGCATGGCTGGGGGGTGGCTTCACAAACTGAGGCGTTTCCAAGCGAACACCTGCCATTTGTGGGTGGCCCCACTGACATCACCAGTGATGTCAGTGAGAGAGCTTCTGGCTCTAATAGAGCCAGAAGCTCTCTGGGGCTTGCGGCCACAAGACCCTACCACAAGGGTCTCGTCATAAGCCCGATGGTCGCGATGGTCTTGACCATCGCAACTATCATCCTGGCCGCTCGCTCACCCACAGCTATGCGAGCGGCCAGGAGGCCGCAACTAAAAAAAACGGCGCCTGCCCTGATTCAGAGCAAGCACTCGCTTTTTGCAAGTGCCCCTGAATCAGGCCCTTAGCCTTAAGATTGGTTGCACATCTCTATCCACAATCAGTAGAGAGGTTTTAAACTTTTGTCCTCTGTATTTCAGTGTCACTAGGCATGTACCGTTTACAGGAATTTTCTCACCAGTATAGCCTGCTACTTTCACATTGGCTGGATGAATTTCAGGTTTTACTCTAGAAGTCTTACAGTCTTGAAAAGATATTAGATTAACCTGTGCACCTATATCAAGCTTAAAGGGAATGACAATCTCGTTCACTGTTAAAGGAACAATCCGTTCTTCTTATCTGCACTGCACAGTTCAATGGTATCCACAAAAAAACTCTTCAGTCTCAGCTTGTGTAACAGTATGCACTGTGTTTGCTTCACTTTTTATTTTACAGCATATGGCAAAGTGATTAATTCTACCACATTTCATGCAGGTTTTACCATAAGCTGGGCACATTTTAGGATTGTGATTATTTCCACATCTATTACACATTTCTCTGTTAGTCTGTGACTTATACTGGTTCATTTTAGACAATGGTGTTCTGTTTGGCACTGTTTTCTTCACAACAAGTACAGCACCATCAGTTACCTTGTGTAGGGTTTTAGCTTGAAGCTTTGTCATTTCTGCAGATCTACACATAGTCACTGCCTTATCTAGTGTTAAATCTTGCTCTCTCAGCAATCTCTCTCTGAGTCCATTATCAGGTATTCCACATACAATACGATCTCTAATCAGTGAATCCTTTAAATCACCAAACTCACAGGTTTTGCTGAGTGTTTGCAGCTCTGTATAATACTGATCAAATGTATCTCCATTCTTCTGATCACAAGTGAAAAACTTATATCTTTCATATGTCACATTTTTTCTTGGTACAAAATAGTCTTCAAACTTTTACATTATAGAGTTTAAAACCATATTCTGCCCTTCAGCAAACTGAAAACTATTAGAAATGTCCAGCACATCCTCTCCTATTACATGAAGGAAAATTGATGCCTTGGTTTTATCTTCCTCATTATCTGCTCCACATTCAGTAAGGTAAATATTAAACCTTTGTTTAAATCTTTTTCTAATTTTCAGACAAATTACCAGACATTTGCATGCCTGTTGGAGGAGACAGCTTATCCATTGCTACTCACAGTTTGATGTGACAGGAGCACAAGGCAGAGTTTTCACACACTGAGTATCACAGCTTTGCAGACTTTTGCAGGATCATCTCACACTCTAAACACTAGCAGAGTCCATTTTACACTTCTTCTGACACCATGTTTTGTTTGCATGCTTGTATATGCATTCATATGGACACTGATGCATGGGTTTCAACTGCTATGCTCTTTATTCAGCCATTTGCAAACTATAGACATACTGTACACAAGACTACACCCACTTTCCAGCATTTCCCATGGTCCTAGGGACTGTCACTGAAGATTCAGGCTTTCACATACAAGTTATGGAGTCTCTACAAACATTAGGCATATCTAATGCAATAACATCACATGCACCATTTATGCCGCTCCTGGTATCAGCATTCACTATCCATTCCGGTATCTGGTCAACATCCGGTTCTGTCTATGCCTGAAGCAGCTATCCCACTAGTTGCACAGAGAATACCTACCTGTTCCAGTTTATCCGAACCTACAACTCGCCTGTGTATACCATTCTCACTACATGGTGAGTGTTCCTGGTTCCTGCTCCATTTGATGCCATTCCTGGTATCATCACCTACATCCCATTCCGGTGTCTTGTCTGCATCCAGTCCTGCCACCATCTGAGTGCTCCTATATCCTAGACTACAGTGACAACCCAGTTTCAGCCTGGTGAATATGTTGCCAAGATCTACTACTCCAGCATTCCGGTTAAGAAGAGTGTTTTATTATATATCTACAGTATTAATCCAGTATCAGCCTGATCAATCTACTGCTACACTCTCCTCTGATTGCATATAACAAGTTGTCTTCAACACCGACGTTCATGGTGGTCTAGTGGGTACGATCCGGCATCTCTCCACCGAGACCTGGGTTCGATTCCCGGTCAGGGAAGTGTTCTTCACTACATGCCAGGAGGTCTCCTTAGGCCTGCCAGCTTTCATACACACCTCCAGACACCAATACAGACAAATATCAGACACCGGGTTCACAAACAAATACTAGTCTGACAAAAACATCCCATAAGTAACACCATTTAACAGTTGAAGGCATTCTTGGCAACAAGAGGCACCACCATAGTCCCTGGGTTCCACATTTTTAATCATCTGGACTTGATAGATCAGATGGCAGAAATTCTGTGAAGTAGATTTCCCATACATAAAATCAGTGATCAGGCTGCACTATAGTGGCAATCACAGAGTTTAACCTGATAGACAAGATTTTGGCAAGAATCTTACAGTACTGTCCATCGACAACAAAGAGATAGGCCTATGGGATTCTATCAGAAGATGGTCATAGAAGAACAAGAACAATTCTGGCGCTTAACACTACTAATTTAAATTACATATGAATATAGAACTGCAGCAGATATCAAACTCTGTGTTAGTTTGAAATATAGGGAACCGAAAAAAATAGAGAATCTGCGCTCTCTATATTGTATCAAACATAACCATTGGAAAATAATAATGCGATTAGAATGTACAATGATACATATGATTAAATTTAATATCACTAAAAATGTCACATAGCATAATATAAGAAATACATATAACACTCAAAAAAGCAAAAAATAGTTGTAAGTAATAATATCACTATTAAAATGAAATATACAATAATACAATTGTTGCCAGTAACTGTGATCTGACTCGACTGGAATCAGACTAATATGTGTTTTAGTATAGGAGCTGTCTTCAACACCGATGTTGAAGACAGCTCTTACAGACCAAGAGATTAGTGTTCCCACAAAGAATGATATATAGTTTTTAACGGCTATTTATATAGCAGGTGGAGAATAGAACTGACACTAATCCTTAGTGTTGTTGAAGCAGAAACACAAAAAATTAAGAGCAATGTCTCCGTTCCTGCAAAGATTGGTGAAACACGTTTTTTGTCTCAAACTCATGCAATAATCACAGACGCTTTGTTTAATCCCGTATATTTATAGATAAAACTTGTACACATAGTCAGGTGTGAAACGGAAAGGTACAAGAAGACCCGAGCAAACTCCCGGGTGCAAACCCAAAGCAGTAATGGAGAAATGACAGTAGTCTCTGTAAACCATACACCAGAGGCAACCGCTGGGCTGGGAAATAACATAACACAGCCACAACAGGTGAAGCTTGATAAGCTGCACTGCGTTTACACAGTGTTAGCTAACAGTACTCACGGGCTGTAGAACCAACAGACATGGGGGCCCCCCTTGTAATTCTGTCCTCCGGTTCCTGTATATAATAAATTAATATATAAATACTCTGCACCAGGATATGTGTGTTGCCAATCAATATATTATAGCAACTCATCTATCACATAGCTATAAAAAATTATACAAAAATAACAATAGAGAAAGAATGTGTTAGAATATCTATTCCCAAATGGCTGACAAGATGTGAAGCTCCAAAAATGTAGCCTGGTTGGGATAGACCAAAAGATTATATGGATCCGTATATGGTTGATGGTAAAAATGGATTGCAGTAAGTATATAAAAGTCAGTCAATAAAGCAAATTAATCCGGATAGCATATGGATAGTCCTATGTTAAATAACTCACATGTCAAAGCTCACCCCAAGGCAATGATGGTATGTTGCTCCAGAGAAGGATGCGGTGCCAGCCTGTTGGTAAGAGCAGCTGGAGAGTGCCAAGGAGTATGCGGAGTAGTTACACACGTGTGTACCAGGAGGACTGGCCGCTCCGGCAGTCGTTGGACACAGCCAAAGCCCCGCTGTGAGGGCTGCAATCAGTGAGGCAGTGGAATGTCCGGCAGTAAAGTCGCTCTCTCCAGAGAGATGAAATTAAATGATGCAGCCGCGTGTGTGTTCTCCACTCTGCTGAGCCGCAGCTAGTAGACAGACTTGGCGTGACAGATGCTGAATTCTGAATGTATAGTCAGCTCGCTAGTGCACAAAGTAATAGTGATCCTTTCTGTAATCCTTAACGTGTTTCACTGCATATAGTAGCTTCTTCAAGAAGGCTTGGTCATTTTTCTATATCTTGGACACTGTCAGCACTCCTGCACTGAGGACATCACTGGCATCCCCGCTCTGCTGACACTGCCAGCACCCCCGCACTCAGGGCCGTGGGATGTTATTGCATTAGATATGCCTAATGTTTGTAGACACTCCCTAACTTATATGTGAAAGCCTGAATCTTCAGTGACGGTCCCTAGGACCATGGGGAATGCTGGGAAGTGGATGTAGTCTGGTGTACAGTATGTCTATAGTTTGCAAATGGCTGAATAAAGAGCATAGCAGTTGAAACCCATGCATCAGTGTCCATATGAATGCATATACAAGCATGCAAACAAAACATGGTGTCAGAAGAAGTGTAAAATGGACTCTGCTAGTGTTTAGAGTGTGAGATGATCCTGCAAAAGTCTGCAAAGCTGTGATACTCAGTGTGTGAAAACTCTGCCTTGTGCTCCTGTCACATCAAACTGTGAGTAGCAATGGATAAGCTGTCTCCTCCAACAGGCATGCAAATGTCTGGTAATTTGTCTGAAAACTGGAAAAGATTTAAACAAAGGTTTAATATTTACCTTACTGAATGTGGAGCAGATAATGAGGAAGATAAAACCAAGGCATCAATTTTCCTTCATGTAATATACAGAGCTGCAAACACTCAGCAAAACCTGTGAGTTTGGTGATTTAAAGGATTCACTGATTAGAGATCATATTGTATGTGGAATACCTGATAATGGACTCAGAGAGAGATTGCTGAGAGAGCAAGATTTAACACTAGATAAGGCAGTGACTGTAGATCTGCAGAAATGACAAAGCTTCAAGCTAAAACCCTACACAAGGTAACTGATGGTGCTGTGCATGTGGTGAAGAAAACAGAGCCAAACAGAACACCATTGTCTAAAATGAACCAGTATAAGTCACAGACTAACAGAGAAATGTGTAATAGATGTGGAAATAATCACAATCCTAAAATGTGCCCAGCTTATGGTAAAACCTGCATGAAATGTGGTAGAATGAATCACTTTGCCATATGCTGTAAAACCAAAAGTGAAGCAAACACAGTGCACACTGTTACAGAAGCTGAGACTGAATAGTTTTTTGTGGATACCATTGAACTGTGCAGTGCAGATAAGAAGGAATGGATTGTTCCATTAACAGTGAACGAGATTGTCATTCCCTTTAAGCTTGATAAAGGCGCACAGGTTAATCTAATATCTTTTCAAGACTATAAGACTTTTAGAGTTAAACCTAAAATTCATCCAACCAATGTGAAAGTTGCAGGCTATACTGGTGAGAAAATTCCTGTAAACGGTACATGCCTAGTGACACTGAAATACAGAGGACAAAAGTTTAAAACCTCTCTACTGATTGTGGATAGAGATGTGCAACTGATCTTAGGACTAAGTTCCTTTGAGAAACTTAACTTGATAAAGAAAGTTTTTATGGTGACATCACAAGTTGAAGATAAGTGCAAATCAGTGTTTACAGAATACAGTGACGTATTTGAAGGCTTAGGTTGTCTGCCTGGCGAGCATAAGATAAATATAAACATGCAAGTTCCTCCCGTGATACACTCTTGTAGAAAAGTGCCATTTGCACTGAGAGAAAAACTTCAAAAAGAGTTAAACCGCATGGAAGCTTTGGGTGTGATAGAAAAAGTTGATGAGCCTACTGAATGGGTGAGCTCCTTAGTAATTGTGGAAAAGAAAAATGGACAACTCAGAATATGTCTAGATCCAAGAGATGTAAACAAAGCTATTACAAGAGAATATTTCAAATTACCAACCAGAGATGAAATCATGTCACAATTTGCCGGAGCAAAATTGTTCAGTAAATTGGAGCATCTTTGGAATTCTGGCAAATGAAGCTAGATGAAACCAGCTCAAAGCTGTGTACATTTAATATACCAGAAGGTCGATACAGATTTCTTCGACTACCATATGGGATACTGTCCGATCCAGAAGTATACCACAAAAGAATACACATGATTTTTGAACATATTCCAGGTGTTGAAACAATGATGGATGACATTATTATCTGGGGTCTACACAGGAAGAACATGATTCTAGATTGAGACAAGTGATGGAACTTACCAGAATAGTGAATCTAAAGCTAAACAAGGACAAATGTGAATTTGGCGTGAAAACACTTATCTTTATGGGTGACGTAGTCTCAGATCAAGGTGTGAAGCCTGACCCAAGGAAAATATCAGCCATAGTGAATATGGAGCGTCCTTACAACAAAGATGACGTCAGAAGATTCCTAGGAATGATTACTTACTTAGGAAAATGTATTTCTCAACTTTCAGAACAATCAGCTCCTCTTAGATGGTTATTGGACAAAGATAATGAGTGGATGTGGTCACATGAACAAGAAGAAAGTTGGCAAAAACTGAAATCGACCATTACAGAGCAACCGGTACTAAGATTCTTTGATCCTGCAAAAAGAATAAGAATTTCAGCAGATGCTTCTCAATTTGGCCTAGGATCTGTATTGTTGCAAGAACATGAAGATACATGGCAACCTGTAATCTATGCATCTAGAGCATTGACAAGTGCTGAAACAAGGTATGCTCATATAGAAAAAGATCTTCTAGCAATCACTTATGCATGTGAGAGATTTCATCAATTTGTGTATGGTCAAAGGTTTACATTAGAAACTGACAACAAGCCATTGGTAGCTATTATGACTAAATCGTTGCATGACTGTCCCATGAGAATTCAACAAATGCTTATAAGACTACAGAAGTATGATGTACAATTGCTGTGCTGTCCCGGTAAATACATGTACATTGCTGACACACTTTCTCGCGCTGTGGACAAAAGTGAAGGTTCCAGAAGTCTGATGGACAAAGAGATAGAAGCATATGTGGATTGATTGTAGCTTCTCTCCCAGTGTCTCTTGCAAGACGAGAACCGATTAGAAAAGAAACAGAGACAGATGACACACTGAAAGTGTTAAAAGTCACTGTGGTACATCCAATAATCATGAATTGACAGTGGACAAGCATTTTTTTCTGCTGGCCAAAAATGCTTGACAGTGGACAAGCATTTTTTTCTGCTGGCCAGCATTTTTTACTGTTGTCAATGACATCATTTACAAAGGCAATAGGTTTGTCATACCTGCACGACTAAGAAAAGCTATGCTGTGCAAGATACATGAAGGCCACTTAGGAGAAGAAAAATGTAAGTGGAGGGCACGAGAAGTGATGTATTGGCCAAGAATGAACCAAGACATAGCACAGACAACAGTTACAAGTGAGTTATGTCTTATGTATAGACCAAAGCAACAAGTCGAACCGCTGAGTCCTCATGCAGTGCCATAGAGACCATACCAGAAGGTAGGCACTAACGAAACTGGATCAGAACCTCTATATACCCCTGCCTATACCTTCTGAAAACCTTCCTATAAACCTCTAAAAATAACGCTAATTGCATACGCAGTATGACCGCAAATAAAGACAGGAGTGGAATCTGTGGTTCCAACGCACAAGTATTATTCAGGTAAAAGTTCAGTCAGTTACACGCAATTGATACATACACAATTTAGGCGTAAAAGGAAATAATACAGACCCAAGTACAGAATACATACGCTGCGCCCCCGGACCCAGAGATAGACCTCAGACTAGAGACCCTCAGTTCATACAGCATTCAGCATGGACTAAAAAACCAGTATTCAGGCACATGTATTTATCCCCCCCAGACTAAAACAGGACAAAGGGGAAATTTCCTTCTGATGTCATTGGTTCCCAGAAGAGAAGCATATGTTACAGCACATTTAACAGGCTGGTTCAAATAGACTCCCCCTGCCTCTAACAGCAGGGGAATCTTTCTAATAACGCCTCCTGTAACATTCCAACAGCTAAACATTTTGTTGCTTGTAAGTTCTGCAATCCGTAACTTGAGTTTGCATGATGCGATCTCTCCACCGATAACACCGGAATGCTGTAAAAGCATACGCATCAGAACAAGACCAAACATAACTTGCTTATCATGTATAATACCTTATTTATCAAATACCTTTATTTCTCAGCATTTAAACTAACTAAACCAACTTGAATCATACATTTGATGCTTATTGAACCTTATGAGTGAATATGAAATGTGTGGGTATTCAGGGTTTGATATAAGGACGTTAGTTAACTTGGGGCAGTTGCGTGCTTATAAAGCTTCTTTTTCAGCGGTTTCATACAGTCTTATGCATTCGCTAATATACGACTAGTTAATAGCGCTCTTGTGAGTATTATTGTGTGTGTATGAGAAATGATGAAAGAAGCGATCGCATAGTGCTAATATAAATATCGCCACATGTACTATACTGTGAGTTTACCTAAAATGGTGCTTAGGCAGCCATTCGCAAAATGGCGTCTTGCGATCTCATTTCTAAAATGGAGTCTTGCGGCCATTCGCAAGATGGCGTCGCTGCGATTAAATTTTAAACTGAACTTCTCTCAGCCAATTATTCAGCTTCGACAGTCTGCTATATAAATTTATTTTAGGCTTACATTTACTGTACATATTATTTAGTGTTATTCTGGGATGGCACAAGGTGGTTCTTAATCCATCAATAATGTATCTCTGGGTAGGGACATAAAACTACTATTATACGCACACCGCGGATCTTGGGAGATCATGTGACAGGTGTGGGAATGCACCAATCTTATAACAGCAGTCTTGAAGGGGAATTTGAGACTTTACATTGTCTGAGGTGTTCTATAAATAACATTTCAATAATATCTTCTATGCATGTCTAAATATTATACATTTAAATGATGGTACTTCCTAGCTCAGGGTTGTAATGCAGTTCTGTATCTACCTCGGTATGCATATTATCATTTCTGACCACCATCATAGTTTCATTCTTTCGTTTCACTCTGTTTTTACATTTTCCACACTTCAACACAATAGGAGCACACCGGACGCATATGCCAATTACTATGATGACAATCAGTATAAGGATCAAGAATTTGCCTATGCTGGCGATCACATCCTGGACCCATTCCCCTAGACCCGAGAACCATTTCACTGGGTTCAGCCATGACACCCATCCTTCTATCTTTTCCCCTGCTTCAGCCACTGATGCGTTATGGTTCTTACGAAATTCCCACTTTAGCTGCAGAATCTCATCCATCTTCTATCACCTCCTTAGGGTCGCTGGTATCATTGGTGACATAAGTGCAACATTTTACTCCAAATTGGGTGGCTAACGTTACGCAATACCCTCCAGTAACAGCAGTTAAATAATTCAACACTAGCCTGTGTTGCACTAGTTCTTTCTTGTACGCTTGCAATTCTCTCCCCGTGTACCTGAATGTGTCATCGTACATCTCGGTGATATTATCAATTAATTTAGCAAGTTCCTGGATATATCCAAAATGTAATGTACCCCTAGCAATTCTGGCGGGATCCAGGGCGACTAAAACTTGGAAGCCAGTTGTCTCACTGATTAACTGAGCGGCTTTATGCATATCACCAGGTATCATATTTCTCTTGCCTCTGTGTTCATAGTGTGTGTGAAGATATGGTGGCGGTGTGTTTTTATGTATTCCCAGCATTTCAACATGTGTGAGGGTCATAACTTCTGGGACTACTCTTCCCAGGTAACACAAACCTTCGGAACACAAACCTTCGGAACATTTATACGCTTTTCTTCCACATATAAAATATACATTATCAGGGAGAACATAAGGAATGGTATGCATCATTATCATTAAACACATTTCCCTTGCAAACAATCCTATCTCAAGCTCTTCCATCTGGTATATGCAAGTTTCTGGTTGTATTATTTTAGCACAATAACCATCTGGTACTTTACCAATAATTTCTTTGGTGGAACTCAATGTATACCGGTACCTAAAATGTTTCCCACTTGATTTAATTGAGCGTAACAGATCATAGTTTATGGACTCATTATCAGCTCTTTGTGAGAAGGTCATCGTCTGATTATTCCCCGTCACTTCCCAACCTCCGGGTTTATTGGGGTTGGTTATGTTTAAACACAAAGTGATCTATCTACTTGGAATTGATAGAGTTTGAAATGAGGTGGTTTGGAGGAGAGGAATTTTCCATCCAATGTTTTCCCTTTCTGTAATTCTAAAATTTCCGTAATATTCAGTGGAAATGGCACCAACCCTACATTATGCTGTCCCTGTGGCACATGTGAACACACCCAGCAATCAGTTTGATTTAACACTTTGCCTACCATGCTATGATAATCCTCTAAAGGATACCCTCCCCAGTACAGGTTATATTTAGGTTGGCACCATTGGATACAGTTCTCATCAACTAGGGACCAACAAAACTCACAAATACAGGAATCTTCAGATGATAAACCTCCACACCTTCCCCGAGTATCCGGAATGACAGCTCTCTTAACAATAACAGTACTAAGATTGGTCAGACACTCCCCTGATTGGCATTGCACTCCTCCTTTCTCCACTCCATCAGCACTGCCATCAGCTCCTGTTTCCTCAATCGGTCCCCCATCACAGACACTGGATATTCCCGAACTGGCCAGGATGGTGAACACTCTAAAAGAAAATATGAGAATGAACACAGCAGGCCCGTCCATTTTAACAACAAGTCCTGCAAAATTTCTCTCAGTTCAGGTATCTCACTATGACCTTTTCAATCCTCCCGGAACAAGCTCGCGAGCGACAGGTCCACACTATCAGCCTTGTCTCCGCCTTGTTTCTCCACCGGTTGATTGACCTTTTTGCAGTGAGTGGAACGGACCCAGGTATCTCTCTCGGCCACTTTCAAAGATGTAGTACTCGTCAGCAGCACCTGGTATGGACCTTCCCACCGATAAGTCAAACAACCTGAACGCAAGAAATTTCTGATCATTACATATTCTCCTGGTTCAACACCATGACAGTTAGTTTCAGGCATATCATTAGACAACAATTTCAGTTTCTGCTGCTGTTGCTTTAACTGCCTACTCATTGCTATAAGATACTTTACAGTTACCTCGTTGTTACCCTTCAAGTCTTCCTGGGGACTTATAATCAAATGAGGTTGTCTGCCGAATAGTATTTCAAATGGGGACAGATTCAGAGGAGGTCTAGGAGTGGTCCTTATGCTATGTAGGACCAAGGGTAACGCTTCTGGCCATCCTAGTCCAGTCTCTGCAATGATTTTACTTAGCTTATTTTTAATAGTCCCGTTCATTCTCTCCACCTTGGCACTTGTTTGCGGTTGGTAGGGAGTATGAAGTCGGCTATTAATACCCATCAGCTTACTCATATTTTGGAACACATCACCTGTGAAATGAGTACCCCTGTCACTCTCGATGATCTTAGGGATACCGTACCTGCATACAAATTCCTGGCCTATTTTCTTGGCAGTAAACGCAGCAGTATTAGTGGCCGCTGGGTAGGCCTCAACCCAATTGGAAAATACGTCTGTGCACACTAATAGATACTTAAGGTTCCTGCAGGGTGGTAATTGGATGAAATCAATTTGTATCACCTGGAAAGGTCCATCAGTCGGTGGAATGTGGGACGGTTCGGTAGGGATCGCTTTCCCTATGTTCTTTCTCAAGCAGGTCAGACAGGACATTGCTATCTTCTCTGCTTGTGAAGAAAAACCTGGTGCGCACCAGTATGCCCTCACCAACTTGCACATACCCTGTTTACCCAGGTGAGTCAGACCGTGTGCTGCCTCATCCAGGCTGGGGTAATATGTCTTGGGGGCTACTTGCTTACCATGTCCATCCCTCCAGAGCCCAGAGGACTCTTGCCCACACCCCTTGGACTTCCAAATGGATTTTTCCTGAATTGAACACAAACTTTGCATCTCAATTAATTTCAGCATATCAATGGTTTGGAATGACATAATTGTTTCAATTGGAGAAGACATTTTTAACCCTGCTGCCCATTTTGCAGCTTCATCAGCTCTGTTGTTGCCCAGTGACACCGGGTCATCCTCACATGTGTGGGCTTTGCATTTAATTACTGCCACTGCTTTGGGCAGTTGGATTGCTTTTAAAAGATGTTTTATATGTCGGGAATGTGCAACTGGTGTGCCTGCTGCTGTCAAAAAATTTCTCAGACGCCATAGAGCCCCCAAATCGTGCACCACCCCGAACGCATACCTCGAGTCAGTGTAAATGTTAGCAGATTTTACTGCTGCCAGTTCACATGCTCTAGTCAGTGCTACTAACTCTGCCACCTGGGCTGAGTGAGGAGGACCGAGAGGTTTAGCTTCCATGATGTCTGTGTCATTTACAACAGCATAACCTGTACATAATTCACTTGTGTCTGTTTGTCTATGACAACTCCCATCCGTATAGAAAGTTACATCCACATTCTCTAAAGGTGTGTCATGTATGTCAGGTCTAGCAGTAAAGGTCTGATTCAGATATGTCATACAATCATCATGTCTGCTGAACTCACCTCCCGCCAGCAACTCCTCTTCTTCCACCCTTTGTACATCATGTTGTACATATGGTAAGTATGTTGCTGGATTCAATGAACTGCAACGTTTAACAGTAATATTTGCAGGAGCGATTAGGGCTAGTTCCCACTTGGTGAACCTAGCCGAGGAGACGTGTCTGGCTTGAGCTGAGTTCAACAGAGCAGATACAGCATGGGGAGTGTAGACAATCATATCATGGCCCAATACTACATCCTCACTTTTACTCACCAATAAAGCGGTAGCTGCTACACTTCTCAAACAGGTGGGGAGGGATCTTGCTACCGTGTCCAATTGGGCACTGTAGTATGCTACAGGCTTACTGGCATCACCATGTTTTTGTGTAAGGACACCTGCAGCACAACCATCGGCTTCCGTACAATATAAATCAAAAGGTTTTTCATAATCGGGTATTCCCAATGCAGGAGCTTTTGTCAGACTATCCTTAAGATTATGAAAAGCCTGTTCTGATTCCTCAGTGTGTATGATGCAATCGGGCTTTGAGGAAGAGACTAGTTCCTGTAAAGGCAAGGCCAAAATAGAAAAACCTGGGATCCACATTCGGCAATATCCACACATTCCCAAGAAGGTACGAATTTGCTGTTGATTCTGCGGTAGTGTCATGTTTTGTATGGCCTGGATTCTATCATTTGTGAGATGTCGTAACCCCTGGGTTAGGCAGTGTCCCAAATATTTTACTCTGGATTGGCACGGCTGTAACTTGTCCTTAGCCACTTTGTGTCCTGTATGCGAGAGATGAAGTAACAAAAGTTTAGTATCATTCACACATGACATAAACGAGTCAGAACATAGCAATAAATCATCCACATATTGAATTAGAACTGATCCATTGGCAGGTTGAAAAGCTTGTAAACAGTCATGCAATGCCTGGGAGAAAATACTGGGGCTGTCTATGAAACCTTGGGGCAATCGTGTCCATGTATATTGCACTCCTCTGTATGTGAATGTGAATAGGTACTGACAGTCAGGGTGGAGAGGCACAGAGAAGAAAGCAGAACAGAGGTCAATGACAGTGAAATGGGTTGCATTTGGTGGGATCTGCATCAGGATGACAGCTGGATTTGGCACTACAGGGAATTGGCTCTCTACTACCTTATTAACACCTCTAAGGTCTTGCACCAGCCTATAACTCCTCCCACCACTCTTCTTTACTGGAAAGATGGGACTGTTGGCTACACTAGCTGTACATACTAAAATTCCCTGTTGCAATAATCGCTCAATTATTGGAAACACCCCTAGTTCTACTTCCTGTTTTAGTGGGTACTGGGGAATTTTTGGAGCTTGCTTACCACTTTTTAAGTTTACCATTACCGGGCTTATGTTTGCCATTAATCCAGTGTCCTGTCCATCTTTTGTCCAAAGGGAATCTGGAATTTGGGACAACATTTCATCTACTTGTGATGGATTTTCTTTTAAAACTGTAGAGTGATACATTATCCTTTGAGGAGTGTCTAACATATCCCGCACCTCGTATACCATTCTCTCTGGGATATCTAAATATACACCATCAGGGGTGTAATATATGACACATCCCATTTTACATAAAAAGTCTCTGCCCAGCAGGTTAGTAGGAGCCACGGCAGCCAGGAGAATAGAATGTCTGGTATGCAACAGCCCAATAGTAACCTCTGCGGACTTTGTTAAAGGATAACGTTCCACTTTACCTGTCACACCCATTGTTGGTATTGTCTCATTGGTCACCTGTAAATTAACGGGAGATTTCATCACTGACTTGGTCGCCCCTGTGTCTACAAGAAAAGGATATTCAGTACCAGCTACATCAACCATCAAGACCGGTTCTTACCTAGTACTTCCCGTTAACCTGACTATCTGTAGACTACAGGTATGACCTGACCCCTAGCGTTGGCTACCATTCTCCAATAAAGCATTTACGGCTACAATTGGAGCTGGTGCTTGCTGAACATTTGCTGGCCTCTGTGCATATCCCTTTCCGGGATATCTAGGTTTGCCCTGATGTGGGGTCCATACTCTTTTTACTGTGCAGTTTTTACTTAAGTGTCCTGTTTGTTTGCAATTAAAATATGTCCGTGATGCAGGTGAAAGCATGTGTTGTTGTGAAGTTTGAGCAGAGGGAAATGGTGGTGGATATGGGTAAGGATAGGGAGGGTGAGGGTATTGTGGGGGGTAAGAAGTAGGTGGATATCCTGGGACCTGTGGTTGCATTGGGTTAGTGGGATAGAGTTGTGTTTGTTGTTGAGTGGGGTTAGTGAGAGCAACTTGTTCTGACATGAGTGTGTGTGCAAGTGCAAGCGTGTCTGTTGGCTGTGATGTTACCGTCATTCCCTCCAGACCTTGTATACTGACAGCCATTAATTTTTCGCTCTGGGTCTCCCTCTTTTTTGAGATGTTTTTGTCATGTTCTATGGCAGACTCTATGAGGTTATCTATTGTAAGTCCCCTCCAGCCAGGCTGTGAGGTCTGAACCCGAGTTTTTAAATTCTCTTTTAAACCATCCATTAATATCATGACTATCATTCCCCTATGGTGAATGCTATCTTTAATATCTTCTATCCCAGTGTACTGGGTGATAGCCTGCAGAGCCTGGTCGCAATAGTCTTCTGCAGTTTCACTCTCCTTTTGTTTGATTGTGAATATTTTGTTCCAGTTAACTACTACTGGAAAATATACACCCAATTGAGTCACAATGCGGAAAATGTTACCTTGGTTTACTTGGTCTGTTAAGGGAACGTCGCCATCCAATACACAGTCCGTGATAAATTTTGTCACGTCGGTATTGCGTGGTAGACAGGCCCTTAACACCACACACCAATCTTTATTAGTGGGCTCATGAGAACTACCCAAATTTCTCAAAAATCTTTGACATTTGGCTAATTCCTTTTTTGGATCAGGGAAATAATTTATGATGGAATTTTGTTCTGCTCTTGTCCATGGACAATGTATTACTACTTCCCTCGTGGGCACTACACCGTTTGCATCCGCATTTCCATTCAGAACAGTTATTGTCCGAATGGGATGCAGACCGGCAGCGTTGCTACCTCTGACCTGGTTACCTGGCTGGGGGTTTAATCTGCTGCTGCTATGTATGGTATTAACAACTTCCTCAATGGGTGCAGGGTGTATTAACACTTCCCTTGCTGTTACCGATGGAGATGGCGGCACCACCCGTGATTGTGGTGATGCAGCATCTATCATTTGCACAGCATGGGAAATGGCAGACATTACAATAGGCTCATCATCTACATCATAAACATTTTCTTTATGGTTACTTAAGAGGGGGTACAAATTGCTTGTTACATTTTTATGGGTATTTTTGGTAACTGTACTTGCACCTCCATCCACTTAAGGTGGGGGAGGTGAGCGTGAACTACTGGCAATACTCTCCTCGATGCTACCTTGCCACACGTGCGCGCCAATTTGCGGCTCGCCCGTATTGCAACTCAGCGTCGTGGATGTATTTTCTGGCAATGCGTTCGAAACGCTAGTTTGCGTCGTTTGCACATTTTTAAGCCACGCATCCCCTTCATACTGCCATAGTTTTAAACATTCAAAATACTTAATCTTTTTCTCTCTGGATCGCACCATACTGATGTGATCCTGGACATTATCTAACACATTTTTGTTAAAACTACCAATTCTGTGAAACGGTCTAACACTCTTCCTCGTCATATTAAACCATAAATCACAATACCTTATTGCATAAGTACCATACTTAGTATGCATAATACGACAGGCCGATCCAATCGGAGCCTCCATTAGCAGCACATCATTGCCTAACATCTCTACTGTTTGCGTGGCTCCCATTCTGAGACAACGCCTACGCTTTTCAATAAAAATTTAAACTGGTGAAAAGACAATCAAGATACTTTTACATACCTGTGGACGATTTAAGTCGGCGGCGCCCACACACCTGGATAAGATTTAGTAAGGCAACTTCCACACCTGGATAAGATTTGAAACAGGCAACTTCCACACCCGGATAAGCTTTAGTAAGGTAACTTCCAGACCTATGAGAGTTTATATGTCGGCCACTCTCATGCACCTCTATACAACAAAGACAACATGTACACCTGCTACTGTGTATAGAACGGTAAAGCTGCTTACCGAGCAACTAGGCTAACCCTTGCACCTAGCTCTTAAGGATCATATGATACCTTTAACTTTAGGGAACAAATTACCCCTACCAACAATACACTCACTGTTACACACTTTTTCCTGCGCAGAAAAATAAATGTTAACCCAGATATTGGTAATAGAAAAAAAATGTAAACCTCAATGGCTTTGTTCAAACACGTGGCAGCAGAACCGGAAGTGTGTATACGCTATTGTGCGACTGGCCACATTCACAATTATGCGACTACCACACAACCGTGTAATGACTTTTTAACTGTGTACACAAAAATGCGTTTTAGCCGCGTACGCAATACTGCGGCACCCCTCTAAACACAAGGTTCTACCAACAGAGGAAAACAAACTTTTTCCTCTCTTGTCCCTGGATTCTAGTCAGCTTCCTTAATTCACACGGAGACGGATAGCGATCTTTCAGCACAAAGCGGTTGCAGGCAAACCCTGCATGTGGCCACTCCACCCTTTGCTGAAATATCGATGACCGTATGTACCGTGTGAGCAGGTAAGTGACTTCTTTACGAGCCTCCAACTAACGAAACTGGATCAGAACCTCTATATACCCCTGCCTATACCTTCTGAAAACCTTCCTATAAACCTCTAAAAATAACGCTAATTGCGTACGCAGTATGACCGCAAATAAATACAGGAGTGAAATCTGTGGTTCCAACGCACAAGTATTATTCAGGTAAAAGTTCAGTCAGTTACTCGCAATTGATACATACACAATTTAGGCGTAAAAGGAAATAATACAGACCCAAGTACAGTATACATACGCTGCGCCTCCGGACCCAGAGATAGACCTCAGACTAGAGACCCACAGTTCATACAGCATTCAGCATGGACTAAAAAACCAGTATTCGGGCACATGTATTTATCCCCCCCAGACTAAAACGGGACAAAGGGGAAATTTCCTTCTGATGTCATTGGTTCCCAGAGGAGAAGCATATGTTACAGCACATTTAACAGGCTGGTTCAAATAGACTCCCCCTGCCTCTAACAGCAGGGGAATCTTTCTAATAACACCTCCTGTAACATTCCAACAGCTAAACATTTTGTTGCTTGTAAGTTCTGCGATCCATAACTTGAGTTTGCATGATGCGATCTCTCCACCGATAACACCGGAATGCTGTAAAAAGCGTACGCATCAGAACAAGACCAAACACAACTTGCTTATCATGTATAATACCTTATTTATCAAATACCTTTATTTCTCAGCATTTAAACTAACTAAACCAACTTGAATCATACATTTGATGCTTATTGAACCTTATGAGTGAATATGAAATGTGTGGGTATTCAGGGTTTGATATGAGGACGTTAGTTAACTTGGGGCAGTTGCGTGCGCATAAAGCTACTTTTTCAGTGGTTTCATACAGTCTTATGCATTCGCTAATATGCGACTAGTTAATAGCGCTCTTGTGAGTATTATTGTGTGTATGAGAAATGATGAAAGAAGCGATCGCATAGTGCTAATATAAATATCGCCACATGTACTATACTGTGAGTTTACCTAAAATGGTGCTTAGGCAGCCATTCGCAAAATGGCGTCTTGCGATCTCATTTCTAAAATGGAGTCTTGCGGCCATTCGCAAGATGGCGTCGCTGCGATTAAATTTTAAACTGAACTTCTCTCAGCCAATTATTCAGCTTCAACAGTGCAGATTTGTTTGATTGTAATGGGAAGATGTACATTGTCGTGACTGATTATTATTCTAATTATCCTGAGGTGAAGACACTACATACAACTACTAGTAAAGCTGTAATCAATTACATGAAGTAAATCTTTGCAAGGCATTGTGTTCCTATGGAGGTGTTCATTGACAATGGTCCTCAGTTTTCCTGTGCTGAATTTAAAAAATTTGCTGATGGTTAGGAATTTGTCCATACTATGTCAAGTCCCCACTACCCACGGTCAAATGGATTGGTGTAAAGTTCAGTAAGAACTGTAAAGAGTCTCAAGAAAAAAGCACAGGAAGGTAAAGAAGATTTCAACAAAAGTCTCTTAATCTACCGCAGTACACCTCTGCAGAAAGGATTCTCTCCAGCACAAATGTTGATGGGAAGGAGAATTAGAGCAAATCTTCCAATACATGATGAACTGCTTAAAACGCATAGTTCAACATTAGTCAGACTGAGTAAGGAACGACAACAAGTGAAACTAAAACTGTTCTATGATAGACGAGCAGAAAGCCTGTCTGATCTTAGGTCGGGTAACCAAGTCCATCTCAGAGACTATGAGAAAGGCATTTGGATGCAGTAAGGTACTGTACAAGCAAAAGTAGCACCAAGATCTTATACTATATGCACAGAGCATGGAACAGAAGTAAGAAGAAATCGGGTGGATTTAAGATCTCAACCTAACCAACATGAAGACAACATGACTGAAGAATATCCTTCATCTGACATGTATGATAATCTGGATAACGGTGAACAAACCATGATTCAAGAAAGGTCCAACATGGTTGATGAAACACAGACTGTGTATGAAAGATCCAAAAGAGAAATTCGCAGACCTGAGAGACTTATTGAAACATGTTAGATGATATTCTTAACATATTACATTGTTGAATTGTTGCACTGAAGGATACAGGGCTTATCTTTAAAGAAAAGAGGATGTGATGTTATTGCATTAGATATGCCTAATGTTTGTAGACACTCCCTAACTTATATGTGAAAGCCTGAATCTTCAGTGACGGTCCCTAGGACCATGGGGAATGCTGGGAAGTGGGTGTAGTCTGGTGTACAGTATGTGTATAGATTGCAAATGGCTGAATAAAGAGCATAGCAGTTGAAACCCATGTATCAGTGTACATATGATTGCTTATACAAGCATGCAAACAAAACAGGCCGTAACTAGGGGAGTGCGACCAGTGCCATGGCACAGGGCACCGCAGTGCAGGGGGCGCTGTTTGGGCCTGTCAATTTTCCTGTTTATTATCATGCTTACTTGTAGCTTCCTCTTCTTTTATCCACAGCATCTCCTCATGGCCTCCCCTATATCTTCTCTGGCCCATCCCCATGAGGCAATAGCCCTTTATCAGGTGCACTATCTTATGTTCAAAATATAAGGGAAAGGGGAAAATGGGAAAAAAATCTGCACAGGATTAAATACAGTGTATAGTAGTATGTAAAGAACCAACAGTAATGTAATCACATAGATTCCAAATCTATTTTAAATCCACACTTGCGTTGGTGGTGCACCCAGAAGTCAAAAGGTCAATATAGGCAAATTCTTGCAATTGCAAGAAAAAGAAGACTCCTTTGTGGGGTACTCTTAATCATTAAAATGATTATATATTTTATAGTAAGAAATGAGTGAACATATACTCCAATAAAATAGGGATATGGTAACAATAAAATCTAAATATGTGACAGAAATATTAATAATAAAGATATTAGAAAAATATTGAAGACCCATTGTGAAACAAAATCAGAAAAAATATATCAGAAAAATTATATAGATATATATATCTATATATCAGCTGACTTGTATACCGGCTCGCAGCTACATGCTGACACTTTAACTACAAGTGAGATAGAGGGCTTCTCCCCGCTACCCTGGCCGACATTTCCACTTCGGGGTAGACCAGATGATCGCGGCGTCTACCTCCAGCTTCCCCGCTAATTGATCAGGGAGATATAGCGCCGCGAGACGGAGGAGTTCTCCCTACTATGCTAGCCGACCCGGGAATCTCCGGGCAGACCAGCTGATCACGGCGTCTGGTTGTCAGCTTTCCGGCTGACTGATTACTGCAACACAGCGCCGTGAGTATACCCAGCCACAAGGGCTATGTGTCTCCCTAGCTCCTGACATACTTCCTTCACTAGTATACAGTGTCTATAGGAAGCTTAAGGTTATAGGCGACACTACAGTCCTATTAGGAAACCCCAGTCTCAGCATAGCACCACATTAACCCATCCATTACTGGGATTAAATTTAAGGGAAGCAATGTATTAATAGATATTTCTCTTTTCTCTCACTCCAGGTGTTCAGGCTGACTGATTTGGGCGCATTTTATCTCTGCAATGCCACTGGTATCAGAGCTAATCTAACAACCCTGAAATCTTTAACAGTCTCTACACTTTACTGTTGTTTCATGAGACACTAGTCCCTCTCACTCTCTCATCACCCCAATTTTGGAGTGACAGCAGAAGTGGGGAGACACCTTTGTGAATTACTTTTTCTTGCTTATTCCATCTAAGTGAATATTACACACATTAATTACATATGATGTATATATAACAGGATGGGGGATACCTTTGTTCACAATTCTTTTTTGAATTACAGATAAATGGATGCATAATGATTACAGCTTTGGTTATGACTATGATTACAGCAGAAGGCATTATATGCGTGCACCTGTCGGCTAATATAGGGACAACTGTCTCAAACTATCAGAAATGGTCTGTCATGTATTGACAGTATAGATTGTTATGTGGCTAAATATTTCTCTGTCCAGAAGGGGACAATTGTCTCAAATTATTTTAGATTGCTTGCTATATTTGTATCTATTTATTGTGACAATTTTGTTTCAATATGTTCCATGCTGCTATTTGCTCCCTTGAATTGATTTAACTTTGACATTATCTTGCAAAGAAATGTTCTTTCAACACTGTGGAAAGCCACACAAAAGCCATTGTTGTGTTTCATTTGCTCAAATGAAATATAGCAATTTTCTATAGTACTGTACATTTGAATTATACTGTTTATAATCCCAGAATTGTGACGTTAAAAAAGTGCTTGTGACTGAGAGATATAGGCCCTCATTCAGAGCCGTACGCTATTTGCGGTCGTTCGTTTAAAAACAAGGGGTGGCTATTCAAATGATCCGTACGCACATTGCAGTCTGTTCACACCTCTAAGTCTGAACGAACGAGCAAAACATACGCTCGTTTATTTGTTAAAAACGCCCCCTGGCCGCACGCATCCTACGTCATGTCCGCTATTTATTAGATTAATCGAGTACATCGACCAGCGTATGAACTGCTCGCTATTCTTGTGGTTGGTGTTTGCTACCACAAATTTGCGTGCAGTTCTGGCTATAAATTAACCCAGTGACGTGGTCAATGACGCTGCTGTTTTAAATATACACACCCATAAAACGCCCGCTTTGACCTTTAAGCACGCCTGCGTTCGGATCTCCACTCCCCATTTTCAAGCACCTTCCCCTGTTACCACCCACATACGCCTCATTCTGTCACTCAAAATAGCAGGCACTCGCTATATAGCGTACAAAGGATTTTCGGCCGCACTGACTGGTTCGCGCATGCGTACTAAAAAGCGTACGCATGCGCAGATGTGCAAACATCGCTCGGAACGAGCGTACTGCCGCTAATGAGCGGCTCTGAATGAGGGCCATTATTCCTTATATATCCCATTGGGTAAATATGTTGTTCATTAATGAAGGAGTACCATTCTAAAAATATTTTCGCCTAATCTATTAGTAATTTAGAGTCAATTGTGGACTCCCTGATACTTTGTACTGAATTATAATTAGGAAATAAATCCACTACTTTATATTTCCCATATATTTTAAATGAGTATACTAATAAATTTGATATTTTAATATTATAATTTCTTACTGAAAGATATATAATATTTTCTTTTATTAAGAGTGCCCCACAAAGGAGTCTTCTTTTTCTTGCAATTGCAATAATTTTTTTACACTATCTTATGTCCCTATTTAAAAAATGGGGGGAAAAGGGCGCCAATGCTCTCTCTAACACAGGGCACCAAAAAGTCTAGTTACGGCTTTGCCCATACTACTGCCCCATGTATTGAGGACGCTGTCAGCGACCCCGCACTAATGCAACTCCCACACTGAGGGCATCCCCGCACAGCCGACACTGTCAGCACTCCTGCACTGAAGACACCGCTGGCAACCCCGCTCTGCCAACACTATGCACTCGGGACACTGCCAGGACCCCCACTCAGCCAACACCGCCAACACCGACGGCACTTCCGCATTGAGGACACCACTGGCACTCTTGCATTGAGGACACCGCCAACACCCCGCACTGCCGACACTGCTGTCACAGTAAGTGCACTACTGGTGTATCCAACGCACACTGTATAACACATGTTGGAACTTTGAAGCTGAACTGCCACATGTTAGTACTGCCCACTGCTGTCGCTTAGCTTAGTCAGCCAGCTAGCTGGATGCAAGCTTTTGGCCCTAAACTAGATGAAAAAATCAATATTGTGAGGTGGTCAAAATTTATTGGAAATAAATGTTATTGAGGTTAATATTACTGTAGGAACAAAAACAGGCCCACATTATGTGATTTTAGCTGTTTTTATCAATTTTTTTAGAAAAAATACAGAGTCAAAACCAAAAACCAAAAACCAAAAACAAAACACGTCAGTAGCGGTTTTGGCAAAACCAATCCAGATCCAAAACCAGAGGAGATACGGGTCCAAAACCAAAACACGGGGGTCGGCGCACATCTCTAATTCCAACCACATATACTGTAAATTAGGAGATTTTACATAAGGCTCGAAGAGTTTTCTTTATCTAATAAGCCTCCACATTTCATTCTTTTCAGTTTTCAATGTGCTGTAGGTTTTTAAAAATGATGAGCACCACCAGTGATTAATTTAAGGAAAAATTGCTCAAATATATAGATGAGTATAGTCATTCTGTTATTTGGTGCTTCCTTCATAAAATATACTAACTATACTAAGATGTAATAAAATTATATTTTAAAAAATAACCATGTCTTACAACATTGCCTAATGAAAAAAATTAATATTGCTCATCGCACTCAATGATCATGTTTTATGAATGCAATTGTCAACTACTTGCTTTTTTTGATTTTGGTTATCCAAAATTTAAATTAAATAGATTTTCAGATAAAATATACTATTTGTTGGGACAAGAAGTATAAGGAATTATTATTAAAAACATGGCCACTAAAATGTTCTTTCAGCTTCCATCCAGCGCACCTGGAGGTAATGGAACGTTAACTGCCCCCTAAGACCACACTGCAGATTGCAGGAAACAAATTGCCATCTTAACATCTAACCAAGTTAATAGATACAACCCATGGCTGCAGCCCCCCAGTAAAATCTGCCACCTCAGCAAGCCAGTTGCAGGCCATGACTGTACTGGCTACATTGTGACTGGAAGTGGCTTCCCATTGGAAGCACTATCAGATCAACTGAACAGGTGCCGGGACACTGCCATCTGGGACTACAGTCCCCTCCTCATCCAAGAGGGTAGAAGCTGCTGCAAGACACAACAGTGTGCAAAGTGATTGTATTATACTGTCCTACCATTTGTATTGTGTTTCGGTCTCAAAGGAGTATTTAAAGGTCAAGCAGTGAAGATCCTGGGTATTATTAAATAATGAATGTCTTTAAAGAATTTATTCCCAGGTAACATGCTTTAGAGGTCATAGAGGAAACTAGGGTAATTCTTCATCAAAAAGGACTAATTGCCCTGGAAGCCTCATTGACATGTGCATAGTAAAGAGACACCAGTCTCTGGGTCTCATCTGTTAACTCATTGTCCACCCTTGTATAAATATGTGATTTCTGTAAAGACACAGATGTATCCAGACTGTTGGCTTAAAGAGGTGCAGCATGTGCTTAATGAATGCTCATATATGGAGTGCACTTCCACCTAAAGGAGAACTTTGATTGAGTGGCAAAATTTCATATATTTCTCTGGCCTTATATGACTAATTCACTCTCTGCAATTTTTAAAGCCTTTATAATCAAAGATGACCTTCCTCTACACTTTAACTCTGCTATTATTAGAAAATTACAGAAACCAGATCGAGACTCTCTCCTCCCATCTTCATACTGGCCCATATCTCTACTTAATGTAGAGTATAAATTATTTATAGTCTGAAAACAATTTTCCCATCCATTATTGGTCTGGACCAAATTTGTCTTATTTGGAGCTTTAGTTCAGCTATAAATTAATCAGAAAGTTTCTCTACTGTTTTACAATCCCTGGTAGACTCCCCATGGGTGGAACCCAGGGTTTTATTTCATTGGTTGCTGAGAAAGCTTTGGATCTAGTTACCAGGACCACTTCTTCAAGACTCTCTGGCTTTTTGGTTTCCCAGATACCTATATACAGCTGCTATGTACTCTGTACACCTACCACTGCACACCCATTCCTAACTAATAATTTTCTCTCCTCCACTTTTAGTATACAGTGTGGCACCTGTCAGTGATGTCCCCTTTCCCCTCTTCTTTATGTGGTAATGCTTGAGCCTTTAGAGATACAGAAATGGTGCAACATTTACATGTATCAGAATGAGAGACTTTGAGGGCAAGTTAATAGTATTCATGATGATATACTACTATCTCCATAGAAATATACAGATATGCCTAATACAGAATAAAGAGAATATGCTAAAGGTCTAGTACAGAACAGTAAATCCAGAACATGTAGGCACCGCTCAATGTGTTTCGCTGGGTTAAAAGTGTGCAGTTTCTTCAGGATTTGGACTATCTCCTAATTACTACAGGTGGCTGCAGAGGTTATCCGGTGGATCTACATCAGCCCTAGGGCTGGCCCAAGGCACATTTGACCAGTGCAGCCATACAGGTGTGCCACCCCATAGAGGGCGCGCTCTTCCCAACCATTCCCGATTTCAGAGGGATAGTTCTGTTTTTCAGGCACTGCCCCTCTGTTCCACCCATGGGCTGAAGTGTCCCACTGGAGGTCGGGAGGTTAAGCACCTCCACCGCCACAGCTATACAGCGGTGCCAGACCCTGGAAAAGAGAATGGCACACAGCATCCATTCACTGCAGGAAGAGGGCCATGGGCAGCTCAGCTACGGACGGAGTGCTGGGCTCGCAACCCAGACTAACGTTAAACGGGAGGCGTGCGGCGTGCCATACGGACAGGGCTGCCATCAGAAATTGTGGAGCCGGTACTGAAAAAATAGGCAGCCCCCCCGAGGTGGGCGGAGCTGTGGATGTGGGTGGAGCTATACAGGGAGGGCTTGACCTATTGGCGGCACAGATTATTTGTTCTTAATGCTGTTATATTACTTGCTGTGCTGACATTTCTATTTGCATGTTTTTAATTTAATATACCTAAGCATAAGATGTGTTGTGTACAAATATAAATATATATATATATAAACTGACGATATTAAAATTGAACCTCTATATACCCCTGCCTGTACCTTCTAAAATCCTACCTATAAACCTCTAAGGATGACGCTTAATTTGCGTATGCAGTCATACAGTAAATAGAGACTCCAGACTTAGAACATGTGGTTCCAAAGCACAAAGTATTATTCAAGTAAAAAGTACAGTCAGTTACACGCTATGATCTGTGTACAATTTAGCGCAAATGAATTATACAGACCCAAGTACAGTATACATACGAAGTGCCTCTGGACCAGATCCCGGCATTCAGAAAGAAAACCTCTGTCAATCAGCATTCAGCAAGAAGACTAAAATCCCAGTGTTTGAGCACACATATTTATACCCCCCCAGAATAGACAGGACAATAGAGACGTTTGTTGCTGATATCATTGGTTCCCAGGGGAGAAGCATATGTTACAGTGCATTTAACAGGCTGGTTCAAATAGACTCACCCAGCCTCTAACAACTGAGGGTCTCCGCCTCCCCGCCCCCATGCTACATCCTAACAGTTGTTCCTAAAATATACATTTTGTTGCTTGTAGTCTCTGCGGTCCATAAGTTGGGAATGCATGATGCGATCTTCACACTGATAGTACCGGAATTCTGTTGAAAGAGTATGCATCAGTACGAACCCAAACACTGCTGTCTTAACATGTATAGAACCTTAGTTATCAAATATCTTTATTTCACAGCATTTAAACTAACTGAACCAACTTAAATCATATACTATAAAGCTTATTAAACCTTATGTTTGAATATGTAATGTGTGAGTATTCGGGGTTTGATATAAAGACGTATTAATGTGTGTATGAGGAAGGGTGCACTTAACTCTCACTAAGTGAACATCTTAGCAGTGTGACATGCTGAGCCAGATAGTTCCACATGCCCACCCTGTCAGCAGTCCCCCCCCACCTGTCCCAAGCTTCAAAAGAAAAACTCTTTATTCTCCCAGTCTCTTGTGTGAAATGCAAATAACCCAGCTACAAGAGACAGACCTAAGATGACACTCTAGTCTTTGAAATCATGTAATTGCAGGAAGCTTGCTAATGTAAGGTGTGTATTCGAGCCAGACCACCTGTAATGAGGGCAAACACTATCCAGGAAGCTTACCTACACAAGCCCGTTGTCACCTGGCCACTTGCTCTAATGCAATTTTGGCATACTGTAAAGCCATTTCTGAAATATATATCCTTTATAATACGTAAAGTAATGAAATGGGCTTTTGGTGAATCGCCTTAACCTATGGCGATGGTCACAGATGCATTCGCATGATGCTAATAGTATTATCACCACATGTACTAAAGTGTGAGTTTATCTAAAATGGCGCTTAGGCGGCCATTTCGCAAAATGGCATCTTGCGGCCAGTCGCAAGATGGTGTCGCTGCGATTCAACTTTAAACTGATCTTGTCTCAGCCAATAATCCAGTTTTGACAAAACATACAGAAAAAAAAGGTCTGTTGCTTAGCTACATTAAATTAAAACCATACAAATGTGTCAGCACAGCAAATAATATAACAGCACTTACCCAAATGTATGTGTGTGATTGTACTATATATATATATATATATAATACAGTTTTGACAGTCCACCCTTTGATAGCGAACAACATGCTATCACAATCTGCTATTACAATTTAATTTAGGCTTACATTTACATATTATTTAGTGTTATTATGGGATGGCACAAGGTGGTTCTTAATCCATCAATAATGTGTCTCTGAGTGGGGACATAAAACTACTATTATACGCACACCACGGATCTTGGAAGATCATGTGAAAGGTGTGGGAATGCACCAGTCTTATAAAAGCAGTCTTGAAGGGGAATTGAGACTTTACATTATTTTGGTGTTTTTAAAAATAACATTTCAATAATACATTTTTATGCATGGCTAAATATAATATATTAAATGATGATATTTCCTAGCTCAAGGGTTGTAGTTGCAGTTCTGTATTTACCTCGGTATTCATACTGGCCACCATCATAGTTTCATTCTTTCGTTTTACTCTATTTTTATATTTTCCACACTTCAACACAATAGGAACACACCGGACACATATGCCAATTATTATGATGACAATCAGTATAAGGATTAAGAATTTGCCTATGCTGGTGATCACTTCCTGGACCCATTCCCCTAGACCTGAGAACCATTTCACTGGGTTCAGCCATGAAACCCATCCTTCTATCTTTTCCCCTACTTCAGCCACTGAAGCATTATGGTTCTTACGAAACTCCCATTTTAGCTGCAGAATTTCATCCATCCTCCGATCTATCACCTCCTTAGGGTTGCTGGTATCATTGGTGACATAAGTGCAACATTTTACTCCAAATTGGGTGGCTAACATTACACAATACCCTCCAGTAACGGCAGTTAAATAATTCAATACTAGCCTGTGTTGCACCAGTTCTTTCTTGCACGCTTGCAATTCTCTCCTTGTATACCTGAATGTGTCATCGTACATCTTGGTGATATTATCTAGCAATTTAGCAAGTTCCTGAATATATCTAAAATTTAGTGTTCCCCGAGCTATCCTGGTGGGATCCAGTGCCACTAAAACTTGAAAGCCAGTTGTCTCACTAATTAACTGAGCGGCTTTATGCACATCACCAGGTATCATATTTCTCTTGCCTCTGTGCTCATATTGCGTGTGAAGATATGGTGATGGTGTGTTTTTATGTATACCAAGCATTTCAACATGTGTGAGGGTCATAACTTCTGGGACTACTCTTCCCAGGTAACACAAACCTTCGGAACTCGGGGAGAGCCATTTATACGCTTTTCTTCCACATACAAAATAAACATTATCAGGGAGAACATAAGGAATGGTATGCATCATTATCAATAAGCACATTTATCTTGCAAACAATCCTATTTCTGGGTTTTCCATCTGGTTCATGCAAGTCTCTGGCTGCATTATTTTAGCACAATAACCATCTGGCACCTTACCAAAATTTCCTTGGTGGAACTCAGTGTATACAGATACCTAAAATGTTTCCGACTAGATTTAATTGAGCGTAGCAGATCATGGTTTATGGACTCATTATCAGCTCTTTGTGAGAAGGTCATCATCTGATTATTCCCCTTCACTTCCCAACCTCTGGGTTTATTGGGGTTGGTTATGTTTAAACACAAAAGTGATCTATCTACTTGGAATTGATAGAGTTTGAAATGAGGTGGTTTGGATGAGAGAAATTTTCCATCCAAGGTTTTCCCTTTTTGTAATTCTAAAATTTCCATGGTATTCAGCAGAAATGGCACCAACCCTATGTTATGTTGTCCCTGTGGCACGTGTGAACACACCCAGCAATCAGTTTGATTTAACACTTTGCCTACCATGCTGTGATAATCCTCTAAAGGATACCCACCCCAGTACGGGTTATATTTAGGTTGGCACCGTTGGATACAGTTCTCATCAACTAGGGACCCACAAAGCTCACAAATACAGGAATCTTCAGACAACAAACCTCCACACCTTCCCCGAGTATCCAGAATGACAGCTCTCTTAACAATAACAGTACTAAGGTTGGTCAGCCACTCCCCTGATTGGCATTGCACTCCTCCTGACTCCACTCCATCAGCACTGCCATCAGCTCCTGTTTCCTCAATCGGTCCCCCATCACAGACACAGGATATCCCCAAACCGACCAGGATGGTGAATACTCTAAAAGAGAATATGAAAATGAACACAGCAGGCCTGTCCATTGTCACAACAAGATCTGCAAATTTCTCTCAGTTCAGGTATCTCACTACGACCTTTTCAATTCTCCCAGAACAAGCTCGCGATTGACAGGTCCACGCTATCAGCCTTGTCTCCGACTTGTTTCTCCACCGGTTGATTGACCTTTTTGCAGTGAGTGGAATGGACCCAGGTATCTCTCTCGGCCACCTTCAAAGATGTAGTACTCATCAGCAGCACCTGGTATGGACCTTCCCACCGATCAGTCAAACAACCTGAACGCAAGAAATTTCTGATCATAACATATTCTCCTGGTTCAACATCATGACAGTTAGTTTCAGGCATATCATTAGACAACAATTTCAGTTTCTGCTGCTGTTGCTTTAACTTCTTACTCATTGATATAAGATACTTTACAGTTACCTCGTTGTTACCCTTCAAGTCTTCCTGTGGACTTATAATCAAATGAGGTTGTCTACCGAACAGTATTTCAAATGGGGACAGATTTAGAGGGGGTCTGGGAGTGGTCCTTATGCTATGTAGGACCAATGGTAATGCTTCTGGCCATCCTAGTCCAGTCTCTGCCATGATTTTACTTAATTTATTCTTAATAGTCCCGTTCATCCTCTCTACCTTGGCACTGGCTTGCGGTCGGTAGGGGGTATGAAGTCGGCTAATACCCATCAGCTTACACATATTTTGAAAAACATCACCTGTGAAATGAGTACCCCTGTCACTCTCGATGATTTTAGGGATACCGTACCTGCATACAAATTCCTGGACTATTTTCTTGGCAGTAAACACAGCAGTATTAGTGGCCGCTGGGTAGGCCTCAACCCAGTTGGAAAATACATCGGTGCACACTAATACATACTTAAGGTTCCTGCAGGGTGGTAATTGGATGAAATCAATTTGTATCACCTGGAAAGGTACATCAGTCGGTGGAATGTGGGACGGTTTGGTAGGGATCGCTTTCCCTATGTTCTTCCTCAGGCAGGTCAGACAGGACATTGCTATCTTTTCTGCTTGTGAAGAAAAACCTGGTGCGCACCAGTATGTCCTCACCAACTTGCACATACCTTGATTTCCTAGATTAGTCAGACTGTGTGCTGCCTCAGCTAGGCTGGGGTAATATGCCTTGGGGGCTAGTGGTTTACCATGTCCGTCCCTCCAGAGCCCAGAGGACTCTTGCCCACATCCCATGGACTTCCAAATGGATTTTTCCTGAATTGAACACAAATTTTGTATCTCAATTAATTTCAGCATATCAGTTGTTTGGAAAGACATAATTTTTTCAGTTGGAGAAAACATTTTCAACCCTGCTGCCCATTTTGTAGCTTCATCAGCCCTGTTGTTGCCCAATGACACCGGGTCATCCTCACATGTATGGGCTTTACATTTAATTGCTGCCACTGTTTTGGGCAGTTTGATTGCTTCTAAAAGGTGTTTTATGTGTCGGGAGTATGCAACTGGTTTGCCTGCTGCTGTCATAAAATTTCTCAGACGCCATAGAGCCCCAAAATCGTGCACCACCCCAAACGCATACCTCGAGTCAGTGTAAATGTTAGCAGATTTTCCTACTGCCAGTTCACACGATCTAGTTAGTGCTACTAACTCTGCCACCTGGGCTGAGTGAGGAGGACCAAGTGGTTTAGCTTCTATGATGTCTGTGTCATTTACAACAGCATAACCTGTACATAATTCACCTGTGTCTGTTTGTCTATGACAACTCCCATCCGTATAAAAAGTCACATCCACATTCTCTAATGATGTGTCATGTATGTCAGGTCTAGCAGTAAAGGTCTGATTCAGGTATGTCATACAATCATGCGTATCGTTATGTCCTCTGAACTCACCTCTGACCAGCAACTAATCTCCCTCCACCCTTTGTACATCATGTTGTACATATGGTAAATACTTTGCTGGATTCAGCGTGCTGCAACATTTAACCATGATATTTGCAGGTGCTATTAGAGCTAGTTCACCTTTTGGTAAACTTAGCTGAAGAGACATGTCTGGTTTGAGCTGAATTCAACAGAGCAGATACAGCATGGGGAGTGTAGACAATCATATCACGGCCCAGTACTACGTCCTCACTTTTACTCACCAATAGAGCGGTAGCTGCTACACTTCTTAAACAAGTGGGGAGTGATCTTGCTACCGTGTCCAATTGGGCACTGTAGTATGCTACGGGCCTACTGGCATCACCATGTTTTAGTGTAAGGACACCTGCAGCGCAACCATCGGCTTCCGTACAATACAAATCAAAAGGTTTTCCATAATCGGGTATTCCCAATGCAGGAGCTTTTGTCAGACTATCCTTAAGATTAAGAAAAGCCTGTTCTGATTCCTCAGTGTGTATGACACGATTGGGCTTTGAGGAAGAGACTAGTTCCTGTAAAGGCAAGGCCAATATAGAAAAACCTGGGATCCACATTCGGCAATATCCACACATTCCCAAGAAGGTACGAATTTGCTGTTGATTCTGCGGCAGTGTCATGTTTTGTATGGCCTGGATTCTATCATTTGTAAGATGTCGTAACCCCTGGGTTAGGCAGTGTCCCAAATATTTTACTCTGGATTGGCACGGCTGTAACTTGTCCTTAGCCACCTTGTGTCCTGTATGCGAGAGATGAAGTAACAAAAGTTTAGTATCATTCAAACATGACATAAACGAGTCAGAACATAGCAATAAATTGTCCACATATTGAATTAGAACAGATCCATTGGCAGGTTGAAAAGATTGTAAACAGTCGTGCAATGCCTTGGAGAAGATACTGGGGCTGTCTATGAAACCTTGGGATAATCGTGTCCATGTATATTGCACACCTCTGTATGTAAATGCGAATAGGTACTGACAGTCAGGGTGGAGAGGCACAGAGAAGAAAGCAGAACAGAGGTCAATGACAGTGAAATGGGTTGCATTTGGTGGGATCTGCATCAGGATGGCAGCTGGATTTGGCACTACAGGGAATTGGCTCTCTACTACCTTATTAACACCTCTAAGGTCTTGTACCAGCCTATAACCCCTCCCACCACTCTTCTTTACTGGAAAAATGGGGCTGTTGGCTACACTAGCTGTACGAATTAAAATTCCCTGTTGCAATAATCGCTCAATTATTGGAAACACCCCTCATTCTACTTCCTGTTTTAGTGGGTACTGGGGAATTTTTGGAGTTTGCCTACCGCTTTTTAAGTTTACCATTACAGGGCTTACATTTGTCATTAATCCAGTGTCCTGTCCATCCTTAGTCCAAAGGGAATTTGGAATTTGGGACAACATTTCATCTACCTGTGATGGATTTTCTTTTACAACAGTAGAGTGATACATTATCCTTTGAGGAGTGTCTAACATATCCCGCATCTCGTATACCATTCTCTCTGGGATATCTAAAAATACACCATCAGGGGTGCAATATATAACACAACCCATTTTGCATAACAAGTCTCTTCCCAGCAGGTTAGTAGGGGTCGCAGCAGCCAGAAGAAAAGAATGTCTGGTATGCAACGGCCCAATAGTAACCTCTGTGGACTTTGTTAAAGGATAACGTTCCACTTTACCTGTTACACCCATTGTTGGTACTGTCTCGTTGGTCACCTGTAAATTAATGGGAGATTTCATCACTGACCTGGTCGCCCCTTTGTCTACAAGAAAAGGATATTCAGTACCAGCTACATCAACCATCATGACCGGTTCTTCCCTAGTACTTCCCGTTAACCTGACTATCTGTAGACTACAGGTATGACCTGACCCCTAGAATTGGTTACCATTCTCCAATAAAGCATTTACGGCCACAATTGGAGCTGGTGCTTGTTGAACATTTGCTGGTCTCTGTGCATATCCATTATAGGGATATCCAGGTCTTCCCTGATTTGGGTTTCCTACCTGTTTTACTGTACAATTTCTACTTAAGTGTCCTGTTTGTTTACAATTAAAACATGTCCGTGGATCAGGTGAAAACATGTGTTGTTGTGAGGTTTGAGCAGAGGGTAAAGGTGGTGGATATGGGTAAGGATAGGGAGGGTAAGGGTATTGTGGGGGATATGAGTGTGGGACCTGTGGTTGTATTGGGTTAGTGGAGTAGAGCTGTTTGTTGTTGTGTGTTGTTAGTGAGGGTAGGTGTAAGTGTGTGTGCAGGTGCGAGTGTGTCTGTTGGCTGTGATGTTACCGTCATTCCTTCCAGAGCTTGGATACTGGCAGCCATTAGTTTTCCACTCTGGATCTCCCTCTTTTTTGAGATGTTTTTATCATGTTCTATGGCAGACTCTATGAGATTATCTATTGTAAGTCCCCTCCAGCCAGGCTGTGAGGTCTGAACCCGAGTCTTTAAGTTCTCCTTCAGACCGTCCATGAGTACCGTGACTATTATTCCCCTATGGTGAGTGCTATCTTTAATATCTTCTATCCCAGTGCACTGGGTGATAGCCTGCAGAGCCCAGTCGCAATAGTCTTCTGCAGTTTCACTCTCCTTTTGCTTGATTATGAAAATTTTGTTCCAGTTAACTACTACTGGAAAATATATACCCAATTAAGTCACAATGCGGAAAATGTTACCTTGGTTTACTTGGTATGTTAAGTGAATGCCACCATCCAATACACAATCCGTGATAAATTTTGTCACGTCGGTATTGCGTGGCAGACAGGCCCTTAACACCACACGCCAATCTTTATTAGTGGGCTCATGAGAACTACCCAAATTTCTCAAAAATCTTTGACATTTGGCCAGTTCCTTTTTGGGATCAGGGAAATCATTTATGATGGAATTTAGTTCTGCTCTTGTCCAAGGACAATGCATTACTACCTCCCTCGTGGGCACTACACCGTTCGCATCTACATTTCCATTTGGAACAGTTATCGTCCGAATGGGATGCAGACCGGTAGCGTTGCTACCTCTGACCTGGTTACCTGGCTGGGGGTTTAATCTGCTACTGCTACGTATGGTATTAACAACTTCCTCTATGGGTGCAGAGTGTGTTAACACTTCCCTTGCTGTTACCGATGGAGATGGCGGCACCACCCGTGATTGTGGTGATGCAGCATCTGTTATTTGCACAGCATGGGAAATGGCAGACATTACAATAGGTTCATCATACACATCATAGACATTTTCTTTATGGTTACTTAAGAGGGGGTACAAATTGCTTGTTACATTTTTATGGGTATTTTTGGTAACTGTACTTGCACCTCCATCCACATAAGGTGGGGGAGGTGAGCGTGAACTGCCGGCAATACTCTCCACAATGCTACCTTGCCGCACGTGCGCACCATTTTGCGGCTCGCCCGCATTGCAATTCAGCGTTGCGGATGCATTTTCTGGCAATGCGCTGGCAACGCCAGCTTGCGTCGCTTGCACATTTTTAAGCCACACATCCCCTTCATGCTGCCACAATTTCAAACATTCAAAATATTTTACATTTTTCTCTCGGGAGCGCATCAAACTGATGTGATCCCGGACATTATCTAATACATCCTTGTCAAAACTACCAATTCTGGGAAACGGTCTAACACTCTTCATCGTCATTTTAAACCATACATCACAATACCTTATTGCATAAGTACTGTACTTAGTATGCATAATACGACGGCCCGATCCGATCTGCGCCTCCATTAGCAGCACATCATTGTCTAACATCTCTACTGTTTGCATGGCTCCCATTCTGAGACAACATCCTACGCTTTTCAATACAGATTTAAACTGGTGAAAGACAATCAAGATACTTTCACTTACCTGTGGATGATTTAAGTCGATGGCACCCACACACCTGGATAAGATTTGAAAAAGGCAATTTCCACACCTGGATAAGATTTAGTAAGGCAACTTTCACACCTATGGGAGTTTGTATGTCGGCCGCTCCCACGCACCTCTCTACAACAAAGACAACATGTACACCTGCTACTGTGTATAGAACGGTAAAGCTACTTACCGAGCGGCTAGACTAACTCTTGCACCTAGCCCTTAAGGATCATACAATACCCTTAACTTTGTCCAACAAATATTCACTGTTACACACTTTTTTCCTGCGCAGAAATATACACGTTAACCCAGATATTGATAACAATTGAAAAAGATAAACCCCAACGGCTTTGTTTAAACACGTGGCAACAGAACCGGAAGTACGTATACACTATTGTGCGACCAGCCGCATACACAATAATGCAACTACCACACAACCGTATAATGACTTTTTAACTGCGTACGCAAAAGTGCGTCTCAGCCCGTACTCAATACTGCGGCACCCCTCTAAACATTAGGTTCTATCAACAAAGGAAAACAAACTTTTTCCTTTCTTGTACCCTGGTTTCTAGCCAGCTTCCTTGGCTCACACGAAAATGGATAGCGATCTTTCAGCACAAAGCGGTTACAGGAAAACCCTTTATGTGGCCACTCCACCCTTTGCTGAGATATCGCTAGACGTATGTGCCGTGTGAGTAGGTAAGTGACTTCACTCGACGAGCCCCCATCTGACGATATTAAAATTGAACCTCTATATAACCCTGCCTGTACCTTCTAAAATCCTACCTATAAACCTCTAAGGATGACGCTTAATTTGCATACGCAGTCATACAGTAAATAGAGACTCCAGACTTAGAACATGTGGTTCCAAAGCACAAAGTATTATTCAAGTAAAAAGTACAGTCAGTTACACGCTATTTATTGCGCAATTTAGCGCAAAGGAATTATACAGACCCAAGTACAGTATACATATGCAGCGCCTCTGGACCAGATCCCGGCATTCAGAAAGAAAACCTCCGTCAATCAGCATTCAGCAAGAAGATTAAAATCCCAGCATTTGAGCACACTTATTTATATATATATTATAAGAGTATGCATCAGTACGAACCCAAACACTGCTGTCTTAACATGTATAGAACCTTAGTTATCAAATATCTTTATTTCACAGCGTTTAAACTAACTGAACCAACTTAAATCATATACTTTAAAGCTTATTAAACCTTATGTGTGAATATGTAATGTGTGAGTATTCGGGGTTTGATATAAAGATGTATTAATGTGTGTATGAGGAAGGGTGCACTTAACTCTCACTAAGTGAACATCTTAGCAGTGTGACATGCTGAGCCAGATAGTTCCACATGCCCGCCCTGTCAGCAGTCCCCCCCCACCTGTCCCAGGCTTCAAAAGAAAAACTCTTTATTCTCCCAGTCTCTTGTGTGAAATGCAAATAACCCAGCTACAAGAGACAGACCTAAGATGACACTCTAGTCTTTGAAATCATGTAATTGCAGGAAGCTTGCTAATGTAAGGTGTGTATTTGAGCCAGACCACCTGTAGTGAGGGCACACACTATCCAGGAAGCTTATCTACACAAGCCAGTTGTCACCTGGCCACTTGCTCTAATGCAATTTTGGCATACTGTAAAGCCATTTCTGAAATATATATCCTTTATAATACGTAAAGTAATGAAATGGGCTTTTGGTGAATCGCCTTAACCTATGGTGATGGTCATAGATGCATTCGCATAATGCTAATAGTATTATCGCCACATGTACTGAAGTGTGAGTTTATCTAAAATGGCGCTTAGGTGGCCATTTTGCAAAATGGCGTCTTGCGGCCAGTCGCAAGATGGTGTCGCTGCGATTCAATTTTAAACTGATCTTGTCTCAGCCAGTAATCCAGTTTTGACAAAACATACAGAAAAAAAAGGTCTGTTGCTTAGCTACATTAAATTAAAACCATACAAATGTGTCAGCACAGCAAATAATATAACAGCACTTACCCAAATGTATGTGTGTGATTGTACTATATATATATATATATATACATAAATTAGACAGCCCCTGCCTGCAACTGAGCGCAGCAGACGTCACCTGTCCTTCACCTACTGTTCGGAGTTCAGAGGACAGCCAGCGCAGAGTGGTGTGCGGTATCTCTCGTAACTTGTGGAATGCAGTGTGCACCAGCAGCCAGAGATGAGGAGAAGAGTCTCGGTAGCATTTAAAACACTGAGCCGGCCATGAGCCAATCACAGCTCGCAGAACGGCAGCTAGCCAATCAGCAGCAGCCGCTGCTGATTGGCTGGCTGCTGTTCCACAAGCTGTGATTGGCTCACAGAACTGCAGCCAATCATCATCAGCGGCTGCTGCTGATTGGCTGGCTGCCGTTCCACGAGCTGTGATTGGCTCATGGTCACCTCAGTGTTTTAAATGCTACCGAGACTCTTCTTCTCCTCTTCTTTGGCTGCCGGTGCATTCCACCAGTGACGGTGCCGGTGCATTCCACCAACGGTACCGCACGTCACTCTGTTCCACACCTCTGTTACCCTGGCCCCTTCTCTCTCTGGGCCCGGGACTGGAGTCCCTGCAGTCCCCCCCTGATGGCAGCCCTGCATACGGGCAGCCCCAAATATAGTCATATTTGTAGTGTGGCCTATATTAATTAGGCCACGCCCCCATTTCCGGTCACTCGCTGATTCGCCATGCACAGTAATGGGCGTCTCAGTCCCATTCTGCGCAGGGCGTGGCTGCTTCTGATCAGCCCAATACTGTTTAAACATTGGTTGCTAAAGGGACTATTTGGACTCTAGGATTCCTGAAACTGGCAATATCCTGCTGCTTATATTGGAGACTTTGTACATTAATGAGAGAGTCATTAGACTAATATGAATCAGTACAGTAACCAGATCTCATAATGCACATTGATTCTTTTAATCATATTAATTCCTTTTGATCTATTAGCTATTATATTGTATGTGAAGTTACATTGAACATTATTACTATTATTATTCACCTATGTGTTAATAAAGGAATGCAGTCAGGAAGCCGGCAGTCAAAATGCCGACTGCCAGCTTCCAGACTGTCTAATCCCGGCAGGGGTCTAATGACAGGCATCGGGTTATCATTTTACCTACGCCGAGAGCCCGACACCCAGCATATTGATCGAAGGGGGGGAGGGTTAGGTTAGGGGCTCCTGGGGGGGACTTAGGGTTAGGAACCCCCCTGGGAGGTTTAGGGTTAGACTAAGGGATGGGGGGTTAGGGGTTAGGCACCCCCGGGGTGAGATTAGGGTTAGGCACCCCCCGGGAGGGTTAGGTTTAGGCTGCAGGGAAGGGGGGGTTAGGTTTAGGCACTTAGAGGGGGGTTAGGGTTCGGCACAGTGGCGTCCCTCCCACGGTGTCACCTGGTGCAGGGAGGGATGCTGTGCGCCGCCAAAAAGGAGCATGGCCTCGCGGGACGGGGGCGTGGCCTCGCAGCCCATACCCCGGTGGTTACTGCAGGGGGGTGCAGAAGGTGCCTTGTGGCAGTGCCGGCTCCCTTACAATGTCAGGAGCCGAGTGCTGCACTCAATGCTACAGTGCAGCACTCGGCTCCTGTCACTGAAGGGGAGTCTGCACCTTGGTGTCACCCTTCGTCGGGTGACACCCGGGTGCGGGCCGCACCCCCCACACCCCCCTTGTCACGCCACTGGTTAGGCACTAGGGAGGGAGGTTAGGTTTAGGCTCCCCTAAAGGAGGGTTAGGTGGGGGGGTTAGGTTAGTTTGTACTTACCTTTAGCACTGTCGGGATCTTCACTGGTGCCGGGCTTCCGACGTCGGGATTTGAACCGCCAGACATAGGTCCGGCGGTATTTCATACCGATCCCGTTAATAAATGTTTAAACTTTTTTATCATATTCCATCCATTTATTTTAATTCATATCTGATTTAGCATTTAGCGCTGGTATCAATTATTTATATAGTTCCGATCCTGTAATGCTGACACCATTCATGTGTATAATATGAAAAATGTCCTCTTTAATATAGCATAATTTATATTTCATTATTAGGAATTAGTTAATAACATGTTACAGAGAACAAATGATAACCTGTAAATGACATTTGTAGTGTTTTCCAATCTGATATCATCATAGACAAACAAACAGAAGTTGATATCTGATTGGTGGCTTTATTTTATTTAATTGGAAATAATATTTGATGGAGGTTTGCTATAAATGCAGCAAAATCTAACATGGTTATCAAAAACGAAAAAGAATAAACTACTGTAAATATGAAGGGCGATGAATGGTAACTTGGACATGTATTGTTTTCTCCTTTTAAATAACAATATCTTATTCATATATTGTAATGTAGCAAAATGGTGAGTTTCCATGTCAAAAACTCCCTTTAATGCATGCACCTAAAATATGAATAGTTTGAAAGAAAGACTAATACTGTAGATTGCTATTTTATTAAAGCCAAAACACAGTGTAGTGTGTTATTTGCAAGGTTGAGGTCAAATATTTAAGAATAGACAATGAAAGCGTTCATTACAGCTCATTGGACACCATATCTATAAATTAACCAGAAATGTTAAACTATATAATCATTGTAATTTAAAGTGAGCTTTAAAAAATAAGTTTTAATTGTCATTTTATACTACGACAATTATCCAAACCAAAATGTATTTACCTATTGTTCACATAACTAAAACAATTACTATGCTACCATGAAAGCTATATGAGGACTCTCCAGGTTCTTGTGTGATAACATGGAGAAAATAATACAATTTAGCTTGATTGGTGCAGACATTCTTTAAATGGTTAAAGGTTCGTCCCAAGCTCTGCAAACGTTGACTGATATTAGAAGTATGTCCTAAAAAGACAAATGAATAAAAAGAAATTCAATTAGATTATTAATCCTTGCTATTGGCAAGTAAAATCATAAGCGAGGATTTATATTATTTTAGAATATTAGATTTTTCAATTCAATTCATTCCATTCAAGTCCTGTTATATTCATGTTATAATTCTAAACCATATTTGTGAATCTGCATTACCTCCAGGGTACATCATTCTAAGTCTGCGCCAGAGTAACATAGGAAAACACGGGTGAAGGGGGAGGTTCAGTTGCCCAGAAAACCCACCTCTCCACAGAGTGAGGGACATACAGAGTTGCTACACATTCCCAGGGACAGCAGTTTTTTCTACCAGGTCTGATGTAGAGATATGTCTCACTAGGGACATTCAGCGGCTGCTACTGGGACCGAGCATTGGATCCCATTTCCGATGCAGGAGCCACAGTGGCATTTCAAATCTGGTGCTGGCCACGAGCCAATCATTGATCAAAAGCCGGCAGTCAATTGGTAGCTGCCAGTCAAGTCACTCATGGCTTGTTAGTCAGCATAAATGGTGCAAAGTCAGTTTAACTGTGCAGGGGATTATCTTTGAGTACTAGGCTTGTGCATGCAGGATCCTACATAGGGATGTGGAGAGGCTTATCGGCTCCCACATCAATAACCCAGTTTCCCAACAAAACTGCTTTATTTTCCTACCAAACAGACTGAATCATCTGTGCAGTTGCCTTATGGTGCCACAGATGGCTGGTCATTCCCCATGTGTGTGTATGTGTGGTGGGCCTATGTGAACTTGTCACCTAGCAATTGATTTCCTAGTGAGCCCCTATGAAAGGTAGACTAATGGTGTAATTACCCATCTGTTATTTATTGATCATACCTCACTGTACTGTTTGCATGTTAGGGGATAGTGTTAGGGTCTATTGTGTAGCATTAAGTTGGTACACAACACCCATTCTGTTATTGTTTGTCACACTGAGGCATAGCTCTTTTTGTATAGCCCTTGTATAGTTCCTGCTCTTTAGGCTGACATGGGTGGATCACTGTATGAAAGTAGGCCCGAAGGTAGCATAGCTAATGTGGGTGTGCTGTGTGTGTTTTGTTGCACGGAATGAGCCCAAGTACAGTAAAATTACTATAAAGAGTACCCTGATGAGTAGTGTTCTTGTTTTGTTTGTTTGTGTAGAACCGGTCTGCCCAATGCATGTGAGTTCTAGGGAAGACCATTTGTGTTTGTACCCTTGTGTGACTTCTCCTGTCCAATGAACATGAGTGCATGCACAGACTCAGGCCACCCCCAGGAGCCAGTTGGGTTGCCAGGTAGGGGCTACTGGCATGGTGACACCTTAGTATGCGCGTACGCATGGGTGAACTTATCTTAACTGTCCAAACTGTCTGGTTTTAATCACAGTCACGTTCCAGGAAGTCATTGTCTGACCAGTGTTCCAGGTCCATGTAAACATCTCAACATCCTCAAGGTGAGGTACAGTAAGTGCCCAACTATGCCACACCAGAACACTCAACAACACTCTCCTTTTACAGATCTAAGTGCTCAATCAGAGCACTGGACCAGAAAGACTGGAGAGCAGCAGCTTGCAAGAAGAAACAGGTGTCTTACCATGAGGTGGGAGACTGTGTACCTAGAAAAGTTCTGTCGTCTATTGGTTATATTATGTACTGTATGCAAATGTATTATGGGATGTTCAAATGATTCCAGACATTTGTAATTTAAAATAGATAAATATGTTTGATACAGAAAGTTAGTTCTTCAGAATTTCTCCCTTACAGCCTTTACTATGAATAATATATGTTGTTATTTATTAGTCCTGCGTTATATATACTCTCCAGTGTATAAGGGGACCAATAGTGCTAGGTTCTTCTGCTGTTCCCTCACACTCCCGGACCAGCTCCAATGGTCCACAGAGCATAGATTTTTCTATTGTAGAATGTTACACAGATGCGGGAGAAAAAAAAACATTGAACTCAAAAAGATTGGCCCTACTGACGCATCTAATGGCTTACTTTGATAGTTGACCCTGTATACATTATTTCCAAAATATTACATACATTGCACTTTGCACGAGGCAAACTATAGCTTTTTAAGTGCTATTGTATGTCCCCTTCATGGTCACAGTCACTCTATTATCAAGCATTTGCAACACCCCCTATAGAAATACTGTGATTGTCCCTGAGTACAAATTTTATACATATATGTTAGGTTTTTATTGGGGAAAAACCCTGTCTTTTGCTGCAGATTTCAATAATCATCCAGATGCCAACCTATATACCCCCTCTCTAAATGCATGATAATGTATCAGATTGATAAGAGAAATGCAATGCAGTGTAGTGAATACACCATAGACCTCTGAACGTATTATAATGTAACATATGTAAAGCACATGATTGTGGACCCTCTTCTCTCTCTCTCTCTCTCTCAGTATATATATATACCTCCTAAATGCACTGTAAATGTGATAGGGAACCCTGGTGCTGAACATGAAGTGTCTATAACTCAATGAGAACTCATTAGGTCTTTTAAAGGCAAAATACATGCCAACAAGAGGCAGGAACTAACTTATGCTAAAGCCCAGAGCTGACAAGAGGAGAGAGTGTGTCATACAGAAAGTGCCCAATTTGATTGTCAGAAGGGCAAAATCTTCACGTAGTTTCTATAAAAGCAAAACCAGCACCCACATTCATCCATGTTCCTGCTTCACAAGGTAATTAGAACTCTAATTGAGTAACAATGTATAATTTGAGAGCACAGTCTGGATGATGGGGTTTGCCCTCAGGCATTGGGGCCTGCCAGGGATTTTCCCTGTAACCCTGTAGGCCAGTCCGACCTTGTCTCAGATTAATCTACAGAATATTCTTTTGGAAGTTCACTAAAGTACAAAGCATCAATATATGCTGTATATAATATCCAAATCATCTTGGTACTTTTGCTACATAATTTAATAATCTGACACTATCAGTATTTACTTTCCCATCTTCAAGAAATCTGGAAGATTACTGGCAGATTTACAGATGGTGTACACTGTACTGCATAAAAACACAGCAACAGCCATCAAAATAAAAAGTGGGGTACCATTCCCAATTATGCTTGCTGATTGGTCTGCCAATTGAGCTAAATGATAAAGCTATTATGCGAATGGGCATTTGCTTGATCTGGTATTCACTCACCGTTGTGATATTTCTGCCTACTCCAATTCCCCATTCCCCCTCTCTGACCATCACCTCCTCTCTTTTAACCTATCCCTCTCTCCTTCCCCTCCACTACCTCTGAAAGCCACCATCACTAAGCATAACATTGAAGCTATCGACACTGCTTTCTTTTCTTCCCTACTTGACTCACTTCTCTCCCCTATCCTCTCTTTCTCCTGCGCTGAACAAGCTGCTTCCCTATACAATGCCTCCCTTACTTCTGCTCATGACTCTGTTGCTCCGGCGATCACTACTCACCCTCGCAAATCCACACCTCAACCCTGGCATTTCAAATGCACCAGATACCTGCAAAAATGTTCACGAACCGCCGAGCGACAGTGGAGAAGATCACGCTCTTAGGCAGATTTTCTCCATTTCAAATTCATGCTGTCATCCTACAGTGCTGCCCTTTCCCTCTCTAAACAGTCCTATTTCAAGAATCTCATCTCCTCCCTGTCCTCAAATCCCGAGCGTCTCTTTTCCACCTTCAACTCCATCCTCTGCCCACCCCCTCCTCATCTCCCCTCCTTGCTCTCTGCCACTGACTTTGCTACCTATTTCACATCTAAAATTGATTCCATACATCAGGACATCATATCCAACCAGTCCCCCAGCTCTCCACCTCCTCCTTTCCCGGATCACCCCTCCCCATCCATTTTACCGACTCTGACATCCTTCTCCCCTGTGACTGGAGACTAAGTTAAGGCCCTTATCCAGTTCTCCCCCCCTTCCACCTCTCCCCTCGACCCTATCCCCTCCCACCTCCTCCGCTACCTCTCTCCTTCTGCCTGCTCCCATCTTGCCCACCTCCTTAATCTCTCCCTCTCTTCTGGCACTGTTCCTTCTGCATTCAAGCATGCCCATGTCTCCCCCATTCTTAAAAAACCTAACCTTGATCCTAACATTCTCTCTAACTACCGACCAATCTCTCTCCTCCCTTTTGCCTCCAAACTCCTTGAGCATATTCTTTCCTCCCACTCCCTCCTTGACCCTTTTCAGTCTGGCTTCCGTTCTCTCCACTCCACTGAAACTGCCCTCACAAAAGTCAGCATTGAACTCCTTGCTGCCAAATCCAACGGCCACTACTCCCTGCTCATTCTCTTTGACCTCTCTGCTGCTTTTGACACTGTGGACCACCCTTTACTGCTGCATATCCTTCACTACCTTGGTCTACGTGACACTGCTCTCTCCTGGCTGTCGTCCTACCTCTCTGACCATTCCTTCTCTGTTTCCTCTCATGGTGACTACTCCCCCCCACAGCCTCTTACAGTAGGTGTTCCCCAAGGTTCTGTTCTTGGACCTCTCCTATTCTCTCTCTATACGTCTTCTCTAGGTAAACTCATAAGCTCTTTTGACCTCCATTATCATCTCTATGCTGATGATACTCAGATCAACCTTTCCTCACCTGATCTTTCCCGCTCTCTACTGACTCGTATAACTGTCTCTCTGCTATCTCTTCCTGGATGCCCCGCGATTTCTCAAACTTAATATGTCTAAGACTGAGCTGATAGTCTTCCCACCCTCCCACATAACATCATGTCCCACTATTTCTTTATTAATAGATGGCATTACAATCTCATCTAGTCCCAAAGTGTGTTGTCTTGGAGTCATCCTGTCCTGGACTCTTCCCTCTCCTTCAAACCACACATTCAGAACCTCTCGCAGTCCTGTCGTTTCCATCTCAAGAATATTTCCAAGATCAGACCATTTCTCACCCAGGATGCTACCAAAACCCTTGTACATTCACTGGTCATGTCCAGATTGGACTACTGTAACTTTCTCCTAGCTGGCCTCACCAAATCCCATCTCTCTCCTCTCCAGTCTGTGCTCAATGCTGCTGCTCGGCTCATCTTCCTCTCCAAATGCTCTACATCTGCCTCCCCTCTTTTGCAAGCCCTTTACTGGCTCCCATTCCCTTTCAGAACCCAATTCAAGGCTCTCACACTCACTTACAAAGCCCTCACCCATTCCTCTCCCACTTACATCTCTGATCTCATCTCGCTTCACTCTTCTGTCCGCCCTCTTCATTCACTTAATACACGCTGCCTTTCATGCCAATTGATTACTTCCTCCCACTCCCGCCTCCAAGATTTTGCCCGTGCTGCTCCTCACCTTTGGAACTCCCTCCCTATGCCTATCAGACTCTGCACCTCTCTACAATCTTTCAAACAAGCTCTTAAGACCCACTACTTCATTAAAGCCTTCCAGCTCTCATCCTAACTTGCTGCTACATCTTCCTTTCTCCCCGCCCACCCCATTCTGTGTCACTCCTGTTTGTCTTCCCCTCCCTTAAAGAATGTAAGCTCTTTCGAGCAGGGCCCTCTACCCTCTTGTGCTTCTCCCTACTGTAATTGAATTTATCTCTTACTCCCCACTAGGGCAACTAACACTCGACTGCTTATGTGGGCGTTAAGGTCGCTAATATAGCAATGTTTATCCATGTCCTGTATTGTATTGTATTGTAAGTCAATGGTTACTTTTTTGTCTATGTACTTTGTAAGGCGCTGCGGAACACTTGTGGCGCCATATAAATGATAATAATAATAATAATAATAATAATAATAATAATAAAGTGTAACCTGCACTATAAAGACAAAGCACTGATTGCTCCATTTTGCTCTTATTTTATTCATTTGTTAAAAGTGCATTGGTTGGCGTTTTATAACTTAAACATAAATGTAGAATTCTCCTCACACGTTCAGAGGCTTCATGGCTGAGAATATTACAGTTTACATTGAGTGTACAAACAGTGGAGGGAGAAAGGACCAACCACCTGCTACCCGAGGAGGATACTTCTTAACACAGGAAATTTCACTTTGAATAGAAATCTTTTTCATTTCGGCACACTGTCCCTTTCTAAGACAGTCCTAATCTTGGAGCTCTGGGCCTGATTCAGACCCGGACGCTAAGCTGCGATCGCTCGCTCTGGGCGATTGTCGCCTGTCTGCGCATGCGTATGCATCACAGTGCGCGTGTGCGAGCCAGTCACTGCGATCTGGAGTCGTGTGCTCGTAGCACAAATACTGAGCGCTACCTTGAGTGACAGTGCCGTTTGTGGGTGGTAACAGGGGAATGTGCTTGTGAACGGGGGAGTGGTGCTGCAAACGCAGGCGTGTCTGGACGTCAAAACAGAGTTTTATGGGTGTGCATAATTAGCATGGAAGCATCATTGTACACGTCACTTGGTTGTATTTCAGAATGCAGTGATCGCAGTGGGGTAGGGGCTACCTCAAGTGCTGCGTGCAGCTCCGATGGCTTTTGATGTTACCGATTAATCATACACTTCCTGGAGATGATGTGTGTTAAGAAAGGAAAAAGGCGTCTTTATAAACCAGCGTACGCTCACTGCCGTCGCTCTATAAGACATAGAGGGCGTCCTTATGCCACACAGTGCGATGGCGGAATTTGCATACCCAGCCCCTTTTGGCAGCAAGCGATCGCTGATTAGCATCCGGGTCTGAATCAGGCCCTCAATCCCCACCCCCAGCTAACTTTACAAAGGCTTTGATTGAGGAGAAGCCTACTCTCTGACAGATTAGCTTAGCTGTGCCTGTGAGGGTGAAATAGAAGTCAGGAGCAAACACAGGACATAAAAAGGGGGCTTTTCAAATGCTTGATTTTAGAGAGAACGTGGCCAGTCCATGAAGAGGGCATAATTAGCACTTAACCAGCTTTAATATGTATCATACAAAGTGTATTGTGTGTCATAATTCCAGCATATACAGGAACAGTGATCACAGTAAGCTATTAGAAGTGCCTGTAGGGTCATCCTGCTTGAGCCAAATGTTTTTATTTCAGACGTGGGCACCATTCCAGAGCATGGGAGCAAGTCCGGGAGTCTGGAGGAGCAGCAGAAGAACCTAGCACTGCCCTGCACATATATGTACATATTGGTTTCCTTATGCACTGAATAACTGCATTACTAATCAACCCTAGAGATGGTCTGTAGCAGGGCAACCCTACAATTTTATGTTTTTCTGTTCTCCTAGTTGGTGCACAGGTGTATTCATTACTGGCTGACATGTTAAAAGATCCACAGGTGGTGCTAATTACGCATTTCATTTGTGATACTGAGGAGAACATGCAGCACTAGTAAAATTATATTATATACTATTTATTTTGTAGTCATGGTGTGGGCTGGTGAGGGGGGTTTGCAGGCAACTGGAACCCCCCTCCCCCTGTGTTTACCTGTGGGAGTGCATGAGATGGTTCATTTCAGTATGGAACTCTTTTGAGAAGGAGGCACAGACTGACACCTACATGAGTCCCCCTTTTCAGGCTAGGCCCAATTGCTTAGCAGACAATTGCAGGAACTTAGGTCCTGATTCAGCATGGATCGCACATCTGCGTTCGCACACACCCTGCCAAATCGAAAATATGCTAAAGAATGCATTCGCACTGCTGTCGCAGCACAAGAAGCAGATGCCCAGCACTACATACACAAGCCTCCTTACATTCACTTACATCCGTAATACTTAGCAAATCTTCAGAAACATTGGTAACATCGAAAACAATCAAACCCATACGCACAGTTGTGGTTGACATGACTCAGACGCAGAAGTTGCTAAACTTCCTGCACGCACAGGGACGCCAGGCTACATATGCAATAGCAGTGTCTAATTTGCACACCCATGCAACGGCGTTCAGATGCACTGGCATGCCTGCGTTTGGCCGACCACCCGCCCGTCACCACCCACAAACGGCACATCCTGTCAATCACTTTTCAATGTCTCTGCGTGCTCTCTACGATTGCATCTCTGATCGCAGTGAGCAGCTTGCGCACTTGGTTCAGACACATGCGCAGACAGCAAACATCGGCCAACTGTGTGCGATCCGTGCTGAATCAGGCTCTTAGTCAACAGCTATATTACCTGGGTTTGGACACCCTAAGTCTCTGTGCCCCATAGCAATGGCACCTCCAGGGCTGCCATCAGAAATTCTGGGGCCCAGTACTAACAAAATAGGCAGGGCCCCCCCCCCGGGGTTGTGGATAACGTGAGTGGAGCTATATCAGGGGTGTTGCCTAAATTTGTGCGTAAACCAGGGAGGATGGCTAGGCATGGTGTAGGGGGGTGGTACAGGCCAGGGAAGACTGGACTGGGGTGGCAAAGGGCAGGGAAGTGTGATTGGACTAGGGGGGCATGGAGCAGTAGGGGAGGGGCAGAGAAGACAGGCAGGCTGGCTGGACATGGGAGGGGGGGCAGGGAAGGCTGGCTGGACTGGGGCAGAGAAGACAGGCTGGCTGGACTATGAGGGGGCACGGGGAAGACTGGCTGGACTGAGGGAGAGGCAAGGCAGACTGGAAGGACTGGGGGGCATAGGGAAGGCTGGCTGGACTGGGGGGGGCAGGGAAGGCAGGCTGGCTGAACTGGGGGGGAGCAGAAAAGGCTGGCTGGCTGGATTGGGGGGGAACAGTGCAGGGAAGGCTGGCTGGACAAGAGAGGGGGGGACACAGGGCAGGGTCAGCTTACCTGTTCTCCTGTCCGGAGAGAAGGGAGCCCAGCTGGCAGCGGTGAGGAATGCACCAGGCGGCAGGAAGAGAGAAAGATCATCAGCGCTGTGTCATTCAACTAAGGACTCGAGCCGGCCTCAAACATCAGGGGTGCTGCAGCATTTACTATGGAGCCGACCGCGAGCCAATCACACCACGCGGAACAGCGGCCAATCAAGAGCGGCCGCTCCTGATTGGCTGATCAAGAGCTGCTGTTCCTGATTGGCTGCCGTTCCGTCAGCCAATCACAGCTCGCGGAATGGCAGCCAATTAGGATCAGCCGCCCCTGACTGTCGTTCCGCGAGCCAATCATAGCTCGCGCCCGGCTCCAGTAACAGTCCATAGGTGAAATGTCACAGTGCTAATGATCTTTCTCCCTGCCTGCCGCCGCCGGTGCATTTCTTGTCGCTGTCAGCCGGGCCCCCTCTGTCTCCGGGCCCGGTACTGGAGTGCCGGCTGTCCCCCCCTGATGGCGGCCCTGGGCACCTCTTGCACTAACTATAGCTATGCCCATGTGTCTGGTGATTTCAGCACCTCCTGTGTCATTAGCATAAGCATGAGCAGAAAGAGACACGTGCGCAGTAAGTTTGTGCCTTTAGCATCTATGCAGCCTTGCTACAGACTAGGACGGTGGACACCTGGGTAAGTGGTGAAAAGAAGGACTGCGGACTGCAAGTTGTAAGGTTAGTAAAAGAAAAAAGGATAAATAGAGAGTTAAGTGTATTTTATTTATTTAAGACAAAGCATAAAAATGTCTTCAATGAGCTAGCTAACTCCCACAAGCAGCAGTGATACAGACAGCATCTTCTTTTCTGAGGGTTCATCTTCCTGTGTGCAGCACGCACTGCTGAGTTGGTCTAAAGAGGTAGGTAATAGATCGAGGACATGTTGATCTGTTATCTACGTATGTGACAAAAAGCACTGCTTCTCACAACTTTCTAATATCAGTTATAAGATTACCGCCATATGAAGCTATGGCAGCGGAGATAACTAAAAATCTTCCCTAACCATTGGAGGATAATCAGATTTTTTAGCGCTTTTCCATTTTTTACAATTGCAGATAAAACAGTTTGGCACTTTGCTCCAGTAACATGGATTATGATGCTTATCTTTGTTTCCTTAATTTGCACCAAAGAACTGATGATCCCAAACATACTTTCCTCAATAAATATACAACATATCCTTCAATCAGAGAAACACAAAAGTTTTTTGTGGTATACTATACACAAATACTATACTGTATTTGGGATTTGTTACAGTAACATATTGTACCTTATCTGTTTCAATTTGAGCATTAGCAAAATTAAGATCCAGTACATGGATTATCTCAGGCAAGGGGATTGCTGTCTGTAGTAAAACTGAAAGAAAGAACAAATAAATGATTAATTAGTGGCGACCTGCCCTGGCTTGGCAAGGGAGCAATTTCATCTCACCACAGCCACCTGCATCTCACAACAGCCTCCTGCTTCTTACTCCTACCCCCTGCATCTCACAACAGTCTCTTGCTTCTCACTACTGCCCCCTGCATTTAACAATGTGCAGCTACCGTAAACATTATCAGTAACATGTCCCCCCGGACTGGGGCACCTGTGCATATTTCTGCAGCCACCATGTGCATCCCTCCCCAGCTGTCGAACATGATGATGAGCAATGTCCTCTTTGCACAATGTACCCTGCATATTCTGGGCTTCCTGTTGAGCTTGCTTGCCATGGTGCCCTGTCCAAGATCAGTGCTGACTTCCATGGGAGGTGGGTCCTGTTCCCTATGTGGCTGAGCAGGAACATCATGCTGGAGAGGTAGAACTTCACGGTGTAGGAGTTTTGGCCAGAGTCTGTCTGCAGGTTCAGCATAGGATGGACATCGGAATCCATTGGTTACTAACCATCATTGTTTTTGTTCCAATGGGAGTGTTTTTATCATTTGATGTTTGCCACCATCAAATGGAAATCATTCAATAGTGTTTCGATGATTTTTGTTTTTTTCATTCCTGATAGCTATGTCTCCCCTGGCTCCTTTCTGTCTATTGTGTCTGCATCAGAGCGTCTTCATGGGTTCGATGGAGGCTGTCTCTCACTCTCTGCCTCAGATTGGACCCTGCTCAACCCCTGACTCCCTCCCCTCTCTAGGCTGCTGCTAAGCAACAGATCACATTGCTATCTCTGATTAGCTCTCACTGTCTCTTGTTGATTCAGCACCCTGGCCAGTAGCATGGTGCAAGATTTGTTTTTGTGACTTTGCTTCACTAAAGTCGTCACTGCTCGGCCCCCTTTTGTCACAGATAATAAAATAGTGAAAACCCCATCATAATCCATCCAGTGGTTCAAGAGATTAGCACAAACAAACAGACAGACCCCTAAACCGCGGACTTTATCTACAGCATTATATATATGTAAAATACATTTGTTTCTTTGTTGGCGAATATCTTCCGCTGCTCTCAAAGTAAAGCTGCCAAATCGTACATAGTCATGTAGTATCAAAAAGTAAGCGATTAGACCACATAGTAACAACACGACAATGCAACAAAGCGACAGAACAACAAATCTTATATATAAAATTCATTGGTCTGTTTGTTTGTCTTTGTTTGACTGTCCGGCTCTGCATTCAGACACCCCTGCACCGATTAAGATGAAACCAACGCGAGGTGGTCCAGTTGGATCCTGGCCAGGTTTTTTGGGGGTTTGGGTCCTAGTCGGACTTCCCATTGGTGTACGCTGGGCAAAACTTTTACCCTGGGAGCCTATTCTGTGCCTTCCACTAAATGGATTTGGGCAAAAACTTCACAGAGTGATAACATTGGTTCCAAGAAGACATACTAGGGGGTTGCGTCCCTGTCGGACATCCCGTTGGTATATGCTGGGTAGAACTCAGAGCCAGTCGGACCTCAAGGCAAAGTGCACCTGGCAGAACTTTGACCCAGGGAGCCTGTTGAGACCCGGGGAACCTGTTCTGAGCCCTCCTCTAGATGGATTTAGACAAAAACTTCACAGAGTGATAACACTGGATCGCCGAAGACATACTAGGGTATTGAGGTCCCAGTCGGACCTCCAGTTGGTGTATGCTGGGCAGACCTTTGACCCTGTGAGCTTGTTCTGGGCTATCCACTGGATAGGTTTGGATGAAAACTTCACAGAGGGATGGCAATTTATTTAGGATGCCTAATGAAGTGTTTGGGGTCTCAGTCAAACCTCATAGCAGAGTGCGCCGGGCAGAACTTTGACCCAGGGAGCCTGTTCTGGGCCTTCCACTGGATGGATATGGACAACATCACATAATAAAGCTTAATAACTTGAAGACACACCCCTGAACCGATTGGGATGAAACCAACGCTGTGTGGACCAGTGGGATCCTGAGCAGGTTTTAGGGGGGTTAGGGTCCCTGTTGAACCTCCCGTTGGTGTATGCTGGACAGAACTTTGACCCAGGGAGCCTTTTCTAAACCCTTCACTGTATGGATTTGGACAAAAACTTCACAGAGTGGTAACACTGGATCCTAGACATACTAGGGAGTTAAGGTCCCAGTTGGACCTCCTGTTGGTGTACGCTGGGCAGAACTTTGACCCAGGAAGACTGTTCTGGGCCTTCCACTGGCTGGGTTTGGATGAAAACTTCACAGAGGGGTGGCAATTGGTCTGAGATGCCTAATGGAGTGGTTGGGGTCTCGGTCGGACCTCACAGCGGAGTGCACCGGGCAGAACTTTGACCCATATACAGTAACCTGTTCTGGGCATTCCATTGGATGGATTTGGATGACCTCCATAATATAATGACTTGGAGATTTATACCAATGCCAGGGAACTTCAGCTAGTTATATATATATATATATATATATATATATATAGTGATATTCTGAAAATTTAAACTTGTCATTTGAAGCACTATAGATAGAGTATACTACATTTATAAATTAATCCAGTCTTTTTCCTACAGTATATTGTTTTTGACTTGGCCATCCACAAGAAACTATTTAGCAGTGCTCCTCAGAGTGCCTGCACTAGGATACAGTAGACCATTATGTATGAGCATATGATTACTGAAAAACTGTTCTTTCTTTTTTTCATAACTGTTTTGGTAAGATATCTCATTATCATGTTTTAGAGGAAGTTGGGATATGTTTTGTTAATGTAACCCTGTAAACTTTAAGTAATGATACAAACCTATATTGTAAGTTAAATTGATATGTAAAAACATTGTGCTAAAAACCATGTAAAAATATTTTTCAAATTTCATTAAACATCAGTGGTGTAGTATATATCAAAGAAATATGAAAATACATTAAATAGAATAAAAATATCCCACGTTTGTTCTGTATATAGTAACTACAAATGAAGTATTAACATATTGGCAAAAAAAATAGCGCTCAGTTGTGTGTATGTTTTGTATGTATAGCGAACTTGCACTTTGTTAAAAAATAATAAATCTCAGAAATTTTGTAAAAATAAAAACACTGCAATAACAGAGTAATATTTCCGGAAATATTACTCTGTCACCGCAGTATCTGCCAGTGTGCCTGGTACCAACACTCTCCATATACTCATAAGGAGAGCTATAAACAGCCTAGGTGGACAATACCAGTAATAAAATTACAGCTATTACAGGCTCTTATATATTTTATAATTTTTTATATGTTTTTATTTTTACAACATTTCTGAGATTTATTATTTTATAACAGTGCAAGTTCGCTATACATACAACACATACACACAACTGAGCGCTCGTTTTTTGCCTATATGAAAAGACATTAACCACTTGCAAATTCTATTGCCAGGGCAATAACGAGTTGTGCGACCACTGCAACTGCCAACAATACAAGGCTGCCCAAGCGGGGCAGGTGTTGCACTGACAGTACCAATTTCAGCTTGTGATGTGCCTGGAGCTGTACACAGCTACATAGCAAAAATCCATGGTGCATCCTTAGGCACCCATCTTCCTGCTCCCGGTGCTTGTCCTGGGTGCTTCTAAGCCAGGGGTGGGGAACCTTTTTTCTGCCGGGGGCCATTTTGATATATATAACATTATTTGTGGGCCACGCCCCCTCTATGTGATGTCACACGGGTTCGGGGCCACAATTGCTGGTGATTACAGCAATGGCTGGACCATCCTGAGGATACTCCGGGGAGCTGTAAGGGTATCGATGTGACCGTCTGAAGCGTCCTAAGGATGCTGCAGGTGGCACTGCTGCATAGATTCTGGCTGCAGGTTGCCATTCTAGGCACCCTGCTAGCCAGATGAGGCTAGCAGAAAAAAGCTCAGAGGGCCAGACCAAATGATTCTGTGGGCCTTATACGGCCCCTGGGCCTGAGGTTCCCTATCCCTTTTCTAAGCCCTGCTGTGACACTAACTGTGACAAAACACATAACAGTGCTTGAATTGGAGTAATATTTGCTGTGAGATCAGAGAATTAACCAAACACTGTTATTTTAAGATCCCAAGTGCTACTGTGTTAGTAATTTTCTGCATTGTACTGTATACAGCATGTGGAGTGAAAAACTTTATAGTCCTTGTCTTTTACAAAAAAAACAGGCCTTGCTTAGATTTGGCTCTACTGTACATCTATGCACCAAAAATATATAAATGCACATCCTTATCAAGATTTTGGTGATTCTACAACTTTCAACTCCTTACCCATTGGATTGCAGAATGTGAAGAGAACGAGTGGCAAGCTTAAGAAGAAAATAGGCAGAGCCACCAAGAGTTGGATCTGGTGCTGGTGGGGCCCGGTGACATGGCAAAAGGGTGCTTGGCTATGACCCATGTGGTAACCTTTGCATAAGCTGAGGGGGTCATGGCTTTACCATCTTGGGGTAGTGGTTACACATCCTGGCAAGTGGCAAGCCTGGGACTCCATGTTTGGCTAATTAGTACTTTCTCACTCCCTCTTGGTGCCAATGCACACAATAGGGCATGTTTAGTAATAGTGCATCAATTAGACTTTGATGCATATTCAGATGATACAAGAGTTAAGGCCCACATACACAGGGCGATAAAGCAGGTGATCTGCCTGAATGGTGCGATTTGCCTGCTATATTGCACTGTGTAAGGCCCTGATGTCGGGCCGAGCGCGCTCCCGTGGGGTTGTACATCACACCCTCTGATCTTTCTGCAGGACCTATCGATCAGGGGATGCAATGTGCGATCCCATGGATTGCTATTCGGGTGAGGGAGTGGGAGTCGGTATATCGGGCCGTAGGCCACCCGATTGCACTGTGTGTGCGGAATGACCGATATGTGGGGGGACGGATCCCCTGCCGCCTCGCACGGTGCCATCGCACCGTGCATGGGAGCCTTTAGAAAGAATTTGTCTTGCAGGTGTTGGAGCACTGCTGAAAATATATGCCATGATTATGATTGTCAAGACTATAAGCAGGACTATATAACTGTGAAAATAATGCCTTATTAAAAGAAAAAGTGAAGGGTGGTTACCGTATCAAATACTGTACATCCATTGTTTATCAATTTACAAACAAAATTCAGCAGCAGTGTCTACGAATTACAGTAGTGGGTTGCATAAAAATAGGGTAATGCCACTTCTGCACAGAATACTACTTGCGTAAACTACTCTTCATTTAGAGGCTGGTTAAGCCCCTTGGGCCCAGAATAAGTTACTAGTTTGGGCCTCTATTCCACCTTCATAAATTAGGGTAATCTGGACGAGGTTGGTTACAAAATGTCGACAGTCATAATGTGAATAATAATCATGTTGGTAAAAGAATGACAACAAGGTCATAATGTCGACGGTGACCATGTAGTCGACAGTGATAAAATGTGGACTTGCTGACTTATCTTGCTCCTAATTGAGGCACTATTACTAAACATGCCCTTATTGTGTAACGGATGAAGCAGCATGAGCGGTGTCCTCCATGTCTTCATGTGACCATCACTTCCAAGTCAGAGTTCTGATACTCTGCCATTCCAGTAACTATTTCTCTGCTATCCCTAACTCTAATCCCTACCATAACCCTCCCTCTAGTGCCTTACCCTAACCTTCTCCCCTTGCAACTGTCGAAGCTGAATAATTGGCTGAGACAAGTTCAGTTTAAAATTTAATCGCAGTGACGCCATCTTGCGAATGGCCGCAAGACTCCATTTTAGAAATGGCCGCCTAAGCGCCATTTTAGGTGAACTCACAATATAGTACATGTGGCGATATTTTTATTAGCACTATACGATCGCTTCTTTCACCATTTTTCATACGCACAATTATACTCACAAGGGCGCTATTAAATAATCGCATATTAGCGAATGCATGAGACTTAGTATGAAACCGCTGAAAAAGTAGCTTTATGCGCACGCATCTGCCCCAAATTAACTAGCGTCCTTATATCAAACCCCGAATACTCACACACTACATATTCGCACACAAGGTTCCATTAGCATCAAAATGTATGATTCAAGTTGGTTAAGTTAGTTTAAATGCTAAGAAATAGAGGTTTTTGATAACTAAGGTATTATACATGATAAGCAAGGTGTGTTTGGTTTCGTTCTGATGCGTACGCTTTTTACAGCATCCCGGTGTTATCGGTGGAGAGATCGCATCATGCAAACTCAAGTTACGGATTGCAGAACTTACAAGCAACAAAATGTTTAGCTGATGGAATGTTACAGGAGGCGTTACTAGAAAGACCCCTGTTGTTGGAGGCAGGGAAAGTCTATTTGAAACAACCTGTTAAATGTGCCGTAACATATGCTTCTCCTCTGGGAACCAATGAGTTCAGCAGGAAGTTTTCCCTTTGTCCTGCTTCAGTCTGGGGGGAATAAATACATGTGTCCGAATACTGGTTTTCCAGTTCATGCTGAATTTTGGGTGTACTGAGGATATCTAGTCTGAGGTCTATCTCTGGGTCCAGAGGCGCAGCGTATGTATAACTGTACTTGGGTCTGTATTATTTCATTTTACGCCTAACTTGTGTATGTATAGATTGCGTGTAACTTCCTGTACTTTTACCTGAATAATACTTGTGCGTTGGAACCACAGATTCCACTCCTGTCTTTATTTGCGGTTATACTGCGTACGCAATTAGCGTTATGTTTAGAGGTTATAGGAAGGTTTTGTCTTAGAGGTTCTAGGCAGGTGAATCTTAGAGGTTTATAGGCAGGAATATACTAAAGGTTAATACTGACGATTCAACACAGCCTAACCCCAATCTTCCCCCTAACCAGTGGCGTATCTAGGGAGGGTTAAGCAGGGCTCATGTCCTGGGCGCTGCTGGACCCAGCAGCCCCTTCCTCCAGGTCTGAAAGCGACACTATGCACTAAAACAAACACACTTCCGCCTGGTAGTACATTCACTGACAGTGAGTGTACTACCCAGCAGCAGTGTGTTTGTTGTAGCAGCACAGCCAATAAGAGTCAGACTCTTATTGGCTGCTACACCCAGGGCTGGCGCCGGGCTGGAGCTCACTCATGAGCTCCGCCTTCCGGCTCCCGCAGTGGGTGAAGGGAGAGACATCATGTTGTTTCTCCCATAGTGCTGAGCGGGACAGGAGGAGCGGATGGCAGTGGGTGCAGGAGTGGGAATTCGGATAAGTATAATTTGGGGCTCTGGGTGTTTGTCTCTGTGTGTTATATGTAAGGGGCACTGTATAAGAGGGGCACTGTATATAAGGGGCACTACTACTGGGGGCACTGTATAAGGGGTGCTACTACAGGGGGCACTGCATAAGGGGCACTGCATAAGGGGCACTGCTACTGGGGACACTGCATAAGGGGCACTACTTGTGGCATTGCATAAGGTGCACTACTATTGGGGGCATTAAGGTGCTTATATAATGGAAAGGAATGTTCCCAGAGTGACGAAAAATGGTGTTGTGTCATGTTAACACGCCCCCACTTTCCAGTTGCCACACCCCCTTTGGCACATGGCCACGTCCACTTTTTGGGCACACGCACAAGTGTGGGGGCTCCATTTTTTGCCTTGCCGTGGGCACCAAATGCCCAGGTTATGTCACTGCCCCTAACTCCCCTGCCCACAGTCTAACCCTGTTGACAATGTCAATATTTCATCTGTCGACATTCTGAGAATGTCAACCAGTTGCCTGTCGACATTTAAACAATGTCTACATCATAACTGTCGACATTATGAATGTTGACATTATTATGTTTTTTTGACTACATCCCATCTAGACCCTTGAGAGCTCATTGGATTTTTCATTGCATGCGTCTTTTCCCATGTAGTCCAAACACACATACTGTATGTGAACAATAAAAGATAATAATAAATAAAATAGCACCGTTTAGAATTGGGACTATTGTGACCATCAGGAGCACCGTTTGGAATTGGGACTATTGTGACCATCAGGAGCACCTTTTGGAATTGGGACTATTGTGACCATCAGGAGCACCGTTTGGAATTGGGACTATTGTGACTTTTATCCAGCATCTGGTCACCACGAGGCTTTATTTCTTTGCGTTGGACTACTACATCTATGAAGACCATCGCTAATTCAGCATTCCTCAGCACCGTGATTACAGCCTGGTAATATACCTCTATTAACATTGGACTTGGCCATTCATATATGACTTTCCTACGGTACATGTCCATTGGTCATGCTGTATCACCTAGTGCCTACAGGGTTTCAAGCTTTTGCCTTATGAGTACAATTTGCATTTTTATATATGTTCCCGGGATGATCTTTTCATGAATTATTATTCTCAGTACTGAGTTTTTATTTATTATTATCTTTTATTGTTCAAATACTAATTGTGTATTTTATTAAATTGTTCTTCTTTCATACATTAAGCGCTGCTCTTTTCCATTGTTCATATTGTTATCTAGGAGGTTGACTACCTTCTCCCCCTAGCAGCTGCCTGGAGAAACAACATTTGGAAGCGCCTTTCACTATATTTATTTATAGTATCTTTTTGCTTCCACACATACTGCATGTGCCCACCTAAATGAGTCTGAAAATGTGCTGTATTTATCTGTTGTCATATTTTCATTTTATCATTTGTTTCATTACCAAATCTGTTGAACTAGTGACCAGCAAGTCCATCCTGATATCTCATGTAACACTGAGCCTGATTGGTGGACAGTGTACTTTGTATGTGCTACTTGGTGGGGAAGCATATCAGCTTTTGTATGTTTGTAAATGGAGATGCTACTATGCAGGAAAACTTTCCTAAAATGGTATACTGTACCGTTTATTGCAGGAGTATATACTTTTTGGATCACAGACGTGACAAACTCCTTCAAGTCTTCCACCTAAGTAAATAAAATAATATAGATGAGTAAGCTGTTACAGCACTTTAACTAAAAAAACATCTAGTTATTTAATGAAGTGTACTTAGATATTTAGGGGCTGATGCTGAATTGAACTCCAGTTTTGTTTAGCATAATATATTTAAACACATTTTGCAAATTCCCAGAAAAGAGGTTGCATGCATGCAGATTTATATGACTTGGATGTGCTTGGAGATGTGGTGAGGGGGAGGGAAGTGGCCGACTAACATTGGCCTAGTACAGTAAGGGCATATTTGTGTAATTGTGAACAGGTGCAGAGATGATCGGAGACACGTACTCTTATCCAATCAGTATCATTTGCTAGTGTCGTGTACAGGCAGGTGTGGCAGAGTTAGTGTACACAGCAGCGGATGCTATGCGACAAGGAACAGCCCAGATTGCTTTACCAGTGGGGTGATTTATTGATAGTAGTACAACTCTACTTACAGTTATACACACTGGTGATGGAGCAGAGCGTCTGCCACTGTGCCACTATAACACAGTGAACTAGATTGTGGCGAGCATGCACATTTGTAACTTAGGCAGCCATCTTGGTAAGGGAGAGAAGTCTTCCTGGAGGATTAAATATGGCAGTGCTCCCACTCTTCAACGGTGTCAAGGGCATATTATATGATGATGATGATCACTTACACCTACTGTAAGTCTGGCTGATGGTAATTGCGAAACCATCTCTAAAGCTGAGAGGTGCTTTCTTCTATGTTCGTACTTATGTTATGTTATCAGTTTTTCTCTCACAAGGGAAGGAGAGCTACAGTATGAGGATGATGTATAAAGCAGTGAAAAGAGTGGAGAATGGGCCAGTGGAGAAGTTGCCTATAGCAACCAATCAGCTTCTGCTTATCATGTTATAGAATGTACTTGATAAATGCTACCTCAAACCTGATTGGTTGCTGTGGGCAACTTCTCCACTGGCCCATTCTTCTCTCTTTTCACTGCTTTGTATACCAACCTCTATATATGTTGCATTAAATTGATTTGTTAACTTTTATGGAAACTTAATAGTGATTGCATATTTCATGAGCAAGACAAATAAGTAAAAACATACGTATAAAGGTATGTGTCTAATGCCTGACCTAAGTTGGGTGTATATGCTACTGGGTACAAATGTACAGCTCTGTGGCTTACTTTTAGCAACAAGGCAGAAACTATGCAACCTAGAGAAATCAATTCCCTAGGATTAAGTGACACCATCATGGTGTATAGTCCACTGACAAGGCTACACAGTGTGCAAGTAATGTATATTCTCCAACTATGATAAGTACTTACATCAAACTGTCCAACTGAGGATGATTCCAGGGAAAGGAATGTCCTTAGAAATGAAAGTGGCATAGTTACATTGAGAGGTACAAACTCAAGAAGGTGTAAACACTACATGGGTGTTTATCAAAGATTGGAAAGAGATAAACTTGTGAGAGATAAAGAACTAGTCAATCAGCTTCTAACTTACATATGACAAGCTGTGTTTGAAAAATGACAATTAGGAGCTGATTGGTTGATACTTTTGGCAAAATTTACTAAGCGACGGGTTCTAAACCCCATCGGTTTGTTGGCGGTTTGACAACGGGTTCTAAACCTGGTGGTGGTTTCTAAATGACACCAAAACAGCTGTTTAATAATTTTAGCCATAGCCCTGTTCTATTCTATTCTAAAATGTGTTTTGACAGCGGTTTTGTGGCAATGTTGCAGCAGTTTTGGCCTTAGTAAATCTGAAAATTAGAACCCGACGCTTTTTTTGCCCTTTATCTGTTAAAATTTTATTACTTTCCAAGCTTTGATAAATACCCCCCTAAAACACTTAGTAAACACTAAAATACTACTACAAAAAAAAATCTTGCGCTAGTAAAGAGACCTGTAATGGCTAATTCCAGTAAATCTAGCAACATGTGGAAATGCTAATCTCCACACAAAAATTTGAAGCAGAAAAAGGTGTGTGGTGCTTAGTGGCGCTCAAAACTACAAGAAATAAGTCTATCAGAAAATAACGATTTTAATGGAAATATACAAATATAACATAAAAAACATTCATTAAAAGCTGACACAGGTGAGGTCTCCACTCTCAGTGGACACGTGGCTGGAGTTTCCATCTGCCACCGGCCCCATCACAGTGGGTCTGGTGTCCACTGTACGGGCTACCTTTGGAGCTGTTTACATCTGCATATTGGGCGCTGCTCCCTGCATTCTTCATTTTCCAGTACGTCTACTGGCATTGTGGGATATTGGATTACTCCTAACTCACTGTGTGATATCATCACAATCCGGCGGTTCAGGACTAATTTTATGGGGACAACAAACATCTATATCTCCTCTATGTGAGTACAATTCCCAAACATCTTACTTTAAGTATAAAGAGATCAGAAATCAATCATTTAACAGCAACACGTGGAATGTGGGAAATTCACTGACTCTAGTGTTCATGGATTAATTAAGAACAGGCTGGCTCTTTAGATACATTTATTCCACTGAATACAGGTTATTTGTGATTCTGTAACACTCTTATTCCTCTATAAAGTATCTCATAATTGTGGAAGTTAAACTACATCTATGTGATTTTTATTATATGTACTTTCGGGAGTTCTATACACTGCAGATGAATTTGGATTACATGGTTTTCTGTCTGCTTTTTATGTATGTTTTTATATGCTATATTTTTGTACTAAAACACTACTGCTTTATTCACCTTGCATGAATGTACTAATGTGTATGATTTTGTAGTGTTCCTTTCCCATACCCTATAATTGAGACTTGAGGAGAAGCAGAATCTGCTATCTTCTGAGCCATCAAGTATAAACAAAACAGAAATAGAAAGCGCTGGCAAACAGTTTTTTTCCACAAAAAAAGATTATTAATCTATTCTAAAACATTTATTTGCATAAAAACACCAGCTAGTTATAATCTTTTTTAGATGTACTTAACTTCATGGTGTAAATGTACTAAGAATCGAGGGCCTGATTCAGAGCCGCTCGTAAGCGGCCGCTCGTTCGTTCCGAGCGATGTTCGCACATCTGCGAATGCGTACGGATTGTAATACGCATGCGCGAACCAGTCAGTGCGGCTGAAAACCGTGTGCTCGCTAAATAGCGAATGCCTGCTATTTTGAGTGACAGGAGGAGGCGTATGTGGGTGGTAACAGGGGAAGGTGCTTGAAAACAGGGAGTGGAGATCCGAACGCAGGCATGCCAAACGGTCAAAACGGGCGTTTTAAAGGTGTGCATAATTAACAAAGCAGCGTCATCGACCACGTCACTTGGTTGTTTTATAGTCAGAACTGCTCGCATGATTGCGGTAGGAAAAACCAACCACAAGAATAGCAAGCAGTTCATACGCCATCCGATGTACTCGATTAATCTAATAAATAGCGGACATGACGTATGATGCGAGCGGCCAGGGGGCGTTTTTTTCAAAATTACGTCTGCATGTTTTGTTCGCTCGTTCAGACATAGAGGCGTAAACAGACCGCAAAGAGCGAACGGTTAATTTAAATAGCCACCCCCTTTTTCTGAACAAGCGAGCGCAAATAGCGTCCGGCTCTGAATCAGGCCCCGTGTTTGGTCGAGATTGCATTCTCGGGTGTGTTTAGTCATTTTCTTCAAATCGCAAATTTACTAAAGACAAACTCCGGAGAAATTTGGGAGTGTTTTCTCTTCTGACACAGGAAAGCTCGGGTGAGATTGCAAACACAATTAAATACAGTAACAGCCAAACTTGAAAGTACTTTCACTGAAAAGTATACGACTTGAGAATTTACCAAGAATTGTGTTTATAATCACAGGTATAATTGTAGCAGTGGAGTAACTAGGGTATTTGGAGCCCAGGGCAAGTTGAAAAATGGATCCCCATCCCGCCCTCTATGTGCGCGCGCTGATGGTGCGTGCGCCGAAAAATGGACGTGGTCGTATGCCACAAGGGGCTTGGCCACTAAAAAATGGGGCATATCAACTAGGGGTGTGCACCGGCCACTTTTCGTGTTTTGTGTTTTGGTTTTGGATCTGGATCTTTCTTCGTGTTTTGGATATGGATTGGTTTTGCCAAAACCACCCTTCCATGTTTTGGGTTCTGGGTTTTGTGTTTTGGATCTGTATTTTTTTTTTAAAAAAGCATAAAAACAGCTAAAATCACAGAATTTGTGGGTTTTTCTGCTCCTATGCTATTATTAACCTCAATAACCTTAATTTCCACTAATTTCCAGTCTATTCTGAACACATCACAATAGTGTTTTTATGTCCTAAAGGTTGCACCGAGGTAGCTGGATGACTATGCTAAGCGATACGAGTGGGCAGCACAAACACGTGGCCCATCTAGGAGTGGCACTGCAGTGGCAGACAAGATGGCAGTTTGAAAATCTAGGCCCCAAACTGTAAATAATGCAAATGCAAAGAAAAAAAAGAGGTGCAAGATGGAATTGTCCTTGGGAACTCCCACCCACCCTTATGTTGTATAAACAGGATATGCACACTTTAACAAACCAATCATTTCAGCGCCAGGGTCTGCCACACGACTGTGGCTGAAATGATTGGTTCATTTGGGCCCCCACAAAACAAGCTGGCAATTAATCTATCCCTGCACAAACTGGCTCTACGGAGGCAAGATGTCGTCCTCATCCTCCTCATCCACCGATTCCTCACCCTCTTCAGTGTTGTGTACATCCTCATCCTCACAGAGTATTAACTCGTCCCCGCTGGAATCCACCACCACAGGTCTCTCTGTACGTTCTGGAGGCTGGTCTCCCTGGAAGAGTTGATAATTCATTTTATGAACATCATCTTCTCCACATTTTGTGGAAGCAACCTCCTACGCCTTTCGCTGACAAGGTTCCCGGCTGCACTAAACACTCTTTCGGAGTACACACTGGAGGAGGGGCAACTCAGGTAAAATAGAGCCAGTTTGTACAGGGGCCTCCAAATTGCCTCTTTTTCCTGCCAGTACAGGTACGGACTGTCTGACATGCCTACTTGGATGCTGTCACCGATGTAATCCTCCACCATTCTGTCAATGGTGACAGTATCATATGCAGTGACAGTAGACATGTCAGAAATTGTTGCCAGGTCCTTCAGTCCGGACCAGATGTCCAAACTTGGTCCTGCCTGCCCTGCATCACCGCCAGCGGGTTGCTTAGGATACCTAAGTTTTTTCCTGGCAGCCCCAGTTGCGGGAGAAAAAGGGAGTTGACGGTGTGGTTTGCAGGCGCTTGGATACAACAGGACAACGGGATTTAGGTGTCCCTGGACTGCTTACGGTCTTAGCCAAAGTTTCTGAACTTGACAGTAACTTTTTATGAACGCGCTGCAGGTGCCGTATAAGGGAGGATGTTCCTAGGTGGTTAACGTCCCTACCCCTACTTATTTCACCTTTACATATGGTACATATGGCTAGACAGTTGTTGTCCGGATTTGGATAGAAATATTGCCAGACCAAAGAGGTGGAATGTTTGGTCTTCTGCCCAGGCATGACCGTGATGGGCTTTTTCATCCCACGGACTCCCCCGGAGCCTGATTTAAACAAACCAAAATCACCATCAGAATCCTCCTCGCCAACTTCTTCCTCAGCGCCAGCTACACCAGTATCCTCATCCTGTTGTACTTCAACAGTGACATCTTCAATTTGCATATCAGCAAGTGGACTGTGGGTGCTCCTTTCAGCATTTGCAGGGTTGTGCAAATGGTGGAAAGAGCCACCTCTTCCCGTCCAGTGCTGGGAAGGTCAGGCATCGCAACCACCACCATCGCCTTCCATTGCCATGTGAAGCTGAACCACTAGTCATGAACATAGGGAAAGACCTTAGCCATTCCTTGCCACTCCGTGTCGTAAATGGCATATTGGCAAGTTTACGTTTCTCTTCAGATGATTTAAATGTTTTTTTCAAGGTCATTTTCCTGAACTTTGTCATTTGGGATTGTATGTGCCCTCTACTATGACATTGGGCATCGGCCTTGGCAGACGACGTTGATGGCATGTTATCGTCTATGTCATGACTATTGGCAGCAGCTTCAGCACTAGGAGGAAGTGGTTCTTGATCTTTCCCTATTTTATTTTTATCGGAGAAAGTTTGCTCCTCCATTTATGTTATATTGATATATACGTGCGGCTAAGGCGCACACAAACACAGAAAATTATTTTTTATTTTTGTTGGAGACTAGTGCACTTTGTGGGTTACACCACCCTTTAAGAAATGAGCCAGCCGGCCCTTTACTTATGGGACACAGGCACACGCTTGGCACTGCTCCTTTGTTGATGCACGTGCAGCTACAGCCCACACACTTCACAAACACAGAAAATATTTTTTTATTTTGTTTGGAGTGCCCTTTGGGGGTTACAGCACCCTTTAGCGGTCAATCCAGCCGGCCCTTTATTTATGGGACACAGGCGCACGCTTGGCACTACTTTGTTGATGCACGTGCGGCTACTGCGCACACAATTCACAAACACAAAAAAATATATTTTTTTATTTTGTTTGGAGTGCCCTTTGGGGGTTACAGCACCCTTTAGCGGTCAATCCAGCCGGCCCTTTATTTATGGGACACAGGCGCACGCTTGGCACTACTTTGTTGATGCACGTGGGGCTACTGCGCACACAATTCACAAACACAAAAAAATATATTTTTTTATTTTGTTTGGAGTGCCCTTTGGGTGTTACAGCACCCTTTAGCGATCAATCCAGCCGGCCCTTTATTTATGGGACACAGGCGCACGCTTGGCACTACTTTGTTGATGCACGTGCGGCTACTGCGCACACAATTCACAAACACAAAAAAATATATTTTTTTATTTTTTTTGGAGTGCCCTTTGGTGGTTACAGCACCCTTTAACGGACAAGCCAGCTGGCCTTTTACTTATGGGACACAGGCGCACGCTTGGCGCTGCTTCTTTGTTGATGCACGTGCAGCCACAGTGCACACAATTCACAAACACAGAAAAAAAAAAATTATTTTGTTTGGAGTGCCCTTTGGGGGTTACAGCACCCTTTAGCGGTCAATCCAGCCGGCCCTTTATTTATGGGACACAGGCGCACGCTTGGCACTACTTTGTTGATGCACGTGCGGCTACTGCGCACACAATTTACAAACACAAAAAAATATATTTTTTTATTTTGTCTGGAGTGCCCTTTGGGGGTTACAGCACCCTTTAACGGACAAGCCAGCCGGCCTTTTACTTATGGGACACAGGCGCACGCTTGGCGCTGCTCCTTTGTTGATGCACGTGCAGCCACAGTGCACACAATTCACAAACAAAGAAAAATTATTTTTTTTTGCACTTGGGGGGAGCACCCCTGATGGACAGAGCACCCCCTGGACAACACTACAGCACTCCTTTAGGACTGGGACACTGCACAGAACTTTGGAGTGGACACAGCCCCTATGGACAACTGACTGCACAACACAGTCCAGCCAGCCCCTATGGACTTTGAAGTAGTGGACACAGCCCCTATGGACAACAGCAGCACAGCGCAGCACAGCACAGCACAACACTACACTGCACTACACTACACTACACAGCCCAGCCAGCCCTAACTCCCACCCTACTTCTTCACTGTCCACAGCCGAGTGAGAAAATGGCGCCGACGCGGGTACCTTATATAGGATCCAAAACCCGCGAGACCCGGAAGGCGGGATGATGACGTTTTGCCACGGTTTCAGATCCGAGTCAGGCGGGAAAAGTCGAGCCTGACTCGGATCGGCCTCGGATCGGGGGGGCTCGGGGGGGTTCGGATTTCAGAAATCCGAACCCGCTCACCCCTAATATATATATATATATGTATATATATATATATATATATATGTGTGTGTGTGTATATATATATAATATATATATGTGTGTGTGTATATATATATGTATATGTATATATATGTATGTGTGTATTTATGTATGTATATATATATGTATGTACATGTGTATGTATAATATATATATGTATGTATGTACATGTGTACTGTATGTATATAATATATATATTTATATATATATATATGCATGTGTGTGTATGTATATGTGTGTATATATATATACACACACACACACGTACGTGTGTATATATATATACAGTATATATACACATATGAATCCATCTAGCCAACGTTTCAGGACACTCGTCCTTTTGTCAAGGCAACATACACACATATATATGTGTGTAAGGTGCGGCACTCGTCCCAAACGAATCATCCGCGTCAGGTATTCAGGGGTGAAGTGTTTATAAGGTAAGATGGCTTGTTTTTTCTTTTGTATCCTGAAGATAATGTATTAAAAACACTGAAATGTCGATAACTTTATACCTGACTCAGATGATTCTTTTGGGACTAGTGCCACACCTTACATATGTATACTGGACTCTTTGTGAGGGCACCGCCTGCAGATACTCCTGTTGTTTTTTGGTTTTTGCCTGTCTGTACATTGTTTATATATATATATATATATATATATATAATTTATGTGTGTGTATCTATCTATCTATCTATCTATCTATCTATCTATCTATCTATCACAAAGGTTACTGGCACTCATACTTGATCCAAGCTAACGGGTTGCTTGCTGAGGTGGTCACCTTGGGGAAATGTATCCCTCCACATATACAAACAAGAAAAAGGCGGCACACCCAGACTGAAAAAAACACAACAATAGCCGATGCTTTACTCATCAACGTTTCGGGGTCAGCCCCCCATCATCAGTAAAGCACCGGCTATTATTGTGTTTTTTTCAATCTGAGTGTGCCGCCTTTTTCTTGTTTGTTCGTGTATGTGTGTATGTGTATGTATATATGTTATGTGTGTGTATATATTAGGGGTGAGCGGGTTCGGATTTCTGAAATCCGAGCCCCCCGATCCGAGTCCGATCCGAGTCAGGCTCGACTTTTCCCGCCTGACTCGGATCTGAAATCGAGGCAAAACGTCATCATCCCGCCTTCCGAGTCTCGCGGGTTTTGGATCCTATATAAGTTACCCGCGTCGGCGCCATTTTCTCACTCGGCTGTGGACAGTGAAGAGGGAGGGTGGGAGTTAGGGCTGGCTGGGCTGTGTAGTGTAGTGTAGTGTAGTGCTGCTGTTGTCCACTACTTCAAAGTCCATAGGGGCTGGCTGTGTTGTGCTGTGCTGCTGTTGTTAATAGGGGCTGTGTCCACTACTTCAAAGTCCATAGGGGCTGGCTGGACTGTGTTGTGCAGTCAGTTCTCCATAGGGGCTGTGTCCACTCCAAAGTCCTGTGCAGTGTCCCAGTCCTAAAGGGGTGCTGTAGTGTTGTCCAGGGGGTGCTCTGTCCATCAGGGGTGCTCCCCCCAAGTGCTAAAAAAATAATATATTTTCTGTGTTTGTGAATTGTGTGCGCAGTAGCCGCACGTGCATCAACAAAGTAGTGCCAAGCGTGCGCCTGTGTCATAAGTAAAGGGCCGGCTGGCTTGACCGTTAAAGGGTGCTGTAACCCCCAAAGTACACTCCAGTCCAAACCAAAAAAAAAATTATTTTCTGTGTTTGTGAATTGTGTGCGCAGTAGCCGCACGTGCATCAACAAAGTAGTGCCAAGCGTGCGCCTGTGTCATAAGTAAAGGGCCGGCTGGCTTGACCATTAAAGGGTACTGTAACCCCCAAAGTACACTCCAGTCCAAACCAAAAAAAAAATAATTTTCTGTGTTTGTGAATTGTGTGCGCAGTAGCCGCACGTGCATCAACAAAGTAGTGCCAAGCGTGCGCCTGTGTCATAAGTAAAGGGCCGGCTGGCTTGACCGTTAAAGGGTGCTGTAACCCCCAAAGTACACTCCAGTCCAAACCAAAAAAAAAAATATTTTCTGTGTTTGTGAATTGTGTGCGCAGTAGCCGCACGTGCATCAACAAAGTAGTGCCAAGCGTGCGCCTGTGTCATAAGTAAAGGGCCGGCTGGCTTGACCGTTAAAGGGTGCTGTAACCCCCAAAGTACACTCCAGTCCAAACCAAAAAAAAAATTATTTTCTGTGTTTGTGAATTGTGTGTGCAGTAGCCGCACGTGCATCAACAAAGTAGTGCCAAGCGTGCGCCTGTGTCATAAGTAAAGGGCCAGCTGGCTTGACCGTTAAAGGGTGCTGTAACCCCCAAAGTACACTCCAGTCCAAACCAAAAAAAAAATTATTTTCTGTGTTTGTGAATTGTGTGTGCAGTAGCCGCACGTGCATCAACAAAGTAGTGCCAAGCGTGCGCCTGTGTCATAAGTAAAGGGCCAGCTGGCTTGACCGTTAAAGGGTGCTGTAACCCCCAAAGTACACTCCAGTCCAAACCAAAAAAAAAATTATTTTCTGTGTTTGTGAATTGTGTGCGCAGTAGCCGCACGTGCATCAACAAAGTAGTGCCAAGCGTGCGCCTGTGTCATAAGTAAAGGGCCGGCTGGCTTGACCTTTAAAGGGTGCTGTAACCCCCAAAGTACACTCCAGTCCAAACCAAAAAAAAATTATTTTCTGTGTTTGTGAATTGTGTGCGCAGTAGCCGCACGTGCATCAACAAAGTAGTGCCAAGCGTGCGCCTGTGTCATAAGTAAAGGGCCGGCTGGCTTGACCATTAAAGGGTGCTGTAACCCCCAAAGTACACTCCAAACCCAAAAAATATATATTTTCTGAGTTTGTGACTTGTGTGCACTGTGGCTGCACGTGCATCAGCAAAGGAGCAGCGCCAAGCGTGCGCCTGTGTCCCATAAGTAAAGAGCCGGCTGGCTCATTCTTAAAGGGTGGTGTAACCCACAAAGTGCACTACTCTCCAGCAAAAAAAATAAAATATTTTCTGTGTTTGTGTGCGCTTTAGCCGCACGTATATATCATTATAACATAAATGGAGGACCAAACTTTCTCCGATAAAAATAAAATAGGGAAAGATCAAGAACCACTTCCTCCTAGTGCTATTGCTGCTGCTGGGAGTTGTTCATCATCCCAGAGAGGAAGTAGGAACATCACTACTTTTACTAAACAATTGACCCTCCACAGTCCCTAGCGATGAGGATGAAGTACGACAGCAGTCATCCTGAAGCAAAACGTATAACTGAGGCCTTGACTGCTAAGTTGGTGTTAGACGTGCGTCCGGTATCCGCCATTAGTGCAGTGGGATTTAGACAATTGATGGAGGTAGTGTGTCCCCGGTTCCAAATCCCGTCTAGATTCCACCTGCATCCTCAAAGCAGCAGCGACAAGCATGCGTCTGTCTGTTAAAGGGTGGTGACACCCTCAAAGTGTGCTACACAAACAATTAAAATATTGTTCTTTTTTTTTCTGTCTTTGTGAAATGTGTGGGCTGTAGCCGCACCTGCATCCATAAAGCAGCAGCGACAAGCGTGTGTCTGTCTGTTAAAGGGTGGTGACACCCTCAAAGTGTGCTACACAAACAATTAAAATATTGTTCTTTTTCTGTCTTTGTGAAATGTGTGGGCTGTAGCCGCACATGCATCCTTAAAGCAGCAGCGATAAGCGTGCGTCTGTCTGTTACAGGGTGGTGACACCCTCAAAGTGTGCTACACAAACAATTAAAATATTGTTCTTTTTTTTTCTGTCTTTGTGAAATGTGTGGGCTGTAGCCGCACCTGCATCCTTAAAGCAGCAGCGACAAGCGTGCGTCTGTCTGTTAAAGGGCGGTGACACCCTCAAAGTGTGCTACACAAACAATTCAAATATTGTTCTTTTTTTTTCTCTTTGTGAAATGTGTGGGCTGTAGCCGCACCTGCATCCTTAAAGCAGCAGCGACAAGCGTGCGTCTGTCTGTTAAAGGGCGGTGACACCCTCAAAGTGTGCTACACAAACAATTAAAATATTGTTCTTTTTTTTTCTGTCTTTGTGAAATGTGTGGGCTGTAGCCGCACCTGCATCCTTAAAGCAGCAGCGACAAGCGTGCATCTGTCTGTTAAAGGGCGGTGACACCCTCAAAGTGTGCTACACAAACAATTCAAATATTGTTCTTTTTTTTTCTCTTTGTGAAATGTGTGGGCTGTAGCCGCACCTGCATCCTTAAAGCAGCAGCGACAAGCGTGCGTCTGTCTGTTAAAGGGTGGTGACACCCTCAAAGTGTGCTACACAAACAATTAAAATATTGTTCTTTTTTTTTCTGTCTTTGTGAATTGTGTGGGCTGTAGCCACACTTGCATCCTCAAAGCAGCAGCAACAAGCGTGCGTCTGTCTGTTAAAGGGTGGTGTAACTCTCAAAGTGCTCCAAAAAATAAAAAACTATTTTTTTAATGTGTTTGTGACTTGTGTGCTATGTAGCCGCACTTGCATCCTCAAAGCAGCAGTGACAAGCGTGCGTCTGTCTGTTAAAGGGTGGTGACACCCTCAAAGTGTGCTACACAAACAATAAAAATATTCTTCTTCTTTTTTCTCTTTGTGAATTGTGTGGGCTGTAGCCGCACTTGCATCCTCAAAGCAGCAGCAACAAGCGTGCGTCTGTCTGTTAAAGGGTGGTGTAACTCTCAAAGTGCTCCAAAAAATAAAAAACTATTTTTTTAATGTGTTTGTGACTTGTGTGCTATGTAGCCGCACTTGCATCCTCAAAGCAGCAGCGACAAGCGTGCGTCTGTCTGTTAAAGGATTACATCGGTGACAGCATCCAAGTAGGCATGTCAAACAGTCCGTACCTGTACTGGCAGGAAAAAGAAGCAATTTGGAGGTCCCTGTACAAACTGGCTCTATTTTACCTGAGTTGCCCCCCCTCCAGTGTGTACTCCGAATGAGTGTTTAGTGCAGCCGGGAACCTTGTCAGTGAAAGGCGTAGGAGGTTGCTTCCACAAAATGTGGAGAAGATGATGTTCATAAAATTAATTATCAACTCTTCCAGGGAGACCAGCCTCCAGAACGTACAGAGGGACCTGTGGTTCCAGCGGGGACGAATTAATACTCTGTGAGGATGAGGATGTACACACTGAAGAGGGTGAGGAATCGGTGGATGAGGAGGATGAGGATGACATCTTGCCTCCGTAGAGCCAGTTTGTGCAGGGACAGATTAATTGCCAGCTTGTTTTGTGGGGGCCCAAACGAACCAATCATTTCAGCCACAGTTGTGTGGCAGACCCTGGCGCTGAAATGATTGGTTTGTTAAAGTGTACATGTCCTGTTTATACAACATAAGGGTGGGTGGGAGGGCCCAAGGACAATTCCATCTTGCACCTCTTTTTTTTCTTTGCATTATGTACAGTTTGGGGCCTAGTTTTTCAAACTGCCATCCTGTCTGCCACTGCAGTATCACGCCTAGATGGGTCACGTGTTTGTGCCGCCCACTCGTGTCGCTTAGCATAGTCATCCAGCTACCTCGAAGCAACCTTTTGGACATAAAAACACTATTGTGATGTGTGAGGTGTTCAGAATAGACTGGAAATGAGTGGTAATTAAGGTTATTGAGGTTAATAATAGCATAGGAGCAGAAAAACCTACAAATTCTGTGATTTTAGCTGTTTTTATGCTTTTTTTAAAAAAAATACAGATCCAAAACACAAAACCCAGAACCCAAAACACGGAAGGGTGGTTTTGGCAAAACCAATCCAGATCCAAAACACGAAGAAAGATCCAGATCCAAAACCAAAACACAAAACACGAAAAGTGACCGGTGCACACCCCTAGTATATATATATGTGTGTGTGTATATACATATATACAGGGGCGCCGAGAGGGGGGGGAGCGGGTACAGATTACCGGGGCCCAGGCTTCCTGAGGGGCCCGGTGGGGGCCCGTGTCCGGCGCTGCTCCCCCTCCCTCACAGCAGCCCAGCACACAGCGTGTGCTGAGCTGCAGTGGAGACTGCTCGTGGCTGCTGAGCAGCAGCCACAGCAGTCTCCTAAGCCATTGGGGGGGAGCGATCACACTAATCGCGCCCCCTGGCTTTGAGCAGGGCTGAGGGGGCCCAGAGCACCCCCCTCCCCAGCGCGCAGCGCGCAAATCTTTTTTTTTTTTTTCAGGAAGGGGGTGTGGCTACGCCCCCTATTACCCGGGCCCGCCGCCGCTCTCAGTGGGCCTGCATATATATGTATACATATACTGTCTGAGAGGAGGCCACCTGAGCAACGTTAGCCACTACACAGTGTTAGTGCCGAAGAACATATGGTGGCGTTACCCTCTGGGACGAGGTGCTTAGTACATAAAGAAAATGTGGTTATACCCCCGTTTATGGTGTTTTACTGCATTTTCCCATTTAGTACATCCCAGCCAATGTGTGAAGTTTGGTACTCTGGAAAAGAAACAGTATGCCGGGCTGCCCTTCTATATACGGTAATTCTCTCTCTAGTGATTGATGAAACTATGATTTTCATTTTAGACTTTAGGGCCCCCCTGCCTTAAGTGCCCCAGGCCCTCTAAAGTCTTAATGTAGCTATGAGTCTGATAGCAGCAGCACGGGGGAGGAGGAGGCAAGGTTGCAGGCCTGGGCCGGCCCGGCTCTATCATTATGTGTAGAGCGCCGGTGAGTAACTCACTTGGACCCCCTCTCCCTGCGTATTCAGGAGGCTTGGCCCTGCTCAGTTATAAGACATGATGTCATCACATCATATCACAATTATACTGTCTGGGAGGCAGAGGATGAGCCACTCGAGGAGCCATGCAGGTCCGCGGCACAAATACAAGTGTTCCTGGCAGATATGTTTGGCGGGAGGATGGGAGAAAGGTGCTGTGAGGAGATGGGAGTGGGGTCTGTGCTGTGAGGGCAGAGGAGGGGTCTGTGCTGTGAGGGCAAAGGGGGGGTCTGTTCTGTGATGGCAGAGGGGGGGGGTCTGTGCTGAGAGGGGTCTGTGCTGAAAGGGCAGAGTGGGGATCTTTGCTGAGAGGGGCGATCTGCTTTGAGGGGAGAGGGGGTTTGTGCTGAGAGGGGAGAGCGGTCTGTGCTGTGAGTAGAGAGGGGTGCTCAGAGGTAAAAGGGGTCTGTGCTGTAAGTAGAGAGTGAAGGGAGAGGGGTGCTGAGAGGGGTTTGTGCGTGAGGGGAGAGGGTCTGTGCTGAGTGGGTTCTGTGCTCTGAGGTGACAGGGCTTTTGTGCTGTGAGGGGAGAGGGGTTCTGTGCTGTGAGACAGGAAGTGAATGGGGTAGTATTTAGTTCTGTGAGGGGATAATACATGGTTCTGTGAGGGGGCAGTGAAGGGGGTAGTATGTAGTGCTGTGAAGTGGGCAGTAACTGGGTCAGTGTGTGCATTGGGGGGTCGATGTGCTATGGGGGGAAACAAGTGAGTTGGGATGAAGGTCAGTGTGCTGAATGAGTGATCGCTGTGAGAGGGCAGTGAGTCAGTGTGATAAGGACTGGCAGTGAGAGCTATAGAGGGGGCATTCAGTGGGGCCAAACTCTGAAAAGCTTAGCAAAAATCAAGTGTATTTATACATACATAGCTGACGTTTCAAGGCCGTGGCGCACCAGGGTCCTGTACAGCAACATGATTTTGGAATGAAAGTATAGTGCTATGGATTGCTTGGGGGAGGGGGGCCCCAAAAAAGGTATCTTGCTTAGGGCCCCATGAGGTCTAAATCCGGCTCTGCTCCTAGTTGGAGCACAGGTGTAGTCATTACTGGCTGACATGGTGTAAAAGATCAACAGCTAATTATTTCAATTGTGATACTGGGGAGATCTGTAAAACATGCATTGTTAGTGGTCCCTCAGGAATGAAGTTGGGAATCTCTGCTGTAGGTGGAAGTGAATAAGGTGTACAGTAGACTGCCTATGGTAGTGACAAAGTTACTAAAGGTGAAGACTGCGGGTGGAAGTGAAAGTGAACAAGAAGTAGAAGTGAATAAAGTGTAGACTGCTGGTGGAAGTGAATAAAGTGTAGACTGCAGGTGGAAGTGAATAAAGTGTAGACTGCAGGTGGGAGTGAATAGGGTATTGACAGAAGGTGAAAGTGCATAGGGTGTGCATTGAATATGACATTGAGTAAAGTGAAGACTGCAGGTGCAAATGAGTAAGCTGTAGACCAGGAGTATTCAACATGTGATCCTCCAGCTGTTGTGGAACTACACATTCCAGCATGCCCTGCCACAGTTTTAGCATGCTCTAATAGCAAAACTGTGACAGGGGTTGCTGGAATGTGTAGTACCACAACAGCTGGAGGGTCGCTTTTTGAATACCCCTGCTGTAGACTGCAGGTGAAAGTGAATACAATGAAGAAATCGTATGGAAGTGAAAATGGTGTACACTCCTGGAGAAAGTGAGTAAGGTGAAGGCTGCAGGTGAAAGTGAATAAGATTTACACTGCAGGTGTAAGTGAGTAAGGTGAAGGCTGCAGGTGAAAGTGAATAAGGCGTACACTACAGGTAATAGTGAATGAGGTGTGCACTGCAGGTGGAAGTGAGGTGAAGGCTGCATGTGAGAGTGAATTAAGGGCCTGATTCAGAGCCGTTCGCTATTTGCGGTCGTTCGTTCAAAAACAAGGGGTGGCTATTCAAATGATCAGTTCGCAAATTGCAGTCTGTTCACACCTCTAAGTCTGAACGAGCGAGCAAAACATACGCTCGTTTATTTGATAAAAACGCCCCCTGGCCGCTCGCACCATACGTCATGTCTGCTATTTATTAGATTAATCGAGTACATCGTACAGCGTATGAACTGCTCGCTATTCTTGTGGTTGGTTTTTTCAACCGCTATTTTGCGAGCAGTTCTGAGTTAAAAAAAACCAAGTGACGAGGTCAATGACGCTGCTGGATTAATTATGCACTCCCTTAAAACGCCCGTTTTGACCTTTAAGCACGCCTGCATTCGAATTCCACTCCCCCGTTTTCAAGCACCTTCTCCTGTTACCACCCACATACGCCTCATTCGGTCACTCAAAATAGCAGGCACTCGCTATATAGCATACAAACGATTTTCGGCCGCACTGACTGGTTCGCGCATGCGTACTAAAAACCATACGCATGCGCAGATGTGCGAACATCGCTCGGAACGAGCGTACGGCCGCTAGCGAGCGACTCTGAATGAGGGCCTAAGTGTATACTGCAAGTGGAAGTAATTCCTGTGGAAGTGAAAATGGTGTACACTCCTGGAGAAAGTGAGTAAGTTGAAGGGTGCAGGTGAAATTTAATAAGGTGTATACTGCAGGTGGAAGTAAATAAGGTGAAGGCTGCAAGTGAAAGTGTATAATGGACCCCTTACACCAGCGATAGATTGCTGCGATCCCCAGATGCAGAGTTGCAGAATCGGTGAAATCCAATATGTTAGATTTCACAGATTTTCCGATCACGATTAAAATATGATCGCGATGTGCAAATCTGTGAAATCTGTGTATAATTTCACTGTTCCTCCGACGGATTATAGAACATCAATGGCCGCCAGTTGGCATTTCCGACCGGCGGATCAGTGTGGACAACACGTCGCCTGGTGTATGGGGGCCTTAAGGTATACACTGCAGGCGGAAGTGAATAAAGTGAAGACTTCATGTAGAAGTTAAAATGGCGTTGACTGCTGGAGGAAGTGAGTAAAGGTCCCAATATATCAATGATGAATTGTTGCAATTTCCTGATACCTAGATATGTTGGAATTCCCTGATTTGCCGATCCCAACCAAAATATGATTGAGAATGGCAAATCGGTGATTTTTAACATGACAAATTTCTGCTGATTGCACGACGGTTCAGCGATCATCAATGTCCACTGATCAGCATTTCCGACCGGCGAATCGTCAGTTCCGGTTGGATCGGGGATTCGGAGAAATGGCCGCCTGATGTACGGGGGCCCTTTAGGTGATGACAGCAGATGGAAGTGAGTAAAGTGAAGGCTGCAGGTAAAAGTGAATAAAGTGTACACTGCAGGTAGAAGTGAATAAAGTGAAGACTTCATGTGGAGTGAATATGGTGAAGACTGCAGGTGGGAGTGAATACTGTATAAACAGCAGGTGGAAGTGAGTAAGGTGAAGGCTGCAGGAGAATGTGAGTAAGGTGTAGATGGCAGGTGCCTGCGACTGTTACCACCCAGAAACCCCCATTGAAATTGCATGGAACTCCATGCAATTTCGATCTGCGTCTCCTGATGGAAAATATCGTAAGTCATGTGCAGAGGCAAAACCCCCTGGGCACTTTCCCTGCATCCACCTCTGAATTTCATTAAGAATAGCTCAAATATATATGAATTTGTGGTCTGCTTCTATGCCAATTCAATGTTATTTTTATAAAAGTACCATTAAATTAATATGAATAGGATAGCTTCTAATACAGAGTGGTTTCAATAGAAAACTAAGCGATTTGTCATTTCTAATCTGGCGGGGATAGATCGCGGATTATGTTTAGACATCAAAACTATTTACAATTACTGAATGCTAGCAATTGACATGAAAACTGCTGTCAATCTGCTGCGGTTCCCGGCGGGTTCCAATGACACCAAACACGCTGCTTGGTAAATTTAGCCTGTAGACTGCAGTGATTAAGGTATAGACTACATGAGAAAGCAGGAAAGTGGAAAGGCTTAATTTGGAAGTTAGTAAGGTGAAGACTGCAGGAGGAAGTGAATAAGATTTGCAAATCCATCCGTTCAATTTTCCAGCAAGTACAATTTTCCAGTCATCTGTAGTTGATACTCAGTAGCGTAGTTATTAAAAATGCGTATAATTTTTTTATAACTTCATAATGGAGTTGTATACCTTTCAACATTGCTGAATTCGAAATTGGGACTGTACGCATAAAAAAGGGTGTGAGTCCTCGTTCCTGCTAGGCCACGCCACCTGAAGTATGCCATTTCGGGGGTGTAACCGCATGCCATTCCCTTGTTTCAAGTCACACTGGAGGCGAGTCTAGCACTCCGGAAACTGCTGGGCTGCCCCCAGTTGCCTTCTGGCATTAAATGTATACAGCGCACATCCATTCAGCTTCACTGGCAAAGCTGCTCTGCATTGCAGAGTGTGCCCCAATCTCCTGACTGCCAGTGGGACAGCAGGACAGTGCACAAAAAGCATCACTATCCTGCTGAATCAGGATGGTTGGGAGGTATGGAGTTGCTGATACACTTTATTTTTGTGGTCACAATATAGGGAGTATATATCTTCTGGTAGGTCACACACGGCAGGGGTGTGCTCAATGTCATTAATGACATCGAGCACATACACTGAACAATATCATGAACGATATCGTTCAGTGCCGTGCTCCCTCCCTCATTCCCGAACGTGCAACATCCTGACAATATCGTCAGGTTGGCCTGCATGTTCGGGGTATGAACGACAAAGACCAACGACCTGCGGGAGCACGCATCATTGGTCGTTATCGTTCATCGTTTTTTCATTCAAATTGGCCGATATAGCGAACGACTGTTCAGTCCTCCAGAATATCGGCAAGTGTGTATGCACTGAACGTGCAGGCCAACCTGACGATATTGTCAGGTTGTTGCATGTTCGGTAATTAGGGAGGTTGCCTGGCACTGAACGATTTTGTTCAGTGTTTGTGCTCAATGTCATTAACGACACTGAGCACACCCCTGCTGGGGACACACTAGACGATATCGCTCATGAAGCGAATCGTCTAGTGTGTATGCCCCTATAGTCTAATTATACTGTAAAAAAACGAAACAAAAACAAGAGAATCATTTATGATTTGCGACATCAGTTAATGCTAATTACCAGACTAACATAGGAAGTTCTTTACCTGAGTCATTACTGTACAATGTTTGGAATGGTTACTGTTAAACTTAAGTAGCCATCCTGTGGGGTGTTTTTTAAATGTGTTCCCAGTCATTGCCTGACTAAAACAGACAAGCATGTACGCAATGTACTTAATGCACAGAAATGTAGGTGTCTGAGTACTTCACTGTAATTGGTTGGCAGTGTCAGTCTTATTATATTGCAGTGGATCTGTCACTATTTTTGTTGATTTAGTTGGGAGGAGGGAGGTCACAGTCATGTGCATGTTCCAGTAAAGGAGTGTTTAAATGTCCAATGAAAGGATTGGCGTAGTCTGAGTGCTATGCTTATGTTAGACAAATGATGAGGATGATTCTGCTTTTGCAGCAATTTATATATGATCAACATGTTCATGAAGATATCAGCTGTGTATGCCCACACAAGATTTGTATGGGTGATTGCTAATTAAGGTGGTACATGTCCACAAATAGTAAAATGTTCTTGGGTGTCCAAACCTGTCATTTGAACTACTTAAAGGAGGCAATTCCTTGCTTTGGGCGAGTTAAAAAACCTTTTTGGGACACATACAAAAGCTGCAGGTGGTGAAAGGGTAGCTGTTTGTATAGCTAAGCGCAAATCACCTTGATTTTGCACCGGTGCCCTGTGTGGTCCTCCTAGCGTGTTGCATTCCTTTTCTCACTTTGGTAGACTTTTCTGCATTGAATTGTTTGGGAAGGAGTCTGAATATTCACGTCATGCCACATAGATTTGGCAAGTCTTATGGTACACGATAAAACCCATGGTGTAAAAAGTCTTTGAATAGCACTCTGCACAAGGATTGTGTATATGGTAAATGCACTTTGGAACACTTAGGGCAAGATTTACTAAGCAGCAGTTTGCAAGGGGTTCTGAAACTGACAAGGGCCATCGTCAATCTATTGATTGACAGCGGGTTCTACAGCTAAAATACAGAATTTACTAAAGGTTGGTTTGATCATCTAAACAGAACCTGATGTTGATCTGCTTGGTTTTAAAACCCCTATCCTGCTACAACACTGTTGAAAAATCATTGCACTTTTGGCATGGTTTAAAATCCGGTGCAGATTAATAGGATCTGTTTAGGCTTGTGATAAGCGAAAAAATATAAAAATGTAAAAAAAAAATTGATGTGGGAGTCTCCTCCAAATTGATAACCAGCCCTAAACCTAGGCTGATAGTAAAATATAGGTGGATGATGACAAGAATGGAGTCCCCCCCATCCCTAAGGTCAACCTCCGGGCTTTGGTTACTTAGGCAGGGGCGTAAATTCAGGAGGCAATGGAAGTTGCCTCCGGATGCCAGCCCTGAAGGAGGCACACTGACCTCCTCCATTGCTTCAGGTTCTGCTTTATGCGCAGAAATAAGTAGGGAGCCACAGTCCTCCCTATCCCAAGTCCACACCCTGGAATTGGGTCTCTGGATGGATCTCCAGCAAGGAACCCCGCCAATGTACATAAAAGGGCATGGCATTTCCCCTAACACATGCGGGACCTGCTCCCTCTGCTGCTTCAGTGGGAGCAGCAAATAGCAAGAACGGAAAACCCTGATCAGCAAGAGGTACATAGTATTTGTTTGCTAGGGTGTTGGAAGTTCGTGGAGAAGTGTGTGTCTGGTTGCTGCTGCTGCTGTGTTGGCATGGCGGTGAATGCAGGGAGGGAGAGTGTGTGGGTTCTGCTAGGGTGTTGGCAGTGAAAGCAGGGGAGAGAGTATGTCTGGGTGCTCTTAGGGTGTCAGTAGTGAATGCAGTAGGAGGAGCTGCTGGGGTGTTGGAAGTAATTACAGGTGTAGGAGAATGTGTGTCTGGGTGCTGCTGAGGTGTTGGTAATGAATGCAGGGGGAAGAGAGCGTGTGTCTGGGCACTGCTGGGGTGTTGGCAGTGAATGTGGGTTTGGGGGAGTGTGTGTGAATGCTACTGGGACTGGAGTGTTGGTAGTACATGCGAGCAGAAGGGGGCATCAACTACTATCTCGCCTCCAGGCTCCTGGTATGAACTAATGCCCATGTACCAAGGCAAATAATAATTAATTGTATAAATAATATAGGAGCCAGTAGGTGGGCTACTGGCCCGAACAAGACTGCTAGAGCATGATGACCTCATAAAAGCAAAATATACAGGAACAATTCTTAAAATGAATTAAGTGTTTGTACATGCCGATTACCAAATAAAATAGCTTCCACTCAACACAATAAACTGCATTGTGGGTGTCCAGGAAGGCAAATTAAATTCAGAATAATATTTCAAAATGCCAGTATAATATAGAGAAGACCGGTTTGGTTTTGCTCAAGTCGAACCGAGTCCGGGCTCGGATCACTTTGGGGTGGTCTGACTCAGGTCTTCTTTCCAAGTTCAGAACACTGTTCTAAAATTCAGATCTCACGTATTTTGGATTCCATTTAAGTCTCTCGCGTGATTTCAGGTGGTCAAAATTTATTAGAACTGACTGGAAATTAATGTTAATTATACTATAGGAACAAACACATGTCCAAGTTAGATTATTTTAGCTGTTTTTAACAATAAAGAAATCCAAAACCAAACCAAAACACTTGAGGGTGGTTTTGCCAAATAATATCAATATTGTCTGGATGATTTTGACAGTGATAAGCCAACTTTTTTGCTTATCATACAGTATATCCAACTTGTGTAGAAAGAGTAATTGGTTAAATAGGTTCTTTAGTACAGAGTATACTCTCTTTGCTGTCTATGGCTTTCCCCCTCTAGCGCATCATTTGACAAATATCATACTCTTTCAGATATCCAGCGAGGAAGGTATTACTAGTGCTGTATCTTATGAGGTCTGTTAAATAATGACATGGGGGGGAGGGGGCAGGCTCTAGTTGCTGAAGGCTGTTTTTGAAAAAACAAATAGCAAAATTTTGAAAATAAGAAAACTTTGATAAACTATACTAGACAAACAAATATAGCTATCTTGTAAAGGCATTTTTTAGTAAAACATTTGTAAAGGGTCTGCTGATGGTGAATATATGTAGTCTGGAGTATTAGAAACTACTAGTAGCGCATACTGTACTGACTGCCCAAGGTATATACACTCTGGGCTGTGATTTTGCTCTTAGCATTGACAGAAAACAAATGCATGCATATGCGCAACTGTAGGCCTGCCGGCGTCTGACACTTACCATTCCCTGGGCGGGATGCATCAAGCATCACATATTGGCCGTCGGCCAGAGCATGCGCAATTCGCGGGGGACCCCGGAAGGGAAGTGTCCCAAAAAGAAGCCCATAGGCTTCTATTAGGCAACGCCTTCTATAGATGGCGATGCTATTGGATCCAAGCTTTCTGGAGCTTGGTGCATATGGAAAATGTGGTCAAACTCCTGAGGACGGCATTTTCGGGGGTTTGACCAATTTTTAGCGTTGATGCTTTCCACACTCCAAGACTGGAGTGTTGGGCTGGGCATAGAAGGGACATTCTATCAACATGACACACACCCCTTTCTCGTCACTCTGGGAACATTCCTTTCCATTTCATATGCACCTTAATGCCCCCAGTAGTAGTGCCCCTCTTGCAATGCCCACTGTAGTACTATGGGAGAGACGTCTTGACATCTCTCCCATCACTCACTGCAGGAACCGGAAGGCGGAGCTCATGAGTGAGCTCTAACCCAGCTCTGGTAGTGGGCGCAGCAGCCAATGAGAGTCTGTCTGACTCTCACTGGCTGCTGCAACACACACATCGTCGCCGGGTAGTATGAGTGTACTACCCAAGCGCCGGCGGTGATGTGTGTGTAACTGTGTAGTGCGGATCACACTCTCTGTGGTCTGCTCTATACTGACTGACTAGGGCGAACCTCTGGGGCCTGTACCGTGGCCGGCAGAGGGCCCCCCCTGCGCCACCAGTCCCATGGCGCCTAGGGCACGAGCCCAGGTGGCCCTACCCTAGTAACTCCACTGAATTGTAGCAAACTCGGACCTAAATAAAAGTTTTAAATAGACCACCTCCTGAGCTGAGTGTTTATGCTGAAAAATTCACAGATCAGTGTGATCTGTGTATTTTTCAGCATCTACAGATAGTTTGAAGTGTTAATTTTTTTTTAAAAAATGATGTAGGGTCCCCCCCCAAAAAAACATAACCAGCCCCAGGATACTCAGCCAGTCCTGGTTCCTAAAAATACGGGGGGGAAATGAGTAGCGCTCCCCCGTATTTTAGGAACCAGCACTGGGCTGCTGAGCTAGTCCTGGTTTAAAAATAGGGGGGAAAAAATTGCATTTGTCTCCGTAGCATCCACGGGTGTTATTAAAATAACAACCTGACACCCCTGTAGCGATGTATGTGTTGCCACATACCACGCTACCCAACTAATGACATGAGACCCCTCGTCAGTAGCTGGAGCCCCCAGCTAATCAGCGGCCGCTAACTGAAGAACGTGGCAACACATACATTTGTTCGGGAGTGTTTAGGTGCAGTCAGACACTGCAAACTTGGGTGAGAAATCTCGTTCAGATACACCATCGGAAAACACGATCTAACCAAAACAAGATTCTTGGTAAATTGAGTGTTTAAAAAGTCTAAAAAGACCCAAGTTTCAGCAAGGCTAATCGTGTTTGTAATCGGCAAAACTCGACCAGACACGATTCTTAGTCAATTCACCCCCATATGTGATATAATACACATATTTCCATAATCGACCATGAGAAAATCAGCTACAAACTTTCAAGCTTAATATAATATGCAGCTAGTAACTATTAGTGCAAGCACCCTAATTTGCGATAACTTTGTTAGCTTAAGCAGTATATAATATGTCACAACATCCAATAATTGTGTTGTATGAAGCAGCACCTAAGAACTAAGGGCCTGATTCAGGTTGGATCGCAAGGTTGCGTTCGCACGCAGCCAGCCGGTGTTTGCATTCTGTATAAGACGCAGTGCGAGTGAGCGAACCGGCCACTACAATCGGGAAGCGATGCAGTGAGCACACAGAGTCTTCACACAGTGATTGACAGGAAGTGACCATTTCAGGGTGGTGACGGGGGGTGGTCAGAGAAATGCAGGCATTCCTAGGCTTTTAAACGCCGTTACAGGTGCATGCATAATTAAGCCCCTGCAATAGCATACGCTGGCAGAAGTCTAGATGGCGACAGGAAGTTTAGCAGTTTGTGCGGTAGGGTCAGGTCAACCACAACTGTGCGGATGGTTCCGATGTTACTCGATGTTACCGATGCTTTCACTGACTTGCGGATGCATGTCATGGGAAGTGGGCAGCTTTATACAGTGGTGAGTGTCTTGATATAGAGCTGCGGTTGCCATGTGATTGCATTCATTACCATATTTTCGCAGCAAGTGGGGTGTGTGTGAACGCAGCTTTGCGAATAAACCTGAACCAGGCCCTAAATTCACACTGCGGTTCTTAGTGATTAGCACCTTTTTAGAATAAAACCAAAAATTAGTTCCAACAGTAGCATATATTGTACCAACATAGAGGGTTCTGTAGGTGCTTTTTAATCAGAGAACTGTGGGCTTGAATAAACAAGGGACGCAGTTACGTATACGCACACAATCGGTCGATTAATTTGCACTGCACATGCGTATTCATCACAATACGCTTGCGCGAACTAGCAATTGTAAAAGTTAGCAATGGCATATTACAGAATATATATAACTAGCTGGTGTTTTTTATGCAAATAAATATTTTAGAATAGATTAATAAATCTTTTTTTGTGGACAAAAACTGTTTGCCAGCGCTTTCTATTTCTGTTGTGTCTTTCTGTCTTAAGGCCCCCATACATCAGAGATTGATTGCAGCAATCGTGCAATTTGCAATCGATTGTGTATAAAAATCTTTCCCTTTTTCAGTCGATTGCAGATTGCAGAGATGCCACAATCGATTGAAAAAGGGAAATATTTTTACACACAATCGATTGCAAATTGCACGATTGCTGCAATCAATCTCTGATGTATGGGGGCCTTTAGGGTTGAGTACTCTCTCGTTAGTTGAAAGAAGCAGGCAAATAAGTGATTATTTCAATTAGCACCAGGTGTCTTTCTGGTTTTATATCAAGTATAAACAAACCCGTTATGAACCATTGAATTCTAGATCTCCAGTGCCGGCAGGTCGCGTTAATTGGCGACACCTCCATTTGTGTGTAGATATCTATTGTATAGGCATATTCTATGAACACACAACTGTTACATGAAAACTAGGATGCCCTGTATTATGACCATATGACCATGCATGTACCTATATTTGGATTAGACTCAACGTATCACTTATACCCCTTTCACACTGAAAATTAAAATCCCGGGTAATTCACTTGTACCCGGTAATTTGCTAATCATCCCGGGATTTTTCCTTGTGTGGAAGGGTCATCCCGGGACTAAATTTCCGGGTCTCCGACCCTGTTTTTTTGCAGGATCGTAGACCCGGGAATTAAGTCCCTGGTTGACCATTTCACACAGGGAAAAAACAAAGGTTGTTTAGAAAATTACCGGGTAGAAGTGAATTACTCGGAATTTTAATTTTCCTGTGTGAAAGGGGAAACACAGAAAATGGCAAAAAACCTGGCATGCAAAATGCCGGGTAAAAGTTGGGTTTTTTGCCATTTTCTGTCTGAAAGTGGTATTAGGGATCAGGTTGGATTCAGGGTAGTGTTTGGAACTTTTCAAATATGGGGATGGCAGGCATGGAGGTTTGGGGTTAGGTTAGGGATCATATTGCATCTAGTTAAGATTTTCCAAACCCTCTTTGAAACCCTGTTTCTAACCCTAAGTACTTTATTTTACAGAAAAATATGTATTTTTTTAATATGTAGTAATCAGGAGGTCTCTACCTGCCTCCCGGATATGCCTAGTGGTTGGGAAGGATCTCAGCTGGCAGTTGCTATATTTTTCCTGACGTCAGTAACATTTGTAATTGCTTTTCTTGCTAAAGAATGAAGAAAACTTTTTTTTTTTGAGACATATATTATTCTAAGTCTTCGTGACTTCGTACCTGTCAAGGGAAAGTATAGAGTTTAAGCTTTTTTCCTTGACTGAGAACTGGATTTTAAAATTCATATGCTGTAAAATAAAGTGAGAATCTGTTAGTTGCTATTAAGAGAATGATCAGTTGCACAATGTACTAGTTATACAAACAGTTACTCAACACAAAGCAGAGTAGTAGATATATTCCTGAATGAAGCCACATGCAGCTGAAGAACACCAAGATGACTTATCAATTATGGTTTGGTATTATTATGTGAATTAAAGTAAATTTCGGAATGAATCTGAATGATTTCACTTAGTCCGTTTTCAAAACACACATTTCTATAAAATGGAGATGGAGATATGTCCTATCCTGCAATGGACCACAAATTCCACTCCTACATTATCTCTCATTTTCGGGGGAGGTGTATCAAGCCTTGCAGGGAGATAAAAAAGGTTAGTTGCCCGGAGCAACAACAAAGAAAATTAACTGTCATTTTATAGTCTGTGCTAGATAAATAACAGTAACAGTTAAAAGCTGATTGCCTGCTGTGGGAAACATCTCCACTTTATCTCTTTCCAACGCTGGATACGGGTGTACACGGGTGCCGGGAGGGGGGGGGAGCGGGTATACTTTACCCGGGCCTGGGCTTCCAGATGGGCCGGTGGGGGCCCTGGTCCGGCACCGCCCCCCCTCCTTTCCTCCAGCAGCAGCCACAGCATTCTCCTCTGCCTGAGGGGGGGCGCGATCACACCGATCGCGCCCCTCTCTGGCTTTGCGCCGGGCTGAGGGGCTCACACCGCCCCCTCCCCGGAGCGCGGCGCAGCAAAAATATATTTTTTTTCTTCTTCAAGGGGGCGTGGCCACGCCTACCGCGATTAGGCCACTCCCACTCTTTACCAGGGCCTGGTGGCGCTCTCTACGGCCCTGCGGGTGTAGTAGGTATTTCGACGCCTGTCATTTGTACCTTGCTGGGATTAGACAGTCAGGAAGCCGGCAATCGGCAGTTAGACCATTGGCTTCCTGACTACATCCCCTGGATACCTCTCCCAGCAATCTCAACTCTGCGCATCTCCCAGCAATCTCAAACTTACTCCCTTGTTTTGCCATTGCCCTCTTCCTCTAGCAAACTTACAGGAGCAGGGTGCTCACTGCATATGACTCTCATCAGCATAGTGTTTCAACAACCTGTCCAGTGACTTATACAAGTTCTTTGTTTTCCCCCACTGTCCGGTGTTGCAGATTATTTTGCCTCTGTACAAATTACAATGGTGATAGTAAAGAGTGCTAATTAATTATAGAAACCTTTGTTATTCACCGGTGGTAAGGAACTCTCTGTTATATTATAATAATAATAATAATAATAAAAGGTTTGACACATCTCCCTTTCAATCTCATAACACTATAATGCCTTGAAAACCTGTGGTCAGAAAACTAGTGACATATTGCTTAGATCAGAATGAACCGGGTGTTTTTTATATACACATAGATATTTAATAGGTAATGGCAGGGCCGTAGCTAGGGTAGTGCGGCCGGTGCCATCGCACAGGGCACCACAGGTCAGGGGGCGCTGTTTGGGCCTGTCAAATTTCTGTGTATTATCATTCTCACTTGTAGCTTCCTCTTATTTCATCCCCAGCATCTCCTGGCCTCTGGGTAATGGTGTTAATATCCACTACAGATAATTTTGTTGTGCATAGTGGAGGAATTTATAAAGGGCACTCAAAATATCTTGACTTTCCACTGTTGCTGACAGAGGCAATCTGGCAAGTGACAAGATTATCCATTATCTTACTATGATGCCCTCTTACTAAGCAGTGGGTAAGAGTTGCATTTGCCTCTGACTGCACCTATATCTGCCCAAGACAGGGGTGGGTTACTGAATACAGTATCTGCCAGCCCTGTGATGAGCAGAGATTGTCAGTGAATCAAATCCGCACAGAAATTTACGAGGAGCAGGATGGAAAAGCAACAAATGGAAATTACTATGGAAACCTTACAACTTGGACCAGCACAATTCAGTATACATAGCAATAAAATAATGTTTTCAAGTGTGACTTTACAAACAAGATGCATAATGTTTTGTAATGGAGATATATACAATGTAAAGGTAATATGAAGAGCTTTAGCATGTATTGGTCAATCCTTCATTTTCCCACAAAATGTGCCATTTCAGTGGGAGGCTTATTAGTTGACAGCTTACCAGGTTTATTATAAATAAGGTCAAAGTATCTGAGTCTGGGGATGAGGCAGCTACTTCCATTGTCGAGTAAAGATGGAGCAATGCTTTAGAGCTATCCAGTGTAACCTGCGCAGATTTATTCACAGAAATGTTTATTTTGTAGTCTTGTAGTCCTGCTGGAAGCTGGAAGAAACATATACAGTATGAATGAGTGTAGAAAAATGGGTGCACTCAGGTAGTCCTGTTACTTATACTGTATGTGGCATTAATCTTTGCTATTTTATTTTCAACTACCTTTACACTGATTCCAGAAAAGTGAACTCTTCTTACTATACTATTTTTATAGAGCGCTTGCGCTAAGCATTAACAGCCCACTTAGTAAGAGTGGGCTGGGTTATTTTTAAGCTTAGAACACTCCTCATACAGGTTTTAGGTACTTCTCTTCCTCTGAAAATCTAAATTTCCTGACCTCTGTTGGGCTCCTTATTTTTCCTGTCAAAGATTAGCTTATGCCCAAGTGCACACTTTTACAACCAGTAAATCTCCCCAGACCATGCAAGATTGCCAGTACACATTACATTATTTAATTAATGACAGAACGATAAGCCACTCCGTTGTTCATTAATATGCACTACAAGGTATGCACAGCCAATCACACGATATCTCATGTAACCCGGGCAGTGGTGTAACTAGGGCAGGGCGAGCGGGGTGCGTGCCCTAGGCGCCGTTGGACCGGCGGCGCTGGGGGCACCGTCGGCCACGGTACCGGCCCGTCCGCCCTAGTTAGCCAGGGTAGCGCCGACCGCAGTGAGTGCGGTCAGCGCTGCACATTTACACAGGACCGGCGCTAGGCTTCCAACGCTGGTCCTGTGCTGCACACCTGAGCCCGTTCCCTCCCCCTGAACGCTTGCCCAATAGCGCCAGGAGGCGGGCTCAGGCTGCGCATAACACACGCATCGCCGCCAGCGCTGGCGGCAATACGTGTGTTAAACAGCAGCCAATGAGAGTCAGATAGACTCTCATTGACTGCTGCAGCACCCACTGCAAGAGCCGGACTTCCGTCCGGCTCCTGCAGTGGGTAATGGGACAGACGTCATGTGACATCATGACATTTCTCCCATTATGCTGAGCGCGCCAGCCCGGGAGGACTGGCGGCGGCGGTAGCAGTGTCGCGGTCCGGAGCAGCAGCGTGGATTCAGGTAAGTATGTTTTTATATATATATTTTTTAAAACCTGTCAGCACTACTGGGGGCACAATGGGGGAGGGGGGTGGTTTCTTATGGGGGGTCCTCTACTGGAGTGGGGGTACAACAGGGGTGGTGGCTACTACTAGGGGGACCTCTACTGGGGTGGGGGCACAACGAGGGCTGGTGACTACTACTGGGGGCACCTTATTGGGAGGACCTCTACTGGGGGGGGCTATTACTGGGGGCACCATTATTGGAAGGTCCTCTACTGGGGTGGGGCTATTACAGGGGGCACTTAATTGGGAGGGGGAACCTCAACTTAGGACCACTAGTTGGGGGGGGGACTACTACTGGGGGCATTATAAAAGGGGCCTACTACTAGGGGCACTGCACTGGGGGCCACAACTGGGGCAATAACAGGAAGGACCACTACAGGGACCACTGGATAGGGGGGTTCACTACTGGGGGCCTGCATCAGGGGGACCACTACTGGGGGCACTGCATGGGAGAGGGGGGACTACTGCTGGGGGCACTATATAAGGGGCTTACTGCTAGGGGCACTGTGGGGGCCACTACAGGGGGCACTAGATAGGGGGTGATCACTACTGGGTGCCTGCATAAGGGGGACCACTACTGGGAAAACTGCATGGGGGGGGACTACTGCTGGGGGCACTATATAAAGGGCACTGCATAGGGGGGGACTACTACTGGGGGCACTATATAAAGAAAGGGCACTGCATAAGGGGATACCACTACTGGGTGCACTGCATTGTGGGGACTGCTACTGGGGGCACTGCATAAGGGGGAACACTACATAGGGCACTGCATTTGGGGGGACCACTACTGGGGGCACTGAGTAAGGGGAACTAATTGGGGGCTGTATAAGGGGGACCACTACTGGGGATACTGTATAAGGGGCACTACTATGGGCCTGCATAAGAGGGACCACAACTGCATACTGGGGGTACTGTATAAGAGGTACTACTGGGGTTAAGGTGCATATGGATAGGAATGTTCAGCGTGAAAATAAAGGGGTGTGTCATGTTGACACGCCCCATTTTTAAGTGACCACGCCCATTTTTTTTCCGCGCACACATATCGGGATGTTAGGGGCGGGGGCTCCCTTTTCACATTTGCCCTGGGCTCCAAATACCCTAGTTACACCACTGAACCCGGGGGAGCGTGCAATCGTGCATCCACACTACATGATACAGTATGTCCAAGTTGTCATTCCAAAATGACAAATCTGGCCGATATCGTGCGATTGTGTACCCACCCTTATTCTCTCCTATAAGCTACAGAAAAAAAGGCAAGTTGTAATCATTTAGCTATTTTTTTTTATCACGGCAGAATTTAGGTTGTTGATTAAAATTTTGCCTTTTGAATTTTTTCCAAGAGTTAGCACCTTCTCTCTGAACTAAATGTGGATAGTTACCTATATACTGTACAGAGCTGCACACATCTATGCGGTCACACTACCCCTATCCATCTACTTGTAGAAGTAACAATATTAATCAACACACAATTATACAAGCCCTATACCCGAACAAAAGAAGGATCTCTGTGTTCTTAACTCTGCATAGCGAGCAATTCTGAACACGCCTGCAAAATACCCTCACTCAACTTAGCCTATACGCGAATGCCCTTTTACTACAAAATTATACCCCTTCAGCCACAAGTGAAGATACAACTGAAATGAGTATGAATTGCCTGTTGCTCATAGTTGCATATGTTTGGGTATTGAGCAAGCGTGGTTTTAAAAATCACAACATCCCATGCATAACGGACTTGCGTGCAATTCTGCATCAGCCCTAAAGTGTGCCAGACAAATGAAGCAGTTATGTGCGAATGTTGACTCACACGCATGTTAGATGTATAATTTATATGTAAAATATGTGTACTGAAAGGTGCATCATATGCTCATATGCCCATTATTCTGTGAAGAAAAGGCTGGGTCTATATATAGTGTTTATAGTGTGACCATCGGCACCCCAGTCTGTTTTATAGTATGGTGCTAACTGCGGTTTATGTGGGGAGACCTCACACTGTTCATTCCACAACAAAATGTGTATTTTACATATTGTACACACACAGCAGATACTGACACCTTAAGGCACAGATACATATTACACCTGTAATGTCCTTTCACCAATGTAAGCACTTAAATAAAACAACGAGGGTGCTGCTGGATTGCATATTTTCGCACATTTGTTAAGGACCGGACAAATGCTGAATATCTTTAAAGGCAACGTGTGCAGAAAAAGTATGACGGAGCTGTAAAGGAACAAATACTTTTATAACATTGCATAGAGACAATGGGAAACACTTACCTCAGGAAGGATGTCACTTAGTGTAGATACAGACATTGCCCCTGAATTTGTAAGCTTAGAAAAATAAGAATGTTAATTTTGGCATTGTAACACTATGGTCTTGTTTTGCTATTACATGAGCACACTTATATTTGTATCCTGAGGGAAATAAAAGGGAAAAATCTAAATCTCTAAAATTAACTCTAATATTACTATTCAAATACATTAAAAGTAAATTGTCCTTTTTTTTTGCTCCTAATTTAGAGATTTGTTTAGATTATAAAGCAAGTAAACTAGCTAGCATATAATAATCAAAGTCTGTGTATATAAATGACGGTCTTTAGTAATATAAGCCTTACAGTGCTTATACTGTTGGTCACTCTTTCCTAGGAAATAGAGATATCTGCATATTCAAACCGTTTAGATGAATTAGTTGAAAAAAGTAAAAATTCAATAGAATTTATTTAATTTCTTAAAAAAAAAACATACTAAATTTGAGAAAGTCAAACAGGTTCAACCATGTTTGAGACATCTCTACAATATTCAGGTCTATTCAATTACGTTTGAACATATTCAAGCTAAAATGTATACATTTTGGTGAGTTAGAGCAGCATCAGTACCCAGTACCCAAGTTTTGCTGTGGGACACAGTGATGCACTATTCTTCCCCTGTCACTATTTGCTGCATATTAGTACAGTAAGTGACACCAATTTGTGGGTCTCACATCATCCTCAGTAGCCAGATGGTTGAATGCCCCATCCTCTTGAAAAACGGTGAAGGCACACCCCAGAAAGGTGGATGTCAAAAGAAGTGTTGTTGTTTCCTGATAAGATGGCAGCACAAAGGAGCTGGTAATGTTCTCCGATGGATTAATGGTGCTTTCCCCATTGAGTAGTTGGGCCTTCAAAATAAATGTAAATATAAGTTGGAAACAAATATTAGCACGCACACACACACCGATATATATATTTGCATATTACAGATAAAAAGGGTAAACATAGGAAATCAAGCTTTCAGTTTATACATTTATATTGCTAATTTTATTATGAAAATTTTTAGGGGCTCATGTTGAGTTGGATGCAATTTGGCTCTAAATCACAGCTGTAAAACGCCTTCACTAAAAGAAGCTGTATTTGCCTGCATACACAAAGGGCCTGATTCAGAGCCGCTCGCTGTTTGCGAGCGCTCGCTCTGAATCAGGGCGGGGATCTCTTTATTTTTTTCGGCATCCAGGCCGCTCGCTAAGCTGTGGGTGACCACCCACAGCTTTTGAGAATGGCCTGGCGATGATCACGATTATCGCGACCATCGGGTTTGCGAGGAGACCCTGTGGTAGGGTCTCAGCTCTCACAAGCCCGAGTGGTCTTCCTGATCTAATAGAGCAGGAAGTCCACTATGGACATCACGAGTGATGTCAGTAGGGCCGCCCACAAATGCCAGGCATTCCTAAGGGTACGCCTGCGTTTGTGCAGCCAACCCCCCTCCCCGCCTACAAAACGGGGCGAGCTGTCAATCAACATCGACAGCCACCCCATCTTGTAGCGAGACCTGTTGCAACCGAGCTCCCATCCCAGTATGGGTCTCACACATGCGCACGCCGGAGGCGGCGCATGCGCAGTCGGGGACCATCGACCCGCTTGCGAGCGCTGTGTCTGAGTCAAGCCCAAAGTTGCAACCGTCACAACAATGTCTGCACCATTATTATATCAAACTTCAGTTAAACATACATGACGTAGACTTGCAGATGTGCCATCATACACCTAGTGCAATGCATTAAGTGTCTTTTTTATCCAAAAATGCATCTTATTTGCAAACAGATGTGACAAACAGCTTCACAAGACTGCACTGAATAATTTGATATGTGACACTTGTGTACCTTCCCATTGGATTAAAAAGTTGTTTTTTTTGTTCATGGTCTTGGTGGGGGATTTTCAGTCTTTACTGTTTGACACTACAGGTCCCAATAGGGCATAACATTTGTAGTTCTATAAGACCCATTATACACAAGCAGTTAATGGCCTCAAGAGCTTGCTGAGACCAGTAGTGTTACTTGTAATAATGTTGCCCAGACTGGTGCTTGGATTATTTTTTTGGCAGGTGGCATGCCATTTTATTTATTTTACACTAAAATGTAATTTACAGTATCATCAGCTAGTTAATGTTAATGAATGGTGTAATGAGTAAGCCACCACTTCTTGAAATGCTTAAAATGTGCCTTGATTAGTTTTGAATTTATATTTATGCAGATGCTGTTATTATTGGCAGATGCTTACAAGTTGGTAGTGTAGGTGTGTACCATATGTGAGCAAGGTGGTCAGTCCACACGTTGGGGGCAATTCAAATGTTTTTTTAGTCATGCTAATTAATGAGCGCCCAGTTTGCTATTCAATTCTTATGGGCGCTCATTAATTATCGCCCTCTTCGCCGCCTAAAAGACGAGGTTTAGCTGTCTAAAATGGCTAAACCTGTCTTAATTTCTGGTTAGGGCGCGCTATCTGCGGTTAGCGCGCCCTAACCAGGGTGTTTCAACACATTTCTGCTCGCACCCTCCTGGGTGCGTGCAGAAATGCTGGCGCCGGCGGCTATCGCACCCTTACAGAGCAACAATATAATTGCTCTGTCAGGCATCGTAATAAAAATCCGCCGGCAGAACAATTAAATTCCCCCCATTGATTCCAAACCAGAGTAGGTTTTATTGAAGGTAACAGGATATAGGTGATAGAACAGCAGTCAATATGATAGGATATCAATCTATTGGGTTAAGTGCTGTACAGCCATACAGCACTGTGATGCTCCAATAACACAGTGACAGGCTTTGGCACATGCAGAATCTTTCACCAAGCCAAGTTTACAAGTTTTGCACCTGCAGTCTAGATAGCATGTCCTTTAAGTTTGGTGAATAACATTCACTCAGACATGTGATGTGTATTCAGATAGATGAGTCATGCACACAGTTAAGAGACAGCTTGTAGTGTTTAACCATTTAACTACATATCAACTGTAATGTGTTTATTTTAAATTGCATTGGTTGTAGGAAATGGATATGTGAATTGAAATATAAACACGTAAAGGCAATTTCACCATCATCATAAATGGTTCTTTACTGTAATGGCAGTCAGACCAATGACAGTGGTGATGGTCAACCCATTAATTTTAACTGCACTTAAGGAAATGATGTCTTCATCTAAAAATATTAGATTAGATAAATTAAATCCAATGGTAGCATCTAGCAATCTGTTTTGTGATACAATATTTTTAAGTACAAATCAGCCAGTTTCACAGTCCTGTCCTCAAGCATTATTAAAAGTAACACACATATCAACAGTGCAAAGAGTGTTAACAATTATCAGAACTTAGAGAATTTATTTTATAGCTAACATATTGTACATTTAAGGCTTGATTCAGAGACTGACACAATGATGATTTTTTTTTTACAGATTGAGCGATTGTTGGTAATGTGCACATGCAAGGATTGCATTGTGATTACGAACGCATAGAGGATACACATGCAAAGTGAGTGACAGGTAGTCAGCATTTTGGGGTGGTAACGGGGGAGTTGTTAGAAACGCCGTTTCGTTGCTGTGCATAAATTAGTAAATTGCGTTCACCTGTGCAGCATGAGACATCTCTGAGTGTCAGGAGAACTGCAGTGTTTGCGACTGGTCAGACTTGACTTACATGTTGCATGACTGCCTGCTGTGCTTCTATGCTACTGATTACGCTATTGCACATTATGTATGGATGTGAGAAGCCGGCAGTAGGTTTCCCTATGCTTGGGTATGATTTGGAAGGCATTACCATAATTTAGCAACTACATTCCATGAGAGTATACAGTTGCGTTTGCATTGCCATCCGTCTCTGAATCAGGCCCGTAGGGGCTCATTTATCAATGATTCTAAAATCATGTTAATTAGCACTCGCTTTCCCTTCAGTTTTCAGCTCTAATCTAGTTTTTTTCCAGCTATTTATTAATCTCAAGCTCTCCGGTAAGTGTAAACATTATTTGAGGTCTTGGAAAGCATCTTTTTACACAATTTCGCTGCTGATGAATCAGCGTCGTGGGTATTGCCGCAGCTTGGGCATGCGCGGAAAGATTTCCAGGATTGGTAGAGCAGTGTTGCTGTGTACCAGGGGAGGACGAATACGGCCACGGAAGCATTAAGAGGGGGACAGAGTGTCCACTTCTGCCCAGCCTCCAGTGAGTGCCCGCCCACAGCTTGGATCATAGTTAAATGGTGGCGTGCTGGACTGATGTCTGCCCCGCTCTCTGAGGTGAGGGGCAGGGCTGGAGGGAGAGGAGAGTGCTGATTGGCTGGTGGTGGGGGAGTTGCAAAGAATTGTGAAAGATGAATGAAGCCGATCACTGCCCGCTGGGTGACCATAGCTCGCCAGCAAAGGTTTAACAGCTGCCTGACCAGGCGAGTACAATATAACACTACAAGTGGTATTTCTAAAATACCGCTAGTTAGTAAATAATGACATTTTTATCCAGCCAAACCAAAAATTACACTCAAATAACATAACTACTTCATTATTGTAATGATAAATAACTGACAGCGCATTTAACATTCTCCACAACCAAAAACCAAATTAAGTTAGTTTAATAAATATGCCCTTAGACCTGTCAACAAAAAACTTCTGCCACCTAGAAATGTATGTTAGACTCACATTGAATGCAATCTCAACATGTTCTTCTGTCACTGTTGGTATTGGAGATTCCATGTAGTGAAGACTTCCAGATTTTCCAAAAGGCAAATTAACTGGACAGGACACAGTACAGTGAATTAGTGCAGCAGACATGTTACTACTCACAGTTACAAATATCTACTAAGTAAATGGCTGCATGTTGTAATCTGTTTTGTTATGAAGCACAAGGTGAAGAATATAGGGTATATAGGATGGTATCTTACACTAAACAAGATGGAATAAGTAATTTAGTGTCACAGAGCCAAGGAGAGCAGAAGCAGTGTAATGTAGGATGTACAATCCAACCCTTTACTTAGGTTAGATTTAAGGCCAACTCTAGCTGTTTCCTACTAATTTTATGTGTCTCCCACTAGGATAATGTAATACTATCGAGGGCTTAAAGTGGTCCTAGAAAGGTGGTAGAACTCATCTCCCGCCGCCCACTCAGCACCCCCCCCCCACCACGCTAATCTGACAGTCCAAAACAAGTGTGAAAACTGTTCTTTACACACGCACACACACACACACACTGTTGTGTATAGGAAACGGTAAAGCGAATGGCTGGCGGCCGCCTATTTTGGGGGCTATGACAGTATGAAATACATTTTAGATGCTTTTTTAGCTCTCCTGCCATCAGCTGAGACTACAATGTTAGGTCACTTAAAAAGAATAAAAACATGTTCTATATCATCGGTGTTATTTTTCTGCCGTGCCTCTGAGTTGTTTTATGGGGTCCCCACAAACTAGTCTATGTCACTTGGATGCCCAATGTCTTTTGCAACCCCTATGTATTGCCTTTTCTTGATTCTTTCCTTACCTATATGCTTGTTTCTCTGAGGAAATTAAGCCTCCCTAGGCACACAGTGAGTGGCTCTCTGTCTGTGGGACTTCTGTGCAGGGACTTGGTGGAGGTGGAACTAGTTCCACCTACTGTTAGAGGTGATGGAAATCAGTTCCACCGCGTTCATGCCCACTTTAACCCCTGATACTCACCTTGTATGAAACATTGTCTGTCTCTTTTAGACCTAGAGTACATAAGAAATCACAGCTAAAGACCACCTTAAGGTCTTCTGTGTCAGCACGTGCGCCAAAGGGGTTTTCTGAATGTACTTACTAGCAAAAAACAGCCACATGCTGAAAGCTCCAGGGCACATTTTTTTATAAGTAGAATTAACAACTAACTGTTCTACCTTTTAGCTGTAAGATTCGACCCAGTCACAGATCTTTATTTGACACGACAGTCTCTGCTGTTTATACTTGGCGAATAAAGTCTGATTCTGATTAAGGGAGCCTAGATCTAAAGTATAAGTTTGTTTATGTTAATATTCTACTATTAGATTTCACAAGTAACTTTAAAATGTAGGTTGTTTTCAATATTCAATATTTCGTATAGGTGTCTTTTCCAGGAACAGGTACTGTAGTTGTTGTTTTTGTCACTGTCACTGATGGTAGAAGTAAATGACTGTAGAATTCAAGAGTCACCTGCAGGTCTCATTATTACTTGGCACCTTCAACAAAATTGGACTGTGAATGCTCAGAAAGGTTTCTTGAAAAGTTGCATATCACCTGTTTTTTATATAGTTCCCTAATATTTCGCAGCAAGTTGTAAAGAGAATATTTAATCATTAACATCAGTCTCTGATCCATTTTAGTTTACAAAATTGTCTTCCATACAACGCACACACTTGCGTCCATTTTTATCAGAGATGAGCGGTTCAGTTTTGCTGAATCGGATCACAATGGGATCTGATTAGAACCCAGGACCTGATTCAGAGCCGCTCGTAAGTGGCCGCTCGATCGCTCCGAGTGATGTTCGCACATCTGCGCATGCGTATGGGTCGTAATGCGCATGCGCCAACCAGTCAGTGCGGACGGATATCGTTTTTTATTGCAAAATTGCGAGTGCCTGCTAATTTGAGTGACAGGATGAGGCGTTTGTGGGTGGTAACAGGGGAAGGTGCTTGAAAACGGGGAGTGGAGATCCGAACGCAGGCGTGCCAAACGGTCAAAACTGGCGTTTTAAGGGTGTGCATAAGTAACAAAGCAGCGTCATCGGCCACGTAATTTGGTTGTCTCTTAGCCTGAACTGTTCGCATGATTGCGGTAGGAAAATCCAACCACAAGCACTGCGAGCAGTTCAGACGCCTTTCGATGTACTCGATTAATCTAATAAATAGTGGAGATGACGTATGATGCGAACGGCCAGGGGGCGTCTTTACAAAATAGCAAGCGCATTTTTCATTCTCTCGCTCAGACATAGAGGCGTCAACAGACCGTAAAGAGCGAGCGCTCAATTTAAATAGCCGGCCCCTTTTTCTGAACGAGCGAGCGCAAATAGTTTCCAGGTCTGAATCAGGCCCCCAGTCCCGATTCGGTTCTTCTTGCCAAGTTCGGTCCCCAATTCTAAAAACCGGATCTCCCGTATTTTGGATTGCATTTAAGTCCCTCCTTCGTGTTTTCAGGTGCTGTGAGGTGGTCAAAATTGATTGGAAATGACTGGATTAATGTTATTGATGTTAATACTATAGGAACAAAAACAGGTCCAAGTTACATGATTTTAGCTGTTTTTATCAATTCTGAAAGAAGTCTAAAACCAATATATTTGTGGGTGGTTTTGACAAAAGCAAAACCAAAATATGATGATTATTTAGAACCCAAACCAAAACACGGGGGCACATCTCATAAATTGGAGCAATCTGAGAAAATCCATTCAAACATGAGAACGTCCGGTTTCTGGACCGCGGAAAGATCAGAACTGCGACTCGGATCTATCCAGATCTCCACAGGAGATCTGAATCTTGACTCAGATCTATCCGGATACTCTAAATTCGATGGATTCAGATCTCTGGAGAACCGAAGCGCACATCTCTAATACAAATAGGGATCTGGTGAAATTGAACCCATGGCCCTTGCACGGTGTGGTAGTAATGCTATTCACTGTGCAGCCATGCATTTCCAAAGGCACACACCCCTCACTAGCAATTAGTGTCTAGTCATACACAGTATACATTCTACAAAAGTTTCAATATACCCTAACTTTCTGAGTTTTCACTGTGAGTTGAAAGCACCACCAGCTGCCCCTTGGATATTATTTGTACCTGGCTCATTAATACCTTTTACAGTTTACATAATTAGAGCAAATATCAGATTTGTTATTATGGACAAATGCACAATATTTTGCACACATATTAATTTCCAAAATAAATTGTGCATTGGCAATAAAATGCTTGATTTCTGGCTATATCACACTTACTGTCTTTTATGCATAACTTGTTATTTACTTCTGTAAGTATGAGGTCCACTGCTGGGCACAGCTGAAACATAAAAATAATTTTAAATGTATTATATTTTACCTCCTCACATACTGTGTACTTATTAGATGTTGTTCTCTGAGCCTTTGTATTGTGAGTTCAATTGGACTTTATCAGTTGTAATTTATATCATATGAACTATCCGAAAAACATATCACAGCTAATTAGCAAAATGTCTTCACAGTGAAATTTGATTGTCAAGCGACAGTGGATACAATTTTCTGTAACTGAATACAGGGTAGTACTGACATGTTCATTTTTAATTTCCACTGTTAACAAAATGAGACGAGACACAGGGACAAATGCCGGAGCCTAAACCTAACCCTCCCCCCCATAGTCTAACCTTAACACACTCCCCCCCTCAGCCTAACCCTAACCCATCCCTAGTGTCTAACCCCCAACTCTAATCCTCCCCCTAACCTCGATGTCAGCTGTCGGGATGCTAACGCCGGGATGCCAACTACATCCCATTAAAGTGTCGGGTTTTAGAACTGGAGTTGCAATCAATCAGATTCAAGCTATTTATCTTCTAGAAGGTGCTAGATAAATGATAAGTAGAATCTGATTGGTTGCTATGTTCAACAACTTTACTCCTGAAAACCCACACTTTAATAAATATACCCCGAGTTATAGTCTGTCTATAAAAGCAGTGCATGTAATGCTTCAGACATACACAGGGTTAGCAACACAGTAAGCCATTAGATGCAGCATTAGGGCCAGCTCTTCTGAGTTGAATGTTTTTTTTCCTGATGTGGGCACCATTCCACAGTCAAAGTCCACTGCTCTGAGCAAGTCCAGTTGTCTAGGGGAAGCATCAGAAACACCTACTGCCAGCCCTTTACATATATGTTGATCAGTTTCCTAATAGAATATTGATAATTAACACTATAGATTGTATATTGCAGTGTTTCCCAAACCCAGTCCTCTGTTGCCCCTAACAGTGCACGTTTTCCAGATCTCATAGTTGGTGTACAGGTGTATTCATTACTGACGCATGTTAAAATATATACAGGTGAAGCTAATCATTTTAATTGTGATACTGAAAGATATGTAAAACACGCACTGTCCAGGTTTCAAGTTTGGGAAATACTGGTCTATAGTAAGGGCTGGAGGGGAAAGACTCTAAAAACTGTACTTTCAAACATTTTGCATTTAGCTTATATAAATAAGATCAGCAGTCAGGTTAAATATCCCATAATAAATATACATACATAATATAACCAGTAGGAGACAGGAGTTTTCTGTCAACAGCATGCTACTCACAGGGCTGTATAGAGCCTCAGTGGGCCCAAGTAATGGCAAGGGGGCATGGTCTAATGTAAGGAGTCGTTGCCATGCCCCTTGCAAAAATATAATAAAACTACTATCTATGTGATGCCACGTGCTCCACAGGGTGGTGCCGGTCTGCTGCTCAGCCAGGGGCAGATCTGGGGGGGGCACGATCAGTGCAATCACTCTCCCCCCTCTTATCTGGTGCAGGCAAAGGTGTCTCCGTGTGCTCAAGGGGGGAAGGGGGAAGCGATAGATCAGTGCCTTTCTGCCCACCCCCTTCCCGGCGCCCCTGGCTATTCATTGCTGCCTGCTTCCTGAGTGAAGTAGATGGTCTAGATAGCTTAACGATGTGATTCGCATTGAATTGTGTCTTTAATGGCTCCACCCCCTAATAGTGATCATAGAGGAACGGGGTCTCAGAGAAACCCGTAGACTGTACAAGAAAAAGAACACAAAATAAAAGGAAAAACAACCTGTCTTTAGAAAAAGGCGGTCACATGGAGGCAAAAGAAAAAAAAGAAACATTAACTGAGCTTCAGACAGATGGAGAACAAATTGGAGGAAATTGATCTATTTTTAACCTCAGTAAAAAAAATTCTAACAACAGATCAAGCTAAAGTGTTAAAGTGTGAGTGGCTGGAATGTAACAGTGCGCACAGGCGCCGCCACTGGGAACACACAGGGACATGCAGTGAGCTCAGAGAGAGGTGATTGGCCAGCCGCCGCATGCTGAGCTGAGTGAGGAGGAGATAATCCCGGGAATATAGAACGCTGCTGCTGCTGCTGTGGATGGAGATGATGTATGAGCAGTAAAGTTCAAGACAAATAGGTGATTACTAGCAGCAGGAGGGTTATTATTATACCTGCAGGTGCTGATGGGTATGAAGTGACGTGTTAGTGATTGGAGACCACATTGACCCTTAGTATTGACTGTATTGACTTTGCCAGTTTCACCATTACCATCTCCAGAAAGCATGTTTGGAGGATGCTGCTCGGTTTGGAGTGTTTGCTACAGTAATATTTAGGTGTGGAAGAGGGTGGGTGAGGCTGTTGGAAGTCTTAGTGTTTTGTACTGGATTAGCTGCCATTGTACACTTGCATTCCTGAAAGTATGATAAGTATAACTAGAGAGAGTGAGAAAATGCTGGAGTCAGAAGCTGAAAGTAATCAATGTGTACTTGAGTAGATGAAATACCCTACACACTGGTCAGCGTTTGGGAGAGGTAACGGGGGGTGGTTAGGCAAACGCTGGCGCCTCAGGACCATTTAAACTCCATTACATGGGTGTGCATAAATTAGCCATTGCAATCTCCTTCGCAGCTCGAGAGCTCTCTATGTGTCAGGAGAGACGCTGTGTTTGAGACAGGTCAGACATTTAGAAGTTGCGTGACTGCCCCATCTGCGTCGATGTGTCCGATGTTTACACTGTTAAACGTCATCGGACAAATATGCTCAAGTAAGCTTTGGAAGACATTAGCATATTTTCTCAATTCCATTCTGCAAGAGATCGCAATTGCGATTGCATTAGCGTAAAATCTGAATCAGGCCTTCTGTGTACAGGGAGTATGGTGGTTCAATGTGGAGTAAGTATGACAAGGCCTTTAGGTTAATAGCGCAAAGGGCAAGCCCATAAAGTTTGGTATAAAGGATATGATTCAGACTTGTGCGCAAACCTGATGGTTTACCTACAAGTCCGATGGTGGGTAGACTACGCATGAACCATGCTGTGCATGTGCAGAACGGGTCCTGCGAGATCACTCGCATTGTCCCCTAAGCCACAGCATAATTGATATGCTGTGGCTGTTTTGGTGCAGGGAAAGCAACGCTGACCGATTTACAAAACAGGGGTGTGCCGAGGATGGAGTCTGCTTCTTCTGATGCATATTTCCTGGCCTGGGCTGAGCATTCCGACTGTCATTCTGCTTAGGCCTACTCAGATGGTTGATGGCTGCAACCAATCCGATGCTGCATCGTCGGTCGCAGCACTTGGATCTCCAATGCTGGCAGGAGGCGTCATTTGTGCTCAGATGCCTCCTGCTGCATTAACATATTTTCGTATCACTACTGCGTCCAAAGACGCGGCAGCAATGCTTATAGCGTACAACTCTGAATCAGGCCCATATTTGTCACCTGAGCCTGAAAGTTTATTCAAGGACTTTGGCTTCTCCATTGCAAAAGAAAAAACAGATAGTCCCAGGGCAGTTATACTGTATCCTACCTGGGCATTGAGGTTGACACCAAGAAACTTGAGTACAGGCTCCCCATAGAGAAGGTGGACATAGAGAAGGTGGAAATCTTGGAGGATCAATTAGCTGTTGTGCGAGAGCAAAGAAAGTAACACTATGACAAATGCAGTCATTGCTAGGGCTGTTGCATTTGGAGACACCTGAAAGAGCCAATGCAACAGGAAAAAATACATCATTTTGTTTGCATTGACAAAGAGATTAGGGAGGACTTACTGAAATGGAAATGTTTTATCCAGCAATTCATTGGCATGCGAATATGGCCCAGAACAATGCTGCCAAACCTTGCGCTACAGCTCTCTACTAACGTGTCAGGCGAGACAGGCTTTGGAACATAAATGCATGGAAAATGATGTGCCCAACCAAAGCCAGAGTAGTTGGACATTGTGCTAACCAAGAATTTCAATGCACTTAATTGTCCCCAATTAAAGTTGCAGTAGATATTTGGAGAAACAAGTTAATGTAGCTATAATGAGCATTCAATTTGGGATTAGTGCAGGCCATAAAAAAAATGTCTGCATCCTTCCCACCAGTCATCAGGCTACTCAGGTAGATGGTGACAACATGCTTGCATCACAATTTTATAATTAGAGCAAAGCACTTCTCAGATCGTCACAATAGCTGATGCGCTTTTAAGGCAGAATTGGTGGGTTAGTCTCAGTTTGCCATAATACTGTACTTGAGGATAGAGTAGGAAGGAGTTTTTTTTATAAGAGGATATTGATGCAGCCTTTTGCCAATATTGGTAGAAATATTTACCTTTTTAAGGTGGACAACAGATTGTAAATGAATGTTAATAAATGCTAATAGGGAGGACGAAAACAGATCATTACAGGATGTGTACCAAGATAAATTTAGAGAAACCGGCGCTAACACTTCAGAGCAGCAAAATGGTATCAATAGTAATAAATCACCATTCACCAGATCATAAAACATGTACATAAAAACAGGAAAGACCAATATATGCACTAGAAAAATGTTCAATACTTATAAAGAAATTATGGTAATCATTGATCTCACCAGGATGTCGTATATGATGTACATAATCCTCAAGAAAGTGCAGATATATAAAACCAAACAAAACAGTTTTTTTTATGTATCTGAACTTTCTCGAGGATTATTCGCATTATATACGACATCCTGGTGAGATGAAGGGTTACCATCACTTCTTCTGTAGAAATTGGCCGCAGCATTCGCATACAGATGCAGATGCAGCAAAATACAATCAGGCTGGTTTGTCCAGGTGCAAACTTAATTGATTTTTTTGGCAACTCCCAATTCCGCCATTATATGTTTCACTATGGATAAATATCTTAACTTACCGTAAGTGGCAAAAGAGTTTTCAGATTTTTATCCAGAAAATTATTCATCACATTGGGTAAAATTCTGCAAAAAATAATGGCAATTATTAGTAATGATAACACAATTATGAAGCCAAAATAAAGTTTGTGACAGCCAACCAAATTGTTATTTAGATTATTACAGTGATATCAGTCTAGTAGGCATTGGCTTGTTCCAAGATATTAGAACAACACAGTATTACCAGATGCCAGATTGATGAATACATTCTTCTTTATGCCTGCAAATTTGGTGCAAAATGTGTTCAACTTAACATGGGCCCCTTAGTAATTTATGCTACTCAGGGCCTGATTCCGAGCAGCACTCAGTGCCGATGTTCATGTACTGTAGTTCAGCAACTTTATTACAACTGCACATGTGCAAAAATGTATAAAAACTTTATGGTGCATGCGTTACACAGAGTGCACACATGAAGGCCCTATTGCAATCGAAATGGACGGTATCAGAAATGTTGTAGAAAAGGCATTTCTGAGCGATGGTTAGAAATGCACGCAAAAATGGTCCATTCAGTGGGTGTATTATGGGAGTGTTGCACGAGTGTCAGTGTAAACGGGTGCTTTCACAAATGCACAGATGCAGGCATAGGAGCCCGTGGTCAGACAGAGAAACTACACCTGCCATAGGACTGGTGCAAGTTTCTATGGTACGACCAATGGTGGCATCTAAGGATGCAACAAATCGGTATTACTGCATGCCCGGATGCTGAAAGTGGGCGTCTCAGGACTTGCACATTCGGTCGCACAGATGTACAGCAGGAAAAGAGTATGCAGCGGCATTTGCATAAAGTTGCAGAGTATGTAGCGGTATTTGTATGAAGTTGCAGAGTATGTAGCAGTATTCGTATGAAGTTGCAGAGTATGTAGTGGTATTTCAAACTGTGTGCGCTTTTGCATCCACCTCTGAATAGGACCCTCTGTCTGATTCTCAAAGAGCTGTCATTTTTTTCATGGTAAACAAATTTGAAAGTTTTAGTTTATATAAACACTTTTTACAACATCATGTCTACATTGGCTAGCTTTCAAAGGCGATTAATTTCTCTGACAGGTAAAGACTGAGGGTTAGGGACTGTTATGAAACTCCTGCACTATTACATACATTACCCTAGAGTACCTCTATGGAGAGTGTTGTGCCTATAACAACCACCGCTGTTACTTTTGTGATAGACGCACACACCGGTACTTAGGTGGCTGCCAGGTCTTATTCCTCTGAACAGTAGGGGCTTATGCAACAGACAGGAGATCACTAGGTAATAACTGGCGCTCTCAGGAAAAAAACAATAAAGACTCTGGTCCCAACAGTAAAAAAAGAAAACACACATTTATTATTGCCCGAGCCCCCCATAAAAGACTGACCTGACCTGTCGGAAGCAGAGAAGAGAGAGGAATTTGCTAAAACAAAGGGATGAAGAGGGAAAAGGAAAAAGGTCTAATGCACAGGTAATGCTACTATAATTCAGTAAACAGTTTGTAGGCAATTCCATGGGTCAAAAAAGCTATATCCACAAATATCCTCTATTCAGTAATAAGGTGCATAAGGGAGTTGTGGTGGTGCTGCTCAGAGTAAACAATCATAGCTACAAAAGAAGGAGAAGGTCAAAATGACCTACAAAGACTCTATTAATGGAGCACTATTATGGCTAAATTTGATAAAACTTAACCTTTATTAATTATCAAGGTAAACAATAAAAATAACTTACAGAACAGACATCTGAAACAGAAGGAACAGGGTGTGAACGAGTTGTAAGAGGGGTATGAGGAATCATTCCTCATGGGCCGGTGAAATATGATAGACAATTACTAAGTAAAACATATATACACTTACTGACAAAAATACATATAACAAAGAAACAATTACTTAAAATACACCCCGGGTCAATCACAAAATATCACAAATGATTTTTATATCATATCAGGCGTGACTGTAGCTCTGTGTTGCTGTTACTCCTTATGGTTAAAGAATAGCTGATTGCACCAAATGTTACCATATGTGATACCCCTGAAAGTGTATTGGCCAGTTCATAGGAGTACATATTAATGGACATATAGAATGCATTGTCTTTTAATATAATGTCAATTCATATATGTACACAAGTTTAATGTAATAGCATGCCAGTCAGATATAAACTAGGGATGTGCGCCGGACCATTTTTGCCGGATTTGGATTTGGTTCTAATTTGTCGTCCGGCTTTGGATTTGGATTTGGATTTGCCAAACTGCGGTGACTGGCTTTGGATTTGGATTTGGATTTTTTACAAAAATTTACAAAAAAAGCTAAAATCACATAAATTGGTCTTTTTTTTCTTCCTAGAGTATTATTAACCTCAATAACATTAATTTCCAGTCAATTTAGACCATATCACAGCTTATAATATTGTTTTCAACATTATTGGCCAAAGGTTGCAGTGAGCTGACTAGTTACTAAGCGACAAAGCAGCGGCACAACGACAGACACCACAGTATAAAGCACATCTATGACACATTGCCACACAGCAGTGGCAGAAATGAAAGTAGTGCACCCACCCAGTGGGGTACGGCCAGCAGAGTCACAGTACTTGTTTACATAGTGGGCTAGGGCCCAAGGAGTCACAGTGCACAATCTTATTCCCATTACACCGCACATAGGGCCTGATTCACATTACACCATAAAGTAGTGTCTCCTATTTATGTTACGACACACAGTAGTGCCCCTTTTACACAATGCCCACAGTAGTGACCCTTTTACACAATGCCCAGAGTAGTGCCCCTTTTACACAATGCCCCCAGCAGTGGTGCCCCCTATGCAGTCCCCTTAGTAGTAGGGTACCCTATGCAGTGCCCCCAGTAGAATGCCCCCCAGTAGTATGCCCCCCATTAGCAGGCCCCCACAGTGGTATGCCCCCCATTAGCATGCCCCCTATTAGCAGCCCCCCCCCAGTAGTAGGCCCCCCCAGTAGTATGGCCCCCCCAGTAGTAGGCTCCCCCAGTAGCTGCCCCCCCCCAGTAGTATGCCCCCCCCAGTAGTATGGCCCCCCAGTAGCAAGCCCCTTAGTAGTATGGCCCCCCCAGTAGCAGCCCCCCCCCAGTAGCAGCCCCCCCCCCAGCAGTATGGCACCCCCGTAGCAGACCCCCCAGGAGAGCCCCCGACCCTTACACAAGTAAAAAAAAAAAAAACTTACCTGTATCCCCGCTCCCGCGCCGTCCGCTCTGCTGTCACACGCTGAGGAGGGAGCCGGAAGACGGAGCCCATGTGTGAGCTCCAGCCGGCTCCCTCCGTGCAGCAGCCAATGAGAGTCTGTGTGACTCTCATTGGCTGCTGTAGCAAACACACAGCTGCCGCTGGCGGCTGTGTGTTTGTATCTGTGTAGGGCAGACTCCTATCACAGCGGTCTGCCCTACACAATAGGAGCCCTGATGCCGGATTCTCCAGTGAGAATCCGACATCAGGCGGCCGCCGTTCGAGTCAGGCGGTGAACACCCGAACACCCAATGTTCGGAGCGGTTCGGATTCCACAGAATCCGAACCGCTCATCTCTAATATAAACATGTATGTGCTGTTTGATAGGTATATAAATACAGTGCCTATAGACAAAACATGTCCAGTTGATGTGTATATGGACTCTGTTACAAATACAACAATAGTGATAACAACAGTTCACACATACATTCGCCGAAGCTTTATTGATCAGGAATGCTTCTTTCTTGAGCTGTGAAATAAATGGGTTAACGAAATATCTTAATGCTTCTATATGCAACAGTTATAATGACTCTACTCTCATATCAGGTTGAATTAATATATAAGTCCTAGAATGTCCCTTAAGTCACTTAACCTCTTGCCAGTAACCCGCCAGATTGGTGCACATTAGAAGCTAAGTAGGTTGCTTACAATATCCTAGTACTGTAGAAACAATGTTCTCAATAATATTATAATAATATAATAATAATATTACATCACTAAAGGATGCTATCTGCCAATGTTGTTGTGGACTTGTATGTTGCAAACCCGGGTTTGAGGATTTCTTTAGTAGTCTACAGCTGATGCTAATTATCTTTGTCTCAAACTGGTGTCTGATGAAACTTCAGACATCAATATAACATACTGAGTTCTGTAGTATTTTTTATTGCTATAATGCAGCTTTAATATACCTTTCCTGTTTAGTAAATAGACAGGACCTGCACTCTGTTTCTCATGTTATATGTAGTGATAGTACCTTCCCACAGCAACAAGTTGTTTGACTATATTTACTGAAGTAGTCTGTGATGGGGCAAAAGCTATCCTGGGCTCTTACAGTAGCTGCTCTTAGATTTCAGTCTCCTCAACAGAAGAACAGTTATATTGCAGTGAGGATTGGCCCTTGAGGGAAAGCTTATGACTAAAGCTTATGACTGAAGTAGTAATGCTGGGTGGTGCTGATTTTATTTACAGACCTCTCCTGTGGATCAGCTTAGCAGATTTAGGCCCTGATTCAGAGCCGGACGCTCTGACAGAGCGCTCGCTCTGAGTCAGGGCCGTCCCTCCTCCTTTTTGGAGCGGCCTCCTGGCCACTCGCATAGCTGTGGGTGACCACCCACAGCTATAGAGAGCGGCCAAAATGATGGTCGCGATGGTCAAGACCATCGCGACCATCGGGCTTGCGACAAGACCCTTGCGGTAGGGTCTCGCTGCCGCAAGCCCTGGAGTGCTTTTTGCTCTATCAGAGCCAAAAGCACTCCCACCGACATCACTAGTGATGTCAGTGGGGCCGGCCCCAGACGGTAGGCATTCCCATGGGAACACCTCCGTCTGGGCAGCCACACCCCCGGCACGCCCACCAAAGGGGGCGTGCTGTCAATCACCATCGACAGCACGCCCCCTTTGGTGCAAGACCCATAACAACGGCTTGGCCGTCGTTATTAGGGTCTCGCGCATGCGCACGAAGGAGCTGCCTCCGTCGTGCGCACTTGGGCAACATCGACCCGCTTGCGAGCACTCATCGCTCCTGAGCGGGTCTGAATCAGGCTCTTAGTACCCTAGAGGATCCGGACAGCGGTCCCTCCTGCAGGCTGGCCCCCGGCTGTCAGTCATCAGCTCCAGGGGAGGTCTCTGGGTGGATCCTTCCTGTACAGCTTCCTGCTGGTAGCATCCTCACAGCTCTCTGGCTGTCTGTAACCCGGCTGACACCTTCTGACTGCAATGGGTCCACACAGTGGGCACCGGTAAGTCCCGCTCTCTGGTAAGCGCAGCACTTTCCTCACGGCTGGCATATCTCAAGCACCCTCCTCCCAGCAGCCTCCACGGGCCCCTTATATATCAGCGGTTGCGTGCGGGGACCTCTTCCCGCCAACCGCACACATGCCGCTCTCTCCACTGGCCCCCTGATTAGTTCAGAGGGAGAAGGTTTCCCCTCTGCTGCGGCAGCAATGTGCCGCTCCTGGCCGCGTGCCCACTGGATCCCTGTGTCCAGAGTGGGCAGTGGGTTCCACTGTTTCTCCAGTTCCACTGTTTCTGGGCAGTCCATATACACATCAACTGGACATGTTTTGTCTATAGGCACTGTATATATATATACCTATCAAACAGCACATACATGTTTATAAATGACTGGCATGCTTTTACATTAAACTTGTGTACATATATGAATTGACATTATATAAAAAGACAATGCATTCTATATGTCCATTACCATGTACTCCTATGAACTGGCCAATACACTTTCAGGGGTATCACACATATAGTACACAAGGATGAAAGTCAGGGTATGAAAAACCTGAATGACACTAGGTTCTGCTGCTTCCCATCTTACCAAGGGCATAGGGTGGGGAGTGAGAGACCAGTGTCCTATAGTGTCCCTTGGAAACAACAGTCAATACCGTCCCCCTGTAGCAGACTACTGGGCTGCAGGCTGCAGACGATAGGAGTGTGAAGATAAATATAAACTTTAGGCATATAATGATATTGATTCAAAATACAGATTAGTATAGATTCATTGTGCTGTTCCAAAGTTTAACGGATATCATTAACGATGTTTATATACCATCCAGTGTAAGTTTAATACCAATTTAAACATTGACATTCAGTAAAGTGCAAATAATTATAACAGCAGACAACAGTAAAAATACAGGCAATATTCGGTTTTAATAGCAGCAATAATTCATAAAGTGCAGCCGTATTTTATTATGTAAAAACCATCAACAAGGTGGAATAATATACAGTCTTAAAATGCAATTTTGGATCTATGCATAGAAGATGTATGGTATTTATAGTAAATACTTTGTGCAGGTCAGCCCTTTAACCAGATGGCTGATCCGTGTGTAAGTACTAACAGCAAATTTCTTATGCAGATATTATGTTAGACCATCAACGAGGTGGAATAATATATACTCTTAACATGCGATTTGGGTCTATGCATAGAAGATGTGTAGTACTTCCCTAAGTCAGACGGCTGATCTGTGTGAAAGTACTAACAGCAAATGCCTTATGCAGATCTGCCTATGGTCAAACGGCTATTTATAGAAAATCACATATAAGGTGAATTTGACATCAAAGTCCAGATATATAGTTCAAATCTAAAAATATGGACTTTGTGGTGCTATAAGTATATAGATTAGCCTTTGAGTAAATGGCTATGCCATATTTAAATGAAGACAACAATTCAGAAGCACACATAGAGATGTCCTAATAGCCGTGCCTATTCAGAATTAAGAGGCTAATCCCTTAACAAGACATACGAAAAAAATGACAAATAGTCATGTAACCTGGGTGTATGGGTGTCCCACCCTGCGAAGTAGTGGGGCACCCTGGGGACCGACGTGCATTTCGCCTGCGTGGCTTGATCAAGGAAGAATCAGCTGTGTTACTTAGTAATTGTCTGTCATATTTCTCCCGTCCCATGAGGAATGATTCCTCATACCCCTCTTACAACTCGTCCACACCCTATACCTTCTGTTTCAGATGTCTGTTCTGTAAGTCATTTTTATTATATTTCCCTTGATAATTAATAAAGGTTATGTTTTATAAAATGTAGCTGTAAGAGTGCTCCATAAATAAAGTCTTTGTAGGTCATTTTGACCTTCTCCTTCTCTTGTAAGAGAGAAGAATTCTCAGTCCATTCCTGTAACCTGTACTCAAAAGGAGTCACAGCCTCAGTCAGCCAGCAGAGCAGGCACAGCTTCACAATGATTCACTACCATGAGGCTGTGTTGCTGCTGATCTCCACGGGTCAGAGGAGCATGTGATGGACTCCACCAATTAGAGCTCAGCACATGCACCTCTGTCCCCCTTATAAGATCTCATGGGATTTTCCCGGTGGTGCAGTGCCCCAGTAGCTGCTGGGCCCCATTAACCCACCTGCAGCCACCACCAGGTTAGTCAAAACAGTTGATGATGTCTGCAAGCAGCTACACTGCATCCTTATCCCTGCTATACTAAACTGTGTGATCGCTGCAGGACCCGCCCTCTCGTTATAGACGACTTGGCCAAATAGTACCACAAACACCACACTAATAGCCTCAGTCCATCACAATATAGCAAGAATGTGTTTAACCAAAGAAGGAATAGTAATAGAAAACCAACATGACGAAAGAGAAGAAGAATGTGCACCAAAGAAATTCCGTTAAACACTGTTTTCTACTTACCCTTTGGGTAGATTGGCCTTGACATCAATGAGAATGGTTTGGCAATCTGTTCTAACCATTTTAGGGCAATTTGTATCTCCTTTCTCAAAGGTTGTATTTGTAATAATGTTTACTTCCAGTCTCATATCTGTACGTCCACCAAGGAAACTGTTAATAATACAGAACTATGTTTATAATAATACATTGCTAAGGTGATAGAACCCCTAATATTTATCCATAAATACCTTTTACTGTAGATGACTCATCTCACCTTTTCCCACTGATATGTATCTTATTTGTCACAAACATTTGGATGCCAATGCCCAATATAAAGTTGAGTGAAATCTTGGGGAACTCTATCTTTTCCATCTTTATACTTTGAATAAAAGAAATACAGTAGATAATTGGTTTATTAATTTGTAGTGTTAAATAAATAACTATGAGTGCTGAGAAATAAATCTCAGAAACAGCAATACATATACAGTCAACTACTGTACCTGTAGCTATGTTTGCACCAGCCCCGTTCCTGTGCATTGGAAACTGTTGTTAATTAATCTTGTAATACCTTCTCATAGAAACAGTGTGGACTCAACTTATGTTAAAGGCTTCACCACTTTTCTTATTTCTACTTTAACCCTTACTTTTACCTTTATAAGCATTTTTCTTACAACAGCCTGTATGTCCACTATACTGTTTAAGTTATAACTATCCACGTATAGCTGTAAGAGTTGTTAATACATCACTTTGTCTGTACCCATGTTTTGCCAATTTTAGCTTTGTTCAGAGACCATAAAATACAGCTAGAATCCACAATACAATAGTTAACATTGTTTCCTATGGAGATAAACTGTAAGCTGAAACTAACATATAACCAATAACCGCTAAGAACATTTCTCACATATATATAATAAGCCAGAAAGTATGTCTGTCTGTCTATTTGGGGTCTATTTAAGTATTTATCAAGCAGTGAAAAGCATGGAGAAGTGGACCAGTGGAGAAGGTGCCCATAGCAGCCAATTAGCTTTCAAGTAGCATTTATCAAGTACAGTCTATCAAATAATAGGTAGGCGCTGATTGGTTGCTATAGGCAACTTCTCCACTGGTCCACTTCTCAACACTTTTCACTGCTTGATAAATAGACCCTTTTGTCCTTTATTCACGGCCAGAGTTTTGAACCTAGTGTAGCTCCACCAAATTTGGCATGGTGGTGTAGTTTGACCAGGATTAGGTTTTTGCCTAGGTTTGAACATCGTCAGGGCCACACACTGTCACACAATCCCTAAAAATGGGGACACTCTTAAATTACACAGGTTCCGGGGCTGGCTCAAGTGGAAATTTGCAGTCTGCCAAAATCCTGTGTGAAAGCTACAAAAGTATTCTTTGAACGTCACAGCCTGAGCAAGTCAAATTTTTTGACAAACTGTATGCAAGTCCATATTAAATCCAGAGATAGTCCATTTGAAGTAACCATATATATTAGAAAGCCCTCTATGTTTGCATGCAAGGGCATAACTAGAACTTTATGGGCCACATGACAAATCTTAAAAGGGCCCCGCAGTGGTTAAAAAAACCACCAACACATAGATTTGCCCCCACACAGAGCCAATTCAGGTTATGCCACATAGTAGTACCCCTTATACACATTATGCCACACAGTAGTAGTGCCCCTTATACATTATAAGAACATTGTAGTTGTGCCCCAAATAACACATTATTCCACACAATAGTAGTGCCCCTTACACATTAAGCCACACAGTACTGTCCCTTATAACATTATGCCACACAGTAATGCCCCTTACACATTATGCCACCCCTAGCAACTCACCTCCCTGTGTCACTCCAGCAGCCTCTTGCCTTCCCTTGTGTGCCATCAGCAGCCAGCAGTGGTGTGGATTTAGGGCCGGGCCACCAGCTAATTATAGCTGGTGCACCGGCAGGCAGCGTCAGACAGCGCTGGCGCAATTTGAATCTGGCACCGGTCGTGAGCCAATTCGAGCTTGCGGACTGGCAACCAATTAGGAGCCACCGCTGCTGATTGGCTGCCGATCCGCCAACTCTGATTGCTTCATGACCGGTGGCACTATCTCTCCATGTCTGCCTGCCGGTGCACCAGCTGTAATCATCCAACAGGCCAGCACCAAATCAACACCGCTGACACCCGGGCCTACCTCAGTGTTCTTGACTGGACTAGCCCACCTTGTGTGTGTGACTGGGTGCAGGGGGAGTGGTGGGCCACAGAGGCAGCTTGGGCACCTTAGCAGTTGCACCCTTGCACCCATGGTAGTTACATCAGTGTTTGCATGCAAGTTAGCACACAGTGAGGTCCTTTTCAATGGACCAATGGGGTTATAATAAGTGAGGACAATTTAAACAAATAAAGGCTGCAGGTGTGTTGCAGGGTCCAGTCTTCAACCCGGGCAGTACTGGATATCCCAGCTAGTGTTCAATACTCTACAAACACCTTTCAAAGTGCTAGGTCAATTAAAGTAAACTAGTCAAGTTCATACTTGACCAACAGGTTGGCTTGGATGATAAACCTTCTTACTGAACTCAGTCCCAGCTGTCTCTTTCATAATCTGCCATGATGCCACTGCTATTTTGATAATAAAACACCCATGTTACTACATCGCATGCGCTAAGCCCACAAGTATACAGTATATGGCTACCCCTCCCCCAAGTTATACTACGGGTTTCAGTAATTCAGTGGTATGCTACTGCTTAGGCTTTACATTACTGTTTTTTATTATCCATTTTCAGGTCTCTGTGACTATATGAGGAATAGTAGAAATGAGTGTGATAACATGTGCATGATGATTGTAAAAATGCACTTACTTTGAAATGCCCTTTACTGGACTTTTACCCTTTTTGCCCAGGGCTTTTTTAGCTTCTGGTGAGTCTCCCATTTTTTGGAGAGTGCCTTTATTTGTCAGAATCCCTGTCACGACTGAAATAGTGAGAATTTGTTATTATTTTACATCATTATTACCACATAAAAATTACATGAGATAGTGTCAATAAGAGATTCACAATCACCAAATCTGTAAAATGTGTTATTATCTTTGATGTTAGAGACCCATCTGATGAGGTTCACCTTGATATGATAAAGCATACATTTTTAGCCACACTTGCTACGAACCTTATTTATACTCCATGTCATTTTTGAGTTTATCAAAATGTTTGATTATCAGTATTCTTAGTGATTAGAGTGTACACTTGCATGGCAGCACCTATTATTATTTTTAAGATTAAATCCAGCCCTCCCTCCTTCCCTTTTCCACAATACCAATTTGGTTAACAGTTTATTATTATTATTATTATTATTATTATGATCTTTTATTTCTATGGTGCCACAAGGGTTCCGCAGCGCCCTACAAAGTACATAAACAAGTAAGCAGAACAAGAGAACAGTGACTTACAAGATAATTCAGGACAAGTACATGGTATGGGGGAGGGGGCTTGGACTGCACACCTAATTTTAAACATTACCTGTAAGTACATGGTATATAAACAATTGTTACAACAGTGGTCATAACCCTCAAATAAGTAGTACTGTGACAGAAGTCAAGGGTTAGGTGCCAAAGGTAATAGTAAGGGACGGAAAAGCACATGCAGAAGAGGGCCCTGCTCCTGAGAGCTTACATTCTAGGGGTAGACAAATAGGAGTGACGCAGATGGGGTGGATAGTGATCATGTAGATTAAAATAATTTAATCATTTTAAAAAATAGATAATTTATTATGTGTAAAAGTTTTTAATATTTTATACGAGGGCTGATTGAAAAGTTTGGGGCCTAAGGTACAATGAAATGTGCTAAACAGTTCTTATTATTGTCACATAAAATTAACTTCTTTTAGGATTACATATTAAGTTTCAAGTTAATAACTGTTGTTGTTTTTCTTTTACAGACATTTGAAATGGACAGGATGATAGATTTTCAAAAAATGGACGTAATTGCTCATCATGCAGTCATCCGCTACCTTGTCATAAAGGGTTTAACACCCACAGAGATCCATGAGGACATAGTTATGACCCTAGGGGAGGTTGCTCCTTTTTACAGCATGGTTAAGAAAAGGGCAGCAGAATTCATACAAGGAAAGGAGAGCCTTGAAGATGATCCCTTACCTGGTGTCGCAACTCTCGGGTAGATTATGGATGCGGCCCATATTTAGGGAATTAACATGACCTATTACTGAGGTGTGGAGTCTAATGTGCTGGCGGTTTTCACCAGGGACCCTCGCAAGAAGGTATGGGCTTGGCTGCGTCCGACACACAGGTCGCGGCCCCCAGGATAGGTAAGGGTCCAACCAGCCTCAATTAGCCCCACCTACTTCCTGTGCCCGTCCCTTTAAATTTAAAGCAGAGCAGCGCGCACGTCCCTATGGGAGCTGCGTCTGCCTGCACATACAGCCACCAGGGGAGAAACAGTGGGGAGCCACCAGGGGAGAGGAAGCGGCGAGTCGCCGGGGAGGAGACAGCCGAGGACAGTGGGCGCCGGGAACACACTGCCCGCTGCCCACACTCCTGCGCCGCCGGACCCGGTAAGTGACAACCGAGGCCTGTAACCTTTAACACACAGGAAACCACTGACAAAATCCATTACATGATATTGGAAGATCGAAGAATAACAGAGCGTTACATTGCCAAACATCTGTTCATCTCTCAGGAATGTGTTCATGCTGATAATCACAATGAACTCCGAATGACAATACTTTCAGATCAATGGGTTCCAAAACTTTGTGTTGATTACAAGCGGGAACGTCTCACCTTGGCAAAGACCAATCGGGCTCTGTTTGATGCAGAGTCTAAGAGGTTTCTTCAGCAATTTGTAACCATGGATAACACTTCCAACTTGAGACTAAAGAACAATTAAAACAGTGGAAGCATCAGGGATCTCCTGCTCCAAAGAAGGCAAAGTCAGTGCTGTCTGCTGGAAAGGTGATGGCCTTCATCTTTTGTGATGCAAAAGTACTGCTGGTGGACTGCCTTGAATAGGGTAAAACTGTCAACGGGACATACTATGCTGATCTATTGAAGCAGCTACAACAAAGAATCAAGAAGAATCATCGTGGAAAGTTGACAAGAGGGGTACTCTTCCACCAAGAGAATGCTCAAGCTCACAAGTCACTGGCGGCCATGACTACCGTCTAGAATTATGGATTCCAACTGCTTGAACACCTGTTGTATTCACCTGATTTGGCACCCTCTGACTACTACCTTTTCCCTAAACTGAAGAAAAAGCTCAGCAGTTGCCAATTTGCCAAGGATAATGACGTCATTGAAGCCGTTGATCAGTTTTTGAGGCCACAAGTTGCTGACTTCTACAAGATAGGGATATGTATGCTCTATGACTGCTCATCTAAGTGTGTACATCTACAAGGGGATTACGTTGAAAAATAATGCAGTTAAATTGCCTACTTATAAATCCTTGTATTTTAGGCCGTGAACTTTTCAATCACCTCTAATACCTTTTAAATAAAAATATTTTTCAACTTTTTTTTTTTTAATTTTTCCAATTTTGTAGAAATGAAGGCCAAATCTGGCAATCTGCTCAAAGATTGGCATAGCAAAGTGGTAAGTTAGTCATTACCTCATCTATACAGAATCAGCAACATTTTTCTGTATACATTTTGGCAATGAGGAATAATATATCAGAACAAAATGGCTGTTCATGATAAATAGGACACAATGTGTTTGAAATACAGTAGATCTCTTGATTTTAACAGGAATAAAACTCTTCAAGTTTCTAGGTCATCTTGCTGATGTAGTTTAGTCAAGTGGTATCAAAATCACAGTGCCGCAAATCTACGGCAGCAATGCAGACTGGTGAGAATACAAGGTAAGTGGACTTCCAGCCAATAACACATTTAGCAATACCTCTGGCTTTCAGTGTTGTTGAGCTGCCAAGCCCAGCATGTCCTGCTGGAGGGCAAGCTGGAACTTGTAGCTCCAAAATAGCTGGAGAGCAATAGATTGGTACCTAATACCACCTTAAGAAATGGTTTGCTGTTCATGCACTACGAAAACCAGGCTATAATGTTTTCCAAACACATTTCCATGTTCCGAGGTGCTATTTCATGGTCCACCACTACTGTATTTGCCCAGTGGGCCTTTAATGTCAGTGTCCAACAATGCACCTGATGTTGTTTTCCACTGCAGCTCACTCCCACATGTTGGCAATACCCCTCCCATGGCGGTATTCCAAATTTCGGGGGGTATGTAGTACACATTTATTCCAGGAGTACCATGACTCCATGCTATGCCTATGGTGCTCTAATACATCCTAACATGTTAACACTTTACGCCCATTGTGATAATGCTATGGCATTCTATTTCTCTTTGGGAGTGGAATACTCTAACTGTTTTTTGGCAGCAGAGGTGCAAACATAACAGTATTGCAAAACTGCACAAAAGGCAACTCGGTTCAATCTCTGATTTACACCTCACAGAAAGCATAGTGAGGAATAGAAGGAAACTGTTTTAGAAACATCATTAATATTCCTATTATCCTAATTTGGATACACTGCCATTGAAGTAGATTTGTATGGCCATTGAACTTACTCCTGGAGACTAGATCCTTGCTTCTTCATACTTAGTAGTATAGTTCTGTTCTTAAATCATTTTCTTATTAAATTAAATTTCTTACTTTTTTAGACTAAATTAGCAAGGCTCTCAAGTCCTTCATAAGATAGTATTGTAACACATTGTCTCTAACAGCCTCATATCATGAAGCTATGATTGTGAACTAATTTGCACAGTCCCAATCATGTGACTGCTGTGAGTTACATGGTCCTGATCATGTGTATTAAATCACAATCATCGCAGTAAAACTTTGGGCCTGATTCAGAGCCGGACGCTATTAGCGCTCGCTCATTCAGAAAAAGAGGGTGGCTATTCAAATGAGCCGTTTGCTCCTTGTGGTCTGTTGCCGTCTCCATGTCTGAACGAGCGAACAAAACATGCGGACGTTTATTTGAAAAATACGCCCCCTGGCCGCTCGCATCATACGTCATGTCCGCTATTTAATAGATTAATCGAGTACATCGAACAGCGTATGAACTGCTCGCTATTCTTGTGGTTGGTTTTTCCTACCACTATATTGCGAGCAGTTCTGACTATAAAACAACCAAGTGACGTGGTCAATGACGCTGCTGTATTAATTATGCACACCCATAAAACGCCCGCTTTGACCTTTAAGCACGCCTGCGTTCTGATCTCCACTCCCCGTTTTCAAGCACCTTCCCCAGTTACCACCCACATACGCCTCATTCTGCAACTCAAAATAGCAGGCATTCGCTATATAGCGAACAAACGATTTTCGGCGGCACTGACTGGTTCGCGCATGTGTATTATAAATCGTACGCATGCGCAGATGGGCGAACATCGCTCGGAACGAGCGTACTGCCGCTTACGAGCGGCTCTGAATCAGGCTCTTTGTCCAAAGTATCATCATTTTAACAGCCGTGTACACCCTGGAGAAATACTAGTGGTAATTGTGTCAGCATAGAATTTGATTACATTAAATTACTCAGTTCCCAATCCTTTATCTTCCCATAGGAAAGAGTTTAGAAGACTTTATTATTCGCTAGATTAATTGTCTGGTCCAGCGGTTCCCAAATTGTGCATCCTGGGGTGCCTCAGGACACTTGCAGGGGTGCCTCAGGACACTTGCAGGGGTGCCTCAGGTTGGTGGTCCAGCACCAAATCAAATTATTTATGGTCAATGTAATGTAAATATGTGGGCAAACAGAAGTGTAAACCTGTCTACCACCACATAATTGAAACTAAGGATGACAGTTAATCCCAATTTACTTCACTTTACTACTGTACTTCATTCTTTTCTGAATTTATCAATAAAAAACGTAAACTTAGGTGTGCCGTGAAAACAAGGCTGATACTCTCGGCGCCGTGATTAAAAAATAAGAAAAGTTTGGGAACCACTGGTCTAGTCAGTTGTTAGTTTCAGCTAGCTAGAACAGAACATCACAACAACATTGTTCTTTGTCCCATAACCACCTCAAATCTTTCAAAATGTATATACATATATCAGGTGTCCCTGTACTTGAAATATTATCTGGGCTGTGCTAATAATGTAAAAGTATATGAAAAATAATGGTATCTTATGCCTATAAAATGTATATATATCTAATGCAAATACACTACCAAATGAAATTCCTGACTCTCTAATATCCAACATTAATGTAAACTATGTTTAGAAAGTGTTGTTAATGTCAATTGTACCATCATGATGAAGTTAAACTCTATTATCTAAATGGCACCAATGGCATGGACTCTTGAATTCTATATATTGTACATTGCAGAATAATAAAATCAAATATTTACATATTGCTTTCATTTCTGTAAAAGCTCTTAGAGTGAATAATCCTGAAGCCTTTATTTATATAGCACATGAGAAATAGTTTAGTTCACATATTTCTTAAAGTTTTGGGAACACTATGTTATTAAATGCAACAAGTGATGTGAATTGTGTAATTAGGAGTTATGAAGAGACAAGAGACAGGTTTCATATATAGGAGTCATTTTTACATATTTTTCTTTTCAGAATAGCATTACACAACTGTTTGCAAATGAATAAAAAAAACTACAATAAAAACCAATATAATTTGTTACAACATTGCTATGTCTTAGCAGTGCAAAACACTAGTAAGCACAAAACACTAGTAAACAAGCTTTTCTATGCCAATATTAACAGCAGCACATACTGTAAATTGCACTCCTTACCATTCTGTAACGCACAGCTGTCCAGTTGTAAGTATGCCCCAGGGTCATCTGACTGACACAGTGTTAGAAGAGCAAGGAAGACCCCTAGGTGGTAAAGCAGGGCCATGTTTCAGTTCTCGCATTCACTGCACATACAGTACTAGTACTAACCAGATCCGGCAAGTCCTGTACAGATAAATGCAAATCAAATCTGCTTCATATGTTTGTGTCTGATTCAACTTCAGATATCACTTACACCACATTTTCAATCACATGGCAATGCTCTCCTTAAAGGAGAACTTTTAAATAGTTAATAATTTAATATAAGCATACAAATTTTTTTTGAAAGAAATAAAATTGTTATGAGTTTGATATTTTTTACACTGATGAGGAGCACCCAGCGATGAAAGCAGTAGGAAATTAGCAGGATCAAAAAATTTGAAACAGAGCATTCCCTGCACAAAGTCATTAGGGTTAAGCAGGGACACACTATACAATGCTCACTTAAGTTGCGTAACTCACGATTTTTCCTTGCAAGGAAACAACCAAAATCGGGCATATAAACTACTCAATTGTACCTTCCAATCCTCACTATTAATCTGTCCTAATGATTGGATGGAATAGAGATTTACATCCACAACTATTGGAAGATCTGCCTGTAAGTCAGTTATCAGACCATAAACATTGTGAGATGTGCACAATATCGTGTCCAAATTTATTGAATCTTTTAAGCATGCTTGAAGATCCAGTCATGAGATGATATTGATGTATCTCATATAAATGGAGATTGTACGTGCGTGCACATTATACAATTCGCTGGCTGGAGCTCTCCTCATCCAAAAGAAAAAGCCCTATCTAAAATGGGCAGTAAGACTAGCTGGGTTTCACCGATCATGGCAATAAATCAAATCATCCTTAACCACAACTTAATATATAGATCCCTTGGTGCCAATCACATTTATCAGTGAACAGGTATGTATGTATGACCACTGTAACACAATATAATTGTGCTTATACAAACGGGTTGGGTATGATATGTCAACAGTCATAATTTCAACATTCGTCATCTTGACATGAGAATGTCGACATGAACATAATTTTCGCCGTCGAGCATGATCTTATAGATGGCAAGTGGCAGCGTGACACCATACAGCACATCACCACACGTGGCACTTTTGTAGTAATACATAATAGTAATAAACTTACTGCATTAGTGCTAAATTTTGGTTGTGCAAATAATGGCCCTCATTCAGACCCACTCGCAAGCGGGCGCACGTACGTTAGGCGTACGTACAAAATTATTTAAATTCAATGGCTCGCTCGTATTTTCGTTCGCATCTAAAATTCCTCCCTAAACTCAGGCGACCCCTCCTCTAACTAACGAGCGTGCGAAATAGCGAGCGTACACCCCCGAAATGGCTTGAAGGGAACGCACGCACAAGTGAAACCGGAAGTGGCCTTGTCAGATGTCGATTACCTGCTCCTTTATTCTGCCTACCTCCCTCAATCGTATCATGCCAATCAATGTATCAATTAGCTCATTTTTTTTTTTTTTTCAACACAATGCAAGAAACTTTACTCTTGTCCGTGTTTGTGTTTACCCGCAGAATACGTACGGATGGAACATTCGCTTTTATTGTTCAAAAAACATGTGAACCACAATTAAACAATTGTTCTATTGCTGTGGATCCCCGCATATTTTCCGGGGTTCATTTCTTTATTTAAATTTGCAAACGCATGTCACTGCATCAAGCCTATCATAACTCTCCAGAGATTTCTGGCCCTGTTGAACACATGACTCATACACTAACCAATAAAATTGCTCCTGTTAATTTCCAAAATACATTAGCCAATCAGAAATTTTTTGCACACTTTATCAAAAATGTTTTGTATGAAAAACTCCATTGCCATCATGAGAGCCTCCGCATTCACCAGGCACGAGCTGCTGGTGCTTACGGAGGTGATGGATAGGCGGATCACCAGCCAGCCTCCACCCATCACCAACCGGCAGAAGCGCTCCGCGTATGCGGAGGCACGGTCCCGCCTGCGGTCGATGGGTTCACGCCGCAACATCGGGCAGCTTGAGCGCAGGTGGTCAGACCTGCAACGGCGAACGCCCCGCTTGCTGGCATGCTTTCGCATGCAGATCGTTGAAAGTAAGTGTTATGTATTGTGGTTTTCATGTTTGTGTTTGTGGGGCAAACTGCGTGTGCATGTTTTCCTGTCTGTCCTATTAATTATTTGTCCTCATATCTGCGTGTGCATGTTTTCCTGTCTGTCCTATTAATTATTTGTCCTCATATCTGCGTGTGCATGTTTTCCTGTCTGTCCTATTAATTATTTGTCCTCATATCTGCGTGTGCATGTTTTCCTGTCTGTCCTATTAATTATTTGTCCTCATATCTGCGTGTGCATGTTTTCCTGTCTGTCCTATTAATTATTTGTCCTCATATCTGCGTGTGCATGTTTTCCTGTCTGTCCTATTAATTATTTGTCCTCATATCTGCGTGTGCATGTTTTCCCTCTATTTCTGTTTTTTTCATTCTACTCCTTTTTGCATGTTTTTTTTTGCTGGTTTTTTTTTTTTAATTTGGGCCCCGGATTTGCCCAGAAACTAACCTCAATTTGTTTGACATATTTTAGGAGGACAGCCAAGACTACGCCGTCACCGTCCGGCCAGACGGCGTTCCCGGCCACTATCCCCAACCCCCAGCCAACACTCCACCCCAAATATTTCCCCTATACCCCACTCCTCCCCAGCCTTCCCAGACCCTCTCCCGGAACTGTCGGGCCTCCTTCCCCTCCGTCCCACTTCCCCCTCTCCTCCACCCACCCCTCTTCCAATTACCCCCTCCCCGGAGTCCATCATTACCCCTCCCCGTTCTTTGGGGAATGAAGGCTCCTCCGAGGAGGAACATGAATGGACTTCCGGAGCTCCCATTTTGGCTCCCGGTATGTTTTTCTTTCTCATTTTTTTAACCACAAACTGTTTGTATGTAATCATGTGTCGTGCCTTTATTCGTGCTAGTTTGGTTTACTTTTGTTGATTTAGCAGTTTGCCTTTACCTCTTCCTGCTGATTTCAACATACACATATCACACCTGTGTGAATTTGTACATAGGCCTTGTATTTTTGCCAGCACCCCCTTTTTGTTTTGGTTTTTTTTTTTTCAGTTTAGGAGTGATTTCGTTGTGTTTTTGTTTTTTTAATGTGGATTCCCTATTGTTTTATTAATCCACACACTTTTCTCACCCACAGAGGAACAGAGGCGTCGTCAAGAGGTGGAGGATTGTGTTGGCCAGATGTGGCAACATGTAATTGGGCTTCTTGTGGCCCTTGACCGGCTGTCTGGCATCCTTCGCCATTAGTTTTTTTTTTAGTGATTCGTTTTGTAAATAAATTTTGTAGTTCTAATATACGTTCTGGCTCATTCTTTTTTCTAAAACACAAATAGTTTTCCCTGACATAAGTAGACTGTTCCTGCACGGATTTCCATTTTTTAAAAGTTAGATTGTATTTTGTATTTGTATATTAAACAGCCACAAGAAACACATAACAGTAACAATGTCATTTCCCTTTTTGGGTGTAGTGTCAATTAGATATTTCGCCATTTTACAGGTTCCTAGTTGGTGTGCAAGCTGCTTAGGCCAATCTTCAAAATCCAAAGGTTTGGACAGGCTTCCTTTTGGTGTGGGTTGGGAACCTGCAAACATATTTCAGTTTACATCAACTGGTGTCAGTACTGGATTATCCCTTAGTCAATTGTAAGGTGTGTTAATCTGGTTCCACTTGCTGTTAACGTCCAAAAAAAGGAAGACCATTTCACTCTCCAAATATTTATTCACAACTTAAATGAGAAATCAAAGTGGTCAGTCCCAAAACCAAAAAACAGTGATAATCTCAAATACAACACATACAAATAAAATATTTAATTTAAAAAAACAATCAAGAACTGGTTGACGAAGGACCATGCCAACATGATTCCACAAACATGGCGTTGCGATATGGGTTCCAGAATATATGGCCAAAATCACCAGATCCAGGTTTGGTAAGGGTAGCAGGAAGTAGTGAGCGTTGGAGTGGCAAAGATTATGTGAACAAACAGAAGATGGTGAAAAAATAAAAATAAATTAGATGTTCGCAAACAAACACAAACACATTAGGTATAAACACTGTAGATTGGGTCAAACTTACCTAAAAAATCTGGCCACCACATCATCGCGTATGGCCCCCCCACATACTGACCTCCGACCAACCTCGGGGGGGCCATCCTCAGGTAAGGCATCCTCTGGCTGCATTGGGACACCACTCCTTATGGCGATGTTGTGAAATATCCCACACAGGACCACAATTTTCGACACCATATCCGGCAAATACATGAGCTCGCCACCAGAGCGGTGGAGGCATCTGAATCGGCCTTTTAAAAGGCCGATACAGCGCTCCACCACTTGCCTGGTGGCTGTAAGTGCGGAATTATACTCACTTTGTGGGCCTGGTGTGGGAGCCAAATAAGGAGTGAGCAGCCAGGACATGCAAGGGTATCCACTGTCTCCTGTGAAAAATAAGAGACAACATCAGGAACACTGTGTATCAAGCTTAACATTGTTATGTACTAAAGGTCTCCACTTACCCAGAAGCCACGCATCACCAGCTTGTAGGTTGGTTAATTTCTGCCATATCCCTGATTGCCGGATGACGAAGGAGTCATGTGCACTTCCTGGTAACTTAGCATTCAGGGACAGGATCTGGAGGGAGGCATCACATACCACCATTACATTCAGGGAGTGATAGTGTTTCCTGTTTCTAAATATTGCCTCCAGCCGTGCTGGAGGCTGAAGTGGTATGTGAGTACCATCCACAACCCCTATGATGTGTGGGAAGCCAGCTATTTGGTAAAAATTGGCCTTGGCCACACTAAGGGCACCCATATCCAAAGGCATTTGAATAAAATGATGGAGGTGCTTGAAAAGTGCCTCCATCACTGCCCTCAGGATCCGGGAAAAGGAGGATTGGGAGATGCCCGCCACTATTCCAACCGTTGTTTGAAACGATCCTGAGGCACAGAAATGTAACACCGCCATAAATTGCGTCAGTGGTGGTATTGCTGTTGGACTGTCAATTTGCCGCTCAAGATCACTTTCTATTAATGAGAGAGTGTCTATGATGATTTTGGGAGGTAGACGGTAGCGTCTTAAAACCTCATCATCGGGCATTCCAAAAAGGGTGACACGTGTTCGAAATATCTGGGGCCTTGCATGCCTACGATGCCTATGCCTGGGATGAGATTGAGGTTGGTCGGCTTCCGGGAGCATGGCCAGAACAATCCTCCCCAGATCAACCTGAAATTCCAAAATTTTAAAGTAAGGCTTTTGACCCACCCCAAAACTATATTAAAACAACTTAGCTTGATGATAGCATCCATTGCTGCTTACATGCCGGGGTATTGTCATGATACGTCCAAACTGAAAATAAACAACAAAATTACTTGACACATTTCACTGTGCATTTTTGTGGATACATTTTGTGCTAGACCAAAGTTCAAATATGCCAAACACCCATTTAGCAAAACCGCAAAGCGACATTTAACACAGTACATCAAAACGGGTCGAAATGTTGGCTTAAAAATGCGAAAGCTAAACCATCAAAAAGTTAGAATGATTATTAAGCTGTTTAAAATGTGCTAATTAGTTCGCTAATACAAGTCACAAGAGTAACTACTAAAAATGCGCTAATTAGTTCGCTAATACAAGTCACAAGAGTAACTACTAAAAATGCGCTAATTAGTTCGCTAATACAAGTCACAAGAGTAACTACTAAAAATGCGCTAATTAGTTAGCTAATACAAGTCACAAGAGTAACTACTAAAAATGCGCTAATTAGTTCGCTATTACAAGATAAAAAATGGACTTACCAAGAGCAAATATCTAAGATGCAAAATCAAAAGGTCTTTGGGGTCGAAAAAAAACAAATTCTAAAATAGAATAAATTAGGTATCCAAAAATTACAAAATATACGAAACACAATGAAACAACAATTGAACAAAAGTTAGACTTCACAAAACTTACCCAATCAACAAACGAGGTCCCAAAAATATAAACCAACAAAGATAACGGAAAAAAAAACGCAAATCTAACCAACAAACGATTCTACAACCTCCAACTCCTTTCTACACAATCAATACACTCCAGCCAAGATAACCTCCAACAATCCAAAAACGCCACCTCGACTTGAGACACACCAAGCCATAAATAGTGTTTCGTTTCCCGCACAAATTAAGGAGGGATCATAGGGCCGCACAATCAATGATGCGGCCGCAAAATAAGGACGCATGTATAAATACGTCACGAAAACACATTCAAATTCTGGTGTATTTCTTGTTTGGACCGTAGACATGGCGACAGACCAGGGAAAAAATGCCCAAGAGTCAGGCGGTAAGTCTTTCATGCATTTTCTATCAACGATTAATTTGAACCATAAGATGAGGCAAGTTGTGATTTTGTGAATTCTGTAAATTTACACAAATAGGTGAGGAGGATGACATGGAAGAGGCTGCTGGGCCCAGTATTCCGGCCAAAGCGGCCAAAAAAAAAAGGCAGCCACATTTCACAAGAAAGGAGATGGAGGTTTTGATCCAGAAGTGTGTGGACATCCTGCCACAGGCAGACAGGAATATGAGTCTAAGCCAGAAGTGGAGAATGTGGGAAGAGGTAGCCGTTGCTGTCAATACGGTGGGTGATTATGTCCGTCTAGCCCGGGATGTCAAACGGCGGTAAGTAAACCCTTGCCCCCCCTAAAAACAAACCCCATTTTAAACCAAAGGATAATGGCTTCCATTTTTGCCCACAGATGGGGCGACTTCAAATATCGCCTAAAGCAAAAACTCGCGGACAGGGCTAGGCATGCAAGGGGGACAGGTGGGGGTCCCACCCCTGTGTCATTGGAGTTGACCGATTTAGAAGAGCTGGCACAGGGGTGTGTGCAGCCTGTGGAGGTGTTTGGCGTGTCCAACATGGATACGGACATGCCAGACTTTGCGGCTCCTCTTGTTGGCCCAGGTAAGTATTGTGATGTCACCAACTCTGAAATGCTATTGTGCCAATATGTAGATTCTAATGTGACTCTTTTCTCATTTTTCCAACAGAGACACAGGTGGATGAGTCTGCTCCAGAGGGAAGCCTTGGCCGCAGAATTTCTGCTGGCTCTGCAGGGGAGGAACCAGTACATCCGGCTGAGGACCCTGCAGAAGCCAGTCCAGGGCGTGCCCCCTCGCAGGCAGTGGGCCTCCTCACAGAACTCAATTTCAAATCGGATTTCCATACGGAGATTCTGCAGAGGATGGACGCCAGTCTGCTACGGGTGGCTGAGGCCCTGGAGCAAAATGCTGCGGCCAACGTGACCATTGGTCAGGCCCTGGCGGAAAATACCAGGGCCAACATCCGCATCGCCGATGCCCTGGAGCAGCTCGTTCGCCAGCACATGGTGGAGCCGACCTCCCTTCCTGCCGGAACATCAGGATCCTCCACCTCTGGCACAACATCAGCCAATCCTCCAAATGTGCCTAGCCCTGTGCCTAGTCCAGAGGCCACAACATCTGCCTCTGGACAGGCCAGCCCGATGGCATCCCGGACCCGGTCTGGTGCCCACCCTCCCCCATCCAAACGGGCGAAAAAACGGTGACAGCAATGGCGACTTTTCCCACACTCCTTCTGTGCTTGGCTCATATTCCTTTCTGGTCAAAACTTCCCTCTCCTTTCTTGTGAAATGTTTTTAAGTTATTTTTGTACGTTTATGTTATCAGTTATTTATTTTTTTATTTTGATAAAAAGTATCTTTGGCAGAAAAACTAAAAAAAAATATTATGCCAATTGGTTTGTGTTTAAACAATAAATTTATGAAAAAAATCTGACATTGTATTGTGACATTATTGTACAAATGGGTTACATTTAATCCTGGCCCTAAAGGCAAAAAAGGACACCAAAAACCATTTCATTTGTCTAAAAAAAAGGCCTCTTGAAGGAACGTTTAAAAAAACACATAACGATGCAAATTGCACATTAAAAAAAAAAAGGGGGAGCTAATTAAAACATGATGGCATTATTGTCACAATAGGCCATAAACAACAAATTGAGGCCAAAAAAACCCCCCAAAAATGTACGCCAATTGATTGTGTAATCCTGACATTAGCAGGTATGATTTCCACCTGCGTACGGTTTTGTGCTATCCCAATAAACTGCTTTCCAAACACATACCAAGCCGGTTTTCAATACAACACTAATTGCTTTTGTGACCACCCGCGATTAATCGCTGCAACATCGTGGAGTCCCGGGACGGAGGAGAAGGCCATCGCCAATGTGGTCGAGTAATCCAGACCCTAAACTGTGCGAGCATTTTGAAGGGAAAGAGGATGTTCCAGTGACGTCTGTGACGGTCCGAACACATTTTACGCTCGCATCTGCTAATGTATGTACGCCCCAAAAACGCCTCGCCACGCCTGCGTTTTTCCATCTCCACCCCCGTCAACACCCAAAAACGCCCTGTTCTGTCAATCACATTTGACATGTCACTTCCTGTACGCTATTTTAGGAACGACAGATAAAAAGCTCGCAATCTGCCGTACGCACATGCGCAGTGTAACACCGACGCATGCGTGGTTAGTCAACATCGGAACGCAACGAGCGTACTGCTGTTTGCGAGTGGCTCTGAATGAGGGCCCATGTTTTTTATTTTCATAAGCAGTGGTTGATTGGACCATTGAAAACTAAGTGCAAGTACTCATATATAGATGCAGTGATAAGTTTGACAAGGATTTAAAATTTAGTTTTAGTCTTATGCCACATATCCACTAGCAGATATTAATGAGTGATTGCATGATTATGGCATTGTAATCGTGCAATTGCTCATTAATTGTGAACAAATCGTGCACTATAATATCGGAAACGACCAGCGATGCGCGCTCCCGCTGGGCGTTTCCGACATCAATCATCGGACCATGTTCAGGAATGATGGATGGTGCCTACACTGAACAACTAATCGTTCAGTGTAGGCACTGCAGGGGATGGGGAATGACGGTACGATTATGATGTCGTAATCGTACTATCGTTACCCCATTGCCTAGTGGTTGTGCACCTTTAGTAGCTTATTTAAAATTGTAGTTGTATAAAGTCACATTTTAGTCTCTTTTTTTTTTTTTACTTTATTTTAGTCAATGGACCTCAGTTTTCATTTAGTCTAATTTTAGCCAATGTTTTAGTCATACCTTTTGCAGTTTAATGATACTGTAATGGATCTTCCTTGAGAAGTTGAAGTCAGCATACCATTACATTAGAGATGAGCGGTTCGGATTCTGTGGAATCGAACCGCTCCGAACATTGGGGATCCGAGTCCACCCGAACCCTGTTCGGGTGTTCACCGCCTGACTTGGATCCCCGTTCGGGGCCGAACGGCGGCCGCCTGATGTCGGATTCTCACTTAAGAATCCGACATCAGGGCTCCTATTGTGTAGGGCAGAGCGCTGTGATAGTGCTCTGCCCTACACAGACACAAACACACAGCCGCCAGCGGCAGCTGTGTGTTTGTTACAGCAGCCAATGAGAGTCACACAGACTCTCATTGGCTGCTGCACGGAGGGAGCCGGCTGGAGCTCACACATGAGCTCCATCTTCAGGCTCCCTCCGCAGCGTGTGACAGGCTCAGCAGAGCGGACGGCACGGGAGCGGGGAATCAGGTAAGTTTTTATTTATTTATTTTTTACTTGTGCAAGTTGTGCAAGGGCCGGGGGCGCTACTGGGGGGGGTCTGCTACTGGGGGGGTCTGCTACTGGGGGGGCCTGCTACTGGGGGGGGCTATACTACTGGGGGGTCTGCTACTGGGGGGGGTCTGCTATTGGGGGTCCATACTACTGAGGGGCCTGCTACTGGGGGGGCTATACTACTGGGGGGTGTGCTACTGGGGGGGTCTGCTACTGGGCGTCCATACTACTGAGGGGCCTGCTACTGGGGGGGGCTATACTACTGGGGGGGTCTGCTACTGGGGGGCCATACTACTGAGGGGCCTGCTACTGGGGGGCCATACTACTGGGGGGGGCTTACTACTACTGGGAGGGCCATACTACAGGGGGGCCATACTACAGGGGGGCTACTACTGGGGCAGCCTACTACTGAGGGGGGCCTGCTACTGGGGCAGTGTACTACTGGGTGGGGCATACTACTGGGGGGGCCATACTACTGGGGGGGCCATACTACTGGGGGGGCTGCTAATGGGGGCATACTACTGGGGGGGCCTGCTAATGGGGGGCATACTACTGGGTAGCATGCTAATGGTTGGCATACTACTGGGGGGGCCTGCTAATGGGGGGCATACTACTGGGGGGCATACTACTGGGGGCACTGCATAAGGGACCCTACTACTAAGGGGACTGCATAGGGGGCACCACTGCTGGGGGCATTGTGTAAGGGACACCGCTACTGTGGGCATTGTGTAAAAGGGGCACTACTGTGGGCATTGTGTAAAAGGGGCACTATTGTGTGTCGTAACATAAATAAGAGACACTACTTTATGGTGTAATGTGAATCAGGGGCACTATGTGCGGTGTAATGTGAATAAGATTGTGCACTGTGACTCCTTGGGCCGTAGCCCACTATGTAAACAAGTACTGTGATTCTGCTGGCCGTACCCCACTGGGTGGGTGCACTACTTTTCATTTCTGCCACTGCTGTGTGGCAATGTGTCATAGATGTGCTTTATACTGTGGTGTCTGTGTCATTGTGCCGCTGCTTTGTCGCTTAGTAACCAGTCAGCTCACTGCAACCTTTGGCCAATAATGTTGAAAACAATATTATAAGCTGTGATATGGTCTAAATTGACTGGAAATTAATGTTATTGAGGTTAATAATACTCTAGGAAGAAAAAAAAGACCAATTTATGTGATTTTAGCTTTTTTTGTCAATTTTTGTAAAAAAAAATCCAAATCCAAATCCAAAGCCAGTTACCGCAGTTTGGCAAATCCAAATCCAAAGCCGGACGACGAATTAGAACCAAATCCAAATCCGGCAAAAATGGTCTGGCGCACATCCCTACATAACATATGTGTTTAGTAATCTAGGCTCGATAGGCTGAGTGAGAATGTGTTACATACTGACTTACTGTAGAACTCTTCCCATATATCATATAAAAATGAATGCCTTAAGTTTGTTCGAAAAAATGCAAAACACAATCATATTTCCTTCACACAGGTCATATTTATTTTCTGCAAAAAAGTACAGAAAGCATACTGTACTTGTTATTTGAAAAATGTAAATAACCCTACATCAAAAATTAGAGATGTGCATGCTCGGTTCAGATTTTCCCACCAAGTTCTGATATCTCCCGTCAAAAATTGGGTCTCAGAAAGAGGCAAAATGTAATTTTTCATGGACAAACATCTTTCATGGAATTTTGTTCATGATAGATCAGTGTTGGCTAACCTTGACACTCCAGCTGTTGTGGAACTATATATCCCAGCATGCCCTGCCACAGTTTTAGCATGCCCTAATAGCAAAACTGTAGCAGTGCATGCTGGGTTATGTAGTTCCATAACAGCTGGAGTGTCAAGGTTAGCCAACACTGTGATAGATGATGTTTGTAAATGAAAGATAATGTTTTGCCTCCTTCTAAGATGCCGATTTCTAGCGGAAAAAATCAGAACTTGGCGGGAACGTCCAAACCGAACCAAGCCTGCACATCTCTATCAAAAATAGAAAGTAGTGTATGTAGTATTAGTGTTCATTTTGACAAGGATTTTACATTTAGTTTTAGTCTTAGTCACTTATTTAAAATTGAATACAGATTTCAACATAATTTTGTTATTAAAATTTTATATAATCATTATCATTACAGTTTAGTCTTGAAAAAAAATGTCGACAATTACTTTTAGTCAAAATTTTCGTTGACAACATTACCACTGTATACGTGTATAAAATACATTTAAGTTTAAATTTGTCAGCCAGCTTTTGGTGGTGAATAAAGATGGATGAATTAAATCACCAAAAATTAGCTGAATAAATCATATTATCATACAAGTTCTCAGACCCGAGCATCATGCCAAGTACAGCTCTTTAATAGAGCTATATGGATGATTTGTACATCTATTGTGAACAATGAATGGACTTAGGGCCTGATTCAGAGCTGAATGCTCTGAGCAGAATGCTCGCTCTGAATCAGGGCCCTCCTCCATGAAAATGGAGCGGCCTCCTTGCCGCTCGTATAGCTGTGGGTGACCACCCACAGCATATGCGAGCGGCCAAAAAGATGGTCGCGATGGTCTCGACCATCGCGACCATCGGACTTGCGACGGAGACCCTGCGGTAGGGTCTCCCTGCCACAAGCCCTGGAGTGATTTTGGCTCTATCAGAGCCAAAATCACTCCCACTGACATCACTAGTGATGTCAGTGGGGCCGGCTTCAGACGGTAGGCGTTCCCATGGGAACGCCTCCGTCTGGCAGGCACGCCCCTGGCACGCCCACCAAAGGGGGCATGCTGTCAATCAACATCGACAGCACGCCCCCATTGGTGCGAGACCCGGAGCGATGGAAAGCCCGTCGCTCGCCGGGTCTCGCACATGCGCACGACGGAGCTCCCTCCGTCGTGCGCATGCGCAGTGGGGAACATCGACCCGCTTGCGAGCATACTGACGCTCACGAGCGGGTCTGAATGACCCCCTTAGTGCCTAATTCAGAGTTGTACGCTAATCTCATCGCTGCTGCGTCTTTGTATGCAGGTCGATGTGATTTTCTTCTAATGCCCCAGGAGGTGACTTGTCTAATTGTCTGCTGTGAGGATGCAGCATCAGGTGAACTGTGTGAACATTGGGACATCTGAGTGACTCTCAGGTTAATCTGAATGGCCCTGTATGTCACGCTGCCGTAGCCAGTGATGCTGCATCAAGTACGCAGCAACTGACCTTGGCATGTCCAGAAACGGGACCAACAAGCATCCATTTTCTGGGAAGCTGGCTGTCACCATCCCTTCCCCGTCAATCATGTCTATCATGCTGCAGCTCAGGGGTCACTGCGGCCGTTGTAGCAAACACCGATCGGCACATGTGCGATGCAGATCCTGCGCATGCACTGATTGGTCACCATGAGAGTTGTATGCAAACCATCAGGTCTGTGTACAACTCTGAATCAGGTTCTTAATTTTCATTTGC